>JAVJGI010000040.1:98826678-98928769 GCA_035590275.1 Ibycter americanus
CTGGGAGTCATTCACTTAAGAGTGCACAGCTTATAAAAGTCCCGTGGGCAGCTCTGCTTACGGAACGTGAAGCGAGCGGTGATGATCTGGTTTCTCTTGTCTCTTTCTAGCAAAGAGCAAGTAGCAATTACTCTCAATGTCACAGAATGTCTTCCATTGGACTCAGCCCATCTTCTCTGCTTTCACTTTTATCTTCCTTCCTTTTTTTTTTTTTTTTTTTTTTTTTTTTAAAGTATTGCTTTCCTTAGATCTGAACCTCAGGGAAAGGTCCCTAACTTCTCTCCTGTGGTGATTCCACCTGAGTAGCTGTGTGAGTCGTGGAAAAAGTGGTACAGCTTCCTCACTAGCTGCCACGGTGTCTAGCAGTGTTGCTATACATACAGTGAGCTTTCTTGAAGGGTGGGTGGTGTACCTTTATCTTTGTCGTTGCTGACCAAATTTTCTTGAAGCTAAAAAAAAAAAAAAAAATTAAAAAAAAATAAAATAAAAAAAAAATAGAGGAACCGTGCAACAACATGTTACGTAGAATTGTGAGCAAGATGTTCCAGTTTGGGTAGGTTCCTAACCACACAAATAAAGTGCACATAGGCAAGGCATGAGTTTCCCCCCATCCTAGTCCCATTCTCAAATTTACTTGATAAAAAGCAGAACAGGTTGAACATATTCCGTTAAGCCTGATAGTACAATTGTAGTTGCAATGGCTGTATCTCTGCAGTGGAGTTGCAGTGGTGTATAAGGTGTGATCTCTCTACACATCTTGTATGAATCCTCAGCTGTATGCAGCACTTTTTTTTTTCATGCCTCTGTTGTTTCTCACTTGTTTTTTTGTTCCCCACCCATTACTTAGGAAGTAGCTCAAATAATTCCTTTATTTAAAAAAAGAATTGCTCTAAATAAATTTCTATTCGGATGTATATCTTTCAAGTAGTTTTTAGAAAAGACTGTGTTTCTAAAAAATGTTTCTTGAGTCAATTAACTTGAAAGTTCGAGGTAAGGTTCATGCAGTTGAAAAAATATAAAGGGTGTCTAAAAGGGAAGATGTATTTATTCATGCCACCTACTAGATTCCATGAGGTATTATTCTCATTACTATTCATGTTTTTGAAGGATAAAGGCTTTTCTAATACAATTGCTGTGCTAACTAGATTTCTGAAGAATAATTTTTGTAGGCTTTTGTTAATATGAGGAGGGCTCATAAAACTATTAAAAGGAGATGACAATGCAGTACTGGAATGCATATTTTGAGATGTGGTTTCCTGAAAATGAGGCAAAAATTTTCATAATTTCCTTACAATGGTTTTTCATTTATGGTGGGTTTCTTGGACTGTACAGTGTATTATGGATGTAATGAAAATTGACTATGATTGAAAATTTATGTCTGACATTTCCACTTAATTGCATTTTAAAGCAAAAAATTCGCAGTATACAAAATTCTTTATTCTGTAGAGACCTGTACAACTTTAAAAAAGTTAAATGAAGGCAGTGCTTATTATGAGGAATATTCAGTTTAACTTTTTTCCCTCTAGCTCCAGTTATAGTCCCAGAAGATATGGCAAAATGTTAAAGCTGTGAAATAACATTAAAATGCCATTTAATGTGTCAAGGGAAACTTTGTTTATTTTTTTTTTTTTCTCAGATAAAAAGACTTGAATAGAAGCTTTTTCTTCTGTAGTGCTCACAGGTTTTCAAGTAGATGGAGATGCTGTTGCTAGCACCAGATTATACCAGATGCAGAGTTGCCTAGGGATGTGTGCTTTGTTTGCTGGAGACAGGTCTTATTGTCTTGCCTCGAGGCATTAGGTTGAGTCTGTTAGACTATATAAGTAGTGATTTTTATCCTGTGAGTTAGTGGAGTGTCACATGGTGCTATATGACATTTTTAGGTAATGCATGAAGTAGGATTTTTTTTTTTGATTTTTTTTTTTTTTTTTAACTTGGATGTGTAGAAGTTGGTGACCTCTATTGAAGTTTTGCAAAACCCTTAAATATTTACCACTGAAAGAAAAAAAGGATTGCAGATTTCAGAGACATGTTGCTAGGTTCCCTGCCTAAGAAATATATGAAATTAGCATTTCATCATAGTTCTTTCTCCACAGAAATATTATCAAGGAAGAGATGAAAGGATTTGCATTAATATTATACACCTTAGCTTGCAAGTAGAGAACCAATGAGGCTCTGAATGATGAATGTTTGATTTCCTGAAAGTCCCACTAAACCAAAATTGATTATTTTATAGAGATTTGCTACGTTTATATTAGATATGAGGTAATAGGTGTAATGCATTTTCCTCTTATTTCAACTTGTCTGCGTATAGGATGTTTAATTTTTCCTTAGAAATAGCTCATTTTAGTGCAGCAGCCAAGATGAGGTATTTGGCTAGATGGGCTGTGATCTCACTTAAAATTACAATTTTTGTGTTCTTGTGAGATTTCATTTGAGCTGTAATTTGTAAATAAATTTGTCCACATTATGAGTATGAAGTGAAAATTGTGAGTAGTGGAACTGTGTGTGGTACCAGTCTGGTTTGGGTGTTGGTTTTTTTTTCCTTTGTTAAATTTGCATTTGCTGGAGAACTCCAGATACTCAGTGTAGCATCCCTGTGCTTGTTGAACATCACTTTCTCTTGTGCATTCAGCTTGGAGACAGCTCAAGCAAGCTGAGAGTATAAAAATGTCTAAGCAATTGTGTATTTTGGATAGGAGAATTTTTCTGGAAAATGTTATGACATGTCTTAGCCTGTTCCAATATAACAGTAAACACTTCATGAATCCATATATTGCTGGAGAAAATATGGATTTACAAGGTTCCAGTTTGACAGAAGTCTGCCAGGAGGTTGTGATACAGCATGTGACTGTGAAAGAGAGTTCTTAGAGCAACCCGTAATATGTCAGACCTAGCAAATCTGCTGAAATTATTCTGTGCTTCTCTTTACTGTTTTGCACATTATAATGCAGTAGTTGTGTTGGGTTAATGTGTTAATGGATGATCTTCAAAGTTGAGTGAACACAAGCAGGTTTTGCATCTCCCTGTTTTGTATGCAGCCAATAGTTTTGTTCAGGGCTTCCTGTAGTTTCAAGATTCAGTGATGGCGTGATGTTCAGTGCTGAATTCAAAGCGAGTCAAAATATTACTAACAAAATGAACAGTGTTAACCATTTAATTTTAGTGTTTTGGTTTCCTACTTGGTGTTAAGGTAGCATCAAAGCTAAGGAATTACGTAAGTTCATATCCAGACGAATGTTCCTCTGCCAAAGGCAAGCAGTTAAAGCTTGAAAATGCTCCATATGTTTTTAAGTGAACATTTACTTAAACATTTTTAAGTCAATGCGCATTTAAAAGTAAATAAATGTTTTTAAGTAAACATCAGAAGACTGATGGAACTGATCATTTCTGACTGGTACTACATAAACGCTTACGTTCTGAGCTAGTGGTTCCCATCTGCGCAGGCTGCCTCTTGCATTCTGTGTAACCTTTCTTGAACTGACCTTGATGTCTCTGTCCCATCTTTCTTGACCAGACTGTCATTGTGGCAAATAAAAGTTAGCTGAGCCTGATCAGGGCTTTTAAGGTTGTACTTTTGCCCAAGACACAGTGGTAATGGTCTCTGTAACTGTACCTGTGTGCTGTAGCCTGATAGCTTCATACGCGCTTCTTTTGGAGTGTTGGTTGGTTTGGTTTCTGAGGTTCAAACATGTACAAGTTGCTTCTGATTTGGGAATGTTTTCATTGTGGTTGCTTTCATATGTCACATGCATGTATGACTAGTTTGAAGTTGAAAACAATCAATTTTGAAGATATTAATACACTGACTGTCTGTTCTTCTTTAGGAAAGCCCAAGAAGGGAAGAAGAAGGTGGTTCTAGCAGGCTGTGTGCCACAAGCCCAACCTCGTCAGGACTACCTGAAAGGCTTGAGTATTATAGGGGTATGTATCTCTATCTGTCAGAAACCAAAGGTTTTCATAAATATTTTCAATGAGTCAGTGTCAATATATAGACTTTGTTCTTTTTGCTTGGAAAAAGCAGCAGAGCGCCTTGGTACCCTCCTTAGTCTTCTTACATTATACAGCACTTAAGCCTTCTTTCATCCAGGTGATTTGGTTTGCTTGTGGCATGAGGGCAGAAGGAAAGGGATACTGCTGGTGGAACAGAGTTCCAGTGCCCTTTGTAGCCTGAAGATATCCAGGCTTCATCCAGGGTGATGAAGATATCCATTACCATGTTCTTTACAGTAATCACAGTTCATTTGCTTTAAGACAAAGACAGACACCCTTTTGTTAAAATCGGTGGAAGAAGTGTAAGACTGGTGTGTATGAATTACGCAGACACAGCTTAGGGTTTGGTGGTGGCGTTTTTTTTTTTTTAATTCACACTGTTAAGCAGAATGGCAAATTATTTAGTTGAACTTTGAGGCAATCTGAAGATCTGAAAGTCTGAAAATCCACCGGTGACTGAATTATTAAAGAGTTACCGAGCTTTGCCTTGAAAAGAGAACCAAAGAGCTTTTGACTTCAGTTAGTAAAGTGCCTTCAGTATCCTTTGGGGATGAAGTACTACTTATATAATTGAATCACCTTTGTAAAATCCTGAAAACCCAGGAGTCAAAGCACAAGCTAACATCGGCGCAGGCTGCCTGGGGGAGCAGTGGAATCACCATCCCTGGAGGTATTTAAAAGATGTGTAGATGCGGCACTTAGGGACAGGGTTTAGTGATGGACTTGGCAGTGCTGGGTTAACAGTTGAACTTGATGACCGTGCAAATCTTTTCCAACCTCAGCGATTCCACGAAAGGTTCTTCATTGTTCAAGCCCTTAGATTAAAACTGGATGAATTTGTAAAAGGCATGTTTGAGCTGAAGCACTGTCACTGGATTCAGTGTGTGGGAAGTGCCGTGAAGCTGTTCTGCATTATATTAAGTCAGAGCAGGTGACTGTGCAGAATTGTTTCTACATTAAAACATAAAGAGGTCAATGTGTTTCCACTGCAGTGTCATGAATTCAGGTTGAAACTAAGATTTTTATAGGAACAACAACAAAAACAATGTTCCACACCTTTCACTTCCATTAGAAGATCATACAAGATCCAGTTGTTCAAAGTACTTTAGAAGTAAAATAATAGTTCTTTTGGAATTAGGAAGAAGATGGCTCCATCAACTGGTTTACTTGAATTCTTTGTAAAGATGGACTTCGTGCTGTTTGAATTTTTAATTAATTACTGCTGTCACTCAAAATGTTTTATCTCCCCAGTTTTTTCCCAGATGCCATTCTCAGCTATGTTAATGCCTATAAATTAACTCAGTGCCCAGAAATGATATTCAGGCGCTGTAAAATGCCACACTATTCTGTATAAATGATATCGCATTGATAGTTACAGTTTAAAGGAAGAAACAGACTTTCTGTTCTACTCTGCAGTCTTTACACAAATATATATGCAAGAGAACTGTGGTGCTCTGTCATCTCTAAGGCTGGCTAATTAACTGCAACTTTGTGCAGCAGGACAGCAAAACCAAAAAATAATTAGTGAATGGATTTCCTCTTGGCTCAGAGGTGACATAGTTATGTGATCTGTAATTGGTCGTTATAATGAATATAATGATATCTACACATATGAAAAGCAGCGGAAGAAAAATGAGTGATTCACTATCCTTTGACTGAGACTGTAATTTGATGTTTCAGTTTTGCTGAATTTAACTTAGGAAACTTGGGGGACCTGAAGTTTGATTTTTAATTTCTTTCTTTCATTTTAAAAAAAAAAAACAACACACAAACAAACCCCAAACAAACAAATCCAAACCTTTCTTTTTTAGGTAATATGAAATTTCTGAAAATTAGCCTCTTAATCTTCGTTTTCATATTTAGAACCAGGGTTTAGTGAAAGATATTTGTATTTACAGAAGGATTTCTGTTGGGAGTTGAATTAGGCTGTTAATATAGTGTTCCCAAGTACTTTTGACTTGGAGCTGAAAATACTGAAATGTGATCTTCGCAGTGAGGACACTGTCTTCTAACTGTCATTGCTGGGGTAGAATTTACTGTGCTTTTAAGTAATAGATGCTTCAGCTCAGAACGGTCTTAAACTTTAGATGTAACTATTACCAGAAGCAAGCAGATACTGTCCATGTTTTCAGTTTGTATATTTAAGATTTTATTCTCATTTTACAAAGAGTGTGTGTGAGGGGATAACTGTATTTAAAGGAGAAGAGTTGTTAAGTTACTATTGCAAAATACTTTTGAAAGGCAGTTTTGACAGAATTGAGAAACAGAAAAAGTTGCGTTGGCAGTAGGATATCGATTCGGCTTTAAAATTTTAAGCATTAAGAGTACAGTTTTGGAAATCTTGCTTTACCATTAGGTTGATCTTGTCCTCAACTTGGCTAAGAGATATAGTTGATTTATTGTTGCTTATGTAAGCTCTGCTATTTTCTTGTTCTCTCTCTCTCTTTTTGTTTTTTTTTTTTTTTTTTTTGGTTTGGTTTGTGTTTTTTTTTTAAGAACAGTGTTGTCTGAGAATGTGGTTATTTACCAGCAATTGTAACTCCCTTGGGGCAGCTTTCCGAAGGCAGAGTATGTCCGAGGGCTCCTTTACTCATCTTGTTATGATGGAGGTACAAGTTGCGATGTAATTACCAGAGAAATTCTAGTAACTGAGGACTTGTTTTGATCTGCACTTGAGAAATACAGGACTGAATTTCCACTGTTCGTTTGTTATTGCTTGATTTGGGCAGAAGGGAAGGAAAGGCCACTTCATATCCCTGTTATCATTTGTGATATTACTGAGCTTTGTGTCTCTTCAAATTCATTGCCACTTCTTAAGAATACTGTGGGTTGGGGTGCTGCCATCGACTCTATACAAGGCAAACTATAACATAACGTGGCAAGGTAACGGAGCTGTTTTCTGGAAGGGGGAAGCTCTAGGCAGTAATAAACCTGCCAAGTGTGAAAAATACACAAAACACACAGTGATGCATTACATAGGTTTGCAACCATTTACACTCAGGTGGCTTCCAAAGCTTACTCCTTTTAGTTTGGAGTAGTGTACCCACTTCAAACTCAAGTGCAGGAATGGTATTGCAAAGAGAAAGCAACTGTTGTAGTCAAGAGTTGTCCCTCACTTTTCATTGAAAGTTACTAAAAAGAAGGGTATGTGACTTTTCTCTATGCTGATTATTTGTGTATTTTTTTATATATATATATATTTAGCAGATTATAGGGGAAGGGAAGGGAGGGACAAGAACGAATGAAAGATTTAGCAGATAGATTTTGTTCTGGGACTCGTGATGTAGGTGGCTGTAGTGTTTCCTCACTCGTGAGTTGTATACAACAGCACGCAAACCCCTTGTTCCCAGTGATAAGTTGAACCATTGGAATGGCATGAGGTGTTTCTTTGACGCTTGTCTGGAGTTTCAAGGCATTTGGTGTCCAAATGATGTAAAGTATTGCAACCCCTGACCAGTTTGCTGAGGGTTCATAGGTCTTAAGGTGCTTCACCAGCCCTGAATATCTGTAGTGGAAACAGTCAGACTCACTGGACATACTGAAAGCATGGGGCCTAATGCACATATATATCCCCTTAAAGGCATACGATAGCTCAGCAGATGAGTGAATCTCTCCTCTTCCTGAATGAAATTGTCAACTTCAATTCTCCTTCCTTCTCCATCTTTCCCAATGTAACATCTAGCGTCAAAGACCTTCATCTTCTGCTGTACCTCCATTTCCCAAGGGAAGAATTTCAGCCCATTCTTTCCTCTGCACGAAATATATCCGATGTCACAAGGCTGTAATCCCGGCTCTGCTGCTGCACTCCGGGTCAGGGGCAGCTCCTGTGCGTGGCAGAGTCACTGCAGGCTCTTCGGTGAGCCTGAAGCCACCGCTTCCAGGAGAAATGTATAGCCATGAAAACCACTCTGCAGAGGCTCCCTGCATTTCCTTGACCTTCAGCCAACCCTTTTCTGTGGCTGTTCTACTCTATAAGGCAAGCTTTAGGTCATTTTTTTAATACCCAGTTTGAAACTGTGACGTGTGATTAGTGGAAGTGCCGAACACTCCCAGTAGCAGCATGTAACACTAGGAGCACACCATGAAATAAATGGTTCGGTATAAAAAGTGCTAAGCACACTACAGAAATATAAGCCTGTAACTTCTCAAGCTGTACGTCTATAATGAGTATAGACTTTTTAAATTTAATGTGCCTTAGTTCTCCCTTTGTAAAACCCTTCAGTGAGCAGAGCTTGAACAGTGCCATTGTGAAAGAAAATCAGTGTAACCTTACCAAGCTGCCAAATGCCTGTACATCCCTACTGCTTTGGTGTCCTCAATGAGGGTGATATTTTGCATGCTATTTCTGATGATCAATTCGTACAAGTTTCAAGGATGTTTTCAAAACAGAGATAATACTTCCTTACCTTGCAGTGTTTGCAAGGTCAGGCTGCGTTAAAGATTGCAAGCCTCTCTGCTGCCCTAAAACTGGAACCTTGCATAAATGCAAATATCCAATGCGTACTTCATGAAAGACAAATTTGATAGAATTTTATTTTGAATGATTTGAATTAGCAGAACTTCTTGGAAAGCGTGCTGAAAGCCTGGGAACAGGTGCACGCTGCTCTTCTGTAACTTGCAGCCAAGAATGATTTCATGCAAAATTCAAGCTCAGGCAGTACCACTCAGCTGGGTGGCTTTGGCTTTTGAATTGCCGTGCTGATAATCAGATGTGACGCTTGAACCTGGGAAGTCAGGAAGGAATTGCAGCTAAGCACCTGCTTTTAAACTGAAAATTGGACATGCAAATAGAAACTATTCATTTCCACAGCAGTTGCGTACTGCCCTATGAATCAAAGGGTGTACGAATTAATTTAGATAAGAATTATACTTCAGCGGTGTCAGTATTTAGCAATGAAAATGAGTTGTTTACATGCTTTTCTGGGGTAGTCTCCTTCCCTTTAAAGTTTGTGTAAAGCCTGCTTTTAGAATACCTTCCTAAACCGGAATATTGCCCATTACTATGGTCAGTGTTGTCAGCAAAGTTTTTAAACACAGATGGTATCCCTCTGAAGCCAGAGTGGCTAGTCACATGCCTTTTGAAGTGATGTACTGAGGCCTGGATTTATGCTGCCTAAGTGCTGTAATCTGAGACTCTGTTTTGCTCAGCTCCCTTTGTGGTCAATGAAGATAACGATCTGTAAAATAATTTAGATTTTTTTAGAAGATGCAAAGTGACTTTTGAAGCCATGTATTCCCTTTTACTGGCTTTAGACAGAGCATAAGGCTGAGCAGGCTTTTAACATCCAACATCTGACAGAGTTGCCTAAACAAGGTGAGGTGAAACTGAGAGCTGGTGGAGTTAAAACCTTCAGGATTACAAACAGTGGCTTGTAATTACCTAAGATTATTAAATCTATGTAGTGAGCGATTTGTTTCTTATCGATGTGAATGAAAATCAAAGATGTGTAGGGTTTTTTCCTAGATGAGAAAAAAAAAACCCCAACCCTAAAAGATTGTTTTACTTCAAGTCGTTATGTGTGCTCACCCCCAGGGTGTTCATAAGCAGCTGGGTGCTGGGGGGGTTTGCTTGGGTGCTCACCCCCAGGGTGTTCATAAGCAGCTGGGTGCTGGGGGGGTTTGCTTCTGCAGTAGCCTCGCGCTGTGCAAGTGGGCTGCTGCCCCTGCCTACGTTGTGGGTACCCCGTCCTCAGTTTCCCTCAAGCATCAGCCAAGGTGTTTTGGGGGCTTTTAAAAATTTGTTTGGTTTTGCAGTGTTTTTTTTTCAATAAACATTTCTAGTCTTCAGTTTTTCTGGTCTTCATCCCTCCTTCACTGGCCTCAATAATTTTTTTTTTTTTTTTTCTCGTTGTCACTTTCTGATCCTTGATGTGCTTACACGTTGCCTCTGAGAAATTTCCCGCTCTGGGAAACTCAGTCACTGTGCCAAGGGAAGGGCAGGCGTGGGAGGCTCCGGGAGGAATTTCTTGAGAGAGTTGTCACTGTCCTGTCAACATCAGGGAAGCTTTAACCTTCAGACCTTCTGTGGTGGAAAGACATTTCCTTCCAGGCTGTGGGGAGAGCTGCACTCACTGCGGGGGGGTCCCTGAAAGGCTGCGCGGGAGGGGACCTGCTGCCGTTTTTAACCAGCAGTGGCAACTGTGAGAGCCGAGACTCATCAGAGGGTAAAACCACAAACTTCTTGGCTAAAAGGCAGTCACTGGTGGCAAGTGTCAGAGATCTCACGCTTTGTCTCTGGTTCGTTTTTATTTGTTGCTGATTCTACCAGGTTAATCCCAGTCCCGCAGCAGAAGCAGCAGTCGTCAGCCAGGCGATGTGCATCCCTTGTGACCGCTCACAAGAAATGGCATGTCAGACGCAGAAATTATTCTGTGATCTTATGATTTGGAGACAACAAAGAGCGTGATGTATTCTACGCTCACACGTGTTGAGGTATCGCTGTACTAAGAATCAAAAGATAATTTGAGGGAAACTGCTGATTTGAATGTGAAGATGCTTCCCAGTTCCTACAGTGATTGCTCGTTACCTGGTAGGCGCTCTCTTCTGAGATGGAGGAAGTTCAGGTCACAATATAAGGAGATATTTTCTGAAGGAATTGAAATGCTTGCGTTGTAGGATTCAATCTGGGATAGCCGTTATCTGACAGTCAGGGGCGTAACTCCAGAAAGCACAAGCACCACGACAGTTGGCAAAGGGCAGTGTGCCTCTGGTGTAAATATGCTTCCTGCAGGTGACTTCATCTGAAATTATCTCTGGGCTGTATTAAGAGGAGAGAAAACAAATGCCTTTTCTTCTATCTTACAGACTGCCAGGAAGCCTTCTGCATTCCCACCTTTTTTGTAAGACACAGCTGGGCCAGATCGTTCCTCAGCTTCTGCAGTGGTGAGGTTTGGACCAAACTGCTTTTCTGTGGTGCCTTAGATGCCCATGTAGAGGATTCCATGAAAAGGCAGTCTGTGTCCTTGTGGTGGGTTGACCTTGGCTGGGTGCCAGGTGCCCACCAAGCTCCTCTATCACTCCCCTCCTTAGCAGAACGGGGTGGGGAGAAAATAAGCTGAAAAAAACCTTATGGGTCAAGGTAAAGGCATTTTAATGAAGCCATCAGAAAAGTCATGTGTGTGGAAGAGGAGAACTTCTTCTTCCCATCAGAGGTGATGTCCAGCTGCTTCCCAGGAAGCAGGGCTTCAGTAGGTGTAGCGGTTGCTCCAAAAGACAAACCATCGTCAATGACGAACGCCCCCACTTTCCTCCTCCGTGCTCTGAGCTTTTATATCCGAGCAGATGCCATACAGAATGGAATGTCCCTTTGGCCACCCTGGGCCAGCTGTCCTGGCTGTGTCCCCCTCCGCCGCCCCCCGGTGCGGGGGGGCTGGAGCCAGCCCTGAGGCTGTGCCAGCGCTGCCCAGCAGGAGCCAAAGCGCTGCTGTGCTGCCACCGCCTCTCCAGCAACTGGTACCAGCACAGGGCTACTGGGGGCTCCGCCAGACCCCATACAGTCCTCCAGAAAATACTGGACGTTCATGAACTGCTTGTTTTCACAACCACCCTCTATTTTCTTGTCATGGCTGCTGCCACAGAGAAGCGCGCAGAGGCTTCTCTCAGAAAAGACCATTAAGGCATTGGATCTTCACTAAAAACTGCTGTTTGCTTCTATGAAGTTTAGCGCTTTTCACCCAGCTTTGGTTGTAAGGGACATCTAAAGACCATCTCTCTTGTTTTGTGTTGGTCCTGTCACTTCAGAAAAATTGGTCCAAATACCATTACCCATAAAATGCTTCTCTCTGTATTTCAGTGGATGCATTAAACTGAAAGTATTTTTATTTCACTGTAAATCTTGTTCACACAAGGTTTTGTCTTCCCAGATGACAATGCAGGGTCTTTGCAGAAGTCTTGGTGCTTCCCTGAAGAGAATGTCAGAAAGTTTCTCTTACTTTCATGATAGGTTCATGGATGCACTTTTCTAGACAGCTTTCTTTGGTCTGAGGCTCACTGGCTTCTACAGAGTACAAAATCTCAGGGTCAATGTGCAACCTTTCGCTTAACTGCCCATTAAGTGTATTCAGAGTTTATAGGAGCTCTCTTAGAGGTTTTTTTTCCAGTCCATCTCCTGCAAGACAGTTTTGGGATGTTAGTACTGGTTCTGAGACAACGTGGGCCATGCTTGAGAGCTTGGAAGAATTTGTGCGACTATCCTCGACGCGGTGTCTGCCTGCCCTTGCAGATCACCTGGGGTGAGATTGCAGATGAAGCACGTTACAAACGTGTCTTTGGGCTGTTTGCACCTCGCAGTCATCTGTTGAATGTGATTGTGACAGTAGACAGGCAGCTGGGGGACCCTCTCTGGTGACAAATGGACCACGTGTGCATTTGCATATAATTACTGGTGCTTACCTGGAGAGCTCAGGGCTTCTGTCCCCCAGTGGAGTGCTGGGGTGTCCTGGGAGACGCGTGGTTGGAAATGCAACTGGCTCGCAATTGCGTGCTCAGGAGTGACCTGCAGCTTCAGCCCCAGCATGGATTGGCCTCATAGCTTCCTTGTGTGTATAAGGGCTGAATACATATGATTGCTGAGCTGTACTTATGCCTAGCTCTGATCCTACCAGGAGGGCTTAGAGATTTTTCCTGGTATTTGTTTCAACTCACGCTTCATGCTTTGATACAACTGTCTTCTTTTTCCTTGCTTTTTGACCAGCCAGTTTTCTGCTTGGGCTACTCCTTCATCCCATAGACCTTGTGGGTGCTCTTGTCCTATATCCATCTCAACCCAGATTTCTGCATCAGCCCTGATTTGTGTTGAGTCGATTTTGGTTTGGTATTTTTTGGTTGGGTTTTTTTTTTTGTGTGTGTGTGTAGTCCTGTTCAGCTGCTTGCTCGAGTCTGCCATTAGCATTTGTCCTGTTCAGTGGAGAACCATTTCTAAAGGACAAAAAGTCCCTCGTGTACATGCCTGTGCTAGAAACAAGATCTTGCAAGATCTGTGGAGCCAAGTACGATGCACTAACTACATCTAGCAGTAACGTACCCACGTACCCACTGTCAGTCCTGAAGGTTTGGTTTACTGAGACTCATACCACAGAAATGTTGAGGAGTGGTGTCTTTTTCCCTTCATACACCACTAAGAAATTTTGCATCTGCTTCATGGGTTTCCTGATGCCTGATGGAGACATCACTGAGTCTCTGCTCAGGAAGGCTTACAGATGCCTTTGATGCCACTCCAGAACAGAATTATCCATAATGTTAGCGAGATGTGGGGGAAGGAATCCTGCAGGTCTTTGTATACCCAAGAAAATTCATTACCATGTCTCTGTGATTTTTTTCCTTTTTCTCCCTCCCCCCCCCCCCTTTTTTTTTTCAAACGAGAACCCTCCAAACTCTTCCCTCTTCTCAGTCCAGATTCACCTCAGTTTTACTAAAATACTTTTATTTTCATAAATGCAGGTTGGAAGCATTCCATATCTTCTTCTTGAGCACTTGGGGCTTTAGCCAAACAATTTCCGATAATTTAAAATGAAAAATACTTAATGTGGGAAATAACACATAAGGCAGGATAAACATCCACTTCTAGTCACAGATCTCATTATCTCTCAGACCTATAATTTTAATTACTTACATGAGCTGTCTTCTTGACAGATATATTCAGAATAATTTAATTTATCCAATAAAATGAAAATACAATATGCTGGTTGTTTGTTTTTTTTTTTTTTCTTTTTTCTGTATCTTTGTTTGACAGGGGATTTGAAACTATGCAAAAATTCCCCAGATTTACAGTACAGAAAGTAATCAAGGGTGGCTCAGGTTATGAACCAACCAGGTTTCTCTTCTTTTAAGATGCTTGTGAACTTAAATAGTTTAGTATTGAGATATGTAGCAATAATATTTTAGGCAGTGTATTTGGTACAGACTATGTTCTCTGTCTATATAGTTGTAAATGTGTCACTTCAGTTTTCAAGTTGCATTTAAAATTTATTTTCAAAAAATAACATAGGAAGTTTATATGGAAGTATCTTAGGTCATAATTTTTTAAATTATGTCTGAAAAGGATATGTATACAAGTATGTAAATATGTGTGTGTTCATACAGCTGCTTATGTGTGCTTTCTTTACGAGTAGATTGCTAAATATTGACATATGTCTATAATATGAATGCTTATAATCCAGAAAAGGGGTTTAAATATATTTTAATAAGATTATTAAAATGCAAATATTAGTGATACTTTAAATAACTTAATTTCTGGGTTTCATAAATAATATACTGTATTCAGAAATCTGAAGTGGCAGCGATTTGTGTTGTGAAAAGGCTGCATTTCAAAAGGTTTTTTTTTAAAAAGTCCAAATAAAAAAATCAGTTTTACATGGACTTGATTCAACACCCAGACAAGGAAAGGAACAGACTCCCACTGACTTGACTTGGGAACTCTAGATCAGACACCAGCTACAGATGAGCTTTTTTTTTTTTTTAGCTACTATTAGACCGATTGGAAAATGAATGTGAAATAGAGATGATTGTGCAGACATGTGTTTACAGGAAATGACCAGCTTGGTGGTTTAAGGGCACAGCACTTCAATGGCTTTGATGCAAGTGATCCAAGTTCCAGGCTTCTTGTTGCAGACCAGGTCCTGCTTTTGAAGCCTGTGCAACTTGTGTTTTTCTGCTTTGTTTATGAAACAAACTGGAGAAGAAACTGCAAGGAAATGACTGCAAAATTCCTACTCAGTCTAGTTCATATAACGTACAGCTTGAAGAAGCAGTGTTTAAAAAGGAATGTTGTGAGAAAGTTATAATCCAATTTAAATGTGCAAAGTAGGCTTTCCTGCATTGTGTGTAAACATCTATGCACATATATAGTAGACATTACAAAGAGTAGGCAGTTTGGAAGAATGTTGTAGGAAGAATCTCAAATTCAAGAATTTCTGAGTGTTTTAATTTTGCAGTGTTAATGCCGATTCCTTCTACTTCATACACCAAAATCTGTATAGTATATTGACCATTAAATAAAAAATAACGTATCTCATAAGAAATAATTGAAGTATTTATCATGTTATGGGTCAGTTTTGTTAAGTGTAACACTAAAACATAAATTCATTGTCTTTGCTGGAGAAGCTATGTCATGGTCATTAAATATCATTGTGCCTTGTAAAAAGCATTGGGGCTTTTCTTTCTATTTCCCAATGCAGCCTGCAGTAAGCCCAGGACGATGTCTAGTTCCCTTAAACTTGACCACAGTGTTTTTAATTTCTTTGCATATTCCAGTGTCTTTCCCCTGCAATAATGCCTTAATTTTCCCCGCTATAGTCTGCCCTCACAATATCCTCAGCTTGTTATATTCTCTACCGTCTACTATTTTGGTGCTGAGGCTGGGGAGAGGGATTTTTAGGCTTAGGGGCTGTTGGAGCCACGCAGGTGCTGACTGCCGGGGTGGCCACTGCCTTTCACAGACCATGAACAGCAGTTAAGGCCTGAATGCTTTTATAGGGTCCTTTTTTTCTAGCCATTTGGTGATTTTTTACCAACTTTTGCAAACTTTCAGAAACTTGCTATTTTTGAGCACAAAATCTGTCTCATTTTTTAAAAATTATTTTAAATTTTATTTATTTTTTATATGTATTTATATATAATAAAATTAAGTTGGATGGTAAGTTTTAAAGTTACTTTTGGCAGATGAACCAAGATGCACAGAAAAAACCTGGCTAAAAACAAAGCTCCAAATTCTTTAGTCCCCCTTAATCCAGAAGAACACACTTTTGGAAGAAGAGTTTATATAAAGTATGTCCAGTTGTTTACTACTTAGATATTGACCTTCTGACTTTTTTTAGGTTCAGCAGATAGATCGTGTAGTAGAAGTTGTGGAGGAAACTATTAAAGGTAAGCATCACACTTGAAATAATTGCAGTTAGTCTAAAAACTGTAAGCATCAGCTAGCAGAAGTGCTGCTCTTCTGTTCTTTATCAGCCTAATGCTTGCTTTATCCTCAAGCTAAAGGTTTGCGCAGTGCTATACTTTGCTGTGTGTGCTTGGTGTAAGTGGTGATTCCAGAGGTTTTTTCTGGCAGGAGCTCTGTGACTTGTGGGATTTATAGGTAAATGATCCAGGGGAGACTTCAAGAAACCGTTTAAGTTGCATCAATGTAGGTGGGGGTAGAGTATGAAAGTTTCTGCACTATCTTAATTCAGTGCTCTATCTCTACTTTCTTATGCTTAGTCCTCTCGTGTTTTCTTCTTTTCAGATGTTTTGGCTCGCTTCCCTGAGCTTTCATCAGCAGGACGGATAAATTATCTGCTGGTTTAATGTTCTTTTGTAACTGTGTTCCTTGTTCTCTCTGGCTGTGTTCATGTGTGTGTACACTCAGTACTTTGCAGTGAAGGGGGGAAAAGACCGTATTGTTTCTGAAGCCTGGCTAGTAAACATTTGCTATTAAATAAATATATTTGTCTGGGTTTTTCTGGGTTACCTAAGTTTGTCTCCATTGCTTATCAGGCCATAAAAATTACTGTTCCATGAAGCTTTAAATTACAAAGTTTAGTTTAATTGCCTGTACTTTCAATATAAACAAGTGTCTAGTCCACAAGACGTTGCTTGTAAGAGTATGATGTTTTTGAAGTACAACATGAAAATGTAGAAACAGTGCAAAATTTTAAAAGAAATAAGCAGCTTGTCAAGAAATTGTTTAATGGGAGGTAAGGCTTCTAGAGTTTGTGGTTTGAAGGCCTTAAGAGTTCATGTTGCTCTGAATGCTTTAAAAAATGAAACCTGTACTTTTGTGTACTCCCAACCAAAACTTTTCACAGTTTGTCCTTACCTTATGGCATCTATTTTTTTGGGGGGAGTACAACCTGCTGTACCATACAAACAAACAAGAGAGATATTCAGCGTATTCCTATTTGTTATTAAATAAGCCAAACTGTTTTCACAGAGGCATCAAGGTGGTTATGACAATGTGTTGGAAATGGGGATGCTTCATGACTCTTACAACAGCACAGTATTTCAGATCCCTATCTGGTTTTCCTGAATTTTATGTATTCTTAAGGGAGTAAGATGATAACCTGGGTCAGCATGCCCTCCCTTTTACAAATATGTGCTTTGTAATATTTATGGTGACTCAAGACATCACTGCTTTTTTCAATAACATAGTTACTCAGGTTATTGTGACTGAATATTGTATCTAGAAAGAAGACAATCTAGCAGCAGTGGTTAAAATCATGCTTTTCATTGCGTTGATTGTAAGATAACAGATTACATATTGATACAATTCTGGAAAATAATGTTCATAAGCATGTTCAGGAATATTTAAACTTTAAAAAGCATGAATGTGAGGGAAGTTTTTGATTCCTTTCTAGCTTACTAGAAGTGATCTGAATAAAAATAGTGGACAGGCTGCTGAATTCCGTACGTAGTGCCAGTTCCTTCAGGGGTTTCTCAAAAGGTAATGGAACACAGGATTTCTAAAGTTTTATTGGAAAAAATGAACAGAAATGGCTCCCCAGTGTGAGAGAGACATGGGCATCCTGGAGAGAGTCCATTGAAGGGCCACAAAGACGGTTGAGAGTCCAAGACTGGAGCATCTCTCCTCATAGGAGAGCCCGAGAGAGCTGGGGCTGTTCAGCTGGGAGAAGAGAAGGCTCAGGGGGAATTCACATCAATTTATCTAAATACCCAAAGGGAGGTGTCAAGAGGACAGAGCCGGGCTCTTTTCAGTGGTGCCCAGTGACAGGACCGGAGGCAGTGGGCACGAAGTGAAACACAGGCTATTTCTTTTGAACATCAGGAAACATTTTTTCACTGTGACAGTGACTGAGCACTGGTACAGGTTGCCCAGAGAGGTGGTGGAGTCTTGATCCCTGGATGTACTAAAAAACTGTCTGGACATGGTCCTGGGTAGCTGGCTCTAGGTGGCTCTGCTTGAGCGAGGGGTTTGAACTACATGGCCCCCAGGGGTCCCTGCCAACCATAACCCTTCTGTGAAAATAGAATTTCACTTGGAAGGAGAATTGACAAATTGACAGGGGTCATAGCATATGATAATGGCTTACTTTTTCAAAAGCCAACCATAAAAATAGAGTTTTTACTTATATTTCTTTCATTTAAAGTTGTTTAAAGATAATGCATTCATTTATGCATTTGGAAGTCATCTTCCGCTAATGGAGAAGAATGCGAAGCTCTTTTTCATTGTGTTTTATGAGACAGTCTAACCATGAATTTCCATTATCTAAGTGAAGTGAAACACTGTAGATAACAGTTAGAGTAAGAATATTTTATTCTAAGAATAAATAAGAATATTTTATACTGTTAAATAGATGCATGGTAGAAGCTTAAATTCATGTATGTAAAACCAAATGAAATGTAACCCTCTCTCTTCTTAAGTCTACATCAGTAGTAGAACTTCTGAAGTACATTTCCTCAGAAGTAGAATTTCTGAAGCCACAAATGGGTTCAGGAGACAGAGATGGGGTAGGACAGGAGGTTAAATACCAATTCTGAATTCAAAGCCAGCTTATATTAGTAATTTTTAAGTTGGATATTGGTCATAGTTGTATGACACAACTTTCTTCACCTGAGTTGTTTTTTTGTGGTGGTATTTTTTTTTTGTTTTGTTTGTTTGCTTTTAAGAAAATCAAAAGGTTGCGTAGGTGGTATGCTCTTGTGTGGCTATGTATATATTGAAAGTTTAAAAAATAATGTATATTGAAAGTTTTAAAAAGTGTTTGAATATTTAAATTGGGTAAGTTTAAACTGCATAGCATGTGCACTCTTCAGGTCTGCTGTGTCTGTAGATTGGTTGGACTAACAGAGTTGTCCTGGAATCTGGACAGAAAATCCGGGTGATTATCCTAGTTGCCAGTTTCAAGTCTAAAAGTCTAGCTTTCCTTGGGTTCCCCTTTCTTAAGGGGTACCTTAGATTTTTCTTGTATGCTTGAGTTTTGTAGTGCAGAGTTTACAAAAAGGCAAACTGTAAAAAGCTTCTCCCCCACCTTGGTTTTTTTCCTAATAGTCTTCTTTCCAGTTCTCCAAGAAAATGGCTCCCCTGTTGGATTTGGTTGAAAGCTTACTGTACTCCCAAAGAATGTTATTTCTTTGGAATTATTTAGATCTCTTTCTATGGAGCATGAAGGGCTTTCTTCTAGCTTTATTTCTTAGACTTAAAGGCACTGTCAGGAAACCCTCTTCAAAATAGTGCCATTCTGCTGATTCGAGAGGGACTTAAGAAGTGTATCTTTATGGTGGTCTGTATGTCATCTGTCTGAAAACAACGTAATTGCCAGTTCCCCGCTCTCCATTCAGATAATTCTCATAAACACTTTTAATGTGAATTTATCTTTTTATCCTTCTTCATCAGTAAATGGAAGAGAAGGATGTGTATGTTTATTATTGCACTAACAGCCAAAAGAGACCGAATTTTTAAGACACCCTGTAATTTCTCATTTTTATATCACCTTGACTTTCATCATGAATCTTACAGAACTTTGAAATTTCCTAATTATCACAGAATCATTCAAGTTGGAAATGACCATTGAAATAAAAAAGTCCCAACCGTTAATCCAGCACTGCCAAGCCCACCACTAAATCCTGTCCCTAAGCACCACATCTACGTGTTTTTTAAACTCCTCTAGGGACGGTGATTCCACCACCTCCATTATCAGGTTAATTATCAGGTAAAATGTCATTTCCAGAAGCGATCTTTAATAACTGTGCAGTATTTGTATGCAGGTCTTATCTGATTAATATTTATACTGTGTCCCAAGATGTATTTTAACTAGAGGCATCTTCAGGTACTTTTACTATGATATTGTCATTTATAATCGGAAACCTCTATACTGCCTGCTAGGAGCTAGACAAATTAGTTTCATCTCAGCCTCAGAATGAGGTTTCTCAAAGTGACAGCCACAATCATGTAGCCAGAATGTGTCAGTCTTCCCGATACACACAAACAGTTTCATTATGTAAGGCTCTGATTTAACAGTTCAGTAAACCTTGCTTCATCTGCATGTTACCCAAAAGACTGGATTACAGCAGTTTTTACATCATTGGGGCACCCATCTCCACTCATGTGCAAAGTTTCCCAGTAACATGTTATGATGACGGGGTTTGTTAGGAGAGCTTTGCTAAGGCGTTGCAGTATCTGTGAGCTAGGAGTAAACAGGGTTATAACTGAATGTATGTGCCTTCATTAAGTAAAACTTCTGTACAGAATGTAAAAGCTGTTTGGGCTGACCAGTCTCTGTGGCATGCCCCAATAAGATAAAGATTAGTCTTTGATGGAAATGACAGAATGGCTTTATGGTGATTGCTCAAGTCAGCATTTTATGGACCACTTCAAAAGCCGTCTTTAAAAAAAACCATAGAGTGTGTGTACAAGCTTGGAAGTAAACAGTTTACAGTAGGCAAGATAATTGTAACTTAAAGGAGAAATATTAATTGCTTAATGCAGAAATTCTTCTTTTCTTGGTTTTGAATGCAGGTTTTCAGGGATGTGGGTCTTTCCCCCCTTTCTAGACATGCTGGCTCTCAAATCCCATGTTACTAAAGCTCTCTGGGGGTGAGTGGCGTGGAACCAGAGTATTTGTGTATAGTCTGCATTTAGCTTAGGCGTCAGGGAGATGGGGGACACAGGTTGAATTGAGTTTAGTCCATATTGTGTCTGTCTAACGCTTTCACAAAACATAGTTTCACAATGGGTCGTTAGACTTGATTATAAAAAACAACCAAAGGAAATTACTTCAGGGCTGAGCCTTTTATACTTCACATAACCTTTCTTGATTTCAGTCACGTTGACCTGTCTGGTGAAGTTGCCCATCTATTTATTCCCAGTTTATACATTAACC
Organism: Ibycter americanus; assembly: GCA_035590275.1. Taxonomy (NCBI): domain Eukaryota; kingdom Metazoa; phylum Chordata; class Aves; order Falconiformes; family Falconidae; genus Ibycter; species Ibycter americanus. The sequence continues at coordinate 98,847,489 of JAVJGI010000040.1, forward strand.
AATATTTACTAAACTGTTAAATTGTCCTCATGTGATTAGTAATTATGGATTGCTGATAGCTGCAGTGTCAGTCTGTGTGAAAAGGAGCAGATAAATGGTACCTATATTGTATATAGGCTGAAGTGTGGAATTTATACTGGATTGCCTACCTTAGAGTGTGTGTATGTATATATATGTATATGAATGCCAGCGTATTAAATAGTAATTGTATGTGCTGTTTGATTTCACTATGATCTGCTGATAACTGTAGATAAAATACTCTTTGGTTTCTATGACTGTGGGAAGAGTAGCCTTAAGAAGCTGATGACAAGCCAAATGAAGAATAAAAATTGGAGGAGTCAGGAGTTGCTTTCTGAGGAAGAGTATCATTTGGCTCCCGGTCAGGAAACTGTCTGTGCCAAAGTGCAGCTCGAGGAGGGTCAGAGGGAGGATAGTGGCCTCATGGAGTCCCCGTTTCTGTTTCTACGTCCTTTGAAAGGGCATAGAAGTGGGGGGAAGTTTTGGATGGGTTGTGTTATTTATTGCAGTGTGTGTGGTTGGGCTGAGCTTGGCTGGCTGCCAGCCCCCCACCCAGCCGCTCTCTTGCGGCCCCTCCTCAGCGAGACGGAGGAGAAAATAAGCTAGAATGGTTAATGGGTGATGAGGAGGACAGGGAGATCACTTACCAGTTACTGTCACGGGCAAAACAGACTCAACTTGGGGAAAATTAATTTGATTTATTGCCTATTAAAAATAGAGTAGGATGGTGAGAAACAAAGAGAAAATTGAAACTGCCTTCCCCCAGCTCCCCCCTTCTTCCCAGGGTTCACTCCTTCATGCCGGGCCCCTCTGCCTCCTCCCCGAGTGGTGCGGGAGGACGGGGAACGGGGGCTGGCGGCCCCCAGAACAGCTCCTCTCAGCTGCTCCTGGCTCCCCGCGCTGTTCCCCTGCTCCAGCCTGGGCCCCCATGGGCTGCCCGCACTGGGTGCCAGAAACCCTGCTCCTGCCGGCGACCCGGGCGCTTCCCCAGCGGCCATCTGCCTGCCCTCCATGGGCTGCCGGGGGCTGCCTTGCCGCCTTCTGCACCGCCAGCTCTTCTGCACCTCCTCCCCTTCCACCCTGTTGCTCGCAGTGCTGTTTCTCACGCTTTTTTCCTCACTGCCAGGCAGCGTTTTGCTCTTTTTTTACAGCGTGGGTGGCTGTGGGGCTCGGCAGTGCCCTGCCGTGGGGCTGCTGGCGCCGGCCATGTCTGCCATGGGGCAGCCCCGGCCTCTCCTCATGGAGGCCGCCCTGCTGCCAGCGCCTCGCCGCAGCCACCCTGTCAACAGCGCTGCGTCCGTAATGGCATTTCTAGGTAGTAGAACTGCCTTTTAAATTGAGATTATTGAAACAAAGGTACTACCGGCAAAAATCTTGCAAGGGGCTAGCTGTATTTGACAGGCTAAAAAAAGTGTGTGTGGAGGTTGAGGTCAGGTTTTCAATAGGTAATAGACAGACCTGCAGCTTGTCCTTAACTTGGTGAAATGACTGTGGTTAAAAGATTTGGCGTCACCCATTTGTGTGTATTAATTGCTGAGGTTAACAGCATAACGTGGTATGTGTCACCCCCTGCCCTTTTCTTCAGTCCAGCAGTTGGGAATTTTGGAGCTATTCCTGCTTAAACAAAAATAATTATCTATATTTGTTGTCATCCAAGGAAATGGCTTTATGCATGGAAAAGAGTGTAATGACCGAAACCAGTAGTATTTTTTTTTTTTTTTTCTGTTAATCTGACAACTACTTTGACAACAAGCATTGACTTACGAAGGACCTGACCTGAAGGTATCTCACAGGTTTGAAATGAAGGGGCTGTCATTCAGCTGAACGCTTCAGCGAGAGCACCGGCTTGCATTTCCCTTGCCTGTTTCTGATTGCTTGGGAAAAGGGTGACGTACTGAAAGAGTGAGTTCAAAACAGTCATGCCATTTTCTGTGCCAGTATCGATTCTGGGAGTTTAGCTTTGTAGACTGCCATTTAAAGAAAACAGTAGAGCACAATGAGGAATATACAGTAATTATGGAGAAACTGCTTCTGCAAAGACGGATTTTAATTGCTTTTGTAAAACATCAATAACAGTGTGGCTCGACGTAAAATCTTAACTGCTGGGACAAGAGATTTCCATTGCCAGCAGCTGGGTTCTGGTCTTACACCAAAGCTTATTCCCTTTTTTGCTGTGCCTGTTCAAATGCTTTTGGGCATGCAGTGGCTGTTAGGTGTATGAGACGATCCAGGATTTTAGGGGGGTTTTGTGATTATTTCTTGCAATGTAGTTATTTCATTAATTTGGGTTAGAAAACTGTTAGGTCTGACTATCCCTGTTATGATAGTTGGCAGAGAAAAGATGCATTTTCTTCCAGATGCATATGTGCTCTTTTCCACACCTTCAATGAATGACCATCTTACAGCATCCCTGTTTTTCTGTCCTATTCACATCAGACTCAGCTGGGTTTAGCTCTGTTAGAGAATCCTTGTGGCGGATAAATGCAAAGAGTACCCATTCAAAACTACTTATCCATAGGAGGGGTAGAGATAGATGGCAAAGGAGAAGAGATGAAAGTAAAAGCTTGCTTTTGCATACAGCAATAAGTTCAGCTCAGCGTTTCACTCTAAGGCTAAATTTGTTCTGTTCAACCTGCACACCCCAAGACATTAGGCAAGTTACTTGTACTGCTGCAGCTGGCTCTGACAATCCACCCTTCAGCATTTCCCTTCCTCAGAACACAGCCTGTTTCATCTGAATCAAAATTTCTTCTCCTTTAAAGTTTCTATCCAAAATCTCCTGAGGCTTTGAGCAGCATCTTCTATCCTCATCAAATGCATTTCTTCAGAGAGGTGAGGGCAGAGGGGCAGGGGAGCTCTTCCTGTTGTTGATTCTTAGTATTGTCCTTCTGAGCTGTGGAATCGTAGCCAGCATTTTGAGTTCACAGCAGATTTAACATTTACTCACTTTTTCAGAAAGACAATAACATCACATGATCTCAAAATAAGTAGGGTGAAGCTATTGACAAAAAAAAAAAAAAAAGCCTTAATAGGGCATTTCAAGTGCTTTTGTTGTGAGAGAGAGAAGTACTGTGGATATGTCAAAAATGTTCTTGAATACCTCTTAATTTAACTCTGAATTTTTTTATGACAGTAATTCCTCATTAATACTTATCTTCTTTTCTGTTGTTGCACTGTACTGTTTTAGTGCTTACAGATACTGTTATGATTGAACGGTAAGTTGCAGAAATACCAAGAATGAAGAGGTGTTGTATGTTTAATGGAGAGAAAGTGATGTATGAATTTGAGCAGTCTGGGCCACCTGCAGCGCTTTTTTCTGAAGTTTGTGAACTGCCTCATTATATTTAAGATCTTGGTTTTGAAATTACATAAAATGAATTTTTAAAAGGCTCTGTCTTCACCTGTGTGACGCTCACATTTTTGGAGTCGTCATCGTCTTTTGGAGTCTGCTAAGTCTTCAAGGCTTAGTAGACGTGTGTATTTCAAGCTAGTAACATATGTACTGTATGCTTAGTAATACCTGCACATTTCTCTGAAGTTTTTTTTGAGTTGGTATAGGATGGAAGGCAATCTTTTTGTGAGAGTCCTGTGTTGCAGAGACTGGGTCAAACAATACCACCTGCTGTCAGCAACCTGATGGGACTGGTTGCCTGGGCCAGGGCATGCTTTCTCCTGTGGTGCTGTGACACACTGGGAAAGATCAGTAATTCTGACAGCATTAGTCTGAATTATTCCCTGTCTTGTAATGGATCCAGTTCCTGCCTACACCAGTTGAAGGAGTTTGTTACACAACATTCCCACCTTCACTGATCTAGAGGAGGAATAATTTCTGTTAGTTGCTTGACTAGGAGCAGGGCATGTATCTTCCAGTTAGATTTGGCTTTTCTTTGCTCCATGTATTTACTTGGGCCAGGAAATCCCACGGATGACGCTCAGGGATGCCTTGACTATGTAGCTAATGTGCTGCTGGCCAGCTGGGGTTGCTTTGGGTGGGAGCAGTTGCACAGCAAAGCCCTGAGCCGGTTACTGTCCTTGTTGTTTCTGCACTTGCGTGTGTCTGGCAGCATGTGATTGCTCTGGGGAGCTTGGGGATTCCTTTGCAATCAGTCATGTCTGCTGTGGGACAGCTTGTTTGTGCTGCAGGGCAGGCAGAAAAGATGGAGAGGAGCTCAGGGTCTGCCCTTGCTCCATATGGGCTGCTTCCATCAGAGGTAGACCTGGGCTTGGGCTCTAAGCCTGCCTGTCCTCTGCGAGCTCACTGAGTCTGGATTTAGAGGACTTCCAAAGTGAAGAGGTTTGGGTTCAGATATGAGTAACAGTCCGGGTTAGCTGTGGAGTATGTTGGGCAACTTGTGTTGCAGCCTTATATTTCAGATGCTATTTTTATTGTTAGTCCTGCCAGAAGATCCAAAATAACTTGTTTAGACAGTTGTTTTTACCTAGTAGTTACAGAGTTAGTAGAACATAACTCTGGAAATAAATGCAATATTAAACTTTTGTAATAGCTCCTGATTCACCTCTTCTGCCTTTACATGTATTTTTTATTTGGTCTTAGGCTCTCTTTAATATGTTCTTAGTCAAGATTTTTGTTGACTTTCATTTTTGTTACTTTCACTTACGTTTTCTAATTCTTCTCAGCTTTTATATTTCATTGATGCTCCTTTCAGTCTTTGTCACTGCTTTTGGTTCTTCTTTACATTTCTTCCTTTTGATTCTCTTTGGAGAAATTTACTACTTTGTTTTTCTTTCATATGGCTTTGCCTTCCTTAGCTACACTGCTCCCATGTGCCATTTTTTCCAGTCTTAGCCTTAAGGAAAGGAAGGTCTGTATTCATTAAGAAGCAAATAACGGTGGAAGGAAACGTGTGCAGGAGTACATGAAATAGTGCTTAGTCCTTTTCCCTGAGGAATCTGGAGAAGATCAGGCAGGTTGGTGAGAGATAGCTGGGAAGCGTAGAACAGTACATCGGGAGCCTGGTTGTGAGGAAAAAAAGTGTCTTTCAGGAAATGGTGAACAACCTCTAAGCACAGTGATGTAACTGGGAAAGGGAAAGAATGGGTAACAGAACAAGCTGAAAACAATAGAAATTGTTCCTGCCAAGGCTGGGGTTTCCTGCATCTTTGAGGATTTTCTTTAAACTCGTGTTTTTGAGCTGCTTGAGATACCTGTACTGAACTTGGAAGCTAACAGCTAGGGAATACTGCTCTGTGTCTGGCCGGGAGTTGTTTCAGTGGCACGCTGTGTAGCTCCAGCGGGGTGTGCAGGGATGGGGAGGGACCCTCAGTGGATGGCCTCTTCAGTCTTTCAAGTGTCAAGTGGATATTATTTCCCAGCAGCTACTGAGGGGTGCCAGCCTGTGGCCTGAGTGAAGCTGACTATTCTTTGAAATACAGCAGGTCTATTAATATCTGATAGATATTTGCAACGCTGATAGGCAGTTGTTAGCTAAAGCTGACTAAGCCAGGCCACTTCCCCATCGCTTATCCTGTATCAAACTAGCAAAATACCAGTCCAATTAGAATCTGTTTGATCTAATATCGGTAACATGTTTCTGTGGGTCTAGCTCACAGCGGTCCGACAATAGCCTGAGATTCACAGCACATTTAATGTTGTTATAATCGCATGGCAAAAAAATTGCATTACCTGTTCTCTTCATATATTTGTATTTCAAGATCAGGCATTCTCTATCACAGTCCTGAAGCATGCACATTTACGATTAAAGGTACATGTATGTGCCATTAATATTATGTTACTTTTTTGTATCCTTTTAAACAAGTGAAAATAAATCCATCGAAAATATTTTCATTCCACACACTGGTTTATCAAACTGACACATTTAAAAGCCCTATTTTAGACGAACGATAGGTTTTGATACCCTGATTAGTTCATTCCAGCCGCATCCTCTCTGCGAGCAATACCAGGTAACGTGAATTGCATCTACTGCCTTGTATGTAAAGATGCATTCAATTTTAGTCAGCTCTGAAAACTGGAGAACTGTGATTCATTTTCAGTCATTTCTAGCTTGGTTGCATTTATACTTGCTGTGGGTGATTCTGCTGTATGAGCATCCTCAGTGAACTTGGTTAGTACTATTGTTGTGTTGTAATCTGCATTACTTATCTATTAAATAGTGAAAAACTGCTCTGAAGTATGGCCTAAACTGCTAATTAACCTTTTTTAGTTTTTTTAATAGAATTTTATCTGACTGTAGACTCTGTGGAAGTAGAAAAGTTATCTTTATGGCAGAAGAGATTTATATGACCTTGAATGTTTAGGCTCTCAAATATAACCTGACTAGATCTGAGTGTCATTAAGCTGTGTTTCAAAGCTTGCATCTTCTGGTGGGCCATCAAAAAAGGAGTGGGTTTTGTGTGATAGTTGAGATGGAGCATTCATTGTTATGGAAGTGGAATTGTGATTAACTCAGTTTTCAAAAATGGTGTACCAAACTGAAAAGAAAAGAAATAATCCAACCAAACAAAAAAAGACTTGAGTTTGGGATGCCTGTTTTGCTTAGTTATCTAACCTGTGAAATCAGAGAGGAAGTAACTTAATCAGATAAAATGCTTTAGGAGTAAAACTTGATTGCAATGTTTTGCCCCATTCTTAGCTTTGAAATGAGGTCATAAATGAGACTTAAAATTCCTGCTTTTTCTGTTATGCTTGATGTTGGTGTGGGCTAAATAATGCTGATTAGACAGTTTTAAAAAAAAAAGAAAAAAAGTTGCTTAGCATTTTCCTTATTGAAAATGACAAAAAAAAGTTTTCTTGAAATAAGTATGGGGGAAAAAAGGATCTACAGCATGTGCAAAAGTATGGTTCAGTGTTTATCAAGTTATGTTTTATTAATAGCAGCAATGCTGTAAACAGATGCTTTAGTGATTACTTCAAATGAAACAAAATAGTCCTTGTATGGAGTAGGGGAAGAAGGATTTAAGGTCATGAATACTGTAATTGAGTGGGGTTTTTTCTTTACAAAAATATATTAAAAAAAAATAAAAAGATCAAGTGTGCCTGCAGCACGAATCACTGTAGTCGGATATGCATGTGCTGCTTGCTTTCTGGAAGCATTGAACTCTGCTAAAACTCACCTCCAGTACTGCTTTTTTTTTATGGTCTGGTGTCTGGAATGAAAAGTACAGGGGTATTATTCTTGGGTACCACATAGGTTTTGCAAGCCTCGTATTAACTTGAACTTTAGTGTTATTCAGTAGGAATGTGGGAAAAACTGTGGTCATACTTTGTGTGAAAATAGGCTGCCATATTTGATTGCCAGACCATAGATTTCCTGAGCTCAGGCGCAGGGTTGGGGTGGGTGTTAGCGTTCAGCAGATCGTGTGCGAGGTGGTCGCAGAGCTGGGGTTTCTTTCCTGAATAAATAAAGACTCTAAAGGTAAGAGAGATTAGATTTTATGCTCCCTTTGAGTTATATCCTAGATGCAAGTGTCCTAAGTTGTTTGCTTTGGTTTTGGGGTTTTTTTTCCTAATGTACATAGTAACCTGCCTAGCATCTGAAAGAGAAAGACCTGTAAGAATATAGAAGTAGTACTTTTGGTTAAAAGATTTTTCTAGACTACTATAGTGTTTATTTTTTTTTCCTATTTTCCTAAGAAAACATGCATTATAAAGTGGTGCCTCCTGCACAGAGCTAGCATCATTTCCATTTCCTTCCTTCCTTACTAGTTTTTAGTCCTTTGACAAATTTCAGACAGATTTGTGACAAGTTTTGTAGTTTAAAAGATACTCTTTTTCCAGAAGTTCTGTAAAAAAGTTTGCCTCTTTGATTAATACACCCAGTATGAGAAAGAGAAAGCACGAGCTAAATTTTTATTAGAGAGCAGTATTTCACACGGCTGTTTGTTGTAAGGGTACGCACTTAGAGGAGATCAAGCTTCATCAGTTCTGAACTCTGACATTTTACTTGTTGGGGGGGAGGGGGGAGCAGGTTGGTTTTGTGGTTTGTTGGTTTTGTTTTGTTTATTTTTAAACTTCAGAATGGTGGTTTGACTCCAATTCTGAATGTATGAATTTTAAATTTTGGGTAGCTTGTTGCTAGGTTGTTAAGCCTGGTTGTCTTAAAAATACCGTGAATTGTTCCAGTATATTTTCAGCCATAAATCCAAATACGATTTTAATATGGTAGTGCAACCGAATATTTTAAAAATGGATAAACTGGTTTATTCCAAATAAACCACAGTATTAGGAAATACAAAAAGGAATGTTCTCTGCTTCTAGTGTAATTTTTATGCCTACCATAATGCAGTCACTTTTGTTATACAAGTAAATGAAATGGTGCCATGCCTGCAACTCCTTAATGAAGCATTAGATTGGAAAATAACTGATTGTATTTTAAGACAAAGATATTGCTGTTATTGTCATGATAAGGTAGAAGAAATGAATAATTTAGCAACTGTTAATAGCACAGGTACCATATTACTAACTTCACAGCAGGATGTAATGAAATTTTTGTCAAATGCAACTGCAAAAATAACGCCTTTTAATTCCTGTTGAAGTTATGATGTCTGCTTTTAGTATTAACCATTATGTTATCAGGCCAGTCCTTACTTTTTCATTAGATCATATTTTTGACTGAGGATTTTTATGTATTTTAAAAAACCTGAGAAAGATGGTATGCCATAAGTGGTTTTTTATTTCTGGGTTGTTGTTGCCGTATCACAGACATAAATTCAGAGTATGAATGCTACATTATTTAAAATTAAATTAATGACTCTTCAAAACAGGTAGTGGAGAAAGACTGTAACTGATGGATGAATTAGTTTTGTAAATAGCTGTTGGTAGTGTAATTTAGGAGATTTGGTTGAAGATGGTCTTTAATTGATCGGAATTGGTTAGCTATTTTGCAGTGCTGGATGTAGCTAGTATTTCAGAGTTTCATGCTTTCCTTTCACCCCCTCCCATTGTAGGGTAAGTTTTTTCTTCTTTGAAATACTTGACAGATTGTAGCAGTATCTTCATGTACTATCAGAGTTTTCCAACTTAAACGGATACATGCTTTCTTGCTTTCCTCCACTCCAAGTAGTGGTTACTTTCCACCTCTTTCCAGGTATCTGGCATTAACTTTCCCTTGCTGTCTCTTAGCTGCCTAGTCTAGGCTTTATGGAATAAACGATACAAGTCTTATGTTTATAACTTGGGCACATTTTACACTACCTGTGGCAATAATATACACCTAATTGTTTTTATTTGTCACTGTTAGGTCTTGCTTCTGAATATTAATGAACCCTGTCATTTGTGCCCTTTAAATATAGGACTTTATACAGTATGACTGATGGCACTGTTATAGGTAGTTGGTGGTAGGATTTGTGTTTTTCTTTCTGAATATTACTGGCTTCAGGAAAGAAGTTGTGAGGCAGTTTTGTGACCTGCCGTCTCCCTGGTGTGGGATGAGTATGTGTAAATCCTGGTAGTTAGCTTAGCCATGAACATGTTTTCAGGATATGCTTCACAGCACTTTCCCTCAAACTTACACAGTCAGGTAACTTTGAAACGCATTGATTCTCCGTATAATAAACTAATAAATATTTAGTTGTTTATTGCCTACTAATTCAGGTTTGAATGAAATTTTTGGGAAAAATACTTTAATCCTGCCATACAACTTATTTAAATATTGCTGTGTTGATATTTGTTTGAAAATCTGAAAATGAAACTGCTTAGATCATTTTAATTGAATAAACTAGAAAGTGCAAGTATGAAAAGGTAATTGGATGAAATAATTTATTCATTTTATCATGGTTTATTTTACCTGTCAGTGTCTCTCTTTAAATGCTCCAGCTGATGGAAATACATTATTACATCTCATTCTCATTTTCCATCTTTGAAGTATAAACACAACTTCTGAAGAAGAGCAAATCAAAACAAATATGATAGGACTTGTGCTTTGTATTGACTGCAGTTTTGTGCTTCATTTGAAGGTCATTCTGTGAGACTGCTGGGTCAGAAAAAGGATAATGGAAAACGTTTGGGGGGAGCACGACTGGATTTGCCAAAGATTAGGAAGAATCCACTGATAGAAATAATTTCCATCAATACAGGGTAAGAGTCTTCCAAACTTGTAAAACATTCAGTACTGCTGAGAAATTCAATTTATCTCTTTCTGTGGGCCTAGTGTATTACTCTGGTTACTCAGAAGGAGGCAAGATGAGCACTTTCAAGTAGTAAAAGATTTTAAATGGCGTTCTTTCTGGAAAATAAATCCCTGCTTATTTGGGTACAAGACTTGTGCTGCACCAGGGCTGCATACAGTTGTGCGGTCCTCTTTGTAAGTTCACCTAACTCTTTATCAAAAGAAAAAGCCTTAATAAAATTAGAGAAGAAAAAAGGATTTAGAGGGCTTTCTTTGTATTTTTTGCCACGGGCACAGGCAGTGCCCACAACAACAGGACACCCTGTGCCACAAGGCCTGAGCACTGTGGGCAAACTGGGGACTGGCAGTAGGACCCACCAGCAGTCCCAGACATGGCAAATGATCAACCAGGGCCTGGGTCTGTCCAGGGGCTCCGGTCAGGATCAAAAGGAAATGAGCTGGAGACAGGACTGTGGAGAAGGCTATGTATAACACAGGTCTGAGGTCCACCCTGGAGATAAGCCCTGGGCTGCAGGTAGCTGTGGTATCTAAACTCATGCCAGGACTGGGGACACAGGCCTGAGCTTAACTGGGGTTCCTGGCCCGGGGGGGGCTGGTCAGGTCAGTTAGGGCCTGACGGAGCCCACAGGGCTGTGACAGGTTGTGGTATATTACCATTTACATGTGAGGTCTTAATGAACTTTTGGCCTCTTCTGTAATTCTGTTGGAAGAGAAAAGGTTTGTTGGAGCATGTGTATCCCTCAGCCCCAAAGCGCTGGAGTCTTTGACAGCTCGTGCTAACCCCTTTCCCTCTTCAGTAGTACAAATACCTTTACGTACATGGATGCCTGCCAGCTGGAACTATTCTACTGAGAGTTCAGTAGGACCAATTTATTTTCGTGAGTCTTCAAACATGCTGATTGTTAAGATATCTCTCATTCTCCTACAACTGTGTCTGAGAATGTGGGTGCAATTGAAATGCAACACTGTAGAGTAAGATTTGTTTCTTAGCTCAAGGTGGTGTCAAATTCTCTTCAGTAATTTTGACTTGAGGCTTCTTGTTGTTGATTCCTTCTTCTCTCAGACATGGAAGAGAGAAAATTTCCTGTCCTGAAGGGTTTTGTCCTTGTATAACTGTGAACTTCTTCCTTGCTTGCCCTCGCACAACTGTATGCCTGCAGATGCACATGTCCCTCTGTGTGTTTCCCCCAGCTTGCTGCTGCGCATGAGCCGCCTCAGCTGTTCCTTTGCATGAATCAATTCTGTCCCATCAAGGGACAGACATACTGTGTCTCCACTGCAGTATGCGGTCTGTAAAAATAATAATTCAAAACAAACCAAAATAAAACCTTATTAGGCATGGAATATCTGTGAAGATAAGTGCTGCTTCTGTCCATTGTAAGCCAGCTCAGAGTTTTCAAACAGTGCTGCACATTTGTCCCTAAAAAGGTGTTGCTGTGCCCTTAGAGGGACATGGATCTTGTTCAATGTTTGGTTTTTTTTCGGAAGTAATGGACAATTTTTTCTACTGTTAATTTTGATTGTTCTGAGGTTTGCTGTTTTCTCATTTAGAAATCCGAGCTATCTTTATCTGTTTAATTTACCAAGACAGTTAGTGGTTTCTGTCAAGAGACTGTGACTCTAGAGAAAGCCTTCCATCCAAGCAGCAACATGTTTCAGAGTTTCCAAGTATATTCACAGATACTATGGTGAGTACCAGAATAGGGGCACAAGAGACTTGTCAGACCTCTCTGATACACAAAGATACATTAGTGAATCTTAATTTTTCCATGTGCCAAATACATAAGGAATCCTTACCATCCCAGTATCCCATACATGCTATGTACTGCCCTCTGTAATTTTCCCTTAAGGAATAAGTGACCCCTTCTTCCTGTATTGCTTGCTTTCTCTGTTATCATGTAGAAAACGTTTTTTCAGTATTTTTCAAATCACTTGTTCCATTTTTTTCCTGTAGAATAGGCAGTTAATAAAAATCAGTGATTCCAGCAGAGCTTGCATAGTTGTCTTACATCTAGTAAGCTCTGCAGTGGTATTAGTGCATCTGAACCTGGGAACATTGATTTGTTCCTGTCTGCAAAAATAATTTTCTGCTTTGAATTAAGGGCATTTATTTCAATCTCTGTCACTTTTATGTCCTAAGCATGTATTTGTACAAGTCATCTTGCTGGAACAAGCATGGTAGTAGTAGTAGAACAGCATGTTAAATGCTGCTAGGAGAAAAGGCATAGAGTGGTTCACTAACCTCCTAATGTGATTATTCCGTTAGTTTGAAGCAAGTAAGAGAAATGTGCTTAAATCCATTTTGCATTACAGCTTCGTTTTGGTCCAGGGAAAAAAATCTTTTCTCCTTGTGATTTAATCTTCATCAGTGCCAGGTTCCTAACCTATGTAGCCACTTAGAGAGCTCTCTTTAATAGGATCAAGACTTGGTCTTCCACCTTTTAATTAAGTAATTCTGTATCCTGAACACTCTGCTTTGTAGCTTGGACTGTTACTTACTGACACATCCGTGCTGTTGGCATGGCCTGAGCTCCCTTATATCCAAGTTGCTACCGCTCACATACATTTCAAATACGATTTTATTTGTGCTTTGCCTGGATGCCTTGGGAAGCATCAGAGGAGTGTGGTGTGAGCAAAATATGAGCCCATGGTAGAACTTACTGTTGGGTGGGTTGCACATAGGTTCACTGAAGTGCTTTCTGTACTCTTTCTGAAGTTTCTGCCTCTTTCTTTCCGGAGCAGTCAGGTTGCTGCTGATGTGGCTGGCTAGAGAAGAACGAAAGTACATTATACAGGGCATTCAAAACCAAAAGGAACCTAGCAGTGTGCATCCATGCATTAGACTGTCTTTAGAGCTAAGATGCGGTGCAACTCATGTTAAATTTGCAGTATGAACACATCCAAAAGACCAAGGTGCTCTCCAGCTTTTCCTGTTCTCCCTCATCTGAGGATACTGCATGAATCCCATATAGCCTAATTCTGTTGTTACTTTTATAGATTCTGCTATTAAACTACTCAGAGGACAGGGAGATACTGTGTTCAGTTTTGAGCCCCTCGTTTCAAGAGGGACCTAGAGGCGTTGGATTGTGTCCAGAGAAGAGCAACAAAGCTGGTGAAGGGTCTGGAGAACAATTCTTAGGAGGAGTGGCTGAGGGAACTGGGGTTGTTTAGCCTGGAGAAAAGGAGGCTGAGGGGGGGACCTTACTGCTTTCTACAGATGCCTGAAAGGAGGCTGTAGGCTGGTGGGCGTAGGTCTCTTCTCCCAGATAACTAGTGACAGGACAAGACAAGACAGAACAGCCTCAAGTTTTGCCAGGGGAGGTTTAGATTGGATATTAGGAAAAACTTCCCTGAAAGGGTGGTTAAACATTGGCACAGGCTGCCCAGGGAGGTGGTGGAGTCACCGTCCCTGGAGGTGTTTAAAAAACGTGTAGATGTGGTGCTTAGGGACATGATTTAGTGATGTACTTGGCAGTGCTGGATTAACGGTTGGACTTGGTGATCTCAATGGTCTTTTCCAACCAAAATGATTCTATGTTTAAGATTCAGCCCAGCAAACTGAGCATGTGGGTTTGAGTGCAGTTCTGAGGGAGTACAGAACCACAGTTGTACTGAGAGGACTGTGTAATTCAGTGGAAGCACTGTCTAGATTTCAATCTGCACATCTATGTTTCTTTCTGTTTGGGAGAAGGGCTTTTAAAAGCATTATTAAAATGAAAAGTAAATTAAAATTACCCATCCAACCCAGTCTGATAGATTATTCTTGTAGTGCTACAGCATCTTACAGAAGAGCACAGATTTTCAAATCTACTTCTGAGTTTTAAATACTCATTAAGGGCTAACACTTCAAACTTAGTACTCTCTGTGTATGAAAAAATGCAAACTTTCTTCTCGCAGGACAGTTCTTGCTAGCAAACTTTATGTTGGGAGTGAACATGCGTAGCAGTGCTTAGGACTTCCTTTAGAAAAAATGTGTAGGATTTTTTTTAGGCCATGCTTTGAAGTTCTGCAGTGGTCATTCAGAATGTTTCTAAGCTGCTGATGGATCTGAATCTAGCAGAAGAATTAAAAAACCATGTAGTTCGATGTACACTACTTGGTTTGTTTTATGAATCAAGTTACCAAAAATTCATCATAAAAAAATAAGCTGTGGAGTTACTATTGTCAATCCTGATGTTCCCAGGGAGGAATATTCCCCTGGTTATGAATTGTGAGAGGTTAAAATTACATTCTTTCATAATTTTCTGTTGTGAGCAGCTTTTTTTGAGTTTGTGATGAATTAGGGTGTATAAGGATTGAATTTCCCGAAAAGTTGTATTTTAATTTTATAAAAGGTTATGTAATAGTCTTTCTATATATGTTGCATTTCAGCATTTATTTAGTATCAAGTATATAAAATACCCTGGAGTTGTACATCCATGAAAGTGTAGGTAATTCTGTTTGGTTTTGGTTTGTTGTTTTTTATTTAATTTATGCCCGGAAAAGACAACATAAACCTAAATGAAATGCTTTCAATTCTGATTTTTTTTTTTAATGTATGTATTTGAAATATTTGATTTAATTTTTGTCACATTCTAAAACCTTGCAGCACTGGATGGTTTTCTCCTTCCCTTTGGTGGCTAATAACTAGGTACCTGCGAGGGGTTAGGTTACAAAAAAAATGTTAAAGAACACTGGTAAGAAGTCTGGAAAGTCTTTGGTGGTATGTATGGATTCGTTTTGCTATAGGTAGGCTTCATTGAATCAGCACGTATTTCAGCCTTTTGGTATTAAAAGCAGATCATATTCCATCTCTTTGACTGCTACAGTAGGTTGAGTGCAGCAGGTGTCTCATGAACAAGAAATATCAGTGCCTTTCCCCATATGGCAGTATGTAAGGAAGCAGTGGCACCATCTCAGAAATGAGGGATTTACAAATAGAAAGATCAGGAAGAGAGGCATGTGGCTTTATTTGCCTCCTCTGATGAAGAGATAATTAATGCTTCAGAATCATTTGATGCCAGTACACTGACAGATGTGTAGGGTGCAGTTAGAACAATATTTATTCCTTTGCCAGCGTAAGATACTCCAGTGAGATATACTGAGGTCCTTGGGAGACCCCTAGTAGAGGATGCTACTACAGTTTTTATCAGTGAAATATGCATCTAGTTACTAATGTGACAGCGAGTCAGGTGTTAACCAGGCTCAGGTGCAGAAGCAGAGGCCCAGGGGCATATGACATAGGACTGAACCGTGTTGATCACAGAGCTGGGAGGCTGGTCTGATGAACTTTAGGGTCTGTGGTTTTTTGATTTTTTTTGTTTTACCCGGTTGGCTCTTGTCCAGCTATATCACTGAGACACTGAATGCCTACAGTGGCTTGGGTTTGTAGCGCTGATCCCGCAATCATCTGCTCTTGCTGTACCATTTCAGAGTGTCTCTTCTCCAGAAGTCATGTCTGCTCTTCCCCTCGTGTTACATACTACTTTCTACTTTCGTATGCGACCCGCGTACCGCAGAGCAACTGCAGATGCACGCTAGTATTTGGCACTGTGGAGCTCCCTGTAGGAAAGGGCAGTGTCATAACCGAGGTGGACGCGGGCGGTAAAGCAGCACTGTGCTGATTAGCTGCATGTTTACCAGGGTCTAGCCTGTCTGAAAAGTGATTTAAAATAGGTATTTAGAAAGGTAGTATAGAGATCAGCTGGGATGCACTAGAATTTTTGTAATTACGGTGGCAAATTACTATTTGGTAAGGCCATAAAAAGAGGCCCCAATTGTGACTGTTAAGTCCCTGAGCTCTTGCAGTAGTTTGTGTTTCCTGTTCAGATTTTTGGCTAATTGAACTGGCTGAGCAAGATTTAGTCCTTTTCGTGGCATTCAGCCATCATTATCTATGCCTGTGTATCCACCTTTGAAAACTCTTTGTGCATTCATGTCATCTCTGACTCCTTTATAACTGAGATGAGTTTTCTAGGGGTTCCATCTTGAAACCATATCGAAATATCTTTGATTGCTCAGGAAGGGATGGTGTGGCTTGGGCCTGAGAGTTTGTGAAGCCGTTGTTCTCCTGTGCTGAAATTAGTAGGATATTTCAGTAATAATCTCATCAGTTCAACAGAAGAACCACTGTTTCTTTGGCTTTGTGTGTTTACTGATGAACTCTCAGTACTCAAATCTATTCCCTAGAACAGTGTTATCTATAGAGAAAAATTTATAGAGAGATGGAAAATGGAAATCTTTCTGGTATGTGAAAAATTGGATTATCTACTGTTTGACAGTGATAGACTTGTTTTTTTGGCAACTGCTTATATACTTTTGTCTATCCAACTATGCCACAATGTTTTCAACATATCCATCTTCTCCTAAAATATTGCTGTCCCTGTCTTGAATGAGTAGTGAGTCTGAATTACAAATCTGCTCATATTTTGTAAAAATCTTTGACTGAATACTTAACAGGGATGAGTTCCATGTCTTCAATTTATTTGATTTAGCTTGTTCATTAATAACATATAGATCTATATTTTAATGTTTGATTTTTCAAGATACTCCTGTAAGTGACATTGCAGTTGAAAGAAGGTTTTGATTTTAGAACACAAGATCAATACATGTTTTGATTTGCATTCAGTATTATGCTTGGAGTGGCAAACAGTATTCCTTCTGATTATAATAGTACAGTTATTTAATTACATATTATATTATCACATATTATAATTACTTTTACTTGAATTCAGGATAAAAGCTTAAGGTGAACTCCCCAGGAAATATGAAGTGATACAATTACTTTGGCCCTACCTTAGCTCATAATATTTAAACGGACACTTTTCATAACTATTCAGCTCAAACATGTATGACATGCCAGAGCTGAGCGGATCACATCAGTTACCCTCAGAGAACAAAGAAGGTAGAAAGTCTGGAAAGATAGTGATGTGTTTTTGAAAGGAAACCTGTGCATTAGGCTTTTTTGTTTATATTTTAATCAATATTTGCATGTACATATATTTAGATTCTAGCTATACTATATACTAAGCATGTATTTCAACCATGCATGTACCAGATATCAATCTGTTCTGCTTTGGCACACTTCACAAAATAATTTACACAGTGAGAATGATAGATGGCACAGTTGTGTGTATCTATATAAAAGGCATTTTAATTTTAATCATAAAATCTGAAAAGCTAGTATTCTAAAGCTTGCAGAAATCACACTGCTGTAACAGAAGGAAAAGGAAAATCAGTTGTTTATGACAGAAAGTTTTAACAGCCTACTTTTTTGCCTAAGGTCTCTTTCCACTGCAACTTACTGTAACTCACATCTAAGGTCATTATTTCCCAATTAGATATTTAAATAGCGTATTGATGACACTTTCTGAAAGATTGCTTTTTCCCCCAGTTATAATTGCAAGAAATTAGTAATAATAATTCACATTTGAAGAATGGAATATAAAATTATTTATAAGTCAGCTACAAAATCTCTAGGTGCTACATAGTAACAATTTCACTGAGAACATGAAAGAAATGTGTTTATCATAAAGAGATGATACATCATTGTGGCTCACGTTCTCGTCTACCAACTGTTGTGCTTGTATTAATTTTTGTTCTCTGCACGTCTGTCTCGTTCTGTGTTCCCATTGCCAAGAACGTGCCTGCTCACCTACGCTTCCTCATGCAAGATAAATATTACATTTTCCTAGCGAGTTTCCTTGAGCAGTTTATGTAGAAAGGTAATTTAAGAAAGTAGAAAAGTAAGTAGTTCTTTTCCCCAAAGGATTTTGGCCAGGAGAACTGTTTCCTCCCTCCTGAGTAGCTCGATTTCTGTCTTCCTCCAAACATCAGAGGTTGCTACAGCTGATTCTGTAGGGTAGACTTGTACTTCTTTCAGTGCCAAAAAACCCCAGCCTCTAGTGTCAATTAATGGGAATTGCTCATTGAAATCAACAGCTGAATGCAGGAGTTACCCTTCTGGCTCTGTTGTTGGAGGTAGCCGTGGTCCTCTTCATTTCACAGTAGCGTTAGACCTGGTCAACTTTGGACTATTTAGAGTTTAGTATAATAAACTCTCTTCTACTGCTGGGAAGGTGGAAGCTGTTGATGTCTTCAGTTTCTCTTACTGTTGCACATTGTAGTTCTGCTCTTTGTGCTGATCTGTGTTATACAAGGTTGCTTTGATGAGTAGTGAATGTGATATAGATGTTTTGCAGATTCTTCTAGAGTAAATACCTGCCACTGTGCTAATCTGAGAGGAAGATGATCTTGAATTAAAGATGATCTCTCAGAAAAAGAAAGATGTTCATACACAAAAAGTTTATTACATACTTGTATTCAGTATATAATTAGGGTATAAACTTTTCACTAAGTATTTGCCTGAAAGAAGGTATTTTTTTCTCTTATGCTTTGTACATGTCTTCATGATTTCCACCACGGTTACTCTCTTTATGATACTACTACTTTCTCATTTTTAGAGTCTTCACTCCTTGTACTCACTTCAGTTCTATCCATGGGATTTTAAGTACAGAACTTGTGAACCCCCCTAACTGCAACATCTGAATTTCTCTGATGTCATGCTGTCTTCATTCAATGACGAAGTAATCCTGAACCGGCCTTCTTTACTTCCCCTGTAGGGTTTAGAGCATGATCCCCTGGCAAGAGTAATTTTGAGGAAGGAAAAAAAAAATATTCAAAAGGTCTTTAAATTACTTTTTCAGTAGTACATCAAATACCTGCAGTTGTGACATCATTTGTGGTATGACTTGAAGGCTAGTATTCATTTCTTGGATTGTGTTTTTCGTTGCTGCTGTTAAATGCTGTTTGAATGGATCTAGGACAGGCGTGTTTTTAATGAACAGCATACGTTGTGTCCTATTCCAAGAAATGTTCAGCCAATACTTCATTAGAGTTTGCTGACATATGACACCTAAGAATTATTCTGGTAAATAGTTGTTTCTTTGGCATTATTCTACAAGTCAAAATAACATACAACGGCAATTCCATACTATCTGCTAATACTGCCAGCTGTACTGTAACTCATATTTTCCATTCCCCTATTCCTGTGATGGTGGATTTTGCCCCTGTTTCTTCAATAGTGCAAATTGACGACATGCCACAATAAATTGGCATCTAATCTGCATCATCCCCTTGGCTCATTACGTGGTCCAATCATGCGCTGTTCACATGCAGTGAGGTTTTTCAGTCAGAAGGTACGTGTTGGTAAAGTTTTTTGCCATAAGCAAAAATCGCTGTGACACATTGTTTGGACACACCAAGCATTACTGGCCTTGAATCCTTGCTCTGCAATGTTTTGTGTTCATGCTATTTTTTGAGCTCTCGGTTTTTGAAAAATGAGAAATACTGTTTAAGTACACATAAAGTCTACAACTATTTTTTCTAGGTCATGAAGGCTTCCTCTTTTGAGCCTGCTGAACGACTTCTGCATTGAGTTAGAAGAAAATAGTTTGTTTTGATTGTTTCCATTTTTGCACATTTGCCTCCCTTAGATTCTTTCCTCTGTCTCACAGATTTTAAGTTTTTCTGCATATAGTGCCATCATGAGTTTAACATTAGCATCAAACCTTCTTATACATTTTGATATGTTTCCTTTTGCTCTTGTGCCCCTCATCTTCAGAAAATTTGCTGTTTCGCAGTTCAGTTAGAAGATTCAGAAAGACTCATAAAAGCTGCCAGAAATCGCTATGCAATTCTTTGAACTCCAGTACACCACACAGCTTGCAAGGCAGTGAGAAAAACAGCAGTAATCACATGCTCCAACTGCGTCATCTTATTAAAACTTTGGGCAGCTTCAGGCATATTTGTGCTCCTTCGTCACTAGGTGGCTTCCCACACTGCACAGTTCTGTTACTCTGTTAACCCAAGAGGAAGATCACCAGAATTTTACACAATCCCGAATTTGAAGTTAAACTGCGTGAGGAAAAGGTGGTGGTGGTGGTGGTGAAACAAGCTTGATTTCGTTTTGTGTAACTATGATATATAGTTTCCTGCAGTTTCAGATGGTTCCTTTCAATGCTACAGTCCTTATTATTTTGAAGACTGATTCAGAAAATGAGACAACTTTAACATACTGGAACATGATTACAGGTTAGCACACAGTATTGTAAGGCGACCTCCTGCCTGCCTTTTTGGCAAATGCTTACGTACAGAAGTGGTTTTGGATCACACAACAAGCTACATGTTCTAGTCTGCTTGAATGAGGAGAGGTAATTTTGAAGTTGGTTGCAATTTCATATATCCGTAATACTGACATCAGTATGCTTTCTGAGGTTGGAGATAAATTCCTCCGTGTTGAGAAGAGCATTCATTTCCGTCCCTTCTCTTAACACCCACATACGTATTTCCTAAGGGAAATCTGGACAGAATACTGAGAAACATTTTATTCATTTCTCAGATTACAGTAAATACTGAGAAATAACCTCATATGTCATAATTGATATTGTGTTGTCTTTAGTCCCAGCTTTTCACATAAAAAGACCCAAAACTAGAAAAAGAAGACAAGCACTAGAGAAGCCATTGTTTTGAAAAAATACTGTCTTGCTGCATGCTAATGTGAGAAATTTCTGGGCTTTTACATACTCATAATTCGGGGGGGTTTATGGTCTATTTTAAAGTGCTACACGACAAGTGCGTATGTCTTTACTGCTTATTAGCACAATTGGATAACTTTTAGTTGCCTCATGATAATAGTCTCTTTTGCTAGTGTTGGTATGACTTCTTAAATGTGACCGAACAACTTGTCAGAGGGTCTGACTCAAGTGTCTCTTGTACCCTTTTAGGTCAAGGTGGAATTTTTCTTTGGAGACCTGACAGGGAAATGTGTTAAGGGATGTGTGAAAAGAAGAATCAGATTTGGGAAACATCTTGTGCTTGAATTTGTTCTTAGTCTTGACCTAGAGATAACTTTAATAGAAAAATAGTTTTCCCTGAATAAGATAGGTGGGCTCTGAAAAAAATTTTTTTTTGCATTATCTATCAAAGTACACAAAGGCATAATTTTGTGGTTTTCTCATTGACGTGTGTAAATTCATAAGATTTGAAAAATAGGGAGGAATATGATGTTTTAACTTTGATCATCATTATGTGACATAAGAGCAAAATCACTGAAGGTACTTTAAAAAACCCCCACCAAATAAATAGTAACTGAAAAGCTGAATATTAAGATTGTGCTTGGCAGATAATATAGGTGGCACAAAACACAATGCAATATGTTCCAAGATTATTGATATTATTTCAAATTTTTGTATGTGATAGTATCTTTCTTTATATGCCTTCTTTATGTAGGGAAGAAAAAAAACCTTGAAACTTAACACTTAATTCTGATATTTATGCTGAAGTACAAATAAGCTGTGAGTTTTTAACCTGTTAGCTTATAAGGCCCTTATTTTTAAGATAATTTACATGATTTCTGTTATAATTGCACTGTATAGTCCTTTATCTGTTTATAGCAAATACATTCTGAAATTTGGATTTTTGAGGTGTATTGAAATATTTCTCATTGAAAAATGTTGTGTTAATGTTATTGAAAAGCCACAATTTGCATATTTTTCTGCAGCATTATTCTCGAAATGTGATATAGTTTAAAAAAAAATACCAGATTCCTAATTGTAAAAACAAGTTGCACTGAACTGAGTAATAGTTTTACTTGTGCTTCGAATAGCCTAAAAAAAGGTAAAATGTTTAGAGTAGGTTTCTGTGCCGCTCCTCCTCCTTTTGCTTTTACTACAGAATGTGTGTTAGAAGAGTTAGTATTTATACTAAGAGTAAATAAGTTTAAAAAAGGCAGTTGAAGGGTCCTCTGACCCCAAATGTGGATTTTAGGCAATAAAATTGTAAACTTTTGTGGACACGCAACTTTTTCTCCAGCAGGGTGGCTTAATAAAAAGCTATTGAAGTATTTACTTTAAATTTTCTTCTGACTAGTTGTTTTAGTTTTTCCATTGCACCAAGACCAATCTTATCCAATAAAGCAAATGTATGTTTTACTAAGTATCTGCTAGTACAAATGAGATTGAACTCCTGAGTTTCTGGTCCCTTCAGGATCAACACATTTCTCTGCAAGTTGCTGCTTTAGGAACTGAGAGTACTCGGATCCCCCAAAATGCTGAGGTGTTTCTGCACTCCTATGCTGCAGAGCACCATGCAGTACTACACTAAATGGGGAGAGGGAAAAAAAATAATGTCATCACAAACAAAAGGTTATTCCTTCCTTTATCAACTGAATATCAATTATGTGATGGCATGGAAAGCCGTGTCAGTTTTGGGGTTTTATCTAGAAGATGGTTTCTTCTTTTTGGGTAGAAGAATGCAAATACAGAAGTGAAGATTCGAGAAGTGCCTGGAGGCAGTTCCACCCTGACTGATGCATAGTTGTACTTGGCACTGAGTGAACTAGGCTGAGTCACTGGCTAGTGAAGATCTTTCACATGTTCCCTCTCTCTTTACAGAGATTTACATTCGTTTACATTAGTTCCCTTATTTGAGTTGTCATCCTTGTTTTTCTTAAGTCCAGACTCAATTTAGAGGAAGGAAAAAGAAGTGGTAAAATAAGGTCTTAGATCCATGTTTAGACTCTAACAAAATATAGTTGTATCATTTTTTTTTCAGTGTGCTAGTACCTGTTATGTTCTGTTGAGGAGTGTGGAGTGGGGCTTATGTAAATGTTCTGTATTCCCTTCTGCTCTGATGTGCAGTAATAGCAGAAGATGTGTAGAAGGCTTCAAATGAGCACTGAGTACTGTGTCTAGAAAATTAAGATGAGGTATTTCTCTGTATCCCTGTGAAGCGTGTCGGTAGTCTATAAAACTCCTGAAAGTAAAAGCTGCCGTCGGTATTTCAAGTGCTGTTCCTGAAGTAAGTGTTTCATAAGTCTGATGGAGCTCCTGACTCATCATTACATAAAACATCTTTACAGACATGAAAGGTCTATATGGACTGAGCCTAAATATGACAGTTACAGTCAACAGTGTAGTATTAGCTCATGTATATCATCACGTCAAGGAGGAATGTCTAAGGACCTCCATTTAATCTGTTCTTTTTCCTTTGGATTTGTTTCCATCTTCAGGGGCTCATCTTGTTGTCCTGCATAGCAGGAATGTGAATGCAGATGAAATACCCCGGCAGTGTGTGCTTACGTGATGAAAAGTGGAACTCTGTGTGTGTGTGATTCCTGTTAATTTCCTTTCTTGCAGACAGACCTGCAAGTCTGAAAGCTGGTGCTTTCCTGTTCGCGTATCATTGCCAAGAAGTCAAGAAACCAGGCTGTCCTGTTGGTGGGATTGTGTCAGTGCTATTTAAAACAGGATTTATTCTTGCAAATGGAGTTTACTTCTCTGACTTTTTTGAGGCAGAGAAAATTTCTCTGCCATCACTATATTTGATTTTGATTTCGGGGCGGGGGGAAGGTTGCTCTTGGGGGGTGGTGGTGGTAAGAAGTGAAAATTCATTTTTTTTCATTTTTAACCTCTTTTGATCATGATTAATTACAATGATTTATTACTCTTTTCAGAATTACTTTTGGTTACCCCTTTTTATGGAGGTTTTCAGTTCATACATCAGGAATGGTTGGGGACTGGAAATCTTTACTCTGTATCTTGAATACACTGAATGAAGTGACTTAAAGCACAGAACTTGCTGTGAGATTAGCCTAAAATATGAAATACTATTGTGTACATCTCATACCTTCTGTTTAAAATGTGGAAAACACATTTTTAAGGCTTGTTTTCACAAATAAAAAATACAAGGTAAACGCGAGCCAGCAATGTGCCCTTGCGGTGTAGGTGGCCAGCAGCCTCCCTGGGCTGCACGCAGTGGTGTCTTCAGCAGGTGGAGGGAGGTGATCTTTCCCTTCTGCTCAGCCCTGCTGGGACACCTGGAGTGCTGGGTCCAGGTCTGGGCTCTCCAGTACAAGAGGGGCATAGAGACACTGGAGCAGGTCCAGTGAAGGACCATGAGGGTGATTACTGGCTTGGAACATCTGATATATGAGGAGAGACTAGGAGCTGGACTGTTCAGCCTAGGGAAGAGGTGGCTTGGGGGGATCTTCTTAATGTGTATAAATACCTGGTGGTCGTGGTGGAGGTAAAAAGGACAGAGCCAGGCTCTTCTCAGTGGTGCCCAGGGACAGAATAAGAGGTAATGGGCACAAGCTGAAATACAAGAAATTTTATTTAAACATAAGAAAAAACTTTTTTACAGTAGAGGTGATTGAACACTGGAACAGGTTGCCCAGAGAGGATGTGGAGTCTCCATCCTTGGTGATACTCAAAAGCTGTCTGGACATGGTACTGAGCAGCGTGCTCTAGTTGCCCCTTCTTTGAGCAGTGAGGGCTTGGACTAGATGATCTCCAGAGGTCCCTTCCCACCTCAGCCACTCTGTATTTCTGTGCTATTTAAATAAACAGCAACAGAAAAGCCCACAAGGATTTGGATACAAACACTGTGGATGTTAGAGCAGTTGCTTAATACTGGTGGAGACCTTCACTCTGGAGGTGTTGTGGTTTGACACTTTAAAAAGTAATACCCTAAACAAAGGGTTCCCCATCCCGTGCAGAATGCATCCCCATTTCCTGACTTAAAAGCATTTCCTGTGCAATCCTGTAGGCCTATTCAGCCTCAGGAAAGAGGAACTCTATTTCCAAATTCCTTGCCTGCTAGGCAGAGTGCAATATTCCCACTGGAAATATACACCCCAAGCTTCTGTCTCTGTAACTTAGCATGCTGAATTTCATCAGCTTGCTTACAAGAAGACTTCAATGGTTTGGGGTTTTTTAAAATTTCTTTTTCTGAATTCCTCCTGCAAAACATATGTTCTTTATTTTTACCTAAAGTAACCATGTAGAATTTTGGGTTTAGAGTTTATCTTAAAGATATTGGATGAGAAGTAGGGGTTTAGCTTTTTTTTGTTAAAAGGAATTTTGTTGAGATGTGTGTGGACTTTCTGAAAAGGAGCTATTTAAGCAAAGGTCAAGTACAAAATTGTCACTCATCACATGCTTATCTAGCTTATTTTTAAACTAATACACAAGTGTCTAAGTATCACATGGTCTTTCTTGCACTGCAGACTGGTGCCAGACTTGGTGTCTTTTCTGTTTTTGAAAGATAAATGTCTAGTGGTTTTTGTTTTCAGTGAGTTAGTTTGTGAGTCATGTATATCATATAATGTTGCTTTGCAGCTGAAGTTTAAGCATTTTGCAGAAGGTAGATGGAGTCTCCACATTTTAACTTGGTATTAGGCTGAAAACGGCAGCTGGGGAATGTTTACTGAAGGATTTGTTTAGTCATTCACATTCCTTCGTTCCAACAGTTTGTTTTAGATCATTTGTTAAAGAGCTTAAAGAAGAACTCCCTTTACTATTGGTGTAGAGCTTTTTTGCTGCAAGTTAGGGTTTTCTGATTGATTTTTTTAAATTTTTTTTTTTTTTACTGTTCTCTTTCCAAAAATATGTATCAGTTACTTTTCTAAACAGCAAGTATGGGTAAAATAGTATACTGATTTAATAAAACTAGTCAAGTACATGTTGCAACTTCTGTCTTTTGTTTTAGGAATGTTTCTTTAATAAAACGTAGTAACTTTTGAGATTTTGTTTTTCATTTACCACCTAAATGAGGAATAGTTTAAATGAAAGTTTTAAGTAATAGAGGAAAAATGTTATTGCAGGTTAACTACTTATGTAAGTATCGACACCTTTAGGAAAGTTCAGCTGTATAGTTCAGCACTGTTTGAATTCACTTAAAATTCTGTAATTCACAATGCAGTGACATCTGTTCACCAAGCACACTATAAACATTTAAATAACCTTTGAATTTCCAGCTAAAGGTTTAGTAGTGATGTCTCCACTAGGCTTAGCCATTTCACTTGAACAGAAGGCATAAGCTAATGTTGTGCTTATTGGCTTGTATTTGCAGTTTGCAGGGAAATAGTAGCTTTGCGAGGGAGTCTGGCTGCATCTGCAGCAGATTTCAGAAGCCTTTCCTGGATGTGTTTAAATCCTAATCTAGTAATTTTTTTGTGGAAACAGGCCATGCACTCCAAGTTTAGAAATATGTGTAAGTGAAAGTACCAAAGTAATATAGAATTTATACTAAGTGCTGTTTAGTTCCGATCCTTGTTTGTATATGTTCCCTTCTTGTATAAATATTCCATTCAAGCACTAGCTATACAACCCTTGCATCTGTACTGAAAGCCAAGCTAGTGCAGACACTTTATAACCAGCTAATATCCAACATATGCATTCTTTGTGGTTCAGACAGCTGCTGAACTTATTGCAGAGACTACAATGGGAATTTTAATCATTAAACTTAAACTAGGCCCTATTCCTGTATTACAGGTTCATTTCTGCAGCTTATGTACTTTACAACGGTTGCTGCATTGAGTGGCGGTACGCTGAGGAGGCATAATTTGTAGTGTTAAAGTCAAATGTGGGAGTGAAGCCATACCTCTTAATAAAATAGCAGTCAACTAGAAAGAACAGAAAGTTTGTGAGATGCTATAAAAATATTCTGAAAAATGGAAGTAGGTGTGAAGTGATGGTACTTGCTGTGAGGTATTTTTTTAGATGCTGTGTTTCTGCGATGGCAAAAGGGACAGTCTGAAGGTTGTGTTTTACTATGGTATCTTCATCCTTCTTCATAGTATCTCCTTTTCTGAGCATGATAGCTGTGGGTTAGAGTTCACTTTCTTGTCACTTGTTCTTGAAATGTAGTTAATTTAAACACAACCTGTAGCTAAACTATCTGAAGTATCAAAAATGCCACCTATTGTGGGGGCAGAATGGCTGATTGAAATAACCTGCATTAACTGTATACTCACATGTGTAACATAAGCACATTTTCACTATGATTTTTTTTCTTAGGACTTGTAGCTGTAAACTTCTGTTTGAACATAAATTGTTCAAAAAAAGTTCCAAAAATATTTGTGGTTGGAGAAATGCCCTCAACCTGCCAAATGAATTTCAAATTCTACAAAAATAAGGATAGTCTTGCTGTGAAATGATGCATAAGCTGCAGTGCTCTCTGGTATGTTATATGACAACAGTGCTGAAACACAACAGCCAAAGTAGATCTGTGTGTTTGCTGTATATTGGTGTAAGGAGAAATGCATCTTTATGACAGAGTAAGACTTGCTCTGTCTGACAACTATTAAAATACTAGGAATGAGGTTTTTCAGTGCTAACTGGTTTTGTTTCTTTACCTATGTTTCAGATTTCCTGGGTGTTTGTGTTTATTACAAAGCCATTTTGCTTTTAGCATATTCAGCTGCATAGGTTGGTCCAGTTTACGATACGTTCTGCAAAATAAGTAAGAATAAGACTTGGTGTTCTTTATGATTTTAATAAAATTAATGCATAATGTTTACAAGACTTATATGGGATGATATTCTTGACAAAGTGATAGGTACCCGGTTTATGTATATTCTTTTAAATAGCACTTGCTGCTAATTTTTGTCTTATAAAGGTAATATTGCTATACCTAACTCCACTTAGAACTCTATGTGCTGTCCTCCTGCTATTCTTTCTTTAGGAGTATCTAGAGTTTATCTTAGGTCTATGTTGAATATTTTATGAATATTGTTAACTACTATATATTGAATTATTTTCATATGCAATCAATATGTGGGGTAAAGTCATGGTCCCTTTTGAAATGAAATTGTGAAAGTAATACCATAAATACTCAATAAACACTGCGGCTTTTTTATGTTAGTCTAGATCAGCTGAATGGCTTTATTTTCCAAGGGGAATAATGCTCTTCTGAAAAGCGAAACATAAAAAGAGACCTATCTCCATTGAGTCTAGTCAGGCTACAGACTTGGGTTCTATAGTTTATACAAACTGCCTTAGACATGAGCACACATGACAGCTTATTGCACATCTGCTCATCAAGGGGCTTTTCTTGGTTGTTTATACGGTATGTTCGGGTTTTTTTCCCCTCAGCTTCTTTTACATGTTATAAAGGTATGTGTGCAGAGGAGTGTAGAATTCTTAGGTAAAATCAAGTTAAGTGAATTCACAAGTTTAAACGTAGCCAGATATAACTCATAACAAAACTGACAATTGTCACTTTATTTTGGTAAGACTTGTTTACAGTTTGGGTTTATTTGAACATTTCAAAGGAATATGAAGAAGCACCAATATATTCCACTCCAAATAAATTATGGGCTTTTCACAGTTGCTATCTGTATGACTCTATAGAAAGCTTAAAGTCATATGGATTGATGTTGCACAAAGGTGGAGGATGGCAGGAACTAAAGTGCAATTTTAAATGACAGTTCACAACTCCATGGACATGAAAGAATGCCCATACATCCACTTCCTCCATGTCCAGTGTATGGGTACAGTGCCCATTCCCTGTATTCTTTCATTCTGTGGAGGAACATGATGAAGTGGACACCTAATTTGCACAGAACTGATTATTTCTGTTGTCCTCTCTAAAATCAGTGTTCTAATTTTTTGGGGGTTTTATTTTTTTCTTCTGTGAATTCATGGCTGGCTGTAGCTCTAGTGGCATGTTTGGGAATATTTTGTTCATGACTGGCTATCTGCTCTAAAAAATCAGTCATACTTGTTTCTCTGTTGATGTGAGCCTTCAAAGTGCTGTGGTGTACTTACAGACAGTGTGTGAGTATCACATTAGTGTCACACTCTAAATGTATTTGGTAACAAATGGGATGAAAATTCTTAAATGTTTATACTATTTGTGGTACCTTTCATTTAGTGTTCTGCTCTGATTTTCCTTGTACAGGCCAGACTTGGTCCTTCTCTGCATTAATTTCTCCTCTTCTAGCTTTTCTTACCCCTGTAATAGAATCTAAGCTTCCTGTGGTGTTGGAAGCCTGCTGTGCTTCTCATGTGCGTGTGTCTTACATGTGTGTGCGCACACTCATCCATGTAGACATGAATAGCCCTGGAGCAGAGCAAGTCTTTAGGCTCTGGAAAGGAACAGTGTTCTTGCTGGGTTCCAGCATCTCAGGGATGGGATCAGCTGTGGTGCAGCCTGTTCCAGTACTTGACACCATTTTGGTAAAATACTTTCCTCAGTCTAATCACAGTTTCCTATTTTACAACTTGTGTCTATTGCTTCTAATCCTGTGACCTTAAACCTCCAAGAACAGCCTGCCTGTGTCTGCACTGTATGCTCCCATCAGCTGTTTGTAGACATCAGTGAGATCTCCACATCCCAGCAATGAGTAAGCCAGTTCTCTCAGCCTCTCCCTGTGAGCCATGTGCCTGAGCCCCCTAATTATCTTGTTGGTTACTTGATGTCAATGCCTGCCTTGTTCCAGGGAGCTCAAAACTGGGCTCAGCATTGCAGATGTGGTCTCAGAAGCGCCGAACAGGGGACACTAATAGTTTCAATCTGTTGGTTTCATTCCTGAGAGTACAGTCCAGTTGCACAGTACAGTGTGTTTGACCTTCTTCACCATGAAGGGCATGCTGTTGACTCATGTTCAGTTTGTTGCCCACCTGGACCCCAAAGTCCTTAACTGCAAAGTTGCTTTCTAGCCAGTTGGGTCCCTCCCCACCTGCGCTTTTGCCTAAGCTTGCTCTAGCCTAGATGTGGGGCTGCTTACATGCCGTTGTTGAACTTCATGAGGTTCTTATTAACCTGTTTTTCCAGGCTGTTGATATTCCTCTGAATCGCAGCCCTGCCCTCCAGCACGTAAACTGTTCCCCCCTCCTCCAGCTTGGGATTTGCTGCAGAGGCATTACACCCCCTCACCCGTGTCACTAATAAAGTTGGGAAGTAATAGTGGCTCCAGCACCAGTTCCTGAGGAACACCAATGCTAACAAACCACCAGGTAGACTTTGCACTGCTGACCACCCCCCAGCAGTCCAGCCAGTTTTTAACCCACCTCGTTGTCTGCTTATTCAGTCTGTATGTCAGCAGTTTGCTTTAAGGATTGTATGGCAGGCTGTGAGAGAGGACTGTGGAAAGGCAAGGTATATGAGATCCCCAGCCCCCCCCTTCCCACGGGGTCAGTCACCCCTTTGCAGAAGGCAAGGTCAGGCCATGTCCTTTTCTTCAGACAACTCAGCCTCGCAAGGAAAATGTCATTTTAACCTGTGTTTATAAAAGCAAGCAAACAGCTTGTAGTGTGATATCATCAACCTTATTTGTGAAAGCTTTTTTGCAGGGAAGTTGTTGGGTGCTGCTTCCTGAACAAAACGGTCACAATCCTTGCTAGGCTGGCTTGGGTCTGTTCATCCAAATGGTTGGGTCTTTTGTTAAAGTTGAAAAACTGTTTCAAGTCAGCCATTGCAAAGATAATGTTGTAGCCAGATGTAGCTGTGGAAATATGAAGAAACTTCCATGTAAGTGTTGACTAAGGCCTGTAAACAACTGAATTGCTGAGCTACTTTGTGTTTTGTCTGTCCATTCCTTTTTATTGTTAAGTCTTGCTTTTGATGACTGGAGCTGCCTCTTGCGTATTTTCCAGCCTGTAATGTCTAGAAGGCTGTTCAGATGCTGAATCCCCAAGGGGTTCTGTGGCCTGGATTTAATGCTCTGATTTGTGCATTAAGTGCTTTTAGTTATGGTCTTTCTGATTTTCATTTAAGTAACTGATCATAACTATCTGAGTTGCAATGGAGGTGACTAAAAATAAAAAGATTATAATTTTCATAAATGTAAGTCTAACCAGATAAAAACTAGTTGTCTGTCTTTGTGCTTTAATTAAAGAAAAGGAAAAAAAAAAGCTAGCAAGTTATGGTTTCTGTCAGAGCTGGCAGCCGTTGAACTGGAAAAGTTTCAGACTCACCACAGACTTGAGTGGTTAAAGAGGAAATCAAAGCATACAAACACCGGCCAACTAGCTTGGAAGAAAGTCAGACCATTCCAGTCACTGGGACATGAGGACACCGCGGGAGGGTTACAAGCATAATGGTCACTGAATGGAAGACAACAGGAAAAAGTTAAGAAAATGGCAGGGAAAAAAGTAAAATAGAAGAAAAGAGCTGAGGAATCATTAGAAGGGGAGATTTTTAGAGCAGTAAAGCAGATGGAGAAGTTGAGGATCATTAGTTTAGTATCAAAAGGCTACTGCTTCCTGATTTTCTGCACTGTCGCTATGCTTTTAAATTCTGCAAAACACATTTAAATCTATTTAAACTGTAACACTATAATGAAAATAACATAATTCACAAATGTTAGTTTCCCTACTTATTCGAAAGTAAGTTCCTTAACTTGCATTTTTTTAAGAGGTACTGGGCAGCAAGGAAGATATGTCCATGAAGATAATCTGACTCAGCTCTATAATTGTGCAAAGGGCATTAATTTGCTTTTGAAAATCCCCTTGGAGACTCTTAAAGGCAAACATAAGGCCTTTGGTTTAAATTTCTATTTTTAAAAGAAATCAGTCATTGGATTCTTATAAGACTAACTGTGTAAATCAGTCCCTTACATTGCTTGGAAAATCTCAGACAAATTTAGGATTGGGCAATTATGATGAAATGTGTGGTCTTCTTTCATTTTAAGTTGACAAAGTAATACATAATGAAGAGTATGTACTTGAAGCGCGTATGTCTCTCTTTACTGCTGCACATATACTTTTTTTTTTCAGCAAGGCTAAGCGATTTATCACAAGACAGAGATGACATTTAAGAGCAACAACATAGTGTTAATTGTAGATAATGCTTAGATCCTTGTCCACATTGGAGCTTTTAACATTTCTACTGCTGCCACAACCAGTAGAATGTTTTGGGGCAGAAAGCTTTGTGTAGACAGAGTCATTGGGAAGGGATGCTTTCTAGATTATAAATGGTGAGTTTGTTTTTATTATGCACTTATTTCCATTATTTTACCCAGACAATTCAGATCCACTTTCCCACAGACATTTTACAAATACTTTTTTGGAAATTGGTCTGATGGCAATCTCAGATAAATTCTAAATTAAGCCTGGTAGTTCCAGTGCCTCTGAAATGTAACTTTCCCCCCCCCTACCCCAGGATGTTTTGACCAGTACGAAAACAATACCTTTTATCCCAAGAATCTGTGTGGTACCTGCTGTGTGTTACAGAATTAACTTAACCTAATGTTTCCTGTGAGATTTCACCACTCTAAAAGGGTCTGTCCCAAAAGCTATTCAGGAAGTAAAAACAATAGCTCTTATCACAGGCAGTGGTCTACTTTTCAACCATGTTTTCTGTGCGTGTGATTCAGGAGCTGCTAATGTTGTGAAGATGCGTGGTAACTGAAGTGGATTGCTTAGAGAAGGACACTTGATTCCCCTTATCCTTCTCCTTCCACTCATGGATGTCTGCTGAGATGCTTCATTCCTGAAACAGAACTTCAAACGTGCCCATCGTCTCCCCACCCTGCTTATGCAGAAATCACAGTTTTAATTTAATCCATAGTATTTCGTTAAAGAAACCTTAAAAGCTGAATTTCTTAAAGTTTAAGAAATTGTTCATTACTAAGCCAGTTAGGCTTTGTAGCACGTTCTGGGTAAGCTATGTCAAGTCATCTGCCCCCAGTAGAATTTTTTAAATAGAATTATACTATTTGATGCTTTAAATACCAAGGCATTTGTGAAGTCACAGCTCTCAAACTTTATAAATAAAAGCTAACATCCAAGAATCCTGTCCTCAGAGGTAATTTTTCAATTACTGCTGTTCCTTAGGAGGAATCCGAGAGTAACGGTTGCTTACGTGTGCTGGGATAGTCGTGTTGGGGTGTTCTGCCACTGTGTCTCTGGGATTAGCTGTGAGCGGATTTCTGTGAAAGTGTCTTTTCTATCTAAGGTTTTTCTGTCATAACTCTTCATTTTTACCACCTTCCTTACTGCAATTTGACTGAGACTAGGAATCATCGTCTTCAAAATATTGTTGCTCTTTATGAAGTGTTGAGAGAATTGATTACTTGTAGTTACAATGCCGTGGCATTTTCTGCTCTGTGCAACAGCACAACCTAATTGATCTTACCTGTGCTATTTCAGCTGAGTCACTTTCTTGATATTAATGACTGTCATGATCTGCCCCCAAAGTTGCGGTCTGCATAACTAAGCAGCTGTTTGGAAATGCTTCTGAAATAATTTATGTCTCTGTGAATCACAGAGTTTTAGTTTGAATTGCAGGGAAAAGAATTATTGCACTTTCCAGCAAGCATCTAGCAATGCACCATTTTGGGTCAGGGTGCGGAACACAGATGTATGCAGCTTAGCAGTGGAACATTTTACCTTGTATTATCAATTTAGAATGCCTGAATGAATTAATTCAAACAATTGCAGAACTGTATGGGCAGAGTAATTAGTCAAGAAGTTCTTTAGACAAACACTAAAAAGTGCCATTGGTGCACTTGATTTTGCTGGTGTTAAATCATTGGCCTTAAAGTGAGCAAGTTGAATGTATGATGGTATAACTACATAGCTGTGACCTTTGAATCACCTGCACTTGACTGTAGGAATTCAGTTTCACAAAATGCAAATATTTAAAGTACAACATTAAATCATATTATAGCTTATCACACTAACTGAACTGCCTTCTCTCCAAATTCCTTTCGATAGTAACTACTACTTACTAGTCACTGGTAACTACAGAGACATTACCAAATAAAACACTGGCTTCAAAGGTTTTTGGAAGAACAAAAATATAATGCACTTTGTTCCCATTTTGCTGAGCCTGGAATGGGTTGCAGAATTAAAAAATAGCATCCCAGAGCTGCACCCTACTTTGAGAAAAATGTGTGCAGACCCATACACTGTTGTATAGTGTTTCTTCAAAAGTCATCCTATTTTCTTCTAAAACATTTTGGAGAGGCTTTTTCTTTTAAGGTGGCATTGCACTTTCAGAACAGTTTCTAAATTTTTAATAGAATTTAATTCTATTCTATTTTTATATAGATATATCTAATATATTTATGCTATTAAAAATAGTTTCTAAAATAGTTGGCTACAAAGATAATTTCAATGAAGTTCTGTTTTTATCATACAGAAGATGTTGTAACATCAAGTGCATCCGTGTAGCGTAGCCCCTGTGGCTGGTGTCCAAGCTTCCTCTGAACAAGCTGGGATGCTAGAAACAACGTTTGTGTAATAATGTGGTTTGCTGCTTAGACTAATTAGCCTTGATGAGAAATAGCTCGCCACTGTTTCAAAAGTATTTTAAATCCTGAATCTTTTAAAAGTGAAAACAACCTCCCATGCCCCATTTTTTTTACAGGAAATTATCTTCCCTGTCGTAGAGGGTTGAGAAGCTTTGTTGTAGAATATGCAAACTTCAAGCAAAAGAACGGTTTCCTGAAAACAAGTCAAGCATATTAGGCATGGTTTGTTTTGGTTCTGTTGTGTTGTTTTTTGTTTTTTTTTTTCTGTGAACTGCTTTTTTCCCTAATCCATTGCAGTTAAGTTTGATGAAATTTAGAAATTTTCCAAGTACAAAGCAGCATTTATAGAAGTAAAATACTAAGAAATATTCATGGCATTTAACTCTATAGTATGAAATGTAACTATATTTATGGTATAAATGCTGCTGTTAGGTTCACAAAACTGTGTATCTTCAGGAGAAGAATACTTGTTGAATTCTGCTAGTTCTTGTTTAGTAAGGTGTGACTAGTATCCATCTCTTTTTCATCTGCTGGGAGTATCCGTTTCTTTCCCCCCATATTTCTTTTGCTCAGTCAAGCCTGCAAGGGAGTTTTCTCTTTACTCACACTACAGAGCATTTTTATCAAAATTACATTTGATAGAGTTTCTATCTTTAAAAAGCCTAAATCTCTTCTGTAAACTGTATTTTGAAAGAAGCAAATCATGCTCCCTTTTCAGGAAAACCACAATTTAATAATACAATATATTCTTGGGCTGGAATTACTGAGGCCTTCTAAGGAAGTCTGATGGTAGGTGCCGAGAGATGGTGCGGGTGACTGTGATGAGCAGTCTTTCTATATTTGTACTGAGGTGATGTTAGAGACATTATGCTACTGGCAGAATATTTTTTTTTTTTTTTTCTTAATAGGGCAGACTTCATGAAATCTTGAATTTGTATAACTAGTCAGATCTCATAAGGGTAAATATTAGTGTTTGGACTAAATTGTGATTAATAGCATTTTACTTTATTTCTGAAAATTTCTAATTTGGGAGAAGACCACCTTAGGACTGGGTTTTGGTTGAGGTTTTTTTGGTTTTCTGGCAGTGGGTGGGGTGTTTTTGTTTTGTTTTATTTTTGGGGTTGTTTCTTTTTTTGGTGGGTTTTTTTTTTTTTTTTTCCCTACCAGCTCATTAGGTTGATACCAAGCAAGAATTTACTGGATTATTCAGGAAATTAAGAGGGTAATACCACCCCCCCTTGCCCAAAACTAACCACCTGCAGAGCAGCAGGGATCTTCTGTCATATGACACTGGTGCAGCTATTCAGCTCTCCCATCTTGCTCACAGATGTCTGGTCTTGGTCAATCACATTAAATGTGAGTGAGCAGCGCACTAATGGCACATTGCAATATGTAATTGAGTTGTTTTCTGATCCTTGAATGAAAGATGTTTTACACTTTTCATATCTGAGGGTGGAATCCTGTCTCTCCTAAACTTAGTGGCATGAGTCCCGTTAAGAGGAACCAGGATTTTGCTCCTCATGTCTCTGCTCTCATTCTCATCTGCTGCTGAAATCCACTGATTAGTCCCACTGAAGGAAAGTCTTTATTTGTCTGCTGTGTCATAAGTATTCTTACTCATAATTAGTTCCATCTGTAAGGGGTAGCCTTTCATGTTAAATGTGTGTGTTTTATGAGGAATATTACTGTTTTGAAAATGAAGAGTCTGCTTAATCTAATGCACAACATGAGCACATACTAGCTAGACAATGTGAAGACCACTGGTTCCTATGTCTACAACAAAATATCAGGCACTTGACCAAAATGTTGATGACGTTCAGTTTGGTAACATGTTCAGAAAGTTTTTAATTAGCCACATGGTAGTAATTTATCTGTGGATAACATTTTACCTTGCTGTGAAATAATCCTGTGTATTGGGCACATAACTGATTAAAGGTTAATAATTCAAAGCAAAAGGTTAATAATTCAAAGTATCTTAATTGGTTTAGTATGTTGGAAAACCAGGACTTTGTGGTTTTTGTTCTGGAATCACTCCAAAATTTATCCAAAACATGTTGGTAATTACAAACATAATGACCATTAATAATTGTTTCTACAAATATCTGTAATTTGTGAAAAGCTTTGACCTGTATTAATGCAAACTAACATTTGCAAACCAACTTTAGATGCTTATAGAAGGCTTCCAGTTTAAAACAAAGCAAATTCTCTTTTGCAGCTACTAGAGTGTTGCCTTTTTAGTGCTACACATTTAAACTTCAGCTGTGATAAAGGCTGGTTTTCAAGGAGAGCTTTACCTACTGGGCTGGTTTTAGACGATCCACTTGCTGGTGAATGCCACTTAGTAAGAGGCAATGCTCAGATTCTCAGAGTTCCCAACAGCCTTTTTCCACTTGATTGTGGTCTGAGTATGTGGCAGCGTGGACATATGAATAATTTGTTATGCTGGAAACTTGGAGTGGAAGGCTGGCTTACTAAGGCAAAAAACCGCTACAGATACTTTATTGTACTTATGGTTTGGTTTAAATTTGTATGTTCAAGAATAGATAATTCTCAAATCTGTGAAAAGTGGTTAGTTCAGCATTTTTACAAGTATTTGAAATCTGCATTCTTTTGTTGGGCAGCTGTAGCCCAAAAGATTATTTTTTCCCCAGGTTGGAATTAACAAATATGGTACCAGTAGGATTTAAAAGTTTTGGCTTTTTTTGTTTGCTTTCTAACATTAATCCTTTTCTATGTTACATAAAAGTCTGTCTAATTTTGGTTTTGTTATATAATCTCTTCAAGTAAAAAAAAAAAAAAAGAAGAAAAGAAGAACTGAATTACTTAGGCATTCCACAATATTTTTATTTTAGAGTAGGAATAAGTTAATTGGTGCAGCAAAACTTGAAAAAAGTCTGCCTCCAAATCCCAACTTTCAACTCTTACCCCAAAATAAATCAACAAACCCTCTGAAGTACTTAAAGACCATAGTAATAAAGTTCTTAGTAACAGTCCCAGATAATAATGTGAATATTTTGAGAATAACTTCCCCTTCTTTCTTTGTACTTCTTGCTACGCATTTCCATTATCTCTTTGTGACCATGTTAATTGCAGTACCAGAGAAAGACTGCTGTTACCATATTTTGTCAGGTAGCCCAGGACTTAGTTTAAAGAATATTTGTCCAGAGAGCAACTCTGAAGATGCAGGAGAAATGAATTTACTGGAAACTAGTCCTTGTAGGAAAAGAACATTGATTGAAGAGATGAAACTTATCCTCAAGGTCTGGAGATGAATAATTTGAGTATTTAGTACTGTTCCATAGTACTTAATACTCTTAGTATTTAGTACTGTTGCTGTAGAACTTTTCAAATACTATTACCTAAATACAGAGAAAAATACATAGTGATAAATATGTATGATTTATGCATAAATTATAAAGAAAAGAAAGGAAGAGGTAACATGCTATTTTTTTGTAAATAAACTGTACATGGACTTTTATGATAAGGAAACAAAATTTCTATGTAAATAACATAAATAATCCTTTTAACTGTACATCAAAACCAGTTTAGATTTTGGCTCTAGTTAGATCTATTACACAGGAATAACTTTAGAAGTTTGTTTTGAATAACTTACTAAAAGTATAGTTTTTATCAGTCTTATGATGAAGTGACACATGTTGAAGAAGGTCCACAAAGAGCATGGTTTTCATGCAGGGTTACAGTTCAAGATGACAAAAAAATGGTAATAAACTTTTCATTGAAACTCATTTTTACACAAAATTTTTAATAAGTCAGACTTCGCAAATGAGAGTAAAAGAGAAAAGCTGTTGGTGGTGTGTTTGGGGTTTTTTTCTTCCCAAATCCTAGCTTAAAATTGAGTTTAATAAATTTACTTCATCCCAAGATGTAAAATCTTCATGCATCCCGTTGTTACTGATGGCTGACAAAATTGTCTTTTGTGGGTAAAAGGGATGTTTTTAAAGTAACCTTGGGGTCATGGGGCAGGATTGTTGCAAGTTAAATCTCTTCTTGATGACCTGAGAAGATTGGCAAAATAGCTTGTAATATTACTTTCTTTGGCGGAAACAAAGACTAGTACAGATATCATTAATGTGTTTGTGTGTTGGTTGTAACAGAGCAGGCGTATCTGCTATGAAACTGATTTTGTTTCCTTGAAATGAAAGCAAAATTAAAAAAAAAATAAATACAACAAACCACCAAACCCCACTTCAGAACAAAAACCAACACCCAAAAAACCTGCAAACCAGAATCTGTGCATCAGCCTACATATGACAAGTAATTATTTTTCTTTACACCCTTCTCATGAACGTGGCTATCAAAATGCTAGAGGATTTCCATCTGCACCGCTGGAAGAGCTGTGGTGAATGGTGGCTTTTAACGCTCTGGCTGGGCCCCTCAAAGGTGCAGCATCTTGCATTAGTGATCTTATGAGCTGGCCAATAACTAACATGGGCTTTGACCGTATTGCCTGTGAGGTGCCCTGGTCAAGGTGCAGGGGTTTGCTTGCAGTATTTTGCCACCCCAGCATTTTCTTTCAGCGCTTTGCAGACCCGTGTGGGGTGCTGGAGGGGCCTCTGGGAGGAGAGGCTGGTTCTGGCTGGCTGGGGTGGGATGCGCGTAGAAGTCTCTGGAGCAAAGCTAAGCCTGGGAAAAACGAGAGGAAAGGCTTTGGTTAAATAAATGCTGGCATCTTTGTTTCCCGCTGCCTGAATTTATAATTAAGTTTTTATTTTGGCTGGTGATAAGTTAGCTTTCCCTGAACTGTTTTGCCCATGGCAGTAGTTGGTACGCGATCTCCTCATCTCTACCCAGACCCCTGAGCTCCCTTGTTCCCCTTCTCCCTGTCCCACTGAGGGGGGGGCGCCTGGCTGTTAGCCCCCACCAACCCACCACACCAGGCTCCCAAAGGCAAGTTTAGTATTGCTCTTTAAGACACGGCAATATACATCACCGATCCATAATGCTATTTTTGGGTAGCTGTGTGGAAGAAAGCCGGTTTAGCTTAGCGAACGATGGAGAGGGGAAGGAGTGTGACAGTGGGATAACTGGATGGGGGCCTGCTTAGAAATGAAGTGTTGGGTTGAATGGAGAGATGTGCTTTAAAAATAAATAAAATGAAAAAACAAGAAAAGAAACAAAAGAGGGGGAAAAAAGAAAAGAAAAAAGACATGCTTTGCAACCCTGGAAGAATTGAAGGAGTTTGAGTCACAGATGGGAAGCAGGGAGAGAAATGAGTGCCCCCTGGGCTGTGAGGGAAAGCCCTCTGTGGCATACCTTAGATGGCCAGGGGTGGAGCAGAAAACATTTTAGTTTGCTAAATAAGTTACACAGAGAAAGTATAAATCAATTATCTGCTTATACGCTCTTAAATTTCAGATGCTACTCTTTTAAACATGCTTTCGGTCTTGCGAAATGAAAGGCTTTTGATTTGCAGAAGAAAGGTGAGATAGATAGAAATGACTTCACATCTGATGAGTGACTTGTCTTTGGGTGGGAATGAATCACTTATTTGAGCAGGTTGTAAAGGTTCATATTTAGGTCTTTTCATCTATTTTTAATAGACAGTTGTACATTTCAGTGAATGGCAGCTTTTTCATATATATTTTTAGTTCTTAATAGAACTAAATTTTTTTTATTTAGTATTTTTTAGTATTGTAATATAAATTATATTTTTTATTTTTTAGTTTTGTAATATAAAATGGACACTAAAATCTACTGTTTGGGTCTGATACGCAGGAAAAATCATATACATACTCAGTCTAGCAAAGAGAATCACAAACTATCTAGATGTCCTCTGGTAGAAAGTAAGATTCTGTTGGTGGAGAAGGTTTCAGGGCCAAGGTGATGTCCAGGGGCAGGAGGGCACCTGAGCAAACGTTCCGTGCAGTGTTCTGCGCTTCCTGATCCACTGCTTGTGCAAACAAGGTGTAACGAACACCTGAGGGGAACCTCTGCGAAAGAAAACCTTGAGAATTTGCAAAGCAGTATGTCACGGAGCTGCCAGACACTGCAATGGAAGACTGGATATATCCAAGTAGTAAACACAATCTCCTAGGCTGGTGATTTCATCAGAACCCACCAGGCGCTATCTTTGCCTTTTCATTATTGTTGTGAAAGTTCTATAGTACCACTCCTGTAGTTCAGTGTTAGTCTTTTCTGCCACCCAAATGCTTTGCTATATTGAAGCTGTGGCTTTTTTATTGTGAAAATGGATAGAATTTAAGATGTTCTAGTAACCATGAACAAGACAGATATTTGTAATTGAGATTTTTGGTTTTGTGGGTTTTTTAGAGGTTTAAATGCTTTAACCTATAAAAAGCTGTAGGGCAATATCAACTTTAAAAGGGGGAAGGGGGGGAAAAAGTGCAACAAACTGCTTTTAACATTCTGCTTATTACATTCATCTCACTACCAGGATCCAAAGGCTAATTCAGGAAAAAACATGCAATGAGTGGTAGTTTTTGTTTGTTTTGATCATTCCACCCTTTTACTTTGAATTAGCCTGCCTTTACTACATTGTCAGGTAAATTAAAAGCATTCACATATTCCTTCAGTTTCTTACGGGAGTTTTTCATTAGCTCCCCAATCTTTTGTGCCAAGCTGTCTTTCTGGTTGGTGATTCTGTCTTCATTATGTTACTTGTTTTGTTTATACAAACCAAATGAAAGAAGGAAAAAATAACTCAAATGTGTTTTCAAGAATACACAGTATTTTTAAAAATCTACTTTTAGTTTTTCAGGACTTTTTTCCTTTAT
The DNA here is from genome assembly GCA_035590275.1 of Ibycter americanus. NCBI lineage: Eukaryota > Metazoa > Chordata > Aves > Falconiformes > Falconidae > Ibycter > Ibycter americanus. Next base: position 98,888,390 of record JAVJGI010000040.1, read on the forward strand.
TTCTTTGTTCAGGTTGGATTTTTTTATGTAACAGCAGGATTGGAAGCCTGGAGATCCATCTTTAGTAACGAACAGTTATTAAACCTATTATAGCTTTCTGAAAATATGTGAATTCCCACTCTTGGATATTGTATGTGGTTTCCAATAATTGTTTTTTCAACCTTTTATATAGATGTGAAAGATACTTTTAAGAGGGTGGGAGGTCAAAACACTTTTCAAACTACTTTATTGATTTTTGAAACGAATGCTACTATTTTCTGGTCATAGATATAAAAGCTTATTTTTTCATATGTATGTAATGGACATGGCTGTGCATATAGAGGCTTTCTTGACTAGAAACTTAGTATTTTTGTTTTCTAAATAGGTGTCTCAATGCATGTACCTACTGCAAAACTAAGCATGCCAGAGGAGATCTAGCAAGTTACCCAATTGAAGAACTAGTGGACAGAGCCAAACAGTCTTTTCAAGGTAAGGAGTTTTATGCCTACAGTAAAAGTCTGCCTCTGAAGTGTACCAGGTCTTATTTTCACATGTAATGATTGTGATACAATATGGCTCTATTATGGTATTGATGTTCTTAATAGTCATAACTGTGCCTGGCGGTGCCTTTGCGGTAGAAAGCCATGCTTCATGGTGTTGTGTGCAACTGGTTACAAAATGTAGTCCTGCCATAAGGGGTATTTCATCTTGGTTTTAGGCCTGCTCAAATGAAGTACCATGCAAGCATTTTTTCATGATGATGGAGAAACTGTAATATTTGGTCATTTTACTCTGTCTCTGGTTTCTTAAGGGGGAAGACCGTAACTTTTTTTTTTTCAATCAACAATAAAACTAAATTTGTGAAATTCCCCTAGGGTTCTTAAAACCGTATTTAATGATACATTGCTTTTTCTGGTAATGGATTTCCTGGAGGAGTACTGGGATGTTTCTGAAAACCGTACAAAGCTTATCACTTTTTAAGTTCAATAGGATATTTTTTATGTCACATGGATCCAATCAAACATCAAAAGTTTTTCCTGCAGTATAGTACCCTGTGCCAGTATCTGCCTAAAACTCTTGTATGCCTGGTAGTTATGATAGCTTTATTGTACCTTAATATTTGTTCTTTATATCTAAATTTTGCCAGTGTTTCAAAAACACAAGTTTCCAAATAATGCCGGTATTCATTTGTGATACAGCCTCTGTGAAGGCACAGGTGTTGTTTTTGATGTTTGTGTGCTATGTTGAATGATTAAATGTATATTAAAAAAAAATACTGAAGTAATTCATGCGTTGCAACTCCTTCCATCTTTGTATCAAGTAGTATGAATCAAAAGTAGAGCAGTAAATCCAACATGTGATGTCATGTCCTCTGTGGATGTACAAACAGTACATGCATTGGGTGTCACTTACGGCTCTGAGTGTTGCAATTGTTCCAGTAAGAAATAGGTTTCTAATGATTCAACATGTTTTTAAATCCATCCTTATTTAGGGATCCATAATGAACCTTATTTAGGTCAGTGATGAACTTCTGACTATTCCTATCAGTAGCGTGCAAGGAAGAATCCTTTTCCTAATCAAAACCCACATTCACAAATTTCAAATTCTACATTATCCACACAGAAAGTACTCACTAAAGATTGTAAATGCTGTTTGCTTTTGTTAAAAGCCAAGCTCTTCTCTTTTCTTCCATGAAGCCTATCTGCAATTGACACAAAATGTCTCCTATGCTTAGATTTGTACAATTAATGTGAATTGTCTGTTATGATAAGCAGAAATCCTGTCATGTCTCAAATTTCTTGTTTTAGTAGGACGAGTTTCTAAAACCTGTATGTGTATTATAAAATGGTCAGTAGCTGAAATACAAGATGTATAAATACACTTATTATTTTGGTGGAGAAGCAGTTCAGGAAACGTTTCAAAAAGCTAGAAGTTTTCAGTAGTACATGACAGGTGATTTTGAAATCACTGAGTACTCAGTGTGCCGGAGGAAATTTGATGGTTATGGTTATTATTATGCATTAGTTACCAGACACAAGTAAATGCCTGGTGATAGCAAGACATTTATGTAGAAAAGGAACACTGCATTCTTTTCCTTTCACCCAGGTGTAATTCTGAAGTACTTTTATATTATGAGTAGCATAGGAATAATGTTATTCTGATAGCACTATATAGTTGTCAAAATGCTCTAAAGAAACTTTGAACAATTCAGCAAAGGAGTATGGCAAAGAGAAGAGATGGGTATTACAGTCAGGATTATGGTCTTTCTTAAGGTAACTATTTAAATTCTATTTAGATTTATTGTATGTATGGAAAGAAAAAAAATTCGGACTTGTCTGTCCTGTTATAGTTGTATTTACATGCCATAAAGTCCACATTAAATTAACATAGAGATGTATTTGCTTGATATAACAGGAAAGAAAACTCAAGTTTTGTTTGTCTTTGCAGACAATAAATGTGAAATTTTGGAAAGTATTTTGAACTTCAAGTATTGTACACTTGGGTTGAAAATTCAGTAATTCAATTCATCTGTTGTACTGTGGCCTTTATTATAAATATTGACTCTTTCAAAATAACTTGATTTCTAATGGAAAAACTTGCCCTTAAGCTATTGTTTTGAAATTTCTTGAAGAAATGCTATGACGTGTCTCACAGCAGGCGTCTCCAGGGAGTTCTATTCTTATTTGGCCTTACACTAGTACCTTTGTTAGAGGACATAAGGAAAGAAGCAAGTACTGAGTTGTAAAATGACAGGCTTTGCCTCCAGCTTTCTCATACTTAGAAACAGGCATGAAATAGTCAGATACTTAAGTCTGCAGTGTATGGAGAATTTATTACTGCCAGCTTGCTGCAGCTGGGCTGCAGAAACTTCATCAATCCAGTGAAAGACTTAAGCAATTCAAAGTCATTATGAAAGTTCTTGCTGAGTGACTGAGCCACAATCTCTTCAGCAATCACTTCTGATTTTTTCAGAAACTGTGTTGCTGAGGTTCTAGTGAGAAATAGTGAGGTACAGATGGGTGATGAAAAGTTTTTCCACTTTGGAATTACTCTTGGTAGAACTAAGGTGTCTTAGAAGAACAGCAGCAAACCAGTACGTGATGATTTTGTGTAAGTGCACGCTCAAGCCATGTAAGAAAAGAGATGATGTCGTTTGCAGTGGTTTGTGTGCATATGTTCTTACAGTACACAACTTTGTAGGCACCCAAGATGAGAGGTTTCAATTGCTGAATACATTGAAAACGGATTAGAAAAGCTGTATTTAAGGACATTTTGTTACAGATGCTTAAATCTCAGCACAAAAAAAGTTCTCTAAAATGCTTTGTTTAGGTGATCATACTTCGGTAAGATTGCAGTTGCCATCTAGAAACAGTATTTTTAGCAGCAGTAGGTTGTCAGAACAGGTTTTAAGTGCTGTGATCAGATACTCCCAGTTTTTCTTCAGTCACTTCTGTACTGCAGCCTCTGGGTAGGATATCTCTGTGTATAAAATATTTCTAAGCTGTCATATATGCTGCATTACTTGGCTACAAGCAGTTTCAAATAGTCAGTGGTCCAGTCCTGGACTGCTAATAATAAGGTACATGATATCTGTGTGACAGCAGCTGTAAGGTGGTACCTGGCAGTCATCACTCTCTTTGATGTCTGTCTCCAAGGTGACTTCTGAAGAGTTTTGAAACTCTTAGGCTATTTAGTCAAAATTTAGCTCTGTGACTTTAGCTGCTGTTTTTTGAGAGTTTTGCATACTTTGTGTAGGTAAGTCGGTATTTATTTCAGTGTATTTTAAGGTCCAAATCTGTCTCATTGTGGTTAGTTTTGTAAAAAGAAAGTTTAATACTCTGCTGAGTGGTAACTAGATGACAGCAGATGACAAAGCTGTAATAATTTACATGTTTGTTCAGATTATTTGTGTAAACACAGACTTGATTTAAATTAACTGATTAAAAAGAGGTGGCGGAAATCATCAGGACTGAACAGATATCACCTGTGTCTTGTACTTTTCCAACCTCAGAAATAAACCATTTTGCTTTTTGTATTTTATTTCACTACCTTAAATTCATTATAAAGTGCACAAAATCTAAGCGTGTTGCAGGTTTCTAGGACATGCTGCATACTTTCGTAATGCATTGGACCAGGTGTTAAGGTGTAGTGAAACAGAGTTTGTTGCATGCTTTGTATGGGTTTGTCTCCTGTCTGACCTCCATAGTAGTTTTGAAGTTATGACTCACATAAACTTTAATAATTCACAAACTTTCTTTCAGTTTCAGGCAGAGTATTTTGTTCGAGTAGACTGTTGAGGTTTTCACTTTTTTGACTTTATTGGGTTTTTTCTGTACATTTCAACTTTTAGTAAGTAGTTTTTGTAGTTGTATCATTTTTTTTACATGGATAGCCTTGTCAAATCACATTATATAGCAGACTTCTGTAAGACAGCTAGTAAAAGAAAAAGTATTGCAAAATATAGTAAAGTGGTCTTTGAGTAGAGAACAAATGTCTACTGTAAGGTTGCTTATGCAAAGAGGTTTTCTACAGCTGATAGATACAGCACTTTCTTTGTGTCATCAGTTTAGTAGTATGGTTTTTTTTCAAAATTTGCTATATCATGTTCAATGCTATATTTTAGGGAATTGCATTTGCAGTTATGACAGAGCTCTTTCTTTCCTTCCCAAAGCTACTTTATGTATAACAATGTGTTTTTGCTTAGTGTGTGAAGTGGAAGGCTGGGGTGGCTGTCATTGGTGAGCAGTGTTCCAAGGAGACACAAAAGTTAGACAAGCCTATGCTTTGACTGTTGTGTGGAGTGCTGTCCTGGAATAGCTTTGGCTAAATGGCAAGATTTTAAGTTGGTTTTATTTTATTTTTTTTTAATGGGATTTTAGTGACCATAAAAAGATACATAACTGATACCTAGTGATTTTTAAACCCTACATATGTGAAAGACTTTCTGAGCAAAGATAGTACTTTATCTTGCAAACAGTTTTGCTTGTTCAGCAAACTAAGTTAAAGATATAAATAGTTTTATGGAATTGGCTGTCATTTCATTCTAGTTTAGAATGAAAATCTTCTGCATGTACCAGTACAAAATTATACTTCTTTAGCATTGCATGCCTGTTGCAGATGGCAGGGAATATGCTGCTATTAAAATATACACTGTATAATTACTACTATATTAGCTTATTTTATGGTAGCAACCAGGGAACTCAAATGAAAGTCAAGTCCTGTTGGGAGACGTTTTTTCTCATATCCTCAAGCTATGCGGAACAATCGCTTCTGGATGAATAATTGCAGTGGCAAAATATCATTTCTTATTATTCCATTATTTGCATGATGGTTCACTGGCATGCATGGTGTTGAATTCTGAATAATGCTTCTGTTTAGCAAATCTTGGACAAAATGTAGCATCACAAAGCAGGGGAGCTATCTGAACGAAGATTGTGGCTCTTGACTTTCATTAGTTGTCTTTAGCAATTATCTCTAATCTTGTATATTTTGAAGTGTTGAGAGTTTAAAGGAGATTAATGTTAAATATTTCTCTCTCTACAGGTATTACTGTAAACAGATGTTTATGCATAATGATAAGGATTAATTTTATGTAATGTGACTGGTTTGCAGAGCTTTTCAGATCACTGTGAGTTTTGCTAAGCATTTTTGGTTTTACTAGTTCTGATGAGTGCTGTCAAGGCATTCTGCTTTATTAATTGGTAACTTTTTCTTCCTGCATGACTACCAGTAAGCTCTCTGTATGTTTTCAGAGCAGCTGCCATTCATGAAAGGACAAATATGACGTAGCAGCAATGTTTTGAGTTTCCCATTAATTGGCAGGCGCAGTACCAAATTAGGATGCTTAGGCTACATCTTCTCAATAGTAGATTTGGTCTTTGAACATGGTGAGAGGGACTGGGTGTCCAGTCACCCAGATGGAGACCTGGGCTGTGTACTCAGGGTCCTTGGGGGGCAAAACTAAGACTGTAGAGAGAGTAGTTGCTGTATATGCTGTATGCAGGTCTTACCTTAATGCGAAATAAACACTTACTCGGAGCCTGGACACAGACCCAGGAGTGAAAAAGCTGTCTTAGTTGCTTCAACACGGCCTTTGTTAATGAACCTAAGCATCCCCCAGGAAAGCTTTCTTAAGTAATCTTAGTTCCTTGCTCACTAATAATTTTGCCCTCCTAGTGTCAATGTTCTGCAAATAAGTATATGTGTCTGTTGTACCCACACCGATATTTTTCTTCTGCAGCCTAGCAGCATTATCAGAAGTCAAGCATTTTCTCATGCTGTGTTCTCCTAAGTTTTATTCAGCAATTTCTACAACACTCCCGAAAGAGCTATGTGCTAACTCTTCTTCCATACTAGCAATATGATGAAGAGGATGTTGAGAAACCTGTTGGATAACAAATTCAATTAAAAAAAAAAAAAGTGTACTGTTGTTACCCACTGATGTCTGGGAACTGGGTTTCCATTTTTTGTATAAACTCACATCTTGACAATGTGCAAACTGATACCTGATGTCGATCTTGTGACTGTCAGTTAATTTCTGTTGGAGTTATGCTTGGAAATGCTTGGGAACCCCCAGAAATTGAGTCTGTGCTGTATGGTTCAAACACATAGTCAGACTACAATTCAGTTGTAAGGATAGATTGGGATGTGCTTTGTGTGGTAAAGAAAAGGAAAGAAAAACATCTTAATATGTATATTGTTAAATACCACAATCAACTAAATTATATCGTGTTAATGGCAGACAACTAATCAATTAGTTGAATTAGGTGGACATGTCTTTTGGAAGTATTGTTTTGTTGTGTCTCTTTTAATTCATTTGTCTTTTGTAAAGATTGGGAAATCTGCTTTGTATAGAACTGGAATACATCTGCTTGGTTGTTCTCCAAATAAAAGGATTTGTTTCATTTTGAATTGGATTAAATATTTAGATAAACATGAATGTTTTGTTTGGTTTTCAGAGTACCCCTTGGTTTTTAAAATATAGGTCAATTCTGAAACCAAACGTAACATTTGTAAGTGGGGTGATTTATTTTTTTTGCTTTAAAGGGAATGGTTTACTATGTAAAACATTTACACTGAAAAACATTTCACTTTCATTTCATTTGAAATATTTCAGCATTTTGAAATTTTGTTAAATTTTGTTAAATTTTCTTTCTTTTTGAAAGTTTAATGATTTCCGTACAGAAATGATACTTGTTCCCCAAAAGCTGTAAGCTAAACTTTAGCAAGTATCTGTTTCTGTTCAGCAAAAGCAGTATCAGAAAAACAAAACTTTGAGTATTGTTTACTAGTCATTGCCCAAGGCAGCGTAATAGGAAGTTGTGTATAAAATTAATCAAGTTAAGTTCAAGGCACTTTTCCATGCTGTGCCCTTTATAGCAAAAAGGAAGCCAAGATAAAGGCAGGTTTTACCTGTAAATGCAGACCATACCTTATTCTTTTTTGCTGCTTTATCCACCCTATGAAAAACTTGAGACTGAATAAGCAAATGTTAGTATGCTTTAAACACCTCCGAAAGGGGCTGCAAAAGCCAAACAAAATTTCCTTGTAACAAAGAAACATGAAACTGCGGTGCTGGTTGACTGTTCCTTTTCTTGTGTTCTCCCATTCTTAAGTCACAGTATGCCTGATCCCATAAAAACCTCAGAAGGAAAAAACTCCATGCGTAATATCTGAAATGAAACGGTAAGTTGAGGTGTAGTATATATTGACTTCTACTTGCTCTCTTTTAGCAGCAAGAATGACCTTGTAAGAGTTTGAAGTCCCTGCCCATTACAATTGGTTTTAAACTGGCTTATGGAATGTTTTTCTATTGGAATAGAAAAATTCTCCAAATGCTGAATTTTTGGCAGGAATATATTGAATTCAACAACAAAGGTTTGTAGAAAAAGTTGAATGTGTTGCATTTAGCATTGCATAATGTAATGCTTGAATCTTCTTTTCCAAAATGCTCTTGCTTCTCTATTTTCTGATGTATAGAATGAAAATTTTCTGATACATAGATTATAAAACATACAAGACAGGAAAATTTTATATGGAAATCTTTTCAAAGAAATACTCTTTACCTTTAAAAAACTTAAACCCCATCTCATTTTTCAAGTCCTTTCCAATTGAATTTTTTGGAAGACGAGAATTTTCCATATCACAGATAATCTTGGTTCGTACCCAGCTTTTCGATGCATAGTGTTTTCTTATGTTGTTTTTTTTAGGGGGGGGAAGGAGGAGAATGGTGACAGTGTTTTTCTAAGATAAACCTCTTCTGTCAGCCTTTTTACTGGCTTCTAGGAAAAGTAAGCTTTATTCTAATATTGTTCCTCAAGTATAATTTGAAGCTGCATTCCAGGGAGCTTGGGCTGCTGGATTTGAGACACTTTGATAAACAACTGTTTGTACTTCTGTGCTTTTTTGGCTATGGCTAAAGAGCTAGTTTTTTGTTGTTATTATTAAGTTTATTAAAATTCTCTCTGTATTGTCTTTTGTGTTTTATGAATGTTTTACGTTTTTCCTGCTGACTTTGCTAATGTGCAGAATATTTAGGCCAAGACAAATATTTTGGTACCAGCCTGTCATTTCTTAGAGTTATATGGGATAGCGTAATGAATTAGTTTTTCATGGCCCCATGTAATCTTTTCTAGTGATCCTGAAAGAAAAAGATATCATTGCATTCCATCAGTAGTGATTAGAAGCAATGTCTTCAGGTATGTAAAAACTGCTGTGTAACTTCAAACATATGTGGCCAACATCATATAAGAAAGAGATATTTAAAAGGATAAAAAGGTGTCTTGTCAGTAGTAAATGACAATATTTTGTTACTTACATAAATAACAAATAAATAACGTAAATACAATAAGGTATTTTCAAGCTTCATTTGAGTAAGAAAATTAGAAGTTTAATAAGCTTTCCTCTTGGCTCAGAAAGAAATTCCCTATTGTGTTTTTGGTATGTGTTTCTTTTATACAGTGAAGCTTACCAATATGTTACAGTTGTTTCTGTTGTCTTCAGCGTGTCTTGTCACATAACAGGTTCTTTTGGATTATTTTAAATTTTACTTGAGAAATACAGAGGCAGTTACATTAAATTATTGGTGTCTAGCTTTTTTCCTCATTGTTCCCTACAGCTCCCTGAGGAGGGGAAGGGGAGAGAGGGGTGCGGAGCTCTTCTCCCTGAGATCCAGTGCCAGGACACATGGGAATGGCTCAAAGCTGTGTCCCTCAGGGGAGGTTTGGACTTGACTTGAGGAAACGTTTCTTTACCAAGAGGGTGCTCAGACCCTGGCACAGGCTTCCTAGCGAGGTGGTTGATGGCTTGTGCCAGTCGGTGTTGAGGAGGCATTTGAACGTTGCCCTTAATAACGTGCTGTAACTTTTGGTCGGCCCTGAAGTGGTCGAGCAGTTGGACTCGATGATCGTTGTAGGTCCCTTCCAACTCAGCTCTTCTGTTCTAGGTTATTACATGCTGAACTTACACATTAGAATACCTGAGCAGAGATCTATGCTAGTTCTTTTACATGCAGCAAATATTCACCTTACTGCGTAGTTGTAGAAATTCTTAGGCAAGTTTCGTTCAGGACAGAAAGTAGTATATCTTCCACTGGATGACTGAGCTGTGCTGTTTCTTCTGGTCTGGCCAAAGGTGTTCCTCCTCTTGTCCCCTCCAGAATTTCTCAAAACTGCATTATGGCAGTGAGTTTCCCCTCATTTCAGACATATTGTCACAATAATGCACCTTTCATTTACACCTTTTTTTTTTTTAAAGTTTCTTTTTTGTATTTGGTCATTGGTCCTGAAAGATGACGGTATGTTTACATTCCTGTTTGCTATATGGTGACTGAGTTTCCAGGTCCATGTATTCCTGCACATAGCCTTAGTGAGGAGCTAATTTCCTTCATTCATCTTGTTATGACCTGTGATTAGTGTTAAAATGTATCTGTGTGTCTTATGCCACTGCTTTATTTTATTAAAAATAATAGCGTTTTTAAAAATTACTGTTTCTCTGCATGTTTTTAGTTGGTCTTTTGTAGTTAGAGTTGAAGTCTCCTTCTGAGATGGCCAGATGTGAGCTGACTTTGGTCTAAAAATCATGTAGCCATCCTTGTGGGTTTGTAGTGTATTATGGATGTCGGCAGTCCACTACTGTCAGAATGCTTCAAACCTATTGCACATGCTAGGTGATAGACTCACACAGAATAAATTTGTTGTTTTCAAGATCTGTTGCCAAAGGCTGATCACTCTGCAGTGCACTTGTGGTATGTTTGATGTTGTCATCAAAATATTAAACATAGTGATCATATCTATGCCCTGTGGCCACAAAGGATTCTGGGATTCACAACATGCCACTGTTTTTCACAGAAATGCTAAGAATCAGCAGAAGGCTGGGATTTAGTTTAAAATGTTGTTAATATTTTCATTAAGGGTGTGGATCATGGCATCTTCTAATTTTATAGTTGCCAAGAACTTTCAGTAATACCATCTTGCTGCCACTTCTTTGTAATTCTTTTAAACTTTAATTGGTACTTCTAGTTAAAATAATCTATTTGCAAGAATTGCATTAGGGAAAAGATGTTTTTCTAGACAAGTTTAGAAACAAAAACTTTTGTTATTGAAAAGATATGGAGGCCTTCATGCCTTAGTGTGGTAGATCCTTTGCCTCGGATCACTTTGTGTGTGTGTGTGTGTGTGTGTGTGTGTGTGCTTGGTTCAAATGGGTTTTCTTGAGACTCAGTAGATTTTGACATTGATTTTGCAGGCGTGTTCCATACCTTAGGCTGATTTCATGCGTTATGGGTTTTTTTGCTTATTGCCAGATCTGCTGTGATACTGCTAGAAATGAGGAAGGAGAACCTCTTTCTCTTTTGCTCCCTGGGTTAATGCCTTCTTCTGGTGTTGACAGAGATTTTAGTCCAGTCAATCAGTTTAATTGTCCATGTTGCAGCCTCATATAACAAACACGCCATAACAGTTAATTTGCCAAAATAATCATGTGCATGCCACATTTAGGATGTAGATGAATCACACTAGATTTTGCAAGTACGCAGAGTAACGTGCAAAACTGTAACTGGGCTCTTCCCTTGCAAGAGAAACCACTTAGGCACTGTTTAATGTTTGTATAATTGGAATTCTACTGTTTATATACTGTGTACCTTCAAAAAAAAAAAAAAAAAAAAAGGAGCTTGCCCCAGAGAGTTTACAATGTTGTGGTATAAACAATTGAAGAGTAATATAGTATAATACTACATGATTGCATTCAGGCTTATAAGCAGTCGGTCACTGTATTTACTACCAAGATGTTGTCCAGGGTCTTGCAGGGGATGACAGAGGGAAGTGTTATTTGCGACAGTCTGAGGCAGACAGTACAGTAACAAGGAATGGTCATTGATTTGGGGAGGAGCTATCCCCCTGAAATTTGCAAAAAATCCTGTTCCCCTAAAGATTTTCATCAGGAATCGAAGTCTGTATGTACTGATTTGTATTTCTGCAAGTACTAATTTCCTCTCTATAAGGGTTTATTATAGTAAGTTTGAATAACTTTAAATGGCTTCCTTGGATGCTTTGGAATGTTGTTCATGTCACGGTTGTCTGTTCCAAAATATAAAGCCCATTAATGCTGTAATATGAAATAAAATGCATATTTTCTGAAAGCCCAGACAAATGTTGGTTTAGGATGCTGTCTTCTCTGTAAGTTGTTGTCAGATGTACATAGGCATTGTCTGGAGGATAACTTGCCAGATGTATTGACACTGTTGCCAGAATTTCTCCTAGCATGACCAGATTACCTTTTTGACTCCATCAAACCTTGTAATGTTGTTTTTTTATAAAGTGTTTCTGACTGTGCATGGGTTGTTGTAGATTACAGTGTTGGAAAGAAGAATATAAAATGTATGTGAATGCTTATTTTGCATGCCTGAGTAAGACTCTTACAGACAACAAGACTCCACTAATCTCTTAGCTTTGGCAGTTTAAAGAACCAGAGAAGCCTCTTAAAAAAGGTTGTATTTTTTTTCTTTAACAGAACAAAAAGCAAGTTTCGGTCACATTTGCTCTGTATAATTCAGTCTTCTCATTCCTTTTTATTTTCCTGCTCAAGTATTTGCATTTGTGCTGTTTAAATCCTTGAATGACAACCAATCTGTTTAATTTTGCATTTTTATGAAAAAGGTGCATTTTATTTTTGTTTGAAATAAAAGGTTAATACAAAAGAGCCAAAGCAGAGATGTATGCAATTAAAAATACTGTTTGATCTTCATCCCTAAGCTATAGCTTCAGCTCTACTTCAAGCAAATAGTGCAACTAAAAGAAGCATTTCTTTGCCACTTACACCATCCCCCTCTCTCTCTTTTTTTTTTAATCCCCCCTCATCATTTTTTCAGGCCACCTGCTTTCTTGCTGGGAGTGAGTTCCTTGTGTGAAGCAGGCTAGGGAACTGATCTGGGGTAAAACTGAATGTTCGTTGTTCTCCCCACTTCTCTCCCTCCTGCTCCCCCCAGCCAAAACCAGCCATCCCCCCATTTGAACTTGGACTGGTTCTCCAGTCTGGTTTACTTCAGGACCACATAAACGCTTGTAATGTAGGGAATAAGCAGCTGAGGACAGTGGAAGATGGGATTGTTCTTCCATCAGCAGTGTTGGCTTATGCTACTTGAAAAGTGTGAGAGAAACTGGACTAAGAGAACAAATCAGATCTTGCTTTCTGGGAAAGGCTGCGGACTTGTGCCTGTATCCTCTCATGTGTCTTACATTCCTGCCCATACCTTTGTGATTAGAGATGGTGAAATCTATCATTCTAGCTTCCGTCAAATTTGGGGTTTTCAGAATATAATTTTTGTTGTGGTTTCAAATTAAATGTCCTGCAAAAGAGAAAGCTGGAAGGGGACTATTCATGTATTTTTAGAAACCTCAAAGGGTGACAGTAGTAAGTGATACAATTTGAATCTTCCAAGATACTGACGTTATAGAAGTACCACAATTCTGCAGTGTCCCGGTGGTACTAGACCTTTAGAGCAAGGGACTGGAGGGAATGTCAGGAAAACTAGATGTAGCGATCTGCCCAAGCTCTTCTCTCTCATCACTGAGCTGCTGTTTCCTATGCACCCTTATCTAGGGATATGAAATGGCCCTACAAAACTTCACCCAATACTGGACATACTGGGATGTCTTCTCATGTTCCAGCTTAATTCTTCAACAACTTACTAGGAGATCCACAGATTTCCATGGGCCCCATGTGCACTGTGACACCAGTGTCTCCTGGGATTTTAGTGAGAAGACAGGAGAAGGAATGATTACTAACTGAGGAGGGGGCAAGCAGAGTTCACCACCGACCTTTCCAAACTCTAAAGAAGAGATTTTCAGATACTGTGGGAAGAGAAGAGAAAGTTACAACACACTTGGCAAGACTAGATTGAATTGCTCAAGGCAGAGGAAGGCTGGGAAGAAGAATACTGTTTAGGGGTAGTTTAATCATTGGGATATTATTTTATATTGCATGTATTAAAGTTACAGTGATACCATGATAGTAGTTCATTGTTGATAATTGCTTGATGGCTCTGAGGAAGATTGACAATTCATATTGTGATCTTAATATGTTTGCTAAAGATAGAGCAGTTTTACATGGTCTCAGAAAGTGAATGGGACTGGAGTTTGGGAACCTCCACATTCCAGACCAGTAACACTTCAGAGTTACCCAAGCTGGTCACAAAAGCTGGATGTTCCTGAGGGAGATGTTCCCTCAGGGAAGCAGCAGCTGGGAAGTCTGAAGAGCAGCTTAGCATAGGAGATTCAGTGGGAGAAAGTCTTCATGTCAAGATGTCCCAAAGCAGCAGATCTGGAATCCTTGTTCAAGTTTTTCAGCTCTCAGGTGGTAGAAAGAACTGAGAGGTACATCCAGCCCAGCTACAGGTCCAGACTTACAGGCCCTGACAGTGGGACTTCTCAGAGCTGATGTTCTGAAAGGCTTCCCTGCAGCAAACCAACTTACTGGTGGCTTTGGGCTGTGTATTTTAATTGACCTATTCTAATTGTTACTCAAAAGCTATCTAAAACTACTACTTTTTCACTGTGCTTGCTTAACATTACAAAAACACCTATCTTTTAAAAGCCAGAGTAGTTTATGGACACTGTTTTCTCTATCAGTTATTGAATTAGGTGTCAGTATGCTAAACAATATGATCTTGTAAGCCTTTAAAAACTGTATCAAGTGCTTTTCAAATATCAAAATAGTTTTCATTTGTCTATGCATTTTGTTCATCCTTCTTGAAACAGACTTCCTCAAAAATACAAAGTTTCTTCTTTCAGCCTGTATTTTCACTGCATTATTAGGAAGACTTAAAAATCCCACTGTTCCAGTGTTAAAGTTGCTGCTAAATATTAAAGGAAAAGAACTGCTGATCTCTGCTTGTTAAAAAACAACAGGAATTCTTAGTTCCTGGCTGGTACCTGTAAGTACTGCGGTAGTAGAATACTAGAGACAAAAGTGAAGGTCAAATGCAAGTCACCTGTGTCTTTCTGAAAAACATACTTGAAACACAAAGGCATCAGGTCCAGGTGCTGTGTGCGAAGGAAAGCTCACACACCTCGCGTGTACCATAGCAAAACACTAAGGACCAGGTGTGAGTTGTTCTGGCGGGGTAGGGATATACGCTCTAGCTGTGGTTGTTGCCTTGCTGTTTAATACTATTAGTAATTTTACCATTATAAACAGTACCTTAAAGTTACTTTTGAGTCATGTTATTAAATAGTGTATTGTACGAATATAAATTCTTAGAGGAAATGTAATTACTATCCATAGTTGTACTGTTTTGGAACAAAAGGTAGGCGCTAAGCGCTGCTGTGTTAAATATCTCACAAATGCAAATTGGTAAGTAGTTATTATGGCTTTATTTCAACTCGCCCTATTGCCAATATATTTCACTTGTGGTTTTTCACTTTGAGCTTGTGCTTAGATTATAGATAATGGAGTTTTTATTTCTTTTAAAGTGTTGTTAGCCAGTTTCACATCACTTTCACTTTTGTTGTGAACTGTAATGCCTTGAAAATGTAATTCACTGTTTGGACCCGCTGAAGAAAGAACTAAAACAGCTGGTAGTATGTACGTTTGGTAAGGAAACAGATGAAGAGTCATCATGCTTTTTAACAGAATGTTTGGCTGGCTTAGAACTTGCTCAAAAGAGCTATTTGACATCATGCTTTAAAAGAGATTTCTTTAAAAACTTCTTTATTTTATACCAAAGCAGTGTATGTTACATTATTTCCATGCTTATTCAGTGGAACAGCAGCAAAGGAAAGCTGGATAGCATTGCTTGTTTGTTAATTTTATTTATAAATAACTTCTTGTTAAGTTTGCATTATTTGAAATGGAGTGTAAAACATGACATTTAGTAATGCCACAGCCAGTGGTTGAAATCTTTACCAGACAGATTAAGTTGGGTTTATGTGTATTTAGTGTTGAATTTGAAAGCAGTTCAAATTAAAGCACAGCGTATCTTCTTAATTGATCTTACTTTCAGTGAAAAAGTTCCTATCTTTAATTTTGTTTGAAAATAAAAGTTTGGCTTTATGTGGCTTCTTAGCCACAGGAGTATTGGAGTTTCTTCACTAGTTTTGCCACTCCTTGTAAATATGTATTCAGCTATAGGAACCTGTTGTGTTTCTTTGTTGGTAATACTTGTTTTTCTCATGTGTTTACTGCTGGTTTTGCAAAAATCTTTTCAAAATATTGTAAGAGTATTATCACAGCATATTATCACAATATGCAGCTGACAGTTACTTGGAGCTTTCCATTGCTCCTGTGAAAATATCACAAGCAATTCCTACTATAGAACAGGTATGGTGACCAGAATCCAAATTGTTACTTTAACAAATCAGATGCCCTGTGTTGTACCAGCCACCTACCAAGTACAGTATAGGTCAGCATTATTATGTTCAAAGGTGACTTGTCAGAATTACAGTAATGATTCATTTTATCATTTGGTAAATAGTCTCCTCCTAGATAGTTTGGCCTTCTAGAGGATCAAGTATTAGTTATTCTGTGCCACTGAAACATCCAACTCACAAGACTACTCAAGATAAAATCTTCAGCTAATTTTGTTTTCTTGGAGAATAAGAGTTGTAACAGAACTAGAATCTGTCAGCATGACATTTGCACACTGCCTTTGTGCCCTTCTCTTTTTGGGCTAAATGAGTCATGTCATGCATGCCACATTACCCCTTCCACTGCAGTGACTGGTGTGCCAACTACTCCTTAAAACAAAGAGTAGTGTTGGATATCTCACCTCACACAAGGCTTCAAGGCATTAAGCGTAACTAGTAAAGTCTAGGTTCAGAACAAGTTAGAGTGGGATTCTTAATCTCATAATGTGGTTAAAGCTGAGAAACTCCCTAGCATGGGTCAGAGTGGAAGTTTACACATTTGAAAGAGATCCAACAGTTGCATGGAAGAAGAATCCATTTTCTCTGAACAGGAACAAATCTTACAGGGAGTGTTGCAGTTTGCTGAGTATTTAACAAATACTTCATGCTGCCTGTATTTATACTCTCCATTAAGCATCTTGTGGGAGGGGACACTAGGCTAAACTGACTAGTGGCCTTATTCATGGCTATTCTTAAGCTGTATTACAGCAAATATCGGTTTTCCCCCATTTTACCTAGTGTGCATTATCCTTTTGGTATTGTTCTCTACCACCTTCTGTAGTAAGGGCTTACCTTCGGTGTTTTTGTTGGGTTTTGCAGTGTTGGTGCTCCTGTTGTTATGTTGTGCAATACCATTGTGGTTCAAGTCTGTGTCATCTCCACATCTAATGCTACTATATGACTGAAATTTTTAAAATTTGTTTAATGGGAAATGAAGACCTGATCTGTTCAAGTCTGAGTTAACTTTTTCCCTAAGTCCTTTCAGAGTGCTAAGTGATTACATGAAAAAGGTGCAGTGTACAGAAGCAAGAGACTTCAACATCAAACAGCTCAACTTACAGCATATGTCAGGTATAAACAATCTGTAAGTTATAAAAAGAAATTGTCTAATCTTTCATGCTGTATTCACTGAAGTCATATTGAGAGCAAAACTCTGGGTGGTGACAAGCCCAGCTGTGACAGTGAGAAAATGCTAAGAGAATACTAATGTATCTTATGAAAAAATAAATTTACGTGCTTGGTCCCAGAGATCTGATTGATCTCTGTCATGGTTAGCTGTTGTCCCTTCTGGTTTTTACCCTCCCTCGAGTATTTCCTACTATGATAAGACAGAAGTCATTGCAAGTTACAGTATTTTGAAGTCAGCTTTAGACATTATGCTACAGGGACTGTGATTGTGAAATAACAGGTCAGGACTAGGTAGAAGAAAACATTGCTTTCATGCCCTGGCATTATTCATACCATTTAATACAGTCAGACTGGTCAGTCAACACTTTTTTTAAACGAAGTTTATTATGTAGCTTTGTAGCAGCCTTCTGAGGGAAGCTAGTTATAATATATGCATGCATTAGTGGCTCTCTTTATTGGGCAAAGCATGGCTGTGGTTTTTCTTCTCTTAAAACCCCCTCACGTGAACAAGTGCCTGATGTTCAAAAATTTAATCTTGTTATTGAAGTGTTATGGAAGTGAGAATTTAGGTATAATTTGCACCTGTACATTTCTGAGAGCTCTGTGGCCTCAATTCTAAATCCAAAGCAAATAGATCTTAAAACGAGTGCTGTAAGAGTCCTGTACAACTTGCTCAGCTCAGGTGTTAGAGAGATGACTTTTATACACAGTTTGGTTGTATGTGGAAATAGATCGGGAGTAATCACATTGAATGATGCTGGAAAATTGTTTCTGCAATATCGCCCCATGTAAATAAGAGCTGTGATTTGCACAGATATGTGGGACTCCTGATGTGCACACCAGGGTGTCTTGATGGCTTAAATAGATGCCTTTTTAATGCTGTGTACATTGTGTTAAAATACTGAAATCTGAAATTCAAATATTGCACGTAAGCTAGGTGTAAGGCTGTCAGTGAGGGTTTAGGATACTCCAGAACCTTTAGGTAGATAACCTGATGTACCGGTGAAGAGCAGTTGTTTTTGCTTTAACTTAGGGCAACTGTATTTGTGACCTGTTCGTGGTTTGTTTTCATCTATAGGCCCAGTGCCCCAAAGAAAAAGGAAAAATAACACTCATGTTCCTAGTTTATTTGTAAACCAGGTCAGATACCCTTGATTAGCTCTCAGCTGGAGCATAATTTAAATCCTGACAGACTGAACCTAAACAGCAGGCTTTTTTTCAGATCAGCCAAAAGATAGGGAGAGAAAAATAAAAGCTATTTCCAGTTCAGAAGCAGTATAACAGTGCTGAATAAATCTGCAACTGTTAATGAATAGCTATTTCAAATATTTACAGGAGGCAAAAGAAAAGAAGATTGGCATCCAAGGCAACTGTGCCCAGGGAGAGCTATTAAAAATAAACATGATAAATGATGTTCAAGTGCTCGTATAGTTGTCAAATATCAGAGGTACTCAGAAGTGGAAAGTGTTTATACTCTGTGGCCATGCTGCTAGGCATTCTGGACAGGGTTTGGGTGGTTTTTTTTTCTCAAATGTTTCACAAAATGAACATTTAGGGGAGAGAGTATCTAATGTAAAATATTCAAGCACCTTGAACTTTTTGCTGCATTAAAATACACAAATCGTTAGTTGCTTTGTAGGTGAAAATCAAATTGTTTTATACATTCAATTATTTCCACGCTGAACTAATTTCTTTAGTCTTGATTCCTAATGAAAAAATGTGATGAGAGTTTATGCTTATCACAAAATCCATTACTTATTTTTATGACTCTTTCAGTCTTCTCTATTAGTGGATTATAGTGATGAGAGTGTATGATTATTGCATTGATTTTTGTATGAAACTCAAAAAATTGTATATACATAGTAAGCTATGAACTTAATGTGCTTCTGTACACAGATATTTTTTTCAGGCTGTCTAGAAAGTATTTTTATATCAGTTTTCAGTTCTGAGGTTAATGTATGTCAGCTGACTGCAGACTTTTTAGCAGAGACACTTTATTTTTATACTTCACTGTGAAGCTAGTTTCTCAGAAGCTGTCATGCTGATGAATCAATCCCCACCCCACCAAAAAAAAGAAAGAAAGAAAAAAAAAATATTTGGCACCTTATATACCAGAGATACACCAAGTGCAAAGGACATGAGAAAAATGTCATTACTTACAGGACTCGATAGTACAAACCGTGTTTTTGTTGTGCATGGATATTGCTTTCTTTCCTCTTGCAATTATTTTTTTTATTTCCAAAGATAAATTAGAAACAAATGATGCTAAAACAGGAATCCAGCTTGTCTTAGAAATAAGTTCAGGTCCTGTGTTTGAGGGGTAGGGAAATGGGGAGTACATGTAATGAGCATATTTTCACCAAAATGCTGCAGGAGAGCCGTGTGTTACAGTGACATGGATTACTGTCTTGCTTCTGCATAAACTCCTGTCCTTTAGCACTGCAGTTCACTGGGAAGTGGATATGAGCTCAGCTGTCTGAATCTGTCATGAAGAACAGCCTAGTGTCAGCTCTGTATTTGGTGTCTTGAGCTTTTGAAGCAATTCTTAAATGAAGTGTATGCTGATGTTGCAATGAAGAGGAAGAAGAAATTTGAACGCATCTCTTTCCTTAACCTGTACACATCTTTATTGTTCTGGAAATGGCTTAGTGCTTTGCTCAGAAGTTAGTTTTAGCAAAAATGTCCAGATCCACTTCTTATCAAATTGTGGTGAGGTAAGAAGCGCAGGGATGATGGGAAAAATACTGGGAAAAGATGGGACCTCCCCAAGCCTGAAGACAGTCCAAGCTTGAAAGCTTGCCTCTCTTTTCTGTTTTTATCTTTCCATGTAATGGCAGATGTTACCTTCAATATACCATTGCATAAAGGCATAGCTTCCTGAAATGATCCATGGAGACAGAGAATTCTATACTAATTTCCTTAATACGGAGGGTTTGTATGTTACTGGGCACTGATTTGAAACTGAACACGGTGTTAGATATTGAAATGATTGTAGCTGCCATGGCCCAACATGCTTTCACTCATCTTTATTTCAACATGCCTGTTGTGTGATTTCCTAAATGTATCTCATAGGAGTTGCACTACTTTTATCGTGATGTGTACTGTGGTAAGTGAAATTTTGTAGTTGTGTCATGTGAGCCAGACCTCAGAAACTGGAGAGACATTTTTTGTAAATTTTAAAGCTGAAATCTGTGTTACCCTTGAAAAGTCCTTGTGGTTGGAGTAAGGGCTTCTCTTCTGCCAATGTAATCCTGCCCAGCTAGGAGCAGGAGAGGAGTGGAATAACCCCTTCTGGGAGTGGAACAAGGCATTCTTTCTTAACTAGACTTTTTGAAGGCGTACTCTGCAGTTAGCTCACCAGAATCTAGACTGCTTAACCTTCTGTAGGTAGTACAAACCCCATAACTTCCCAAATTATTTAGGGAAAGGCAAAGGGTAGTGGCAAGGGAAAGGAAGCAGTTTGGAAGGCTTGATAGATATGTATATATCAAAATAAAATTTGCTATATAAAGATGAAAAATACATGATTTTTAATCTGTATGAATGCTCGACAGAGCAGGAAAATCCAGTTTCTCCAGCCTTCATTTTTTTTTTTCCAAAACCCTTTTCAGTTGCACAGTAGGAATCCTACTGATTACAGAGTAGGCCTTTTCATTGGTTTTGGATAAACAATAAGCTGGCATGCTTTTCGAACAAGAAATGAGCATTACTAGGAATAATTTTTTTAAAATTTAATTTTTAACCTGGAGAGTCTCACTGGAAGAAATAAGATACTCGTAGCATTCATTTAACAGGGATCTGTCTGCTGCAAGTAATATGTAATACTCTTCAAATAGTGCTTCTTATGAACAAAGCTTACCTTTATGTATTTAAACTAAAATTTGTGTGGACTGCATTATGCACACAAGCAAATGTTATATTATGATGTGATTCTTTTTCAGCTGTGCTGAGTACTGGTATTTAAACACTTCTGACATGAACAAAGTTTTGTGTAGAACACATTAAAATGTGCTTATTTATAGCAAAGCTTAATAAGTAGTGCTTCTGGTTGGAGGATATGGAAGAGAAGGGGTTAATGGAGAGTTCAAGAAAGTTCAGTTTGCATTGCCAGTAGAAAAGACATTCTTGCTCAGAAACTCCGGGGTTTTAGAAGACCTTCTTGTTAGTCTATGAAGGTATATTTCATGTTCTCTGGAAACTCATGTACTTGTGGACTACTTTAGTTAATTACTGAAAATAACTACATTTTCTGCTAAACCTTGTAAATGTCAAGTGCGTTCAACTACTGGAAGGGCGTAGCAGACTCACCTTTTTTTCCTCCTGTAGAGCTTTCCAGTCTTTCTAAGTATAGTACATTTTTCTGCCTTCCATACAAGGAGAAGCTTCTTGCCGATCTTGGGTGTAGAAAGGAGAGAGATTGAAGTGGCGTGTCCAGACAAAATTTACTCACAGCATCTCAAGAGTGACTTCTCTGGGCATGTCTGCTGCAGCACCCCACGGCCAGACCCCGTGCCGAAGGCAGCGTGCAGCACCTAGGCTGCTCTGGCGCATCTGCAGTGGGCAGGCTGCAGCCCACTAATAAAGGGAATATTTTTATATTCCCACTTTATTGGGAAGCTAATAGAACTGGCATTCGTTTCTCTGTTGCTGCTGTTTCAAAAATCTGTGAGGGGTGGTTGCTGGATGGACCTGAAGATGCAGGGAGATGAAACTTCAACTGCTCAGCTTCCACTGTTAGGTGGAAAGTTCTTTGCAAACATGGTGATAGACATTTTCTTGGAGATTTAATCAACCAGGTATCAGTGTTTGCTTATCAATAAGAGTGTGAATAAGAAGGAGCAAGCAAATGGAATATTTTTTTTTTCAAATACGTTCTTAAAGCACAACATTAAGTTCTTTTTTGAAGACGGATAAATAAAACATAATTTATGTCTTGTATATTAAGTACAGTGTTTGGCCCTTTAAATATTCCAAGCAGTAAAGCTGTCATAAAAGAAATAACATTTTAACATTTCTAGTATTCTGTGGCAAAAAATATCGTCACAGCAAATAATAAAATGAAAGTTCTATGAGGATTGTGAAGTTGCTTTCATGCTTGGTTATTATAAACTGCAATATCCTTCACTGTAACTTAATTTTGAAAGTATATGAGCATAGAGTAGGAATTATAATGTTAACATTGCTGTGACATGGATAATTTTACAGGTTACAGGTATTTTATTTAGACATAATAAAGAGCTCTGGAGCTCGTCTTTTCTTTCTCAGCCGCTTTCCCCACTGCAACTCTTGCTTCATAAAGGTTTGTGCTCAATTCTTACATGTATTTTAATGTATTTTTTTGCTATTTAATTATTTTAATTTGCATATTGGGCTTGCATAGTCTCCTTAAGTTAATTGTTTCATTTCTCCAGCTGTTCCTAAGTAGCCATTGTGCTGATCAAGCACTTGGTTCAGTATGTCCTTGATAAAATTAATGAAAGCATCTGTAGAAGCAGCGACAGCAGCTGCAGTGCCTTATGGAAGCCAACTTCTGCTTAACATTCTGATAAAAGAAATAGTTCTGTACTTGTGCTGGAAGCGAATGCTGGCTGGCTTACTTCTAGCATAAAAAGAGTTGCACCTGCCACGGCTAGACCAAGCACTGCGGCTTGCTGATTACATGTTCTTGTTAGTGTCATTGTTATTGGTAAAATGGGAGTGATGTCATCTTTATCAAACCCTACTGGCACCCTACAGAGTGACAAATAATTTGCCCACTGCTGTTTATCAGCATGGGCCTTGTTTTAGAAGTGACGAGAGTGCTGAATTTTCACAGTTGAATGCCGTACGACTGCAGAGGTGTATGAAAATGAAATGGATTGATACTTGTAATCAGTGTGCATAGTGATGGTTAAGGTGTAATGAAACATAAGTGCACATTTAGGGTAATTATGTTGCTACCAGGTGGGGCCCTGGGGCTTTGCATGTATAGAAACCGCTCGAGGTGGCGGATATGCATGAAGAAGAGCTGCAGCACCATCTGCTTTTTTCTCGTTTCCTCATTAATTCTTCTATCCCCCGAGCCTGGACTGCACAGACTTTGAGCAGCACTTGGAATGTTCAGTATCTCCTCTCGTAGTTGGGTATACCCAACTGGGTATACCCAGCCCCAAAAGCTGGAGTGGATGTGATGCAAAACAACAGCTCTTGTGAGTAGAATATATTAGTACACCCTTCAGGAGCTCTCTGAAACATATGTTGCATACTTCTCTCCTAATCTTCTCTCGAAACGGCTTGTAGTAAAAACTGCTCTTGGTATATTTTAAGGCAACAACTAATATTTTAAGGTTTTCTGTATGCATTGATTGTAAATACTTATATGTCTTAAATGGGTAATGAAAATTTCTAAGAATTCCTCCAGACAGGCATCTGTATTTTCTGTTTACTTCAGTGGAAATCTGTAAGCCCTAAGCTGTTTGCATTTCTTCCAAGTAATGGGAATAAATGGTTGGTAGTTGAAAACACTACAGGTATCTTCTGCTCCCTGATACTTGGAATCACTGTGCAAACTCAAAAATGAGAACTGCATCCTGTCATTCATTTGTGGCAATTCCTATGGGAAATGGAAGTGTTATATTTTCAAATTTCAAAAGGGAATAGGGGCCTCCAAGGACGCTATTCACACAAGCACACCAAACGTCTCGAATGTGCAAGGTGTGCCACACACGCAGGTTGGTTGTGCATCTCCTGTAGAGTACGTTTAATGTAGCTCAGATGCTTTGTATTCATCTGCACGGCTTGATAGCTGATCTGTGTCTGTGCATTTACGTGTCTGGGAATGTGCTACAAAAAGCAGTGTTGTCAAAGCAGCTTCTGAACTGATGGCCGTAAGACTGTCTTATTGTGAAATGTTTTGTAATTTATATAGCTTTCCTGTTACCATGCATCTTTTATACATCTTTGATGTTTTTATTAATCTCAGTTTTTCTTCACTGAATATAGGTCATTATATAATTTGCACTGTTTGTTCCCTAGTAAAAAAAGAACATTGCTGAATCTGACTTTTTTTTTTTTTTTAAGATAGTGTGTGCCAGGGTCAGGCTCATACTTGATGTAACTGCAGGGAGATCAGTGGAGTAATACCTTGGATAAATTTCACCCAGCTTCTACTAAAGCAAGTTTTAACTGAAGCCTGTCCTGTGACAGTATTTTTTAAAAATAAAATAATAAAAAAAAAAAGCTGATGTGGGATCTGTCTAGGTATAAAAACAATTCTGTATATCTGAGGTAGCTCCTGGTAGCTATTCAGCATAAGTTACAAACAAACCCAGACTTTGGAAGTTAATGCTGATCTACAGAGGCAAAAACACCCACCCACCCGCCCCCCACCTTTTAAACTGATTACTTTATTGAGAGAAATGATGGAAATTTTAAAAATGTGTGTGTGCAAGTAGGATGATAACCTGTGCTGCATATACAGAGGACATAAAAGTTTAATCACTGTAAACTTTGAATGAAAAAAGTATTTATGGATGGCAAAGCCATTCAATTTTATCAGCTCAACAAAAGCCAGTCAATTCTGACCATTATTAAGACCTTTATGTCACTTCTGGGAACCCTTGCAGGATGGAAGCAGGAATGATCCATTTTTTTAGAATTTGGTGGCAGTCCTTTACCAGAGGAGTGCATCAACGTCTCCTGGCCTGGTGGATAAATTACCTCTGCAGCCTGTGATCTGAGAATCTGTACAACTCTTGGACGTGCTGCTCTTAATATACTTGAAATAGTTCTTTTGATTAGAATACTGGAGTATTTTGTTTATCTCATTGATCTTACTGAGGTGGAACATTTTGTAACACTTAAGGAAAGCTATGACTGTTCAATTTCTCCCCATCCCCCCCTTACTACCACATATTTGTTTTTCTCTCTGTTCAGGGTGTGGGGTTCAAGGTGATTCTTGTGATCATGTTTCTTTCCCTGACAACAACCAGCAGATACCCTGTTTCTATGAATTAGTCTTTCAAATGGGCATTGGAGCTGGCGATACTGTAACATACAAGTGTGTACTGCATATGCCTACAGAAACTCTGGGGTCTATTTACCAGCTTAGTTTATTTATGCTGTTATCATGTTGATGATCGTAACTTCAGGGATGGAGAACAGTGGTGGCGTTTTAACTGTCCCCGTAAGCTGCCCTTAGAATAGAAAATGTGAATGCCTGATGCGGACTTCGTGTTCACTTAGCTTTTACTTCTGTCTGGCTGTTTCATACCCAGTGAGGAAGGCCAAGTATATTGTTTAGGAACTTCAGCTTGGCAGTAGTTTGATCTGGGGGTGGGAGGGGTGAGATTGCATTTTTTAATCAGCAATCAAAATGTAAAAGGAGTTTTGGTCGATGTTTATTTTTTTGTGGGTTTTGTTTTATTTTTTTCTTCTTTTTTTCTTTTTTTTTTGGTGGAAACCTTTACTAGTGAAGTGCTTACTACTAGGCAAGAAGTATCTTAAGTGTTTCTGTCCTATATCATGGGAAGTTCAGTTTTATTCTACCAGTTTTGGACAGATTAGGGAAAAATAGCAACACAGACAAGACCTTAGTTTGCAAGATTTTAGTATGTTCTTTGTTTGTCTTTTAAACACGGTTTCTGCCTCTATCTCAGTCCTCTGACATGCTTGCCTAAATAGACACGTCTCTCTCTGGAGGAAGAGAGCTTATTTTGTCCTTGCAGGCATAAGCCTCTGGTACTGTTTCTGTTGGCCTTCTCGTTGCTTGTGATATGAGGTGGCAACTGTCAGGAGCAATGACGTTGCCAAGTTAAACGGAAGCAGCAGCTCTCAAACTGCGAGCATCCCTCTTCCCCTCCTCCATCCTCCAAAATATACATGCTGCGTTTTTAAAGATCAAGATGAATCCTTTAATTCTCTAGCAGTTGATGAAAGAGCCAACAAAACCAACCAACCAAGCAACCAGAAACAAAAGCATAGCTTCAAAAGCCGGTTGATTGTAGGCAAACTTCTTGTTTGAACTGTAGTGGCTTTCGCCTCTATGGTTTGTATTCTTAGGACAAAAACAGCTGTTACTTTGAAAACTTTCAACATAAGAAATCGAGCTTGCGTATGGTGAAAGAAAGGAGATTTATTTTTGCCTAGGGTCTGTGGGTCATTACAAGTGAAATAGCTATTACTGTGCAACTTCTTTGTGTAATGGCTCGATTGCTATGAATAGTTGGTGGTGCTAGTAAAAAAGTTATAATAAATGTATTTATATTTGATGATACATTTACAATTTTCTGTCTTCAGTAGGATAGTTATATGAATAGTACAGGTAGGGCTCATGAACTGATCTGACAATAAGAAATGAAACCATTGTCGTCTGCTTTAGAGGAGAAAAAAGTACTACAAAGGTGGTGTTAAATCTGAAATGTGGGGCACTCCAGTTTGGAGCTAGACCCAAAGCTGGGACGAACTGTTGTGGTAAGCTGTTCTTTAAGCCTGCTGTTAGGAGCATGGCGTTCAGTGAAAGGTGAGGGGTTATGATGCAATTGCCAAGTTAGTGGGAGGCAAGCTGGGTGTGGGAGCAGGGGAGGGAACGGTCAGCGCTGAATGAATGCTAATCATGAAGACAGAGTATGCTGAATTACTCGAGCCCTTGAACAGTACATGAACTTGTACTCGCTGTTTTTGTTTTGGAATTCTGTGCAGAGATATTGGATATTTTGGCAGGAAGGAAGAGCAGATCTTATTTCTGTCTGCCTGGTTTTCTGGATCTTGGCAGTATAAAAAGCACTTAGTTCACAACAAAACAGTGATCTTTTAATTATGAATTACTGGCTTTGGGTTGAATTGCATTTGTTGGATATAATTCTGTAACAGGACAGGTAAAAACTCTGTGCCTGAATATATACAAAATTTAATTCCATCTGCTCCCTGTACCTTTTCAAATAAGCACTTTCAAATTCTTATGTTGGTTTTCTGTTTTCTTGATATCCTTAAGTTGACACCTGTCGTGATGTCAAAGCCAACTCCTGTACTTCAGATCGACGGTACATTTTTAAAAATGATACTAGCAATCAATTTTAATAATGGATTTTAATTCACAACTCTCAAATTACAACACTTAAAGGCGTGTGTGACTCTTAGGGATGCAGAATTGCTTGTGGTTTAGGCTAAATTAATTTATTAATTCTGAACGTGTTCTATGTGAATGTAATGTAATTAGTTGAGATGAATTAGTTAATAGATAAAGTATGGAGGATGAGAAATTTTAAACCAGAAGAGGGCAGCAATGCTATAAAAAAATAATTTTGGCTCAATTATCTTCCTTTTTCTCTTTTGCCAGTAAGTCACATGTATGTGCTCTGCTAATTTCTTGGACAGACTTTAAGATAAGTAGCATGAAAAAAAGTCTGTTAATACCATGGCAGTGGCTATTATTTCAGTTATGTTTCTTTGAACAGCTTCTTCCTGCCAAAAGGCATTAACTTGAAGAAGTAAATGTAGAGGGCCTTCTGATATTTTTTTCTTTAACGTATATTTCTAGTATGAAAATGGATTTTATGATGTTGTGGTGATTTCTGGTTTTACTGTGTCTGTCTTTAGATGATTTCAGAATAAAGTCTTTCATTTTCTAGTTGTCACAATCTTATCCATTTCAGGGAATTGGATATCCAGCTGGGTACTTTTTGATGTACATGTAAGCAATAAGCTATGCTGGCCAAATGTATTGTGTTGTATTTTAACACCTTTATGGTACCAGAGTGTATAAGCAGTATTAAATACTTGTGTGTAAACTGGAGTGGGGACCGTAGTAAACGTGAGGTAGTCCCTAGGTATGCAGGACTACAATTTAGTTGATTCTTTCTGTCGATGAATCATTTGTAGGAAAAAAGGTGGTGCCTTCTTTTTGGAGTATGTTCTAAGAGGTGGTGTAAGGGGAGAGGAACAGTTTCAATGCATTTTCCATACATACAGGAAAGTAGGTCTGTTGAGGAAGGTGGTGTCCCACATATTCTTATTATAGAACAGAGCTACTCTCGGCACTCAGAAGTGCTGATACAGTTCTGTAAGTGAGGGGGAAGAGGAGATAGACAAACAAGTCTGCATTGCTTATTTTGGTGCTGAGAGAACATCTAAAGAATAAGTGCCGCTATTTTTATGACATTAGCATTGTGTAGGTACTAAGAGTTGTGGAAATGTACATCTTGTGTACAATTACATTTGTGGAAACGTAAGGTTTGAACCTTCTTTTTTCCCCAGTGCTGATTCAGACATGAAAGAAGTAGCCAAAAACTGTTCAAGGGTCCACACTGTTCTGTAGTCTGAGAGAATAAACCCAAATGTTCACATGCTACAAAAGAACTGGAATACGCAGAGGGTGTTACTTCGCCATCTGGGGAGAAATTAGCATTTCATTTGTGTTAGCTGCTTCTGTTCTGGTTTTAGAAGCTGACTCACTGTCTGAACACACTAGAGGGCTTCTCCTAATATGTTAATTTTAAACTAGTCTGTGTGCTGATTAGTATCCTTAATAGTTTCCTGAATGTGGTGCACAATGCATGCTAACGTGCTGTTGTTAAATAGCCCTATATATCCAGGTTGCTGTTGGATATGTCCACTGGAAAAAGAACTACAAACTTAGCCTGTCATTGTTTGGGTGCGGATCATTATCTGTGCTTCCTCCTGGCTAGACGTGGCTTAGTCCTGTGTCAATCTTGACTAAGACGTGACTAAGGGGAAATTCAGAAATCAAGAAATCTTTGAAGATGTTAAGATGACGGCATTGTTTGAGTACCTGGGCTGTGTGACTTATGTCAGAGCCATTCCCATGATTACTTGCAGGGAATTTCTGGTTCCAGATTGCCGGTGCAGACCAGGCTGTAGAAGGCAGAAATATGCACTAGTGTGGCACTAAAGTTCCTCCCAATGGGCAGCCCCCCCAACGCAGCTACCCACTAAAGATGAAATAATTTAATATTAACCATAATGTATGCACAGTAAGACAAACTGAGCACTAATACAAGGAACTATTGAGTGACTGAAGTCTCGTATATTACTACATGCCAAAGGCATGAATTCTTTTTAAAAGACATATCCGTAAGTATGTCTTGAAGCTTTTAATTAAATCCTGCAAAATCCCAGCAAGACTTTAACGTTTCTACTGTTCTCTAAATCTTGCTCTTTCACTGGAATGAGTGGTTTGTTGGGTTTTTTTTATTCTGAACACAGAGGTGCAAGTTGGAATTCTTGCCATAAATGAATCTGGACGTGCAAGGTAATGTTGGTAGGCTTCCATTTTAAAGATGCATTTATTTGACTTTAGGTGTGTAATTGAGCTGTTTTGGCTCGATGTGTGTAAGTCTGTATCTTGCAGAGTTTCTTAAGGTTTTTTGTCAACGTGACAGAAAATGGCACAAGAAAACAGGATTTCAAACACCTTGGAAGTTGTTTTCCATAGGTTCATTTTTTAAAATGGATGCTTTGTTCCTAGAAATGAAAGAATTGCTTCCTAGCTTCCCCTAGTGTATTATACGCTTAGGTTACCTACCCAAGGTGTGCAGGAATTAAGAACTGAAGTCCAGTCTCCATTGACTGTGTAGGGAAATAATCTCGTTTCGACACCTAAATGAGATGCTCAAAATCAATGTGAATACCTCTGTTTTCCCCAAAGTAGTCAGAAAATTGCCTAGCGTAGTTTATAGCTGAAAGTAGACATAATACTACCTCTGTAGCATCCTGCCAAAATTTAAAGAACACCTGAGCTGATGTCATGTTTTCTTCTGTGGATGCTGAGAGAATTTTATTTCCTAGAATCACAGAAGGGTTGAGGGTGGAAGGCACCTCTGGGGGTCCTCTGGTCCCACCCCTCTGCTCAGGCAGGGCCAGGCTTGTGAAGGGGCTTTTCTGTTGTTTACTGGTGGAATCCGACAGGTGTCCGAGCTTTTTACCTGCAGTGCAGACTGCAATGCATGTTAACTTTTTCAGTCAAAAGAGGTACTTGGTAGGATATACCTCTCCACGCCCCTGGGCAACTTACAGCTAGAAATGTATAAATTGCAGTTATTTTGATAGTATTAAGTGGGAGGAGTTTCTCTGGATTGTATTAAGATATAGTGTTATGAAAAGGGTATGTGTTACTACTATGTAAAATGCATAAATAGAAACCAAATTTACATAATCTAATTTCTAGAAGCTTCCTTTTTCTAGTGGGGTTCCTGGATGCAATATTCAGGTTTAATGGTGAGATTATTCTTGGCTTTCTTTTCAAATATTGTATGTCTTGTGTTCATAGTTTCCACATGGAATATTGCTGGACTTTTTGACCATCTTTCCCTGTTCTCAACTGTAGTAATGTATGTATTTCAGTTTATAATTTAAAGCACTGTGGCAAATGTAATCTGATTTTAGTTAGATTAGACTTTGCCCTATCAGCTGCTTTTGGTTACTTAGTCATTCACAACTGCTCATGTAATTGTTATGGCCATGCTGCATCTAATATATGTTAAGTGCCGAATCTTGTATGTAATACTTCAAATAGTTGGCTTTTAATTTCATATTAGTTCAGATTACCGTGTTTGGACTAAGGTACGTTCTTGAACTGGGTAGGTGTCATATTTTTAGCACCATGTTGTAAAAGCTGTTCTCTCCTTGTGTTTGGAGTGGTTTTGAATAGGGTTTGATTAATAGTGTCCTTCTGATAGTAAAAGTCTTCCTGTGTGCTTAGGGGTGAGGCTTATTCACGATTTAGTTTTTCCACAGTGTTCTTCTGCTTCCACGTGTTTTTCTCTTCTTTCTGTTTGTAGGTGCATTTTTTTTTTCCTCTGGAATATCAGTTATGAAATTATTTATTTATGTCTTTTGGGTCAGGGACTAATTGAAATGGGCACATTTTATAATTAACATACCTCAGAGGTTGGTCAGATGTGCTGCAGGGTGGCTGGATTTAGCATCTCTGTCTTCACCACTTTGCCCAACGGTTTCTCAGACAAGGTGTGCTGCCCAGCCTCCGGGTGTGTGCAGTTACTGCTCCCTCTGCTTTTGTAAAACTCATAGGTGGTTCTGAGGGTGGAGGGGGTTTTCAGGAGCTTCATTTTTCAATGTTTTCTGCTTTAAAACCAGCAGCGCTTTTCTGTTTCATTCTTTTTCTTGTGCTGTTTCTCTTTTCTGTTTGCTTCTCTTTCTTTTTCTGTTTCTCTTTCTGTTTGTTTCTCTCTTTTTCTCTTTTTCTTTCTGTTTGCTTCTTTTTCTTAAGCTCTGATGATAGAAGTGTGAGATACTAGATCAAAGGACCTTTGCTTCTGTTGTTTAACCTGGAGAAACTTGCTCTGCGATTCCCCTGTAAGAAAAACAGAGGGCTTTGTTCAGCTATCTGCACAAGAAATAAGCTCATGGACTTTCAGGAAACAAAAAAGTTCAGAGCTATATGTGAAATCAGTTTAGTTCATCAAATGACAGTCATGAATAAAACATCCCATGGAGCTATATAAAAGTGATACCTGTGGCCAGAATGTCTGTTTTGGTTTTTTGTTGTGGTTCCCCCCGGTTTCCATCCTAGGCGGGTGTATTGCCTTAGTCCTGCACCTTGTGGGGTTTTTCCCCTCGCTGCACATTTCTGTTTTAGCTGTGAAAGGGGGAAAAAAAGACTGTCAGCTGTGTACATCGAGGACTCTTGATCATGGCGCTCTGGAAAATGTTTGAAAGTATCATTGGCTGTAACGTAGCATACCAGGAATACTTCATGTAAAAAGAAGTGTTTGGGCAGACGGTGCGTTAAAGGGGCATCAGAGCGAGCACACCGCAATGATGACTAAATGGATGGCTTTGAACAGGGAATGGTGGCATCTCCAGCCCTCTGACTGTTGCACCTAAATCCTTATTCTTTTTCCTCGAGGACTTGTTCAGAAAATTGTGCTTTCTGTGCACTTTGGGCATAATAAAGGCAAAAAGCTGTGCTTTTTAAGATAGAGCCAAAGGACATGCACAGCTGGCTTCCCCTGCCCCTCAAAAAGAGGTTCTCTGGGTGTGTTTCGGAGGAGACACCGAGGGGCTGTGGTGGGCTGGCAACGTCCTACCTGCTGATGGCCAGCGGAGAGCGTGGGCTGGGGGGAGCCCTGCGGTGAGAGGGGGTTGCGCCCCATCCCCAGTGCAGAGCAGGACCCAGTGAAGCTGGGTGGCACAAGCCGCTGGCCCAGCTGGGCTGCGGCACCTGGCATGCGGGATGGCGCGGTGGGTGCTCTCTGTGTGGCCCCCCGGGGCGGAGGGGCAGAGCCGGGGGCTGTGCTCCCTGCGGAGGGGCTGGGTGCTGGGTGCTGGGTGCTGGGTGCTGGGTGCTGCCCGCAGCCCGAGCAGGGCTGGAGGCAGCAGGTGCAGGGCTCGGTGAGCCTTTTGTCCTGCACCTGCCGCACATCAGGTAAGTATAAACAGCTGTCAGATGTAAACCGGGATTATCCGGTAGGTGGGCCTGGACCTGGCCCAAATATGTGCTTTTTTTTTTTTTTTTTCCTTCTTTTTATTCCCCTCCTTGTGCAGCCTGGCTTTGTTAGCTGTTTTGAACCACAGTTGACAGTGCAAGCAGGCGGCGGGGGGAAAGGGTGGCGGCGATGCCAACTCTGGCTGGAAAGGTTCAGGCTGATGCATGTGACACGACTTAAACCCGGAGCCCTCGCGTTTTGCAGGGTTGCTAGGCATTGTGCTTGCTCTAAGGTAGCTGGAAGTTGCACCACATTTAAGTTTTCAGATAAGCAGACAGCCCGTTGTTTAACTTAGAAAACATTAACTTCTTTGTGTGGCTTGCGGCAGTGTAGCAATAAGTTGAAGGGTAAAGAGTATAGAATAGAAAGTAATACAGATTTATTGTTTTTATAAAGGACTGTGATCACGGTGTTATCAATACCGAATTACGGAAAGAGACTTTCTTGCTGTTACCTTCCTTTATGAAACAGAAGTACATTAATGATAAACAGTTACAGTGGAAAATTTAAGATACAAATATATCACTGCGCTATGTGTGCTTTGCATAGGAAATACCTCTGTAGGTCAGTACTGTGGCATAGTAAATGTTTACTTTTAAAGGGCACCCTCTTCTACAACTTTTTTTTTTAAGGCATAGTTGTGTACAAAGTGTTTATATATCAATAGTACTGTTTAGGGAAGAGTCAAGTGAAGAGAGCAGATAAACCACAGGAGAACTCATTATGCTTCAGCTTTCTAATTTTAATTTCTTTATCACTGGGGCTCTGTAGGTTTTTGCGCATCATTAATATGGTAAAGGAGCTATAATTGTAATTAGCTGTTGCGAGAATAAATGTAAGTCAAAACAAACTGTCTTTTTCTTGAGCTCCCTTGAACTTCTGAGAGCGTTGTCAAAGGAGAATTTTAAAGCAACCAGCAGTGAATGGCCTAGATTATTAAACCGGTGTGGTGTCTTTGCTACAATCTCCTTCAGAATATGAATAAACTCTGAGGGAGACTTTGATTCTGGGTAGAGTCAATGCTAGTGGCAGGTGCAAGTAAAGAACCTGGAGAGATCGGAACAGTAATCTGGAAAATCCAACAGCTATCCTGAAATATGAAACAGAAGTTCTTGAAATTAGAGTACGGACATATCAAAATGTTTTCACTGCTGAAATATGCTCGAAACTTAATGAAAATTGGATTTGGTCTCACAATATCCATTTAATAACAGGTTGGAAAAGAGTGCTCTCAAAGTTGATAGTCTTATTTTCAGGCCTATTCGAAATAGGTCTGAACAGTCAGCGTACAGTAAAAATGTTCTACGGTGCTTGAGAGATGCAAATAGATGAAAGAGAGCAAAAAGATGCTCTCTTACGTTGATTTTTACTCTTGGAAACAGTCATGATGGAGAAAGTTCCCAGAGGACCTGAAAAAAGAAAACAGAAAGGGAGTAAGGAAGAATAAGGAAGTTAACCCCAAATGGCAAGTTTATGTTGTGAGTCTAAGTATAAAAGGAAGGAGGAACTGGTTCAAGTTAAAACTGATTTTTTGTTAGCGTAAAGGCAGGTGCATGCCCAGATAGGATGTACTGTCTCGGGCAGGGGGGGAAGTGAGGTTTTTTAATGCAAAGAAGCTATATATATGCAGGCACAGAAAAGGTTTCATTTACAAAGAGTAAAATATTAAACAGATTTTAACATAGTTAAAAATAGCTTCTTGTGAAAATCATTAAGCAGTTTAAAAAAGCAAAGCAAAATGACAGCGGTCTGATATTCATGAAGGGTATCAGAACAGCAGTCGGAGACTGGTCGTCTCTTCTTAGACATGGGATCAGCATAGCAAGAGGCAGCTCCTTTGGGCCAGACCGTACCCTTCTCTCTTCCCCTGCAAAGGCCACCTGGACACAGAGAGAGGATAGTTTGGTCTCCTGAGCTGTTCAGTTCTTAGTGCATCAGCTGGAACTACTGGCCCAGTGCTAGATCATAAAATTGTAAATCAACAGGTCTAGATGCCCTTTAGATGCCTTCAACGCTAACTGAGGATTTGGTCACAGGTTTGCAGTTAGTGCCTTATTGAGAAGTCCTCACGTTCTAGTGTTCAGAAGAAAATGAAACTATTGAAAGTCATGTATACTGCTGTCCTGTAAACTTTCAGTCCTGTCTATGTGTTAAAGAAAAATGCCCTGATGAGTGAAGCTAGTGAGAAAATTCAGCCTAAGATATTTGTTATTTGCTTATATTATTTGTTATATGTTTCACATTTTCTGCTTAAGGGATATCAGTTTTACTCAACACCTTTTGAATGATCCTGTTTCCGTTGGATTTCCATTTGTAGTGAAAGACCTTCATTTTCCCTAGAATCATTTATGAAGAAATACACTTTGGTCTGTCTGGGTTTATCGGTTCCTCAAGATAAACTGAAACAAGATGTTCTGTAACAATGGATGTTTGACATATTCAAAGTATAGTAATAAGCAACTGTTGTCTGGCAATAGAAGGTAGCAGAGACATCTAAAATTAAGGTAATGACATTTTATTACATCTCATTCTGTAAACATTAACATCCTTAAAGGTTGAAAATTGAAACGAGTTTTAGGCAACTCCCTGTGCCACATGAATTGTCAAGATTTATTGTGACCGGGATGGTAATTTGTTCATCGTTGTTTGTGATCTGTTGTGCCCTGTTGCTTTAAAAAAAATGTACCTTGAAATGTGGAACTGTAATATATTCGAGCATGTGCAGGTGCAATAAATACGTGTGATGCCCAAACCGAGTAACTTGTATATTTGAGAGGAAGACAGTTGCTTTAAAATACAGTAGTAAGACAGATTATGGTGCCATGTGCTTACTTGAATTGTTTCTTTTCAAGCATCTGCTCCCTTACTGAAAATGTATTTTTGAACACCTGCAGAGCACAACCATTTCCCACTTCCTTCCCGTATAATGGAGCTGTATTTGCTAATGGTTCAGAATCCAGCACACCCCCAGGGAGAAGGGGAAGGCACGTTTTGTTTTTTATCACTGTGAGCTCTGCTGTGTCAAGGAGCATACTGTGATAATCTCCCTCTGCAAATGCTAAAACTCATTGTGAGGTGTTTGTTGGGGGTAGCTGCAGGGCTTAGCATCTAAAACAATCCATTTGTAGGTGCAAATTTATTTTATCCAAACTTTAAAATGTATTAAGCTACCCAAGGATTGTGCACGCTGTCTAACATAAAACACAGGGAATTGTTTGAATACATAGTGAAATTCCATTGTATCCTTATGTCCTAAAGCCTGAAGAAATAAATAAGCCCCCTGGTAGAAAGAAAAGGAAATTATCTGTATTTGAATTCTGTAACTGCTGGAAAACACATGGGAAGTCAACTCTTTTCCTTTCTGTCTTAGACAGCAGCCATATAAAGAGGTTTTACTACTTGCGAGGTAAGTTGTGAGTAAGTCTGGTGTAGGTCAGGTGGCAAAATATTTGTTTGGTTTATAGTGTGATGGTATATAAATTGCTGTGGTTCAGGGTGCTGCAAAGTTGTTAGCAAGTATTTTTTATTGTTTATTGTTGTTTTGTTTTGTTCTTCTTGTCCAGGCAGCTTTTTTTGCTATCCTTGAACCTTGGCTTTAAGAATTTGGTTTCACTGGAAACTGGGGGGGTATTTCCCCCCTGCCCAGTATTGGCAGGCTTTCACTGACATTATTATTTACTCCCATTGCAAGTGGTACAATACAGACCTATTTATTCTAGTGACACCAATGGGAAGCTGCTTTACTATATAACTTTTAATAGTAGCTGACAAATATAGTGAAAGCCATTGTGGTTTGCAGAAACAGTTTTGTTAGTACTTCTTCAGCAATAGACATCACTGCTTACCTTGCTTAGAAAGTCTTAGCAATTAAATTGGATTGTTTAGATTTTTTTTTTTTTTTTTACCGTGAGCTTCAAATTAAAAATATTTTGAAAAAATGTAGATCGAAAAAAATGGCTATCCAATCATTTTTTACCAAGTTTGCACACGAGGAGGTATTTTTCAATACTGTTTACTTGCAACTAATGCTTTTGGACAAGAGAATGTAGAAACTGAAGAAGAAAGTAGAATGTGTAGGACTTAAGTGAATCATCTCTTTTCTATCATAGAGTAGACTTTGTAATGGCTAATAGTTTTTCAGTGTCATATTTTGAATTTCCAGAGACAGTCTATCTTAACCTGCCTGTTACTTTCAAAGGTTTTATTGTGTCCTTTGGACTGATGTTGTAAGTCCTTGTCAGTGCCATGTTTATGTGGTTAAAAACTAACAAAAACCCCTACACGTCTTTAGCTGCATCAAAACCCCCAAATCTGTTGATACAAACATACAAATGTAATTTTAATAGAAACAGGAATAAAAAGCTTCAGCTTAAGTATAAACCACACACCATTGTTGAAGACTTCAGTCCTTGCATGATCCTGTTAGGTGTGTCTGACACTAGAGCAGTTATTAGAGTAAATTGTGATTTTATCATCATTATCTTGAAATATTTAATGGTAACTAATATAAGACCTTATAAGCATAAGAAAAGCACAGTGTGTCTAATTATATAACTCTTTCCTTTTTCCCATGTTACAAACTTCATTAAATCCGTGTTAGTCTTTAATATTAAATGTATTGATTCAACATTTCTGTTCCATAAGAAGAGGGGTTTACAGCTACAACTAAGATGTTGATATACATATAGCATTTTTCTTGGTCGTTCTTTGTAAATACATGAGTTTGACATCTGTGAATAGGCTAGAGCATCACTGTAGTATAGGCAGATACGGGATTCAGACTGTCCTCTTGCAGATGAATCTCAATTGAATTAACTTGTGTCTGCCTCGGACTGACTTCTCACAAATGAAAATTACAGCTGATGAGGTAACTCTGATACTTGTCTGCGTCCTGGTAGAGCACATAGACTTTTGATTGCATTTACATATATACTGCATAGATAAATGAGTTTCTTAGCTTTTTTTTTTTTTTGTGTGTGTTCCTTTTGCATTTTGATTAGTACGATTTTGTATAGAAAGCATGTATTAATAATTTGTAAATTCTTAGAATTGCAAATACTTGATAGCATTTAGTACTTCAAGAAGTACATTCAAGTACTTGAAGTAACACCAAGAATTTTCCAAAAAGCTTTATATGGTGTAGCATTTCCTACTGGTTCAAAATAGTAAAATCTTGGGTTGGGGAAGTAGCTACAATTTTGATGAGAATATATGGAACTGATGACAGAAGCGTTGTATCTTTTATGGCAATAAACTGCTCAAATCAGGGTCTATGGCTGCTTTTTGCAGGAGTGTTTATTTTCATATGTCCCAGATTCTGCTTAGTAGGCAACAATTCCATAAGCCTATCTCTTTCTTTCCTTGTTTTTTATGCAGTCTTCCAGGACTTTCTGCAGCTATTTATAATGCATGGTAGTTGTACTGCCATCCAGCTTACTATTTTTGCACCATAAATTGCAATTTTCACAAGCATTTTCCATTCTAAATTTTCTTTTTTAGGCAAATTTTCTCCTTTCTTTCTGAGTAGCAGGAGGAGTTTCTGCTGGAATGCCATGAGTCTGCTTAAGGATTCACTGGCTCCTGCCCCTTCTCAATTCTAGAGGTTGGGGGTTTTTAAGTTTCAAGAAAATAATCAAGAGCTCATGAAATTGTGGTGTTGGCTGCAGAGCTCTCTGAGCAATTTTGTGGGCTTCTCCTTCAAGTATAGAGGACTTCTTGAAATTACTTCTTTTTCTGCAGTTTTCTGTTTCCGTCTGTGTAAAATGTCTTACCTGGATCTGATAATTATTCAGCCTGCTAGAATTAAAATGCTTGAGGGGTAAGTATGAAAGGCTTCTTCATAAGACCTGCTGAGCTGTTAGATTTTCTGAAATAAGTGTTTCTATAATTCTGCCATATTTGTATGTAAAGTATGGCAGTCTTTAATCTCATTCAGTAAGAACCTTCTTTAAAAGTGGATATTGACATGTGCTTTTCATATGGTTTCTGTTGCTCATGTTGCACAGGATTCCTTTAATCGGAGTTTAGCTATTAAACCCAATATGCTCTCGCCATGCTGGTTCAGCAGTTTCAAAGGACTCTGTAAAAAAAACCCTAATGAGGCCACTATATTGATTGTACAGGGGATTCCCCTCTGAACCTGAACATATGTCCTCAGCATCATGTATTCCCTCTGTCTGAAAGAAAAAGTGGAAAACCAATAAAACTGGATGTTCTTGTCCATATTCACCTTCCTCTGAGCTTTAAGTTAGCAGTGTGTATCTTAGTTTGAATAGGCAAGGTAAAAATATGCCATCAGATCCATAATTAAACTAACATTTTTAGTTACCTTTCAGGCCTCCATCACTTAGACTATTTATACACCTTCAGTGTAAAGAAATCAGCCCAGCTGTGCATGTCTTAGTAAGAAATGAATACTTAATGTTGTGGCCTGCAAAGGCATTTAGATGCCTCTTTATGTGCTAATGCTGTTTAATTTCAGTGATGATCAAGTGGTTGGATACCTTCATAGATCTGTCACTACGCAGCCCTGACGGGCTCTTTTAATAGTCCCACAATAAAAATCTTTTCCATAGAGAAGAAAAATATTACGCTAAGATTAATTCTTGTCAAAATACGGCTTCCAAATACATTTAATACTAGTGTAGCGTTGGGACTTGTAATGGCTACATATTTCGAATAGGGAAATTTTATTCAATACTGAGTCATTAACCATACCCCAGTTTACTTACTTAACTTGGATTTTTATTTGCTAAAGCTTGGAACAGGGAGAAAGCAGTCATAATAAAAATATTTCGTTTGCCTTTTTTTTACAACAAGAAATTCTTATGCATATCTATTTGCATTCTAGTATTAGGAAAATAAATTTTTGAAAATTCAAGGTTTAATTTAACTTCTCAGTTTGTTTTTCTGGAGGGAAAAGTATTTTGTGAGGTGCTGTAAATACTTCCTAGGCAATAGTAGAGTTAACATACAGATTTTTGAGAAGTGGCTTCTGTTTGGTCGTTTTTACTCTCCTGGTCTATTACCCATTTACTTCAATGCCTTCATTAAAATACATATACAGAAATAGTAATTGGATCTCTATCCATTTCTAAACATGCAGATGTTACAGAAATAAAATGGCATGTGATGCCATTAGGCAAAAAAAGGCATTTGAATATATTGTTGTATTCTTCTAAGAGTGGTAGGTGTGCTTGGAATAATACTTTTCAAGCTCTGGAAACACCTACATTACATCAGAGAGATTGACTCAGCTATGCAATTAAGGATCCCTTTTCTCCTTTTAATACAGTGTGTATTTTAGACATGGCGTTCTTAAACCAGCAGCTAACATCTTCAGATGGGAGTTTCTAGAAAACATTGTTAACTACTGCATTTTAGAGGCCAGGGCATGCTTTTTGTTTTGGCAACAAAATAAGCTCTTACTGTTTAATTGTTTTGGTTTGGTTTTTTCCTGGT
Organism: Ibycter americanus; assembly: GCA_035590275.1. NCBI lineage: Eukaryota > Metazoa > Chordata > Aves > Falconiformes > Falconidae > Ibycter > Ibycter americanus. Next base: position 98,928,303 of record JAVJGI010000040.1, read on the forward strand.
TGTTGCTGAATGAATTGGTTTTAGTGATCTGTACAGGGAGTTGTGAAGAGGGAAGCTAAAACAACAGATGCATGAAGCAGGAAAAAGAATGTGCTGGCTAATGAGCAAAGAGGATCTACTAATTACTTAGAAGCATAACATCTTTCCTCTGATGGCATTTTTTGCTCTGTTAGATTTATAATAGCACATACTGATTGCACTGGGCATTTGGATTTCACTTACGATATTATTCCTAGCTGTTTTAGACTTCATTACACCTAACTAAACCATAAAAACTGGGTCTTTTGAAAGTGTAGTTTACAGTATAATAGAAGAGTTATGCCTTCTAGGGGAAAAAAGTTGTCTTCCTCTTGTGCAGGTTTTTTACTATAATACTGTCAAATGTAAACTGAATGTAACTGTTTAAATTAAATTTCAGACAGAAAGGTCTTATTCTGAATCTGTCTTCTGGTCTGGCTACTTTCCCT
>JAVJGI010000040.1:98933120-98994361 GCA_035590275.1 Ibycter americanus
AAGTGGCTTCTGTTTGGTCGTTTTTACTCTCCTGGTCTATTACCCATTTACTTCAGTGCCTTCATTAAAATACAGATACAGAAATAGTAATTGGATTTCTAGCCATTTCTTAACATGCAGATGTTACAGAAGACTTACACACTGAGGTTTGCTCTCTCAGTTCACTGAAGTCAATAAGGATTCAGGACCAGGTGTTTTAGGAGTTGACTTCTTGCTTTAAAATCCTGATGCTCACCTAATTTGGGTAAAAACCTTCAGGGAAAAATCTTGGCTTCTGTTGAAAGTTTGAAAATTTGCATGTCGACCCAAGCCTATGAGCTTTGTTGAAAATGTTCAAGCTGGCTTGGGTTTTGTATCAGTTATTTTTTAAGTTTAATTGTGCTTTCAGAAGTGACTGCTGGCGTTCCAGGTTTCTGCTCAGCAATGTGTTCTCTCTTTACAAAACTGTGGCCACTTTTTACTAAAATGTAACAGTCATATTCTCATACTACTAAGAAATTAACTGCTTTTCAGTTTAGAAAAGTAACTTTCAGAAGGAGTCTGTTTTCTCTGTAGAACATACAGACTTAGTTAAAAATAGAGTGTGTGTGTTTGTGTTGGGTTTTTTTTCCTGAGTGAAATGGACATTTAATCCCAGAAGATTATTTTTCCTGGAAAGTAATTAATTATCAAAGACAAACTATTACAATAGAAGGTATTTTGAAATCTTAATTACAGTGTTGATTGTATTCAATTTACAGGCTTCTGGACATGACAAAACGAAGTCTGTAGGTTTTTTTAGACTCTGAAAATTAGATGTATAATTGGTCTGTTAGTATCATTATTAAAATAATATTTCCTTTTCCTTACTGGTCAATGCTAAAAGCAGAAATTTCTGCTTTCAAACATAATTATGATCATAGCATTTGTGATCCAGCATTTTTAATGTTAATTTGTCACTCGGTGCCACTGGAAAGAAACCATGTGCATTGGAGATTATTTTCTGGTCTGGAAAGTTGTGTGGCTTTGTGCTATATTATTTTTATAGGGTGGAGAAGTTTTCCTGGTATGTTTCTGAAAGAGAAAAAAAAAAAAAAAAAAAAAAGATCAAAGTGAAACGCTCTGACATTTTTCCTGAGAAAAGACCACCCTACAGTTTGATAGGTTTTATGTGTTTCTCTTCCTTGATGATTGATACTTCTCTGGCACACTGATGTGTGTCTCAGGAGTATAAAAGTGAGGGGAGGGTGGTGCTAATATTACATATCATTTGAAAGGACATTGGGTAGGCATTTCAGCGCGTTTTATTTTTGTGTCTATTGTTTACCGTATTTTTCTGAAGCTTGGAAAGTGCTCATGTTCCACTGGGTGATTATTTTCCTTGCATGTTTCTCGTGGAGTTGAAACAACTTGTCTAGTTAGTTCCTCATCTATCATTGTATTTATTTTTTTTGCTACAGCAGTGGTTTCTGCTCCCTACTGCCATGTAGGCCTCTGAGGAATCATTTAATGTATCTAAAGTGACTCTTCAGTGCTATAAGCTATTTGTATGTGTTATGAAAAACCAAATTATTTTAGTATAACAAAGTTAAGGAAAATGAGGTATTGGATATAAGTTTCAGAACCAACCGTAATGGCTTACCGACTTACACCACTAATAATTAAAAAGTGTTTCAGTACTAGACAGCCTCTCCAAATGTTACCCTGTGTCCTTCGACTCTTGGGCTTTATTCTTCTAAAAGAAGCCTCAAAAAGCATCAGACATTGGGAATACTCTGCATGTAAAAAATAGTGGTGGGAAAATGACTACTACAAGGACAAAACCCATAAATGGTCAAGGTAAAGAAACATGAAATGTAACAAATGTGATAGTCATATGCATGATTCATTGACTTTATTTGTTGTAGGAAGAGGTTTTCAATGCTAGTTGAGATCTCCATTTTGCGTTACAGGAGTGTGTGCGCCTGCGTATTAGGTCAGCAAACGGGTTGGCATCCTTTAGACATCTGAGAGCTGCTACAGGTTTATCCAGTCTTCTGCGAGTTGTTTCCTCCCACCTCTCTCCCTCTAACCGCATTAGTAACAAGTGCACATTCTGTTGTAGATCTGGGAGGTTTTTTCTCATATTGTAAGTGTCCATACTCCCCACCGTATGGGAGTACCAGCAACTCAGGTTTGTAAGTCCCAGCAATGCAAATTCATCGGAAGGCATCTGTAGTAACGTTGATATTTAAGGAAATACAGTGGTTTAGGGAGCGTTAATGTTTGCAATATGTACACCTGAAGGAGGTTGCTGTAGTTCTGCTAATTCCCTGTCTCCGAAAGCTGATGGATTTTCATGGCTATGGCTGAAGGATGAAATGGCCGGACAAAAGAGGCAGAGAAACGGCAAGGAAGGCTCAGCGGGGGCAGAGGAGAAGGAGAGTTGTGTCAGAGAGCTTTAGTTTTGTTGTGTTAGTTTAGCTTTAGTGAAAGGAGGAGATGAAAATAGTTGAAACTTAAGACTCTGTTTTGCTTTAGAGCAAGGCAAGAAGAATCTAGTTACTACAATTGCTTCTAAATAAACAGAAAAGGAAACCACCAGAGGGAGATGCAGGGTAAAAGTAAGGTCACTCTTCCAAGTGAGTGGTAAATTGGAAACATTAATTAAAAAGGATGGGGGAGGGGAGACTGTTTGCTCAGAACAAGTTTAAAATTTATCAGGGAGAAACCAACAAGTTATTCAGTGGCAACTTTTATTAATAAAGAATTTTATTATGAAGTTACTGTGTTTCAGTTGCTTTCATTGGTGATTATTCCTAAGTCTCTTGGGACATTTATTTTATTAGCATTACTTTCATTTACAGAATATATCGTTTCATAGTACTAAATATTGTGAATTTATAGGTCTGTTGAGGAGCTCCACTACTCCACAAATCAGGTAAAACATTTCTGTACTGGATATTAACCTGAAGGGAAAAGATAGATTTTGATTCATAAGTCAGCAAAATTTAATAGACACCTTATATTATTCAGGCCAGAAAGGGTTTCAGAAGATGTGTTTTTTCCAGTTGCTCCGAGATATGTCAAATACATTTCAGATGTCGAGAATACCAACAAATGCCTTTGCCTTTGATATTCTTGGTGTTTTACTGTCTTGTTCTTCAGGACCATTTTTAATTTTCATCAGTATTGGTAATTTTGAAATAAATAAGCATTTATTGAGGTTTTTTTGACTTTTGATTTATTTTGTAGTTTCTTGGAAGACAAGTGCACCATCTTCAGCACAGCACTACACACCTAGGTGCTTTCTGCCCCCAGATTCACCACTTAATCTGTTTTTTCTAACTTTTTATAAAAGGGAGAATTCACACTTTATGATCTAGAACATAATGTTTGTAAATTCTTTGGACTGGCAGGATTTGTAAGGGTGCAGTCATGGTCTATACTCAGTTACGATGGCTATGTCCTTCTAATAGAAATAACGTCCAGCTATTTCCCTCTAAGTTGCCGTAAAATAACCTGAAACTTGGTGTTTAAACGTCAGTTTTGCTGTGAATCGTTGTCTACAGGCACGACTTATTGAAAGCAGCAATAATTGACCAGCACTTCTTTAACTGGCCTGTGCTGCCAGCTGTGAGGATGCTAAACTTTGTGCCTTCGCTGTCAGTCTTCGTCTGCCTCAAAGAGGAAGATTTTTACCAGCAAGAGAACAAACCTACTTTTCTGTTTAATGCAAGTCAGTCATTTGGGACCTTTGATTGGGTTGTCTATTAATTTTTGTAAGTAACATAACGGCTTAATTCTCCAAAATGATGTTTTTATATGTCACTTGCAAGGAAGGAGAAGTTAATAAGTATTTAGGCAATGTAACTTTTTTTCTAAAAAGAGTAGTTTGATCATTTCTGGCACTTAAAACTATTAACTGTTTTACAAATATCTCAAGGAAATAACGTATAAGCGATGTTCTTTGGCATTAAAAACTTCTGTATTTTTTGAATGTCAGTATGTTGGTAGTTGCAGCTGGATACTTATTATCAGCTTGCAGGAAACTCATCCCAAATGCATGTGGCTAGATAGTTTTGTTGGACCAGATTGTTAAGTTTAGATAAGAGAAAAGCAAGGCTCTTCTTCCAAAAAGAAGACATTAAGCAGAAAAAAAATGTTAACAAGGTAATGAAATAAGGAGTTGTATCTGTTGTAAAATTAATGAGTTTTCTGGATTTTCTTGTCAGCAATGCAAATTAAGCCACTGCTATCTAACATTGTAATCTGTTCTTGAAAGCAGTAATTTCCTAGTTCATGGACTTCTTTAAATATTTTGAATTAATTGCAGTGAAGATGATAAAGAGCAGTTGCCCTTATAAGTAGGAGCATCTCCTATAGATCTTAATTTTTATGATCTGCTTGATGGGTCTGAACAACTGGAGAACATTTTTACTCTCTAGGGTCAACAGTAAATTCAGATTTAGTACTCTGAGCCACTCTGAAACGCTAGAATCGTAACCTTTGTTATCCCGTGACTTTTGCATTCCTCCTACTCTATCTCCTCTCAAATTTGCTGCATGGTCAGAGTTACTCTTTTTTAATTCTCCTTTTTCCAAAGATTAATATGATTCCCTCCCTTTCTCCCTTTTTTGACCAACAACCCATTAGTATGAGCTTGTGATTAAAACTGGGAAGAACAGACATTTGCAATCATTCTGTATTGCTCTGTATTGTGTTAGAATGTACTGCTGCTTCTGGTTGAACTGAAATTTGGAAAGGGATTTAAAGTGCGATCTTGATTATCATCTTGGGCCCTGTCACGCATACATCTGTGTCCCAGCAACTGCTATCAATTAAAGAGGTATCGTCATACATATGTGTGCATGCATATAGGTTGTATATAGAGATGTGTATGTGAGGGAACCAGGAATCATTTTCAAAGTATGTTTTTGTTTGGTTTTGTGCACTTGAACCAAGAGTGATTATAAACCTTATCTAGATGATCCGCCTAATGTCCAAGACTGTGCTTCGCATACTGTACAGAAAATAATGTTTGGTGTAATAATCTCAGTAAGTGAGCTTTTTTTAGAAGCAGGTATGCATGTGTCCAGAGAGAGAGGTGGGGAAAGTAAATATTTGTAAATTTTTGAGAAAATGAAATGTACTGAGATTTAGAAGTGTATCTAAATTTTGTAATGAATTATAGTTTAAAGGATTTAGATCTTGACAGTCGGGTTGGGAAGACTTTAGTTTGGCAGTGTTCAGGTATCTTTTTGATCTGTAACTTTTTTTTTTTTTTAAGTAAAATTTGGTTACTTGTTTATAGAGTAATAAGGTTTTGAATTTTCAAAACAAGAAAAGGAGCTTCTTCCAATATTGTAGGTAAAGCAGGAATCAAAATAGTAAAAAAAAAAAAAAAAAAAGACCACCAAAATTGACATCTGATGGAACAATTTCTTGTCCTAAAATTCATATGCTCTAAGATTAATTTTTGGTTCATTTATTTAAAAAGAAAAGTATATAAGGTTACTATAAAATTTAGCACTGTAATTATAGTGGTTTACTACTGTATGTATGTTTTTATTGGTATTTTCACAGAATTATGAGGTGCTGGATTTGAGTAATTTTCAAAATAATGTATAGAGGTGTCAATGTTAGGGTTCATTTCTTCAGCGAGTTCCAGTATTTGTGTCTTCATGGAGTTAAGCCTTATCTAGATTTACATTTCCATTTAGAATTAAGGATAGTTTTCATACATGTCCTGGGGTATTTTTTATCTTCTACCAAGGGTATGATGTTTCTACAAAGAACCATTTTTTTACAGAAGGAAATACTTGCTAGTTACTTACTGATAAACCAACGCTCTCTTATATTGGAGTGGAAAAGTACATTTAGATATTATATACCAGAGATGTATTTCAAAAACTTAAAAGGTGTAATTTTAGGGTGAAAACATAAAATACTTGTAATATTTCTGCTTTTGTATTTAGGTGTTTCAGATATTATAAGGGGTCAAAGCAGTGAATGTGGTAGCGTAAACATAAAACATACCTTTTCCTATCTATGTGTGTATATGTATCAAACACAGGCACACAGAGCAGGCAGCATGCATTGCTAAGCTCATTGTGAATGTTTAAATTTTGGAATTTTGTAAATTACATACAACAGCTTTTCCAGAAAGCCACAGCTGTATGTAGTGCAAACTGGGGGGGGTGGGGGGGAATATGCTGGGACGTGCTTTGTTGACAGATTTGCTGATGCAGTTGTCTCAGTGTATCTTGGTTGAGGCTGCATGTTGGGCAGCCTGCAAAGCATTTGCTATGGTTTTAGTGTTACACGACGTCTAGTGTTTTTCAAATTTGGGTCACTTAATTATGCACCCTTTTAAGCCCCAACTTAAAATCTTGGGCAGAGCTTTGTCTTTCCAGCTTTATCATTGTAGCCCTTTGAAGAGGCTGGGGAGGGAGGCTGTAGTGGCTTGCAAAGAAGGGATTCAGTAAAAAGAAAAGGTTCTGTGTATGTCTTCTCTACAGCTGACAGGCAAGTGTCTGTTGCGTGCCCATGCACATACGAGATGAGGAACACGCTCTGTATTAAGGCTGTTGTACAAGCTTGCTATATCTTTAATAAGAGTATCATGAAATTTGCCTTCACGTTGCTTTCTGATTCATTTAGCTGAAGAGCAGAGGAAAAGTGCGTGGCTCTGCCTATGGTTTCTCTACCATTGTTTACTGTGTATTACATCGTGTAATCCGTCAGCCAACTTTAATTTCACAAGCTATTCATTGTGTTTAAACAGTGCGTTTCTTATATTAAATATTTATGGAAGTCTTTGGGAAGAATACATTAAAATGGCAGATGGAGGTCGTTTCAAGCATTTTCTTGATTGAAGGCTGGGGACCCCTGTGAATTTGAAGTCTGCTTTCAAGGAAAGTTCACAATGTCTGATTATAACTCAGGCAGGCAAGAATTCCACCAATTCCCTGCACTGTGATTTCAAAAAGCAATGGCTGCCTACAATCTTCATGCTTCAGCACCTTTCGTTTTGAAATCATTTGCAAGTGCACTGAAGAATGGTGAACAAAAGCATTTACAGTTGTATTGCTTATTAATAATTCAACAGACCTGCAACTTTTGCACATTAGGATTACTTTACTCATCGATTTTTAACTACTAAAGCTAAGTGGAAAATCTGGCTTTTGATGACAGTCCAGTTGACACGTGTATGTTCAGACTCACACCGGTAACCTGGGATTTTTGCTGGGCAGGTGTAAAAGGAGCCGTGCAGAAGGGATGTTGTTATGTCAGGCAGGCGAGGTGTCCCAGGTCCTCAAAGGAGAGGGCAGATGATGGGGGCTACTGCCTTGCTTCGGCCAGCTGGCCTTACGGCTTTGTATTGCTATTTCTCCGAAAGAGCATCTCCGTTGATGTGCAAAGACTGATTTGCAAACGCATTTAATTTTTAATACTTGTGAATTTCACTAGTTTATGAAGTACAGTAGCTGGTGATTTTAATTCACGTGACTTGATGACAAAATAACATTTGTATATGTTTTTCCTTGTCTTTTTATTGTCTTTGATTGTAAGCTACTTCCAGTGACAACTGCAAAACCAGAACCTAGCTTTTTTTTCTTGCTAGGAGCTTGTGCTCCAACCCCTTTTCCTTTACTCTCATGGAAACATTTTCAATACCTGAGTACATGAGAAAATAAATCTAAGATGATGTGGGTTTTAGAAATAAAAACATAGTATAAAAGATGCTATCTTTTACACGCACTTGAATTCATATGACTAAAGGCATATTTGGCATTGTCTTTTTTAGATAACTTTATATTTTTTAAAAAAACTGTTAAAATGAGAGAAACATTTAGGAAAGCATGCTGCAAGGTAGCATCTGATGACCAATTTTTAATCTGTTTATTCTGTTCATTAATTCATAAACATATGCAAATGTGATACAAAATTGATGGTATCTGAAATAATGAAGTGAAAGAGAAATTGCAGAACTACTGGTATATTGAGAGACAAAGTCCACTAGGATATATTCATCACATTAAAAAACAAAAACCACCCCCCAAAAAAACCCCTTTGTTAGAGAAGACATCGTTTTAATCAAGCTTCATGCCAGTAGCATGACATTTAGGAAAGTTTCTTTGGGAAAAATTATAGTAAGTAATGTGTCACTGTCTAGAGGAAGCTACCTGTTGCTTTTGTTCTTTGCTGGGATAACTCCGGTGTTTCCCCATTGCAAAGTATGTTTATTTTTGTCATTTGGACTTTTGACTTTTTCCACTTAAACTATATTTATGTTTTTGCTATTCATAAATTCTGAAAAGTTCAAGTATGGAAAAATTAGTTTTGTCGTTATGCATTACCTTATAAAATCTATACACTGTATAATAGTTATTTATTGCATACAGAGAGTATTGTCCCCATTGCTTCATGAGTCGGTAAAAAGGTCAAGTTGCTGCAAAGAGTTTGTTGTCAGAGCAAAAAGATGCAACTGCAGCAAGAATAACTATACCCAAAATGCCTCAAAATGCAAGCAAATGAATCAACCCTTCTGGGTTTTGTACAGACAAATTAGATATTCTTATTACTTCTGCAACTATAAATTTGCTTTCATTTTTTTAAATTATTCTGTCATTGTCTGTCCATGTGAATCATCGTAACAGCTGTGAACTCTGCAGGTTGGGTGGCTTAATCATCTCTCTTGACCTTAACTAATAGTGATACTGAAGAGGACCTGCTTATGGTGGAGGCTGTTACTGATAACAGGGCAGTTTTGGAGTCAGTTTTGTTCCCTCAGAAGTTCTTACATCTTAAGATTCTATTCAAGTTTAGAAATCTCATACGTTTCTCTGAAAAATTTGGGTTTTGTTGTGGTTTTGGGTTGTTTTTAAGAATTTGTGGTTTTTTCTTTTAATTTTTTTTAAATGACGTACTGGGTGTTTTGAAACTTCCTGAACACATGGATAGTAAAGTTAGGTCTGAATTCAAACCTAAGAAAATAACTTCCATAGAAAATTGAAGAAGAAATTCCTCATGCATGAAGTTTCAACTGTAATTCTAGAATTATTTGGCCATGATGCTATAATATATTCACTGTAAAAACTAGAAGCTGTGTAAATAAGTGAGTGGCAGTTGCCCCAGGCAGAAATTTTTACTGATGCAATGAGATAAAAGTAATTAAGAAACATGTAGACTGATGGGTAATTAAATCCATGGGAAGCATTTTGTAACTAATTACTACATTCTAATCACAGATTGCTTTCTATTTGTCAAGGTAAGCGTATATAATTACACAGTTCCCATTTTCTTTCATTTAAAATCATCCCAGTTGGATGAGTATTTTTTTAAGCAAGCCCAGACCTTTTGGTTTTTGGCAGTACTTTTTCCTTGGAATAAAATGAAGTGGTGGTCATCTTATTGCCTGAATCCAGGTGGCACAGCTGTCTGCACTTCCCACGGATGCATCCGTGCTTGCATCACGTCACGCTCTGTGAGACGTTGTTCTCATTGGTTTTGCATGTTCATGCTCCTTAGATGGCTAATGACATTCCAATACACATCACTAGACTGAATTCAAACACCGACATTTAAGCATCATAATTGCATGTCTTTGTATGCATCAGCTTTTCAAGTGCAAATATTTTAATACTTGAAATAGAAAGATTTCCTTTTGTTAGGCAGAGTGATATCGTTTAGATAAGGCTTTGTTAGTATGTGCTTAGATAGAGCTCGCCCACTCAATTTATTTTTTTCGTAATGTGACACTTTAGTTCGACTTTAAGTTGGTTTGTTTTCAGCCTGACAAGGTTTGCGGAAAACCTAACTCCATATCTGTACTTGATTTTGCCTTAGAATACAGTATTCCCCGGTATGTCTTATCCAAGCCCAGATTTTCCTTGAATCAAGACAGTGGTGTGGAATAGCTAGGATATGAAAATTGTAGCCATCTTTGGAATTGCTGTTCAGTATGCTGTCTTTTATTACAATATCATGGATTCATCTGTAATCGGTTCACTTGGCATTTTCTCCTGGCTTGTTTACACCTTGACAAATGGCTGAAGCAGGTAACATGAATACACAGTGCTCTCTCCTGCTAGGGAACCGCTGTGAATATGCAGTAAGCTTGTTCTGCTTTTCTCCACTGCTGGTCAGTACTGGATGCTTTGGGAGCAGTGAAAGAAATGAGACAGCTCAAGGTGAGGCTTAGCTTAAGCCTTGTGTAGCCTCCCAGCTTCTAGAACCCTCCCATGTCGGAGGTTGCAGCCTGAAAATAATTTTTAATAGCCTCTTCTTCCATAAATTTGCCTATAGACTCTCACAGTTCCAATCTCTGCAGCAGCCTGTAGCAATGAGTTTCATAGTTTCTGCAATCAATAACCATGTACTGTGTGAAAACTTCTTTTTGCTTAAGGCTGCTGTCTGAGAGACTCGCTGGCTGAATTATGTTTTGGATTCCTGAATAGTGAGAATAAGTGCATCGTCATTTTCCTGATCATCTTTTCCGCAAGTTCAGGGTTTTGTAGATCTTTGTTGTTTTCTCCTTCACCTCTGTCCGTCTCAAACTGAGTTGTAGATTATTTAGTCAATTCCCTTGTGTCAACATTATTGCAGTCTTCTTTATGATAACTTTTATGAAAGAATGTCGTGATAGAATTCAGAATTTTGGAATACCAAGGATGTGTGAAGATGCATAGCATTGGCTTCCACTTAGTTCTGTATTCTTTTTTTATTCAGTGTTAACATTCTGCCAACTTTTTTTGATGGTGCTAGTCAGATAATGCTGTCAAAAAAATCTCTAGAGAGAAATTTATCTCCTTTATCCAGGCTGTAATACATCATTTTGAGCTCATCCTTTTCAGGGCTTTATTTTTTATGATGTGTTATTGTGTGTTTATCTGCACAGGCTTTCATTGGCTGTATTATTGTCATCTCTTAATTCATTATAGATTCTGCAAGTTGTTACAGTGAATTTAGTTTTGACTTCCTGTGGATAATTCTATGTTGTCACAAATTTTTCTTGTGTTCCTGTTCCACACTTTTTTCAGGTTGTTTGTTGACTATACCAATCTTGTATAAATCTGGTAACTTCTCTGTGTTGTAAAAAATGGCAAATTATTCCTAACGGTTGCCTCCTGTCTGTAGCAAGGCAATCCACAGGAGGTGTCAGTCCCTCTATCCTGTGAAAAGTTACTTCCTCTAAAAGTTATTGGTGAAGGACATTTGAGAACCGTTTGGAAATGCACGTGCGCTGGTTTTGTCTATATGTTGCCTGAATTAAAAAAAAAATAATTATAATAAATGTGAACTCCAATAGGCGTAAGGAGATGTAATTGTCATTGGCATAAATACAAGTTGTCCTAAATGTGACAGAGAGTTTCATTAAGAATGTAGATGTAATGTTACCAGAATAAAATATGAGACTCACCTACATATAACATGCAATTTTGGGCTCAAAGGTATTTAATCTCTTACGGTTTAAATTCTTCATAGTATTTTTAATACTGAATTTAAAATACTTAGTTTAAATACTTAATAGATGCATTCTTTATGCAGAATGTTTTGCAGCGTATTAATTATTAAAACGAACCACATTGAAACTCGGTAGGGCTTGTGCTCTTACATCAGGAACGGAGACGTCAAATAACATTCGCATCCTTTGGCATAGCACGGGTCTGACTTGATTTTCGCTATCCTAGATTTGAACTTGGAATTGTAGCCATTACAGACCTTTCCCCAGGTCTTTCTTTATTAACTTTGTCTGCATAATGAAAAACACTTTGCAACACTTGTGAGAGCTGAGATTTTGGAGCCTGTAGGTGGAACGCGTAGATATTTCTGTTGTTGAACAGCTACTGACCTGGTGCAAGAAAATTTGAAGTTAATTTAAGGGGAAAGAAGCCCTAAAACAAACAGGCAAGGTGTGAGGTTTTCCTTTCAAAGCTAACAGAAGCTAGCAGCCAGCTCCAGGAGGCAGCTTCCCTCTCCCACTCCTGGCTCTTTGTACCGGCTCCCGTACTGCCCTGTCCCCTACAACGATGTACCCCATGGCTGTGCTGTGAACATCTGGAGGGCTAGTCCAGATTAAAAGTAGCTCTGCAAGGATGGAGAGAGGTTAGATTTAGTCATTGTTAACCAATGAGTTTCCTTCTTCTTTTAACTGCAGAATGGAAGGGAAGAGAAATAGGTGGCTGAAGAAAAGTTGTGGCTATTTAAGATGCCATCCTTTTTTGTTTTGTTTTTGTCTTTTTTTTTTTTTTTTTTTTTTTTGTACTGAATGCATCATTTGGTTTATTCTAAGGGTGCTTATCTGCAGCAGTTTACGGTGGTCAGCGTTGGGGCTGTCCATTGTCACGTGCTCTTCCTTCCAGCTACCTTTTCTGGTTCCGTTGCTTATGGAACAGCCAAACAAAAGGCCACTTCAGAATGCTGTTTTTCAACAGAAAACTAATAATTAAGAAAGGAAAAAAGAAGGAAAAAAACCACCCACACCTTGACTGCTCAGCTTGCTGTTTGGTTTTGTGCGAAGGTAAGGTAGGGGACAGAAATGTGCAGCAGATAGGAGAGTGGGGACTGTTGTAGGTGCTATATAGATCCTGTTAAGTTTCTTGTAGGATGGGACCCTTAGAAGCAGAACAAGGGCTTGGAAGAAGCAGAACAGACTTGGCAATGCATGTAGGCTTGATTGTCAGGCTTTGTCTGCAAAGAACTGTTGTTGGTTGACGAGGAGGTGCCTACCGAGACCTGCCTTTAGGCTGCAGCAGTACTGAAAGTCATCATTTCAATCCGTAAAAGTAGCTTAGAAGAAAGGGGTGAAGGAGAAATAGCTCATGAAATAACTACTTCAGATGAATGCACCTGTTGAGAGCTATTGTGTCTATGCTTTTCATTTCCAACATCCAAACTGATGACTTAAGAGTGCAATTTTTAGAAAAGATGCATTGAGTTGATGCTGATAGAGTACCTGGCACTGTACTGGCTCATATTCATTCCTACCATGTTAGAACTAATTATGATAAGAAGAAAACTTATCTACTGACTAGTTATAGAAGCAAAACTGAGATGAAGTACACTCTTTAAAAAAAGACTTTATTTTCTCATTTCTAAAATGTATTCATTATTTGAAATAAAAAGCATATCTCCAATGGGTGACATAGCCATGGAGTGTTTGCAATTTAGAACAAAGCTGATTATATGCTTTTAGTAGCATAAGATTTGCTGAGATCATTCAGGCATCAACAAATAATGTTAATGTTAGTGTGATATGACTCTTTCTAAAGAAACATTTTTAAAGAAATTAAGTGCGACCAGACTACAGGCACAGCTGTAAGCATACACAATCTAGCTTGAAATAAGTCACTTTTTTTATTAGTAGTACTATAACTTCAGGTCGCCAGGATATTTGTCAAGACTCTCCAATAGGTTTCTGCTGAGTTCTGTGCCATTAGTATTCTCTTGCTATAAATAAGTGCCTGGGATAGCTGCTTCAAGCCACCTTACGTGGACGTGTACAAGCAAAACCAGTAACACGTGATATACGCACTAGTTTGTATTATTTTTTTAAATTAACACTTTGGTCAGAACTTGATACAGGCAGCAAACTGGTGATACATAAGCCATCAAAAATCTTTCAGGTTTTTATTTACCTCTAAATTGGATTATTTTCAAGTTACTCCTGAGTCTGAGATTGAATGCATTAGTGCCGTTACATGGAACCATCCAGTCCCTCATGTTGCATATATCTGACTGCAAGAAATTAATCCAGTAGTTACAGCTGTAGTGAAGTTGTTGATATTTTCTCCCACCGACTTAATGCTAAATTCCTCATCCTGAGTCTTGTGAAATTACATAGAAGTAAAAGTGCTTTTGTATATGTTATGAAATTGGAACATACATTTTAAGTAATGACGTTGGAATGCTTTGGATTAGAAACCAGACAGCAGCCTTCACTCTTCTGAAGATCAGGTACTTCAGTAAATTACTGTTTCCCTATGGAATGGAGAGGCAGAGATTAACACTTTGAGATGGACTCTACAAGCTCCACAGAATGTCAGTAGAGTTCTTTTAGGTGTAGCAATAGTTTCAGCCACTCTTTCAGTGTATTTTTTTCCTGGATAGTCAAGTTCAATCCTTGTAACTCAGGTAAAATTATTGTTCTGTAGTAAGATTTCTCTGGAAACTTTGTGCTTCATTTTATTTTTACAGTATCTGTCTCTTGAAATGCCAATGCACTTGTATTTGTTAGAATATGCTTTACTAGGAGATACAAGTTTTTTTGGGGAAAAAGAAAAATTACTTCTCTTTGCAGTTTAAGGTGGGCTAAATAACAAGATGCTTGCGTTAGTTCTTCTTCAGACAGATACTGAGGTGGTCCTGCATGTTCCTGTTCTTCCTATAAAATAATTCGAACTGCAAAAAATTCTTTGCTGGCAGTCTGCACCTTGGATAATTGGTGCTGAGGATGGCACTAGTCAGTTCTGAGCGACCTCCCGCTGCTGGTTTCCCAAGTTACAAATCAGATTTAGCTGCTGACAGCCAGCCAAATAACTTCAGCAAATACTTGGGACAATGGGCACTGGAAGGCACCAAGGCTGGGAAGTTCCTCAGTGGTTCATAGACACTGAAGCCTTCCTGAGGATCTCTTAAGCTGAGCCACATGGTGCTCAGCTAGGAAGTTGATTGATGGTTTTACAAAGGAAAAAATGTTTATGAAAGAATGCTTTTCTTACAGATTATCCTGCATTAATATATATCTGATGTGCCTGGCAATGTTTCAGCAACTGGATGTTTGCCAAGACTTGACACTCCTGCAAGACACAATGCAGTTTGTGTCTAGCAGCACAGAGCTTTTTGTTTTATGATCATGTTTTTAATGAGGCAGGCACTTTCATGTGAATTGTCCTTCTCTAAATCAATAACACTTTTACATTGTGATAGTTACATGTTAAATTGTTTATCCACGCTAACATGGAGTTCATTTTTGCATGTTTTTGCTTCTTATCCAGAATTTCAGTCTTATCATATCATTCTGTTTCAGTTATTGGAATAAACACAAAAGGTACCAGAAGCTCTCTTGTGAAGCTGAAGAATAATTACAGAGTCAGTACAAAATGTATTAACCAGGTTCCCTGTTCATATAGCCTGAAAATAAGCTCAGAGCCATTTAAATACCTTTGTAAAGTAAAGACCAGTGCTCTGGGATATCAATGTGAACTGAGAGCCTGAATCCATTAGTAGACCTCTCTGTAATCGTTCCAGAGTACTTGAGAAAAGTTTGATATTAAATGTCCTTATTGAACTTATTTGCAAGTGAGTTTCATGGATTCTTCTGTATAATTTATGCTGTTAATGTTATGTATTTTATGTGCTGTTCTGTAGTGGGAAAAAAACCTCATTGATGTGCAGTGGGGAGAATTATTAAATCCTTCATCTTAATCTGGGAGAGCAGCAGAATTTAGTCATTCTCAAACTGCAGCACAAAAATTGCTCAGGCTATGATTCCCTTATGTTAAAATTATAATTAAGGGCTGGAACAAATAAGTTATTTTACTTTGAACTTTGACTTATGTCCAGCCTCCCTAACGTCACTAGTGAATGATAAATTTTTTTTAAGCCAAAAAGTCCAGATGTGATTCAAAATGATCGAGAAGACATATGTGGTTTCTTCTGTGAGAGAGGCTTTAACAGACCATCGTTGAGGCTGAATTATTTCTCATTACTAGCAGAGGGTGGTTCATTTAAATTGGGTTTAAGGTCATTGACAGGACAGGTGGAAAGAGGAGGAAAGAGAGGAGATACGCAATGTGGTTCAATGGAAGAGACCTGCAAAATAAAATGGAGACTGTCACATAGCCTCAGTATTTGTTCTGTCACGCATAGAAATGTACACACAGAGAATACGCAGAAAAAATATTGCTCCAGTGGTTTGCATTCAAGCATATGGTGTGATGAATTGCTTAGAGTCCTAGTGATAAAGAATATTAACAGCCTGAAGACAGAGAATCATTTAACTGTCCCATACTATTCTTTAAGTGGAGGTAAACTAAAGTAGTTGGACAAGTAACTGTAATTACAAGTTGAAAATTCTTGTGAGTCTGTACTTTTAACTTACGCACTGCTTGCAGTATTTATCTGAAGACCTACTCTTTCATGGTGTGATAAAGCCTTCTTTCTTAGAAGTTTGGTGCCCTGTGATGCTGTTGTTCTTCCCCACCGGTATGAACTCCACTTCCTTCCTCGTGGATCCTGCAATATCCGTGCTGTGGAGGAGTTTTAGCTAATCCAGCCAGATGGCTGCAGCCAAATAAACTGTGTAGTGGTGTGGTCCTAAGTGGGACACCCATTTGGGCCACGCTTCTCCAGTTTGTGAAATTTGTGGGACCTTCCTGTGGTTGAGATTTCTAGTTTTCTGTCACGTTTGGTAGAAATTGGTCAATGAGTTCAAAAGTTCTGGGATAGAATGATACATGAACAGCATGATCATGCAAGCCTTGTTTTATTAGATATCCTGATTAAAGATATACTTCTTAAATACAAACTAAAGGAATCTGTGTCCACGTTGGAGACTGGAGTAGGAGGATTCAGTTAAGTGTTGGGATCTAGTACCTCTGTTCTTAGTAAATGGAGAACATAACTTGTTTTAAAAAACAGAAGCTCAAAATTGTCCATTCTTCTCTATTCCCACCCACCAATGTGATTTAAACTAATGTTTCATGAGTGGCATCAACCCCCTTGTTGGAATAGTAACTCTAAACCTAAATAAATGAGGGCAAACTTCATTGTAATCCCAAGATGACTCAATATTTTGTTCAGCTGGAGGAAAGGAATTTATTTCTTTTGAAAATTTTCTTTTAAGAGGTTTCAGTTTATTTTTCTGTGCCAACCTGTAATTAATACTGTGTGGTGTTTTTTAACACAGTTTTTCTCGATTCTCAGATTTCGGTTTATGTTCATGTGTTCACGCTCATTCTTAAAAGGCTTCTTTCCCATGGCTGAGCTTCAAACAGTATCTGAGCTGAGATAGTGCACGTGTGTCTGGAGGTTCTCTGTAGGTTTCAGGGAAGTGTTTTAATCTTGTGTGTAATTTGTAGTTTTATGCTTACAGGTGTCACTGCATTGTGATCCTTATTTTGAGTTTATGGCATCCTTTTAATTTTCCTTTGAGGCAAAATGTTGAAATAGGTAATTGTTTTCTGTTACTTTACTAGAGGGTGGAGATAGGAGAGGGGAAATACTAGACAGGAATCTTTCTGACAATATGGTAAACCCAAAAAGCCATTTTATTCCCCTCTCTGTTAACCAACTGGTTCACTTCCTAGGAAAAAAGAAAAAAAAAAAGAAAAAGGAAAGGTATTTAACATGTTCTAAGTTTCAGCCAATCTGTTGTTACTGTTGTTTTGCAGGGACACAAAGATGTGTTACGCTATGACTTAAGAGTCACTGTAAAACTTTATTAGATGATTTGGAAACTGCAGCACATGACCCAGTGCTAAAGCTCATGTTGTTAAAAGGGAATTACTGGCAGTCAAAACAGACTACATAAGAAATTACGTTTCTCCCATTTCTAAAACAGAGGAAGATCAGACCTTTCATTAGGTTTCTTCTTTCTTCTAGCGTTGCTAAAGCTTGTTTCCATATGTACAAGTGAGAAATGGCATATGTATATGCAGCATGTTGCCTCTGCAGCAGTGCAGAGTATATGATAGTATACCTTCTTATTTTTTTAGTCAAGTTTTGGGTTAGATATTTGATGACTTTGTCGTGCATTGTATGTATTTTATTTCTTTATCCGACTTAGGGATATTTATTTCGGCATTTTTAGTAAAACTGCTCTGCAAAACATCCCATCTATCATTATCAGAAAATACAAACATATGCAAAAAAGTACTCCTTTAACTATTGGATCATATTTCTTTCAGAGAAAGGAGGAACATTTTTGAATAGCATTTGTGTTTGATTTGTGATTCCTCTAGAATGTTTAGGTTGGAATTCATCTTCAGAACCCATAGGGTCCTGAAAGAAAATGATTCTTTAAGTTCCTCTAAAGAGAATGTATTTGTGGAATTCTGAAGCCACATAACAGTCGTAGATTTCTATGACTTGATTGCAATGCTACTGTTAAGTGGACTGGTGATCAGTATGCTGTGCTAATGTTGTTGTGTTGAAAGGCTGAATATTTTAAATTTTAATACAGCTTCTTGAGCATGCCTGTGCTTAAGAAACTGTATTAAAAAAGTAGTCACAACAAATTAAAAACCTCACTCAGTACTTCTGACCCTTTGGCCTGAAAATTATTTACAGTGCATTTTTTTTCCTAGTATCACTGCCAGTGGCAGCTTCTAATAATCAAGTCGAACAAAATCATATAATACGAATAGCACTTAGCAGTAAGAGAATTCACAAGATGTTCATGCTTGTTCAGGAAGGACGTAGCTGGGCAGTAAGCTATTCAAAAGATTTTTCTTTTTATACTTGACTTGCGAAGATTTTATGTAAGACTGACTGAACCACTGCTGACTGGAAGAATTTTTCTCCAAACTGATTTTCCCGTGCCCCTTGAAACATCTGGCAGGCAGCAGTCACTGGCAGGAGTACCGTACCAGACAAATTGCACCGCTCACCCTAACTGCTGCGGTATTTTATGTCTTCCTGCCCCAGCGACGTGTTCCTGTCGCAGATGTGCGCAGGCTGCCGGCAGCTTTGGAACCCAGCCTTTCCGCTGTGCACCTCTCCTTTCTAAAATCAAACACACACTTATCGCCTTAATCACCTCTCGACTGGTGCTTCAGCATGTCCGTTGGATCAGTCTGCTAAAACCGAACTCTTTGTGAAATGATTAAAAGTACTCCTGATAGAAAAGCCATCTTGAGAAAGAAAAGAACAAGTAATAACAGCACTATTCCTTAACCATTAACGCTGCGGTGCCGAGAAGTAGTATTTGAAATGCAATTACCTGGTCCAAAGGGAAATGTGATCTCCTAGTCTCAGGGATAACTCACTGAAGAAGTCTTTTGGGCAAGTGCATTATTTTTTACCATGATTTCCCTAATGATGTCTTTCAAACAGTTAAAGCAGCTGAGCAGCTGTTGTAAGATTTGTGAAGTTCAATACCAGTATAAATTTTTTTTGTCAAATTACATTGCCGGCTTGTGTCTTTCAGAGCTAAAAATAGGATGTAGAAGTGTTGGTAATAGGTATAAGGAGCACGTTACAGAAAATTTTAAATGAAGACAAAAGTAAACTTGTATAACTCTTGTAGACTTCTGTCAAGGGTTTAAAGAAAAACTATTTAACAAATAGGGATGTTACTAGATTATTTCAATAATTTTTCTGAACTTTTTTTCCCCGTTGTCATCTACTTGGTGTTTTTTTAATAGATGGAATAATGAACTGCTTTTCTGAGTGACTAGGCTCTAGCTTGAATTCTAGTCTTGAAAAAATGCAGTAATTGCACTTTGGATATTCTTTTGATAAAGATTCCCAAATAGGAGCTCATCTCTCTTAATTTTGATTTAATTCCTGTTCCTATATTGAAATATAATAAGCTCATCAAAAGGTAGATTATTGTTTGGAATGAGACCTTAATGGATGTTAATCTGTATGAGAAAAATACATTAATATCCTTCAAAATCCTTGAATGATTTCAGTTTGACCTCCCTGTGGACACCTCCAATAGATTTTAATTGCATTCTGATTATGATATATTTTGGTGGTGTATCACTGAATACTTTAAATAAATTTGAATTAAGGTGATTACACACCAAAGCAGCTCTGGGTACTCAGTGAGAATTCACTAGGTACACATAAACGACTTCATGATTTGAAATTAGGGAAAGTTGACCCATTTAGAGTTGCAGAGAAAATACCATCCATCTGAGAAAATATTTCAAGTAATATTAAAAAAAAAAAAAAAATTAAAGGAGCGTTTTGATAGAACTCAGGGGATTATGATGTTATTTCTATCTGTAGACTATCTAATTTTTAAGGTATATTTTCCTGATTATTGTTTTTCTCTTAAAAAACCCAAGACACCTTAGTTTTGAGGTTGCTTAGTGACTTGCTGCTGAACTGTTCTAGCTTATAGTCAGATGCGGCAACAAGTTGACATACTTGCAGATACAGGCCATATTATTCTTAATGAATGAATGGTGTTAGCTCTGCTGTTGTGAGAAAGTAACTTTAGATAAGGCTTATCATCCTCAGAAACTGTATTTGCACGTTACCCCTCTATTGCTGGCGTATGGAATTGGGGTCCCCTAAGTGCATTCTGTCTTTAGCGGACCACCTTGCCCTTACACACACTGACTGTTTTCCCTGCTTGCTTTTATTGTATGATATAGCAGTTTGCCAGATTCTTGAGCATCTTCTGACTTTATACAAAGAATAATTGTAATTAAAAACAGTGTTTTGGGTGGAATTCAGTACTTTAACGTAAAACAACATGACTGTGATATGTAGAATTGGTGAAAAATAAAGCAAAACACACTGTTTTTTACTAAGTATTTCTGTATTATTGTTTGAGGTTTACATTATTACATCTTGGCTCATAACTTAGTATATGTTATAAAAGCATTTGACGCTTTTATATTTGTCATTTATGATAGTACATCCTAGTTCTGAAGGGGTTTTTGTGATCAGAATATGTAACATTCTAGAAGATGTCTCCCCTAATCCTGGGATATGTAGCAGAGCAGAGATTATTTATTCATTCTTGTTAGCTTTTCAGTCATTTCAACAATTCAACATTTCAAAATTTCAACATCTTACTATAACCCAAATTATTTCCAATTAATTTTCAGGTAATTTTAAAAATGTCATCTGTAAATACCCAAAATCTGGTTTCTTTCTACTTGTGCTGTTCATCTATTAAAAAAAAAAAAAAAGAAATGTTGAATGAAACAGGACTATAGGATTCAGCTCTTGAAAATGCAAGAAATTTGGGCAGAACAATACTTTCTGGAAAAAGAGTTTCCATGTCAAATATCTCTAACACACCCTGGTAGCTTGTGTACAAGCTGCTGTTGTAGAATTGGTAAGTTTTTCTTTTTCTGAACTCAGATTCAGAGAGTTATTTAACTTGGCTACAAACATTTTTAATGATTGAAACTTGGTATGCCATGTTACTTCCCAAGAATTAATCAGTTTCCATGAAAACATGTTGTTTAAATTAATCCAAACTCATTAGCACTACAGAGATGGATACTCAGTAAAAAGCCTCCATTAATTAGCACTGCATCCTGTAATATGCCTACAGCTCATGACCATTTCCTTGAATCTGTGCAGTGTGTGACCCTTTGCATCTGATACTTCATCTACAGCAGACCGATAGCCTATGTTTTGGTTTTAAAACAGCGAGCGTATGTTATAATGAGTGGCACGTTACTCTTTTTTTTTTCCCAATGAATTCCTAAGTCATAAACAAGATTTCTCATACGCCTCATTTTGAATTCAGAGTTCAAAGCAGATTTCTCATTGGGGTTTTGACAATAGGCATAGAAGTGATACATTTTAGTTCTTCAGGTTTTAAGTTATGGGAGTTCTGCTCTTTCTCTTTTCAGTCGCTAAAGAGTATTTCTGCATGGTGCTAGACTGACCCTTCTGGTGCAGGGTCGAGTACTCTCTCTCTGCTTATAGTACAAGAACAACATGAGCGTATCAATAGTTCACAAAGTGTATTTGTGAGGCATAGAGCTGAGAACAATACTTCCACGCTTCAGGGACCTGCGTATCTGTATGCTGTGTGCAGGGCTGCAGAACAGCAACTCTAAACTCATGCCTGTCTGTGTTTTCTGAAATAGCTTTCCTTTGTGTTTAAGTCCCTTTTTGCAAAAGCCATTCCTTATGGTCACCCAGCCCTTTGTGTTTTGTTTTCCTGATGCATGTACTACTGCCTATCATTGAGCTTGCTTCTTGAATAATGTTCTTGGTTCAGCAAAGAACTAATTACCATCAGCTAATTCTCTGCCTGATCATTAATAGACATAAGACTTTTATTGTGTTAACTTGGGTGCTAGATGTTCATTGTCTGAACACCAGCTTAATTCTTGTAGGATGTCTGTATACGGAATAGCAAATTTCAGTTTTGTCTTTTTTCAGCTGGCAAGTGTAATGATAAAGCGCAATTTTTTAATTTTTTTTATTTTTTTTCCAAGAGCTAACCTTAATAACAGGCCATTGTGTAGGTAGCACACATGCCTGGAAATAGGAGGGTCACAGGCAGGTGAACAGCAGAAAAAGCACAGACTTCTCTCTTAAAGCACAACTTTCTCATCCCTCAACCTGAGAAATAAGACCAACTCATGAAATTCAACTATGTTTTTTCCCCTCCAGGTTTTTTTATTTCAAAATCCTTTCCTCCCCTTTCTCTTCAAATTGGCTACAAACCCCCATTTATCATCATGATGTATGGTGTCATTAATCCTCCTTGAAAGCAAGATGCATAATGCTGCAGTGTTGGCACTGAGCAAACTTCTGTGGCCTGACTGCCTTGATGCCCTTTTGAGTCCCTCTTGTTCTAGCAGAATGAAACTGGACTCATAATAAGTTTAGCTATCACGCTGTTTGCAGCAGCAAGTGACCTATTATACTGCTCCCTTTCCTTCCCCCCCTTCCTCGCCCCTTTGCTAACACACTATAGCTACAAAACAGGCAAGACAGGGCTGCTGGGTTGTGCTCTAGCAGTGAGCTATTAGGAACAGAGGTCCCTATAGGGGTAGAATGACCTCTTTTATAAGCAAGGACAAAGGTTTGCTTTGTGGGAGAGAGAAAACTCTTAGGCTCTCTTTGGTATTTAATGATCAGTTGGCCCTATGTGCTGCATTCTTTTAATTGGGAACTCTAACTTTTTTTTTTTTTTTTTTTTTTTTTAATTAATACCATAGAAAGAAGGAGTAATTTTAACTAAACTTGTATTGCTGTCACAAACTTCCTTATTCTGTGTTTCAAAATACTCCTCCTATCAAAATACTTTGCTTACCAGTACAGTCACAGAAGTCAGCAAAAGAAACAGTATTTTATATAAATTGTAAAACCACTAAACCCTACAACAGCCACAGGTAGTAAACTTCCTTCATGGTGAAGCATTTACTGCGAAAGGAGCAGTTCTGTGTTTTTGAGACTTTTATGCAATGAATTTGGATAAATAAGCAAATTCAGTGGACATGTGTTCTGAACAGTTTCATCAGTTTCGTCTTTCAGATGCATGACTTTTGAAAAGGATTTGAAAAGGAAAACCTTGAATAAATCTGTTTGCAGCTTCCACTTTCATAACCACAGAAGCTAAAATGGAAAGCCACCGTTAGTCATATAGCTATTCAATTTTCTATCAGACTTCATATCTAAATAGAAAGCAGATGGTAGAGTATCCTTACATTAAAGTTAGCTAGATGCTACTAAAGAGTAGATAGGTAGCTGAGCAGAGCTCTGCATTTCAGTGTGTGGTTGTTCTGGTAAAATCTCCAAAGCAACCCAAAAAATTAATGTGAAAGGTGATAGAAGTAGTGTGGGCATATGTTTTGGTGGTGGTGGGTCGGGGGAGTTTTTGTTTTCTAATTTTGTGCAAAACCAGAATGTTTTGTTATTGTAACTTAAAAGTAATTAAGAAAAGTTCTTATTGAGCAGTCCCAATGCTTCGTTTCTTGGATTGTTTTTACTGTGAGCCTAATGCGTAGGGTTTGGGGGGTTTTTTTGCTGTGGTCTAGCTCTGATTTTACTTTGTAAGTTACATAAAATAACACAAGAAATATGAATGCACTTTCATGGGGGGAAAAATGTATAAAACATAGAATTTAAAAAATAGATTGACACATTTTCATTGAAATAGAATCAAGCTGTTCCTTGAGCTCTTTTGCATTGAAGTTCATTTAAGCTCTGATTACAACTTACTACGTAAGTGAGATAGCGTGCTTTACTTTTTGAAAAGGTAACTTAATCTAACCAAAATTCAAGGGAAGTTTCTTACTTTTGAAAAAGCAATTGCCAGAAGAGTCAAGGGGGTCCAAGGCATGAATGACTTTTCTCTTTTGGAGTTTGCAAACATAGCCCAAACTTTTTTTCCATTAGTTTGCAGGATCGGGAATTTGTTGTAAGTACTTAGGTCATGTCTGTGGTAGATGATCCTTTAAATCAAGTTCCCATTATGGCTTCATATAGTTTGAGAATTTCATGCCATGAATATATAGTAATGTATAGGATGTCTATAAATACATGAGAACTTTAATCATTTCTGTGTGCAAACATGTACTTAAATTAAGCATCTTGGCAAGGAGAAAAAAAACATACCTTTAATTTTGTTACCAAGTATAGTAGACAACACTGCCAAACAGGATCTTCCGAAGTGGTGTTCTTGAGTCTCCTACTTTTAAAATAATACGTTATCCTGCATAGGTGGAGTAATCTCAGTATAACTTGGTCTGTATGTCACTGTATATTGGCTCCCAAACACATGTGTTCTCAAAAATATGTAGACCGTAAAAGTTAGTGTGTTCATTTCCTAAGCACACCAATATATGTGTCATCCTGTGGGTAACAGAAACCACAACTGCTTTGAAGACTTGTACTGAGCTAAGCGCTTGCAAAACATAGCTGTAGTTTTTGTAACTGCAGACTGACGTCCAGAAGTAATAGAAATAATCCTGCAACAAGAGGCATCCAAGTGTGCTGAGAGTGCCAGCTGTCATTATGAGGCTGTTCTCTCTCATCACTCCAAGGGCATGACAATCAGGGGAGAGCTGGATGCCTGGAAAAAGGGGAATGTCACCCTGCCCTTCAGGAAGAGCAAGGAGGGAGCCCTAGGGGACTACAGAGCAGCTGAACCTCACTCTATGGGGCAAACCCCCTTGGAAGCCACTTCTAGGCATATGAAGGACAGAGGGTGTTTGGGAACAGCTAGCGCAGGTTTACCAATGGCAAATCACGTGACTGGCCCAAGTGACTTTTCTGATGGGATGTCTGGCTTTGTGGAGGAGAAGAAAGCTGTGGAGTTTTGGGGTGGGTTGATCTGGGAGGGGTTTGGGGGCTAGGGATGGTTGGGGTGGGGGTGCGGGGGGGGGGGTGATTTTATTTTTGGAGTTTGGGGTGGAGGGTTTTTCTTGTTTTGGAGTTTTCTGTTTTGTTTTGGTGGAGGTTTTTACCTTGAATTTAGCTAGGTCTTCAGCATGGTCTCCCATAACATTCTTAGATTGGTGAGATGCGGGCTGGATAAGTGGATGGGAAGGTGGCTGCAGTAACTGCCTGCACTGCCAGGCTCACAGGCTGGTGATCCGTGGTATAAAGTCTAGCTGGTGGTTACTAATGGTGTTTTGCAGGGATCGATACTGGGGCCAGTATGTCATGTGTTTATTAACAGTGTGGACAGTGAGATAGAATGCATTTTGAGCAGTTTGAGAGGTGCTACCAAACTGAGGGGAGAGCTGACTGACTGAAGGTAGGTAATGTTATGAAGGTAATATATGAAGGTAGGTAATTTTGCAAGGGACCTCAGCTGTCTGGAGAAATGGACTGACAGTAACTCCATGAAGTTTAACAAAGGCAAGTAAAATGTGCTGAATCCAGGACAAAATAACACCACGCTGCAGTGTGGATGGGGAGAGCTAACTAGCTGGAAAGCAGCTTTGCAGACCTTGCCGTTCCTCTGGGCGAGCTGGTGAAGGTGAGCCAGCAGTGAAACTGCTTGGCAGTGATCAGCTGTGTCCTAGATGCTATTAGCAAGAGGGCAGCCGCAAGCCCAGGGGGCTCACTGGTACCTTTGGCAATTATGAGACCCTCATGGAGAGAGTGCTTTGGCCAATTTTGGGCACCCCAGCCATGAGGCTTCTTGGTGTACTATTCAGCAGAGGACCACTGAAAGTGTTAGGAGGATGGAGCACATGACATATGAGAAATGGATTTGTTGAGCCTTTGAAGAGAAAACTCAGGAGGAGATCTTACTGCTGTCTACCACTGCTAATGGGAGGGTACAGAGAAGGCAGAGCCAGACTGTCTTGTAGTCAGACAGGTCTTGCAGAGATAGGATGGGAAGTAACAGGACAAACCGGAATGCAGGAAATTGCAATTAGGTGTAAGGAAAAATATTTTACCCGGAGGGTGGTCAAATATTGGAACAGATTACCCAAACTGGCTGTGGTATTTCTGTCCTTGGAATTATTCAAAACACAACTGTACAAGGGCCTGAGCAATCTCGTCTAATTGGACCTGATTTGAGCAGGAGATTGAATTAGGTGACCTCCAGAGGTCCATTGCAACCTAAGCTACTCTGTGATCCCACAGAAAGAGATTTTCACCATGTGTACGGAATTGTCTTTACCTTTTGGCTTTCCTGGTGACCACATAAAATGGAATTTGTTCAGGCTTTTAAATTAAGTCACTGTGTGTAGCAGGTCTTTATGTACTACTAATCAATGCTTCAAAGCAATTTACTCTGTTAAAGAGATACTTTAAAACTATTGATTGTGACTCTAGTAGTGAAAATTCAAAGAAATATGTTTCTGATCCTCATTTGGAAGTGTACTAATGCTGAGCAGATTTTCCTGGCCACTAACCAGCCATTGCTTCCTCGTGTTGTGAAGGGTTGGTTAAGCCAGTCATCCTTTCACTAGGCTTTCTCTTTTAGCAGAAGTTTTGAGGATCTAGTAGTTTCTCCAAGTGTTGCATTTCTAGTAGGTCAGCCATCATTCCTGATACCATTCAGATCTTGTTCTGTTATTTGTGGCAAGCTTTAAGAAAACAGGAGGGGACGGTCATCTTTCACTTCCTTCAGACTGTCCGGAAGGGTAAAAAAATAGATCTTTGGAAAAGTGGAAATATATTTGGGCAGAATAAAGATCCTCTGGAAAGTCAGGCTGTGAGACGCTTCTCTAGGGCTTTGTCCGTCCAGGTGACAATGAGACTGTGATGGGACCGGTTTGCCTGTGGTGTGCCGCGAGCAGCGCTGCCAGTGCTGCATTCGTCTGACTGATATATTGCGGGTTCATAAGCTGACCCACAATTTCCAAATTACAGAAAAAATATTGATCCTTTAGATCATAGCCTGACAGCTTCCCTCTTTCACCAACCCTGTACATGGACCTGTCTGTTTTCTTCGGTCTCCTTTTCTTGTCATCTGCTTGCCAGATACCCTGCGGTTCCAGATTGCGACGGTTAGGTGGGGGTTACGTTTTGAGGCTGGGATAGGGTGTGTTTGTACAGGATTATGTGTAATTCCATTCTGTCGCTCCTCTAGAAGCCCTGTGTACATACAGATCGAATCGGGATTTCTTGGTGAACTGGAAACTTCTTCCAAACTTCCATTAGCACCAGTGAGCTGCTCCCAGTTTGATTTACTCTTATAGGAAATCCCTGCAATGGGATCTTCCAGTGCTGATCCATGTGGTTGAACCAACCATCTGAGAGGAGGCCTGGCCTCTTCCATGTGGAATCAATGCTTGCAGAGTGCTTCAGAAGTATAGGAGGAATTTGATTCCTCCAAATCTCAGTTTCTGTTTAAACTTGTGTGATATTCAGGTTGATACGGTGATAGGGTATGTACACAGATGTCTTTACAGTTTCTCAGTTAAGGCACTGATTCAGCAAAGTAAGCCAGCACATGCACGGCATCAAGTATGTAAATAGTGCCTGTACAATCCATGCTGAATAAATAAGGGGAAACTCAAATAATTGAAGAGAAAATAAATTTATTTAGGGTGAGCTCATTCTGAACAATGAGCACATTTAAAATTAATTTGATTTTTTTCCAAACCTTTCTCTCTTTCTTTGGCTGTGATTTTTTAATGGTTTTTTTTTTTTTTTTTTTTTTTTTCATTCTAAGGGTGTGATCAGAAATGGCAGGGTCAGGTTGATTGTCCTCAAGTCTGCAGGCAGTTTTTGACAAACGTTTAAGTCAGGCCTCCCCTTGGCAGATGGTCTGTCATATTTCTGTGGTGCAGTGAGAGGGGTATTTCTACGGTCTGTACAGCACTGCAGGCTGCCGTAAGAATTCGCCGTTGGAGAAGGAATAGCAAGGAGGTCAGGCAGTTATTGATCAGCATATGTGTGCTACTGAGATG
This sequence comes from Ibycter americanus, assembly GCA_035590275.1. NCBI lineage: Eukaryota > Metazoa > Chordata > Aves > Falconiformes > Falconidae > Ibycter > Ibycter americanus. The sequence continues at coordinate 98,961,116 of JAVJGI010000040.1, forward strand.
GTCGGGATCAGGGACCTCCCACCGAGGCAGCCTGCAGAGAATTGTGCTGCTCTAGAAGCCACTCCTGTTCAGATTAGAAAATCTCACAGGAAAGAGAAGAACAAGAAGAAGGGAGGGAGAAGAAAAAAATAAGGGGATTTTGTGGTCAAAGTTCGTTTGTACAAAGGTACAGCAGGTTAATAAATAGGAGATTTTCAATGGCATTAGTGTCTGATATTTTAACATCTTCAGATATTTTTGTAGATTGAAGTAAATTCATTTTTTTTGGATGGAGTAGATTTTAATTTAAAAGATGTTTGCTACTGCTGGAAATGGTCTTCACAACAGTGGCATGAAGATAAAGCAAAATAAAAAATGCTAGATTTTGTTTATTAAAAATGAATCATTTGAAGTGGTCTCTAAAACAGAAATGCACATATATCATAGATGTGATAACTGTAGGAGTTCTTGCCATCTTTACGACAAGGATTGTTTAGACTACCCCACAAAAATGAAATTAAAACCCATGTCAAATAATCCGCAATGATTATTCTTTATATTGAGCCATTGGAGAAGCAATAGGTTCAGAACCGCCTTCGTTTCCTTGGGACCTATTCTTTTTCCAACTTTTTTCATTCTCAGTCATCTCCAGTTACAGCAGAGCAGAGATCAGGAGCCAGCTGTTGAGGTTACTCTTTGGAGCTGGGTGGTAATGGCAGAGTGAGAAACAAACTATGAGTTGTGACCAAAGGCAGACTTGTAATTACTTGAATATAATGATAATTGGCCTTAATACTGTAACAAATGCTCTGAGTTTACACATCCAAACTCTGCAGTTTGGATCAATTTTCTTGTTTACAAAATCAGATTGCTTTTATTAGCACCAGAATTACCCAGTAACAGAATGGTGAATGATTAAGTGAGGTTCACTGCAAAAGAAAGGAAAAAAATACTGTACGTGATTAGACAGTGGATTTAAACATATTCCTCCGTAGGGCTGGTGTTTGGAGAGGAAGGGGGTTGAGTGGGAATGACGTCTTTGAGAGGTCTGTTGTTTTCTTCTCTTACCTGGTATAAGCTTAGACCCCTAACGTCAGGATGCAAAGGACTAGAATAAACAGCCTAACAGCAGTTGACACCAAACCTGTGTCACACCCAGTTGTGTACAAAGTTGATTTACCCTACTTGTAAACACTTAGCACTCACAGCAGCTCTCAGGATTTGAAGATCCATTTTGTCAGCCAGAAACTGGGATGTGAACTTCCTCCTAAAATACCAGCGCCCATCCCCACCCCTCATGTTAAAGACCACATCCTTGGTGCTCTCAGCATGAGTTTGTTCCCATTGCTTGTTGTTCAACGCCCTGATCGGAGAGCAGGTGAGACAGTTATTCCTGTTGTTGCTGATTTACTATTACAGCTGCTTCCTCTTCTTGTGATTTAATTTGAAGTTTCAGCCCACCAGGGGGCTAATGGTCCCCACCTCTGCAGCCTTAAAAGCTCACTGTTGTTTTCCACAGGAATGTTATTTCCATTCCTAGCCAATGATTTATTTTTTTTTTTCCTCAACGTTCATCTGGTAACTGTGAGGCACTATTCCATTACCCGTTTTCATGAAAAACAAAACAAAACAAACCCCAAAAAAACAAAAAATCCCAAACCCCAAACCCATGCAATTATTTAGATTGAAAGCTTAAAAATGAGAATTACTTTGTTTCAGTAGAAATTCAGCAAGTAAATTACTCTGTTTTGAAGTGTTCTGACGGCTACTAGAGACTGATATAAAAAAATGACAGGGCTTTAGCCATCATTTAGATCCTTTATGTTTCTCTTTATTTTGAAAATATAACATATATAATTCACTTCTTTTTTTTTTTCCATAACTCAGGAAAATGTAGCGCAGGTGTCAAAGCCTAGAGTATGTTTCATGGTATGGTACTGCCTGTGGTGAGATGAATTCCAAAAACGTTAGCAGTTGCAGTGGAATCTACTGCTAGCAGATCCTGCCCACCTGACCAGGCACGGGGAGGCTCACTTTGCGTGTGACTACAAAGTCGTGGCTGCAAGCTGGGTAACCAAAGAGCAGTACTTTGAGAATACTTTCCACCAGACTACTTACAGGAACAGGATTATACATCTCTCGCTAACTTATTCTTGAGGCAAAACTTAGGACGTGATGAGTTTCTTGGTTCAGCTTTAATTTTTAAGTATTCTTAGTTCTGAATAATAAATGACCTTGAAAACCTTTCTGAACAAAGAGAATTAACTTTGCTCAGCACAGCCTGCTGTCCGCCTTTGTTATTGTAGTGTGAGTTTCAGTGGCAGTCTTGCATTTACGTTTTTTCCAAAACTTCTGGTTTTCTAGGTTTGTTACTTTTTATGTGATTAAAGTCTGTGTACATGTTTATATTTTCCTCATCATAAGTATATATATTTTAAAATAAACAAAATTTACATGGTGTGATACATTCTTTGCTGGTCCAAAGATTTCTTTGATGAATTCTGCACCTTCTAGCACTGGGATGTTTTCTTTACTGGCTCATCATCAGTATTATTAACTCTTCATTGGGTTAATAGTATCTTATCTCGCTGGGAATCATCGGCGTCTTCCTCCCAGCCACCTGGGTTTTCATGGCTTATTTCTTACTATGGGGTGGTGAGGAGGGAGAGATGGATTGCATGGCAAAAAAGGATGGAAGCTGGGCAGACTGATAAAGGGGCTGTGTGAAACCTCATTGCTTTCAGCTATTATTAAAGGGTGGTGCAATCTTTCCCCTCTTTGAGCAGGAGGGTATTATTACCAAATATCGGTGTTCAAGGTCACTACTCTTTCTAATATAAATCAAATATACTACTTCCTAAGGCCCTGATTGATGGAAAATAAAGTATTAACTGCCAGAGAACAGGTTTTCCAACACTATCACTCAGTCATGCAGTGATCACTAACCTTTTCAATACAACCTTAATATTGCATTGCTAATTGTATAATTTAAAGAATACAAGTTTTTAATAGTTGTTCCAGGAGGAACGTTAATCGCTGTGCTTTAGAGCTGGTTTTGCATGTTGGAAGCTTACCAGTTAATAAGTTAACTACTAGTAGCAACTATTAATGCAAACTCTTTGCTTGGGTAATGTCGCTTGCGGTGTTTAATGAATTAGGCTCAAAAAATAGAGCCGAGTACTAAACTTGACTGACTTGCTGTAGAGCCAGCACAGAATTAGTCATTGGCTGTGAATGTTAATCACTCCACAGCAATGATAATTTACAGCATTGTTGTAGCACTCTTGTGCTCATAAAATGAACTTAATAACCCACTGCTACCCATGGGATAAGCCTTCCTTCTCCTTCCCTCCCCCTTGCAATTGAATACCCAGTCTGGCTGCATAATAGCCTTGTGAAATACTGCATTAAAAAGAGTGAGCAGCTGTATGATAAAATAAACAGCTCTAAAACAGATTTGTTAATTATCTCTTTCTTTTATTCACAGAGGGTGTTTGTGAGATATGGCTGACCAGTGAAGACACAGGGGCTTATGGCAGAGACATTGGCACAGACCTCCCTACGCTTCTGTGGAAGCTGGTTGAAGCTATTCCTGAGGGAGCTATGCTGAGGCTTGGCATGACAAACCCTCCCTATATTTTAGAGCATCTGGAGGTAAGGAAGAAAAGAGAATCATTTATATGCCAGCATAGCCATTCATTGAGCGAGTCAGTGTGGAACCTTGTGTATAGTGCGTTTCATTTAAGCGGTAGCTTAAAAAAAATTCTGGACTTCAAGTAAATTTATAGAATTAGACTAATAATGTTAAGCCGTTTGCCTGACACAGCAAGTTATCGAAATAAGATATTCAGATCCTTTTGGGATGATAATATTACTGAGGTCTCTGACCAGTGGAGCTTTATTATAGCGATGTTGCGTTTGTGTGTATATCTAGTGTTTCTAAGAACTAAAGGAAATGTCATTAGCATGCGATGGACTATGGAATTGAATTTGCCTTCCTGCTACACCTCAGATGAGTATTTCCAGAAATATTATGTGCCGGTCTCACTCAACAACGAGGAGTCGTCAAAAGTTGAATGCTATTCTGAGAGTGTGCAGAGCTTCCACGATAAGAAATGGAAATTCTAAGTGTGTACCTGTGTTAAAAAAATTGTAACAAAGTATTTCAATGAGATTAGAAGCGACAAAGTGTACAACAATGTCAGTTTGGAAGAATACTGTATGTATGCAGAGCAAGAAGTGAGAGTGTTGTCTCAAAGATAGGTTGGTTTAGTTGGATTCTGTCACCAAGTGAATTTATTGAAATTCGTAAGAACTGTTTATAGAAAGAGCCTAACTTTGAAGAGGAGGAAGAAGCAGGGAAAGAGCCAGCTTGAGGTAAATTTTGTAACTAAGTGCATCAGCAATATCCAGATAAATAGCTGGTGTCCATGCTGCTTTCCCAAAGATGTTATAGAATTAGCAGTCGCACTTGCATTTTCTTGAGATGTCAAGGACAGTATTTTCTCACCAGAGTGCCATAACTGCACCTTTTTCCCTGTTGAAGCGCATGGGCTGAAGGAATCTCATCTTGATAGGAATAAGCAGTTTTTCACTTCACCGGCTAAAGAATACAAGCTGCAGAAAACTGCAAGAAATTTCTCAGGCTGTTATTTTGTTCTTTGGTTTAACATACGCTTCACTAAGATAGTCTTGACAACACACTGAATAGAAATCTATGGAAAGTGGTTTGGCTGGGTTTTTTCAGAGCTTTGCATTCTGTCTCAAACTCTCATATCTGTCACAAGTTTCTCTTCTTTTGTATTTTAACATTTTTCAGCATCTTGTACAAAAGCAAATCAAGCTTTTAGCAATTTTCACAGTTAGTGTCTTTGCTTTCATTTTTAACTCACATTATTAAAAGTGTTTTGGCACAGACTGCCGCTTTTGTCACTGCTGCTCATCTTATGAGTACTCTCAGGAGCTTTTTTTTTTAAAAAAAAAAAAAAATCAGTTGCTGGAAATAAGAAACTGCTCTGCCCAGCTAAGGGGCACTGCAGTAGTTTTAATTTCATATAATCGGAGCAAGGTGGAAAGTATATTGCATTCCTTCAGTCAGTAGACACCTTAGTAAGTATGAGCATGTCACAAATCTAAATTGTTTAGATTTCTGGTCTCTAATCTTCCTGTTTCTAAATTTTCTAGAAAGTGCTGTAGGTAGGACTCTCTTTGACCTGACTCATATTCAGGAAAAGTACTCTAATCTCTTTAAAAATGGATCTTTAAGTGCAATGGCAAAGGGGGAAGAATTCATGAAAGCCTCTTCAGAACATGTGTCTGCAATGTTGCTGTGCAGAACGTGTGTTACGTGTGCACCAGCCCTTCTGTACAATAGCAACATCTGCTGCTGCTTGTCTTCTTCAGTCTTTCGTACAACTTCCAGTTTATATGATTATTTATTTTAAGGATTATTTTATCACATTTCTGCGTTTTGTGTATGACCAAGAATTTCTGAGTTGGTAATTTCATGAAATAATTTTCATGATTCGTCGAAGTAAATTTGTCAAAATCTTTTTCCCTTGTATTTTGGTCTAGTCTCCTTTTGCAAGCTTACCAGACTTGTATCTGAAAGATCACTAGGGAATGTTGGCAGCCTCCTGTATGCATTTGCAACAGACAAAATAAACTTTTTATGATTAAAACTATGATTTGTTTAAAACACAAAATAAATTGAGAAGCTGATTAACCTTCATGTCACTTGATTAGGATGAAATTCAGATGCAGTTCTGTTATCTAGTTCTGTTATCCCTTAAGAAAGGTGTGAAGTTGTGTTATTGGTTGCAAACATGTTTTCATTAATATTTTTTAAAAGGTGGTGCTTTTTATTAATTTATTTTGTGGGAAGTCGCGTTGCTAACTAGGACGTTGTTTGAGTTTCTGCGAAAAAATTTTACATGGGAGAATGTACTAATCATGTGTCACTTTTTATATCCAGTGGAAAGGAAGAAGTTGTTCCAATCTTACATCTTTTAAAAATCAGAATTGTTCAGCAATTGCATATAACTGTACATAGGCAACTGCTAGGCAAGGGTTTATTTCGCTTTAGTAATGAACACATGGCTGATAAGTGGCATAGAGCGACAGCAAACATGTAAAAGCATAAATTAATTTTGAGATCTGGACAGAGCTTCCCTAGAGAGTCAGCCTGAAAGCAATAATTTTGATTCATTTACAGTTTTTGCCATATTTATTGGAGCTTACCTGCAGGTAAAAGGTTTGGCCAGCTTTATGTCTGTCTGATGCTTGTAACCTCCAAAGCTAAAAACAAAGTTTATATGATAAAGGCATTTGTTTTCTCCAATAACACTAAATTGTAAGTTAAATGTTTTAAAAATACCAGTTTCCAAAGACATTATATGCATTTTTTAAACACTGATTTGTAATGCTGCATGAACTCCTCTATCATTAGAAATGGTTTTGTACTTAAATATGAGTTTTTAAAACATTTCATAAATATCTGTTTTCCTTCAGATAGCCATGTATTTTAATCTCTGATCATTCAAAGCATCAGATCCCTGGCTTGTGTACTTGAAATTCACAGGTTTCTTTTACTCTTTGTTGGATTTTTCTGCACCTTGAAATTGTCAGAGTGGGAGGAGATTGGAAATAGAAATAACAGGGGTGTGCAGATTGATACCATGAGTTGCAGATGGCACAGCTGCGATGGAAAAGCACAGAATCCCTCAGTCCACAATGACAATGCTCATGTCCTCCGTGACTGAGGAAAAAGTGGCACCTACGGATAATATGGTTGAATAAAGGACTGAAAAATTAAAAATTTATCACTTTATAGACAATGGAAGCCTAAGTTGCCCAAACTGTTCTGGCAGTGTGTGGAGCCATCCACAGAAGGGAGGTATCTGGAGTGTTGCATTTGCTTCCCTTGCCCCACACCTCGGTCCTTTGAAATATGCCCAGCTATATTTTTTGTGTTGCTCAGGTGGATCGTCAAGATGTAGCTACACATGAGGTACTTCACGTACATATTAATTCGTGTCTTGATGGTTCTCAGGAAAATAGATTGTATCCACTGACTAAAATAATACAGCTTTTCATACTACATGTATTTTTTGTATATAGATGGAACTGCTTTCTCCTTCATTAGAAGATACTTAGCCCACTTTTTGATAAGCTGCTTGATAAAGTGCTTAGAGATTGAAATTTGTTTGCAAGTGCCAAAAAGTGATTGCAGATTCTTATTTTTGTCTTTAAAAAACCAATTGTTTTGTAAACATACTCTTGAGATGATATCTGCTGGGATTTGATGGGATTATGACCAGGGATCTGTTTAAGCTATCGGCAATATTTCCTTTGTACCATATGCCCAGGTCTGTGGCTGGGCATTGGCCCTCTGAGTCTTTTGACTCATTGATATTATGCCCAAGTTCACAGGTTCCCTGGAAATAAAAATGGAGGAACAGAAAATGCCGCTCACCTTGGGAGTGTGCTACCTGCCACCGTATCTGGGAATCACTCTCAGCATCCACTGGGAAGTGGCAGCCACGGCTCTGCTGTTCTGCTGATGCTGGAGGCTGGCCCAAGGGGAGGAGGACTGGAAGGAGGAAGAGGAGGAGAGCTTCCCTTGGGGCAGGAGTGGTGGGACCAGAGCAGAGGAGGGCACAAAGGAAAGTTGCAGGTACTTTTAACTGGCCTTGAAGCTCTCATGCTGGAAGGCTTGGTAGATTTGGAGCCCTGGGCCAGTGGTCCTTCGAGCTCTGGTTTATTATAGCTAGGGAGTCAATTTAAGTTTTCATATGATTTAAAATATCAAGTATACCCAGTGCCTTCAGGTACTACTGTCAGGGAAATGCTGTTCTGCTCTTAAAGATGTTTGTCATTTCAGGGGAGGCTGTTAATCTCATGAAAATCACCATTACACTGGTTTGGTACAATCTGACAATTTAGTACTTTAGATTTTTATTCAGTAAATATGGTGGTAAATAGTGCCTTATGTACGTATAGATGCATGTAGCATGAACAGTTTTGGGATGAGAAGCAACCATATGTTTTCAAATGATAAATTCTGCATTCAGTTGGGCCTCCTTATTTGTAAAGAAAGAAATATTTAAAACCATGCAGTGTTTTATAGTCGTGCAAAATATTAAACACTTTTTGATATGCTGCATACTGAGCTGTCATTAGAAAAAGAGCCTGTCATTAGAAAAAGAGCCTTTATCGCAGTTATTCAGGGTGCAATCTAAAATACTAAGTATTTTATCTGCTATTTTCTTCATCTTCAGATGATGTCTGTGCTTACATTAGTAAGTAGTATGAAGCAATAACAGCAGATCAGGGAATTGCAGAATTTGGTAGTGAAGCCACTATATCTACATTATTTGCATTTTGGAGTCTTTACTTCAAAATAAATCTAATCGCCTTAACACAACTTTCCCACTGCTGACTGTCCAAAGCTGTTTCAAAGGCAAGCTGTTGGCTTGAATCCCTCTGTTCCCACGAAGGGCTTGGAGCGCATTTGCTGTGAACCTGGAGGATGGCCACCGCTCTCATTTCCTTGGAAGTGGATTTGGTTTGCTCACCCCAAAGTCACCATGCAGATTGAACAAACCCATAGCTGGGAAGGGAAGCGTGGGAAATCGCAGTTTCACTGCAGCTTCCAACCATCACGTTGATGTGAACACAGCCAGCTCTAGCGGGACTTCTCCTGCGCAAGGCTTGTTGCTACGACAAAGAGGGTTATTTGGTGTCTTTAAAAAAACTGAAGGACCTGAGACCCCAGCGTTGTTTCTCTTGATCTGGGTAATAAGTCTGAGAAAGTTGTTGGAGTTTGCATTTTACCTGCAGAAGGCATCCTCAGTTTGCCTCTCAGAGAACATCTGGCCAGCCAGTGGAAACAGTACTGTGTTTTCCAAAGTGCTCTCTCCCAGTCTTAGCAGCCTGTTTGAATGTATACATCATGAAGCGACTAGCTTGCTTATTTGAAGTTTGGCCTCAAACAGAGATTTTGAGGTACGTGCCCTTGTCCAGTGTCTGTCCTCTCTTAATACATTGATGCCACGTGGCATTGTGGAAGACTTTAGATTTCATCTACATGGCAGAAAATTCTGGTAAATGGATATGAACTGTGGTCAGGGAAAAATGTTTTAGCTCAGATTTTTTTCTTATTTTATGAAATGTTAAAACTGAAGGAAATGTTATAGTCCTAGCAAAAACCTGCAATGAATGCACATGCGTACAGTTACCTTGTGTCCTCTTACCCATATGTCTTTGCACAGAGCGACTGTTTGAACTACACAGTCTGCCAGCGGGCAAAGATGTTATTGTCCTATAGTATCAACGTGTACCAAATGTACGTAAGGTATACGTCCTGCTTTGGAAGTAACCTCCAGGCATTTATGCTACGATCATATTATGGAGTTATTGGCTAGTGCTCTAGTGAGACAGTGTTTTACATCCGCTCGTGGTGACTGATGGAGGCTTCCAAATCTGTATAAAGGAGGCAGTTCACACCTGCCATTCCCGTAAGTGCTTAATTTCACATGACTAGATGAGTAGCGTCTTTGTCACCTGTCAAAATGAGTCTGTCTCAAACCATACCATATGCCATCTGTGAGCTTTATCTCCGTTATTAATTCAGGACATTTGAGTGATACACCAGCCATTGAGATGGAGTCTGCATTGGTGGCAATGTCTTCAAATGCAGAAGGTGTGCCAAGTGTGCCACGAGTCGCAATAGTATTTCTTTGCTCTTTTGCTTTGATTTTTCATGTCAGCTCGGTGTTTATGTTCCTTAACCTCGTTGAAGCTGATACCCTACAGATGGCTTCCTCAAATGTGCTCTGACACAGCACATAGATATGTATTACAGTAAAATTAGTAATTCACTTTTCTTTTTTCCGTATTGTTCTTTTTTCCTCTGAGTGCACTGAACATTTCTGAGCATTATGCATCAGCTCAAGTCTTGAATAATCCGGAGTGTATGTTGATTTGAAATGCGTTTAAAAAGGGAGTAATATGCACGCATTCTTCAATGGCAAATAAAAGGGCAGAATGATTTCAGGAATTAAAAGGCCTTTAGGGCATGTATTTGCTTTGTTTCTAGTATTATTTTTGTCATTTTCATAGACTGCTGCATTTGAAAGTGCCAATTAAAATCTGTTGATTTGACCAGAAAAAATGAAAACTGTGGCATACATTTAAATAAATGAATAGTTAAGCCCCTGACCTCTTATTACTGTGAGTTTTGTAGTGTTTTGTAGTCGGTGGACCATGCGACTTTCCCTTGCTGTAATTACATAGTTGCGTCTATGCAAACTGTGTCTTGCTAGCAGTAAAATTCAAAGAAATCTCAGATACTAAAGGGAGGAGAGGGGCAGTTGGAGCTGGGTTTCTAAAAAAAATTAAAATAAGGGGGTGGGTGGGAAGGGATGCTTATTATTTCCTTTGGTATTATGTTAAATCCTTATTTGTCCTATGAAGACTGTGTGTGCATCTCTGCTTACTCAGTGTATTCCAGCTTTCTTTTTCTTTTTTTTTTAGTTCTAAATACTCTGTCTCTTCTGTTCTTCCCCTTAAAGTGTTCTTTGTCTTTGGGGTTTCCAAATACAGCACATTTCCTTGAAATTACTCCTTAAGACATAGCATCATGGGAACTTTTTTCAGTGGTGAAATCACCCCAGAGGGAATGTATATTTGGATATTAATGGGGTTAGAAAAGGGAAGAATCTCTGCTGTGCTTGGAGATGCATTTTGTCACACCACTTTCTCTAGAGTTGTAAGATCTCAGACTCAGCAGGTCCTAATGTCCATAAATGCTTGGTGACATGTTTCCTTCCAGCTGGTGGAATATGATTTGGCTTAATAAAATGTCAAAATAAGAACCCATCTTACTCTTCTTGAAGGTTTTGTGTTGTATTTGTGCATCTTGGATGTTCTCAAAAACCTTAACAATATGGGAACTTTGGTGAAGAGTAAAGGTTTGCTTCCAGATAATGTAGAAGGGAACGTTTGTGGTGCCTGGGAATGAAGCTCCTGTTCTTTGTAACGCTAGTAGAAAACATGCTTTGAGAAACACAGCGAAAGAACTGCCTTTATTATGCAAGATTTCGTTCCCCATCAAGACAGAATATTTTATGCATGCATCTAGTCCTCTGCTGTATTTAATAATCTGAGCATAAAAATTGGTGTTGCAAAAAGGGATTAACATTAAGTGGCAGATTGCTTGACCAGTTAAAGCTGTGAAGGTTAACTGTACCTTAATTACGATTTGCTCATATGAATGTTTCTCTTGCTTGTTAGATATCACAAGAATGAAGAGTATTTAAATGCAGACAGATCCACACTCAATCTTGTGTTGAGTGTCAGGTTGTCTGTCAGTTTCTTAGAATGCTGCCTCAGCGCAGCAGACCTCTGGAGCTGTGGCTTACTTCGTTGGTGGGTTACTAGCACAAAATAAAAATCACCGTTACTTGTGCGGTTTGTTCAAAGAACAGATAGAACATTTACGGAAAACTGCATTTTGACTAAATCAAGTGGGAATTTGAGCAGTTGTCGTGCGCTTCAAGGCATTGGGGTAGTGGCTATTGTCAAATACATAGCTTGCATAACAAACTGTGCCATCTTATTTTAATATTTCTGCTTTCCCTGAAAAACAAATAAGATCTTGCTTTCCTAGTTATTTATATTATAATAAGTAAAGTTCTACCAACTACGCTCCATGCTGTTCCAAAAGCTTCTATTTAGTTTAGATGCATAAACCCTTTTGTTTTCTTTGATAGATGAGCTGTCACAGTCACTGTGCTTTGCAGCATCATCTACATAATCTTCAGTAAGACCGCTTGCTTCATTAGGTTTTGGCATTTGTTTAAAAAAAGTTTGATTTTCTTTTGAAGGTGTTTATTCTTTAAAAATGAGGAAAAGGAAATATAATGTATTCTAGAAACTTTAATAAAACTGCACAGTAATATTGGCTTTGGGATTGTGTATCACGGTGAATTGAGAAAAAGACATAAAATCTTTTCTACCCAGTCTTTGAATTCAATTAGTTTAGTTATGTTAAATGTGCAAGAGCTGCTGAAGAATGTAAATTCTATGATATCAATCTTGTGGTCATGGTTTTGAATATTTTTATTCTGTTTTGCTACGAAATTTAGCTCAGCGAGTAGAATATCTACACACAAAAGAAAGAGATAACGCTTGCCTAAAGGTTTAGGTTTTGATTAAAACCTTCCACTATTTTCCTTACACTGTAACCTGCTAAAGCGGATGCTATTCCAGGTATTGTGCTTGCTTGTTTGAAAGAGAAGGAAACAATGGGGAGGCTTCCTGGCACTGCTCCGTCTCGGTGCAGCTGAACGCGGATGGGATGTGCCGTTCATTCTGAGTTCCTTCTGAGCAGGAACCATCAATTGTTTGCTGTTATATGGGATTCTCATTTCTGAGGTGGTGAGCAAATGCGTAATATGGATGAAACTAGCAATCCATTTCACTCATCCAGGTTTCCGAAGACAAAACGGTAGCGTGACAGTTCTACTCGCCTGTTGTGTGCACCCCCTCTATGCTTTAATTCATTTTCAAGGTTTTATTAGCATAAAGTATGATTGAGACAGAGAGTTATTTAAAGTAGCAGTGCGCTGTTGCAATAAATCACCTTTTGAGGGAACTTCCCATTATGTGTTTCTAATACGTACCGCAAAAAGGAGTATTAATTTACTTCTGAGAAAAAATATTTCATTTGAGTGCTTATTGATAAGAAATTAGAGAGCACCATGGAGAAAATTTAAAAATGTGTATTTTTGCACATCAGAATTAATCATTTCACAAGGAACTAGCATTAGCTATTTGGTTGGTTGGCTTTAAGTCATTAAGCCATCACTCTACCTGCTAATTAAATGGACATTTTACCCAAAAGTGAATCTCCTTATTGAAACTGAACAAACAGCACTTCACGAAGTCTCTTTAGGATTATAATGATGGCTGCGGCAGCAACAGGAGCGGTTTCCATTTGGAAGGCACAGAACTATTTACTGCATGTTTCCAAGCGCACAACTTCCATCAGTTCATATGGGAACTGAAGGTTCCCACCTTGTGCAATAACTTAAGGAAATCAGTGTGGTGCTGTTAATGCTGAATGTGTCGCTCAGCTGTGTTTTGGTGGCACACTTGCAGAGACTCACGTACTTGGGCGCACGGCTCCATGCAAAGTGAGCGATAAACAGTCAGCATCTACCCAATGTAGGTGCTGATGCTTTACATTTTACCCAATGTAAAGTCAGCCCTACTTTAATGCTGGAAGCAGGTTGTGATGGGGATACCGGTTTTTCTTATCGTGAATATTTCAGCAACCCAGGTTAGGATATCTGTACTGGGAATTACTGTTTTTATCAGGTGGATGCAAAAAATGACACTCTGCGAAGAGTTTTTTTTTCTATTCCTGGGTATACCATGTGTATCCAGCTTAAGAGTCCTATCTTGGAGAGAAACATATGCACTTGTTAGTTGAGTAGGAGCGTTCTTGATGTTTTGGTGTTTCAAAGTAAAAATCAGGTAGCTAGTATTTGGTGCTGCATGTGTCCGTGTTTGTGCAGTGACTTACAGAAAGAGATGCAGCAAACCTCAACTGAAGCTTTGAACTATGAAATACAGTGTTCTATTGTGGTATTATCTCAATGTCACCTTTTTTGCAAGAACTCCTATTAGCCTGTCCTCATTTTGAGTAAAAGAAGCTGTGGCAAGTTTTTAATGGCATGTAGATGTTTTTGGTATGGCTCAGTTTGATGGTTAAGAGATTAGGCTTATCATGTAGCCACGAGAGAGATGAAGGTGCTCAGCTAGCTAGGGCTGTCTATTTTATGGGGTTGGAAGCAGTAGAGAACCCACACCTAGGAGACCAGCTGGGAAGAGCTAGGGCTGAGCATATGGCTCTCACGGCTAGTTCTCCTGTCAGCAAATCACGGCTTGCAGCCTGGTTTATATCCACTTCGAAGGGTGGCCTGAGCTAATACCAGTTTGTGTTTGGTAACGTAGAAAGCATTTTTTCCATATGACAAAACAGCATTTTTGCCCTCCATCTGGCCACCCAAAGGTTCGATTTGAAGGTTCAAATTACATCGGGTCAGAATTGTGTGGGCTTCTAACTGCTCCAGTGTGACCTGCCTTTATCCTAATGATCGGATAAAGACCTGAGCGTAAGTCATGTCACACTACGTAGGGTAGGGGTTGCGCTAAGCTTGCCCGTCAGGTGGCTTCATTACATCTCCCCCACCTCATACGCAGGTGAGGGGGAGGCATTGCCTTCCAACCAGTGCCCTTGGGGAGGTTTGCCATTACACATCCTACGCATTCTTTGGTTTTTACAGCCCCATTACTCATGGGGGCGGGAAGCAGGGGGAAGGTTCCCTGTTCCTTAGTTTTAACAAAACCGTTACGGGCTTTCCAGACTCGATCATACTGTCATGGTTGCCATGCCTGCATCACCAGACCACATCTGTTCCTGAACTGCACTGCAGCAGAGGAATTTATGAAATGGACTGCAGCCACTTGATTTTTATCCAGACGGTGCTGGTGGTGGCACCACTGGGCTTCTGAAAGACAACAGTCAGCAGACACCCCTCGTGACATATCCCAGACTAACATCTGCCGCAAGGGGAGGAAGTTTGGAGGGAGTGCCATTTTGTCATGTTTCCATATGGATGAGGGTTTCTTTGGGCTTCACTGCTGGCAGAGGACAAAATCCTTTTGCTAGGAAGCAAGTTATTCATATCGCTGTGACTCCAACACAAGGCAGAATTCAAATCCTGGATTTTTGCCTACTTTAGTTAGGGGAAAGAATCGCTGTCTGAACAGCTTGCTGGTACTGACGTGAAGATGCACAGATACTGATGTTTATTGCCTCTGTGATTCTCTATGGTTGCGCGTGGTGTCATTACAAACAGAAGGAGTGATTTTCTGGTTGAAGTTGCGTATTGTAATTGCTAGGATAAAATATACTGACTAGATAAAAATCTTTCTGGCAATGTGCCTTGATGTACTCCAGCTGCTGAGAACTAGAAAAAATTATTTCCTATGTGATCAGTATCCTAAAGGATATTTCACATACATTGTTAGATTCCAAACGTAGACTTTTATTTTTTGTAAAGTCGGCTTAAAACAAATTGTGCTACTCTTTGACCTTTTCATTCCTACATGAAATGTCATTTTCATGTAGTCCTTCCCTTTGTTCGTAGACCTATTATTAGATTCCAGGGGATGGGGGGAATAGGCAATCAGCTGTTTCAGTCATGATTAAAGACAGAAATTTTCTTTCACAGTCGTATAATTTCAAAAAGTTGTTCGTTTATTGTTTCCAGATGGAAATAAAATTCTATGTTGCATTTTTCCTTCTAACTGAAATATGCAATTATATCTAGTAATGCAAAGCACTTTGTAAAAAAAATATAATATATATATTTATAAAAAACAGCAGGAAACAGATGTTAAGCTTAGAATGTTGAGACACTGTAAAGTACAATTATGCATTAGCCCATGATGTCCTTCAAGTTCTCTCTGGGATATTAACTAATAGTTTTATTAAGTGATGAAATCTAGTGTTCTGTGTGTAATCTGTGGTGTGGGAAAATCTGTCAGCATTGACTAAGTACAACTGTTCAGCACATAGCTATAATTTAATCAATCCTATGTGGTAAAGTACTTCAGTGTAGTTTTAGGTGTAGGGAGAGTAAAAGGGAAGACTGGAAAAATCTTACCTTAAAGCTCTGGGTTAGGATGTGATATTTATTTCCTAACACTTAAAAAGTTTGGAAGATTAATTTATCCAGATTTCTGATGTAGTCATGCAAAACTTCTGTTTAGTTCATTATTCTGTTTCCTTCTGAACTGCTCACTCCAAGTTGCTGGTTATAAAAGGTAAATATGAGAACACCAGTGGTACTTAAGTGGGTTATGAAGAAACAGTCGGTCGTCAGGTATTTCTGTCTTGTGTTCAATTTGTGTTAATAATTTGTGTTCTGCTAAATTCTGCTAAACCAAGTTTCTGGTTATAAAAGGTAAATTTGAGAACACCAGTGGTACTTACAAGTGAATTACGAAGAAACAGTTGGTCATCACGTATTTCTGTCTTGTGTTAATAATTTGTCTTCTGCTAAATTCACCAAGGTAATAGTTATGGTCCTGAAGTACTTGGTAGGAAAACAGATTATTAGTAGGGGCTTTTATTCAGATCTGTGCCTGAAAATAGAGGAATATACTCAATAGAACTTCAGTGCTTAAAGCACATGCAGCATATTTTGTGTAGCTTTTGATATAGAAAGTAAGCAAAGAAAGGACTTCACAGAAGAACGAGTTGTTTGCAACCTCCTCTTCTCTAGAAGGAGCTTTAAGTGTCTAGAACGTAGCTGGAACCGGTGACCACAGCAGCTAGGCTGCGTTAGGGTTTCCAGATGTGTAAGGTGTGTGTTGTATGTGCATTTCTGATGGTATAGCAAGCAGTTTACTTTCTAAAGAATGCAAGTTCTTTGATACTGAGGGACTGATGTGTATCTGTCTAAAACAAAACGATGCATTGGACTAGTCAATAATCTTTTTGAGCTTTATTCCTGGCTCTTACTGCATACAGGGATCTGTAGGGACAGTTGAAAAGTTCCATTAGTTAGTGCCAGGCATTTTGTGTCCCATTCCTACAGAACCAAGGGAAATGACTTTCGATGACAACAGTTGTGTTCTTAATCCTGAAAAATACTAGCAACAGTGATTGCAGAAGCCATGTGATTTCTTTTTTTTTTTTTTTTTTTTTTTAATGGGGGATAACTAGAAGGAGCAGTTCTGGCTGGAAGCTTGTTTAACTGTGGCTGCTGAGCGCTAGCGGTGTCGTTCCTCTCACAGAAATGTAGCTGCAAGCTCCCTCTTGGCCGCATCCTGCTGGAGGAGATCAGATGTGAGACCGGCAGGATTCTGCACTTTGCCGTAAGATAAGCAGCTAGTGGGTTTGGAATTGGTTGGGTGTTTTTTTTGAGATCCTCCAGACAGGAAAACAATTTTTAGATGCGAGGATTTGGTTTTCACATTTCATACTTTGCAGGACAATTTTCATTTTTTTAATGCAAAGAAGAGAGGAGGACAAATAAAACCAACATTTTCCCATAACTAAAGTATTTCCTCACTGGTGACTTTAAAACCCAAAAGTTTGTGGTGAAACAAAGTAGTTTCTCATTCTTTACAATGTATGGTGTCTTTAACACAGGTGAATAGAAGGTAGTTATCCTTTTTTTATTATTATTATTATTAGTTCCTGCTGGCCTGCAATGTGTGGCTAATTTTGTAAACAATTTAAAAGTAGCTACTATCATGGAAAGAATCAATCCCTATTTTAAGGTTAAAAAACAACGCTTAAAAAATAAGTGTGGTTTAGTATAAATGCAAAGGGGAAAGAACAAAATCTTAAATTTTTAAATGTAATATTCCCCGTGTTTGTTTGGGATAGAAATCCATTTTTTTCCTATCAAATGATTCTCGGTCTTACAAAATCTGGAATAAACCAGCACTTTTGTAGCTAGAAATTCCAATAAATACTTTATTACCTTCAGAAGGAATTCACAAAGTGATCACACATTGAAGAGGCTGTTATTCAGAAGATGCCAAATTTGAGAGGGATGAGAAAGAATTAAATTTTGTCCTGTGTTATTGGGTGAGTTATTTTTAACAACTTGGCAGATTCACAAACATACTATGAAACCTGACTTTTATTGGTTTCTTATAAATCTGTTTTTGAAGATTGAAGTGCTTTGAGCAGAGAGATAAGCAGAATAATAGGCTTGTGGTACATAGCTTAGGTTCCAGCCCTTTTGCCATTTCTCATATTTTAGAAACATTTTATTACTGATAAGCAAAAAAATCACAGATGACTACTAGGATGCTTTGTATAAACTACATTTAACAGTATTTTGTAAAGCTTGAAAGAGAGGGAAAGTTTTCCTAATTTTGTTACTTTATTTTACACCATTTCGTTTTGCAAATATATTCTAGCTGAACACCTGAAATAATTACTAAGGGCATAGGCAAATGGTTCCATTTGAAATGGACACATCAAATTTGTATGGGTGCGTGGTGGCCTTTTCTGTACTCTTTTATTCATGAAGCCAGCTACCTCCAGCTTCCACTGGGAGCCGGGTTCACTGCACACAGCCTTTCTGTGCACCAAATGGTATGCCCTCCATTATCATTAGTCATTACTGTAATGTTTGGTTTACATACCTGAGTGGATATTCCACTGAATAATGTAACCACTTCTCTTAGACATTTATATAATAGGATCTTAGATGGAAACTTTCAAAACTGCTTTCAAAAGTGATTTGAGAGAGTTTAGCTTTATACGCATATGTTTGTCAGATGAAAGGTGTGTGTTGAGAGAGTGGTTTTTTTCTTCTTGCACTAAAAGTCAACGCTTTTTAAAGGTGGATGCTTGAAAGTGAAAAGGTACGAGGGTATTGACCTTCTCTTTGAACAATCCAGGCCAACCTTGTAGAAATGGAGAGAGAAAACCCAGATGTGAGGCTAATATTGCTGGTTAATGATCTGCAAAGAAATCGTAAATAATTGCAACTTCGCAACTCAATCTGGCAGCAGTACGTGTCGTCAGACAGAATATCTATGCTGTCAAAGTGAAAAGGAGAAATGATCGGGGCGAGCCTGCCTGGAGCGTGCAGAATGCGGGTGGCAGCCGAGCAGGCAGTGCGGCGCTGGGTCCTGGGCAGTGCCCTGCCTGCTCACCGCGTGGCGGCAAAGGGGAGACCTTAAGTGCACAACTGATGGTGCAAGTAATATGGTTCTTTGTCCACATTCACTTATTTTTGGCAACGTCAAGATGAACAGGCCGTATTGTACCGTATTGCACACAATCTAGATGCTGGTTTATCTCAAAAAAAATATTTGAGTTTTCTTGCTAGACTGTATGTCCTTAATTGTATAAATAAGAAAAATGAAAGAAACGTGACCATCATAACCTATTCTCCATCTCACGTTCCATCAGCCTGCCAAGCTTTAATCAGGGGTTTGGTTTGGCTTTGATTTGGGGTTTTGTTTGCATTTCGTTATTACCTTTACTTTGTTTTCTTTCTGACCTTTTGGACTTGTACAAAATATGTAACATCCTCTACTTCTTTTCAATATGTCACTGCTTTTAGCTGCCCCCTGATTCATTCTATCCATTTTATAGCCACTTAGCTTTAACTCCTGGAGTCTTATCTCTGAAATAACACAGGTAACATATTTCAGACCAGTACTGGAGCAGGCTTGCAAATGGTCAGATACACCTTAATTAGCAAATTGCCAACTTTAAGGGTTCTCCAGTTAGAGACATTCTGTTATTGGTGTCTGAGAACTTGCTTGACTCTGACAAGAAAGCAGCTAACCCTTGCCAGCTTCTGAAACTGGAAACAGCCACTGTGTGAAAGCACCAACTTTCACAATACTTTGCCTCTAAAATTTTCTCTTAACTGAATGACCAATACTCTGTAGGGAATGTCATCCCTATCTCAAAGGAAATGTAATCCTATAGCTTTGTTATGATTTTCAAACAAAAAACCAAAATTGCTTCCAGGTATTTTCACCTGTCCCTACTGTTTCAGTATTGTTTGGGTTTCAGAAGTATTACTACTGCTACTTAGCCCATGTATTAATTTAAATGAGTTTTGTATGTTGTTTTCATACTGCTTTAAAGCTTGTTCTTTCTTTTTGAATAACTTAGGAAATGGCAAAGATTCTCAACCATCCCAGAGTATATGCTTTTCTGCACATACCAGTCCAGTCAGCCTCTGACAGCGTGCTCATGGACATGAAAAGAGAATACTGTGTGGCAGACTTCAAACAAGTAGTGGATTTCCTTAAAGAAAAGTAAGTCTACTAGTATTTGAGAAAATAACAGTGTCGGGTTTTTTGCAATGTCAAGAACATGTGGCTGAAAACACAATTACTTGCAACTTCATAATTAAGGTATGAAAAAGAATGCGCTTCTTTAAGCTTTCAAAGAGTTTTCTGGAAGCCCCTTGATGTGGTTTGCCTCTTTGCTTGAGCTTTTATAAGCATCTTAAATCTCTGCATGACATGCTTTTAATTTGTCAATATATTCCTAATCTTTTTCAAATAATACATTCTTATATTATTTTTTATACTTAAACTACTATATATAGACTGCTTGAAGTTGAAGTTTTTGAAGTCTTCTTTAATGTGGCTTTTGAGCATTGTATACTTTGTGTACTGGAGATGATCCAGCTCCAGCAAATGTGAATGAGTTGTTTTGGTTTTTGTTTGGGTTTTGTTTGTTTTTTTCATTAATAAGTATTTTATGTCATATAGCTGATGCACGTTTACATTGATATAGTAATACTCTAATCTTGCTTATGGGACTGATGATTTCTAGGATAATTTCAAAATTATTTCGTTTAAAATAGAGCTAATTGTGAGAAATAGGGTATCACAATGTGTTTACTTATGCTTACCTGAAGATGGAAGTTACACTCACCTGCAAAGCTTTTGTAACTACAAGTAATAATTTAATATCCAAGGAAGTCTTTTCTTACCTTTTAAAATTTAATAGTGACATATTTTGATGGATATTTCTATACTTGATTGTCCTTAAAATAGGTGTCTGGAGAATTATTTCTGTTACCTTGATTGGCTACTTTCTCTCTTGATCTTTTTTTTTTGTTGTTGTTTCAAATGAATTCAAGGCAGTGGAGTTGTAGCTTCGACTCTTAAATTGCGTTCAAATACTTGCACATGAAAGAATCAAATTTTCATAATCACTTTTTCATGATCATTGGAAAATCCAGCAGTCTACCTGTGTAGAACACATCATGCAAAGGGCTCCACGGGAATTATGATATGCAAGAAAGAAAAAGCAAACTGCGACACAATGGAATCTACTTTGCAAACTCTGTGTAGTTTATAGGATGTGCCTGTGTCCTACTGGACAGCGGATGGAATAGAGCTGCTTGTCTTCATACAGGTTGATTGGACACTAATTTTCCATCCTAAACAACGCACATGAATTCTTGGCACTTAATTTTCCTGTGACTGTGGGTCAGTGTTAGTTTTTAATTAACAGATACATTGTATTCCCACGTATCTTCAGTGGGAACTGTGTCAGTTTATGTCTTGGTTGACTTGAAGCTGATTCATTATTCTCTTCAGTAGTTTTAGAATTGGCAGCTATTATCATAACAGCATCTGGATTTTCGATAACCTAGTATAGCTGGCACATGTTGGGGCATATGGGAATTTATTAAATCATTCAGCTCTTACACACAGAAAAGAGTGAATTACTTAATATCCAAATTTAAAACAGCTGGTCATTGAATATACAGTAATCTATGACATACGTCTTTTTCCACAGGCTTTTTTGTAGTGAACTTAACAAGGAAGAAATAATTGGTTTGATGTCTTAATTTTAAATAATAATAAACTTTACTTATCCTGCTTATGAAGAAACTACCAAATTATCTAGTAGTTCCTGTTAGAAAACAGTCTCCAAATATTAAGATGGAAAATTCTTTGCACCATATGGCAGAAGGATGAGGAAGCTATGCAAGGCAGAGAAAATGTTTTGGATATTTGAACATGTGCACATCTGTAAAATTAATTTCCCCCCCCCCTTTGCACTTAAGAGCATAGTGTCTTAATTTGTAGTCTCTCCTCTTATGGCAGCAGCCAGCTATTACATTCCCATATAGATATTCCCATAAAGATCTCAGCACAAAGTTTGCCAGGAGTTAACATTGCTGCAGACAACTCCAGAGCCTAGAGCCAGAATAGCTAAAATTAAATATGTGTTTGAACTGCTTTAATAGCCAAAAGGGATTATTTCCATCTTCCATTTATCAAAAAGGAAAAATAAAGCAAAAGTAGAACCCCCTATATCTCCTTTTTCTACTGCTAGGGCCATAAAGTCATCTAGAAGCTTCCTACACACGAAATGTACAGGGTGTTATCAGTGGATTCCAACTGGCGCCTTTGTCTCTAAAATGTGACATCTGCTCTGATGGTATCTTCACCTAAAACTCTATTAAACCAGTAATTGTATAGGCTGACCTGCTGAAGAAGAAAAGCCACCTATCAAAGAATTATACGGTTATCATTTAAGTGCTTAATAACCTAAGTTCAAGCACCTAAGCAAATAAAAATGAAGTACAGCAAGTAAAAAATGAAGGGAAGAAGGAAAGGAATGAGCTATGTCATCTCTTTGGGTTTGGAACCCCAAAAGTACCGAGCGATTCCTGAATCTTTCTTTTCTCAATCAGGCCAACAAAACACTCATAGACTTTTTTCTCCCAGAAGAAGGAGCAAATGTCTTTTCTTCTTCTGGAGAGCCAGGACTGATTGCAGAGTTAGCTCCTTCGGAGAGCGGGGTGTTACTGATCTCCTGCTGAGCACAGAGTGCCTTACACAGAACCTAGAGTACTCCAAAGCAATTACTTTTTGCGCTGAACCTCACTTTTTAAAAAAGAATGGAGCATTCTAGACCCTCTGAGACTGTGAAGTTAGACGCATCACTTTTTTCTTCTCTTTGAGGACTCTTTCTTCAGGCAGGAACCCTAGAAATTAACTTAAAGAGTATTGGTGTTCTACTGCAGTCTTTTGATACGCATCGCTTTGGTTTTTAGAGCCACTCTCCCCAGCCAGGTGACAACATTTTTGGCTTATTATGAAGATCAATAGCAAAAGTATAGAATATAAGGCCAGCAACACAAATCCATTCAACTGAAAAACTGAACTACAGAAGTCATGTTTCATCCTTTTTAAAAAATGCCTTCTTTGATATGTTGTACTTTTTTTCACTGAAATTGCAGCAAATGCAAGTATTCAGAAAAATGCTGTTATGCAGTTGATAGGTCAGTAGCTGATCTATGGATACGATATGTGTACATATGTATTTAGGGAGGATTTATTTGTAAACTATTCTGGAGAGCAACAGCAGAAAGGAGATGAGGATGCGCTGATAATTTAGAAGGTGACCTTGTACAACTTGTGCATAGTTTGGAGGGACTAGTGCCCTAGTCCGTAGTGGCTCATACAGTAGCCTAGAGGGACTATTCGCAATTCCTGATTCCTGGATGAGATATTAATTTCAATGTGTTTGCAATTAAGTGCAGGATCTTTAGAGATTGCTGCTTCGTAAATTTAATCCAGAGACCAGTTTAGTCCTATATCAGAAAGTCTTTTAGCTGTTGTGTCATCATATCAAAATGTGAGTTGTTTTTCATGTGATCTCAGCTTTCAAGATTCAGCATAAATTATATTTTCTAAAAGGTGATGTTTGTAGTTGCAAAAAGAGCACGACTGCTTTAATTACCTCAAAGTTTTGAAAGTTAATCCCCTGAAATTTACTTTTGCTGGTAAAAGCAAACAACTGGAATATATATTTAGTCAAAGAAACCTGAGATCCGAATGTCATATTCAGTAATTGCTTGAATAATCAGCAATGTGACTATGTACCCATTTAAATAAAACCCTAGACTGGTAATGTGCTTTCCAAATTCCTTCTTTGCTATTGTTGACCGTACTGTATTCTCTTACCTTTCTGGTTTGTGAAGCGATTATGATGTTCGTCAAAGTTTGTTTTAATCTTTCCCTATTACTGCTGCTTGATAAAGTAAGAAAATTGTAAAATCAAAATTTAGATGAATAAAAAAAGGAGGGAAATTTAGAGCTAGGCTGAAACACTATACCTTTCTGTTTTGGGAAGCAGCATAATGCTGAGGAAAAGCTGGGATTGCCTCGCAGTTTGTTTTTGTTTGTGTTCTAAGATAGAAGCGTAATATGAATTGTGGGTGGCGGCTGCTGCTGCTGTTCACTTGAGATTGTCTCATAATTCATACTGGAAACATCTGAGCTTTCCACTATCGTCTGGAAGCCAGCAAACTTAGGCTGCCAGAGGGGAGAAGCCACAAATCTGTCAGGCAGAAAGTCCTGTTCTTTTTTGCGCTATTTCTCTCTTCTCCATTAAAATCAGACCTACCAGCAAGCCAATCCTAACCTCTATTACTTTTAGCGGTAAGCAAGTATTGATTTTTCAGCATATGTACGTACATAATTACATGCAGTTGGAAAAAGAGTAAAGGACCGAAAGTAAATGGGTGCAGGAGAAAATGAGTCGTGAGCTTGAATGGAGATTAATCACTTGGGTGTAAACCCGAATTTTAGTTGCCCAGCAATTACAGACAATTGCTGAATGCCTGAAAAAACTGTAGATAATTGTCCAAATGGAGAGACAGTGTTGTATAGTCCTTTGGGACAGCTGGCTTCAGGGAAGCCCCCTTCTTCCGTGTTGCTTTACAAGGAGCTAAGCCATCAAATGGTAGCTTCAGCAGCTTCCTAGGCCACCTCTTAACTCTGTTTTTAAGGATTTGGGGGGATTCAGCAGTGACTGTCTCATGTTTCTTTTGATCTGCCGTGACTTTTGTCTCTTGCTGCAGCGGCACAGGCTGTGTCGGCTCGGATGTTTAGACAGGCGGCTCCAGGGTGGAGCGGTGTGGCTGGGAGCAAGGTGGGCTCGGCTGCCGTCTCCTCCCGATCGCGCTCTATATCCACGGTAGTCTTGGTTTTCACAGCGGTATATCAGTGTCTGAATGAAACTTTTCCTACTCCGCTTTCTCAATAGAATTCTGTCCAGTATGTTTCAGTATGGCTGCTCTTGCCTTCGGAGCAATTTCTCAAACAGTAATTTGTTTCCCAGGTTCTAGTCTTTGGTTACAACCGTGTTCTTATTCTGGGCTTCGTAACACGTACCATAAAAGCTTATGTAGGCAATCAGCTGTTTGTCACGGTCTCCCTCTGTATTTCTTGTGCGAGAGTCTTGCCATCCAGAAGATTTCTGCTCGAAAATTTTCTCTATTTCCTAATTTTTGACTGAAATAATGAACAAGGAAGAAATATCTTCCCAAACGTTTGTTGTTTCTAAATACTATTACTTGGATGATCAAGAAAATTCCAAGCACTGTAATTAATTTGTAACTGTAACTAATTTTCTTCCGAAAGGTGTCCATATAGTTAGCTCTTAAATATTATTAAGTCCACATTGAAAGGTAAATGGCTAAATGAGTCATCATCAAATTAGCAGCTATTCCAAACAACCTGCAGTTATGAAGCTACCCCAGGTCTTGTGGCAGCGGTATAGTCTTCATCGCGTTATTGTGCCAGTTACTGAAACTGGAATTTGAAGGCAATGAACAGAATAATTTTAAAATAACCATTTACTATTTTTATATGCGTTTTTCTACTCACTTTCAAAATCCAGGTAATTATGAAGTAGACTGGAACAGCTCCCTCACTTTTTTTCTTACAGCATGAATGTGTTTCGCTTTCTTTCTGAAAACGCGCTTTTGTTTCTCAGGGAGAGACACCGTTGAGCTCATTTTGCAGATGTGCAAATCGTGGCCCTAACAAACCGTGACAAGTCTTTCAGATTTAGGCTTTTTTTTTAATGGGTTTTAGTACATCTGTTCTGTCAGTCTAACTACTGCAAATGCAAATATCATCTGTTTAAAATCCTTACGAAGTTTTTTGCTAAGAAATTGCTGAGTGTATTTGGTACTTATCTGTAATTTTATACCTCAGTCTCTAGACTCTTTGTCTTTTGTCTGCACTTGGAGTCTGAGCTAATCACTTTACCAAATGTGTGTCTCTTTTCTTGGTGTTTTAAATGAATTGAGTGTTTGTAAAAAGTGTTGAATTAGCACCAAAAACTAAAACATGGGGTTTTTTTTCCACCAAACAGACACAGCACAAAAGTAGGTTTAAGTTTGCGTCTAGACTCACCCTAGTAATCAGTGGTGTAGTCTCTGATGGACTACAAGCTGCTTTTACCACAGGATTAGTTGTCTTTGAGTGTCGTGAAATGTAAATTTGGACTCAAAAAAACCAGCTGCTAAATTTATAAGTCTTCCTGCCTTGCATTTGATTCACAAGGTCGTGGAAATCAGTACAGGTAGGTGAGAAGTTTCAAAGGTGCTGAACATTTGCAGATCCATTGATTTCAATAGGATATTTTGAATATTTGATTTTTAACTACCTAAATTTAAAAAGTATGGGGGGTTTTGGTACTGACGGGGGAGAGGCAAACATTAGGCATTCCAGGATAGCTTTTTTTTTTTCTCTGTAACATTACTCCAACTGAGCTGAATGTTGTTTTAGGAGGGCAATCTTTCCATGTTGGCTTGTACTGCACTTTTTTGCCCTTTTCTCAGCAAATGCTACTGTACCCGTGTTTTCTAGCAAGGGGATATACTGAGGAGAGCTCCTGGAAGCGGAAATGGATGGAGGGAAGGAAGGCCGCTTACAAATATCTGCATTTTTTTGATCTCATGTCTTCACTGGTTTACAGATTGTTGAATCAGATTTCAGTTAGTTCATGGAGAGACCTCTCACTGCCGTGGTTCACATCATTAGATCTGTTGCCACTTTATAAATTGCTAGTCACCATTTTATAGCATCGTCTTGCATGCCAAATGCATCAAGGATATTAGAGTTTTCTGGGCTGTAGGCTTTGAGTTATTCTGTTGCTTGTATGTCAGGATGGCGGCTGCCAGAAGTGCATACTTTTTTATACTTTTGGTGGTCTCATGCCTTGTAAAGTGTGACCATTAAACTCGTTCTGTAACAGTTCTGGGGGAAAATATCATTTTCTGGAAGGTGAACTAAAACCTGCAGCTGAAGTTGGGGTAATGTGGAAATTGCATTAGACTTGTTGTGGTTGTTACTTATAGAACTTTATTATAGGCACTTAAAAAAACATATATCTTAATAACAAGTTAGCTGTGATTTGTCTGTATTGAACAACAGGAATGTTTGTCAAGTTCCCTTTACAGCCTTTACTTTGTTATATGTGTATATGGATAAAGAAATTACTGAAGTCTCTGGCTGTATGACTGAAAAAAACCAGCCTCATCAGTGTTAATTATAGCTTGACAGAAGTTTTTTGAAAACACACAGGGTGTATAGTAAAAGTTTTAAAGACAGTGTTTCCTAAAAGTTCAGGTTTTCCTCTTTTAGAATCTTAAAGAGCAGCAAAAAACATTTCCCTTGAAATAGTGTGACTTTTTCCTACTGGGAACACTGTTTTTTGTCTTACTTTACGAGTTATTTACTCTAAAGCGTATGCAAATAATGGTGTAATGGGTTCTCTGAAGTTTCAAGGATGTTTCCATAAAAGTAGTTACGTTTAGTCGTGTACCCGCAAGAAGAGTTGGGAGTAAAGCACGTGTAGTATTTTTACACTAGATTCTGTGCTTAATAACTGTAATTAATATAAAAGACAAGCATTTTGTTCCCATAAGATACTTTTAAAAAAAAAAACACAAATATTTGATGTTCACTGTTATGCTCATCCTTGCTTACCTCTTCCTTCCAGTTGTTTCTTCCAGCCAACTGAATTCAGGTTTAAATGAGATTGTAAAATGCACAAACCTAGAACTGTTCCATAAAGAATGTGACTGAGTCAGCTCAGAGGACTATAGCACACGGGTATGGGTATAACTAATTAGGGGCTATACAGGTCTTTTATATGTGTGGGAAAATAATGCTAAAAGCCCATGGGGATATTTCTTTGGCAGTTCACAGTGCTCATTTTTCAGAAGCTGCGTTTCTTGAAGAGGATCATACCTTTTTTGAGCAGATATGCAGTGCATGACATGGTAACAGGACCCTTCGTAATAAATGAGCATTTGTTTTCTTCATGTGCGTATCCTTCAGCTACAGTATTTACCCAAGTTCACAGCAGGAGTATGGCTGCAGTTCCCATCTTCTTGTGGCTTACTGCGTTACTGGTACGTGTGTCAGACCGCTGTTCATGTGCCGACCATACTTAGCCTGAGGACGTACACATGCAAATACTGAAGCCCGCACTGAATCACGCGGTGTTATGTTAACATAGAGTAATTCTAAAGTTACAGACTGCTTTGAAGATCAGATGGCACTAAATGTAACTTCAGCCTGTTTATTTTTGGGGAAGATACTGTTTAGGAAACTATGATTTCAAAACTTCTATATTTTTTTGATTTGAAGCCTCTTTAGCTTCTGGAGCAATTCAGTTCTGCATTGCTGTCGTGTTTAAGCAGCATGTGCATGGTGCTGCTGTTTACAGCATTCTCTTCTAATTAATACACGTATTTTTCCAGAGATAGAGAATAATTAGGAGGAGGTTGGGTTTTTTTCTGGCTCTCCGGCTGCTGTTCCACTCCCATAGTGGAAGCTGGAAGGTGAAGCCTGGGAAGTGCCCGGGATGAGCACAGCTTGCTGAGTGCTGGCTTAGTGGGCACACAGGACGCTCGCCCTTCAGATGCTTTGAGGTCACAAAACTGTGATGTTCAGCTTTGCCCAAATTTTGGAGAAATAATTTTTGAAACAGTTGCTGGAGGGAGAAGATATGCCTCCTTATTAAATGTAAAAAAACACTTAGTCTGATTATTTTACATGCCATAGAAGCTGGCTTACTCTTTTTACTAAATATAACCAGTAAAGGTGTTTGGAGTGATACTTCCTATATGTAGTTATGGTTAGGCTTTCCTTTTTCTGGGAAATCTTGTCTGCAGTTTTCTTCTGCAAAATCCTAATGGGAGTACTGTTAGACGATAGAGTAGGAATTAGTAATGTGTGTCCAATTCCCAGTTTCTTAAGTGTAGCGAGATGGTATCTTTTTTCTTTTTCCGTTTCTCTCTGGGGGCATGTGAATGTGGTTTTTCGGAAGTAGTGATATGAAATCTGTAGTAAGTTTGAAAGGAAGGAATTGTACATCTAGGTCAGAACGTAGAATGGAATTGGGGAGGAGTCTAATTTGTTTTTAAAACAGTAACAACTTCAATTCATGTTTATTTGCTTAATAACAGATCGATTTGACATGTAGTTCTTGGGTTTAATTTGTTGCTGAGCACTTAAGCATGTCCAAACATATGTTAAGATACTTAAGTATTTATTGTGTTAGCATGTTAGCACACATACAAATCTAAGATGCATCACGTGTACACCTTACAGTGCTCAGATGTGAAAATTCTGATGATGGTATAAAATTTTCAGATTTGATAAATTTAAAAAAATAAAGTATTTTTTCATTTACATGTGTACATTTTTCTGATTTTCAGCATAGTGCTAGGTAATAAATGAATTTTGTAAGCCATATTATTTTGATCATATAGAACAATATGGCACAAAAGAATTTTTGATGAAGATGGTGGCTGGCCAGCTGATTAGAACTGAGTGAAGTTACATTTGTGTCAAGCTTTCAGGGAAAATATGTTGGAAAGAATGATCAAAGAAATAAAAAATGCAATATTTATGTAGCTGATCAGTACCTTTAACGGTTATTTTCTGTAACCCTAAAATGCTTAAATGAAGAAAACTAGTAAGTGCAAAAACACGAAAGCTGTTAAGCCTCTTTAAAAGTGTAGTTATACAATTAAAACACCATTGCATGCAAGAAATGATAATTCTGCTACCCAGAAGTTTTCTGTATACATTCATTTGGGGACCAGGATACAAATTACTTCGGGGAAGCTCAGTTTTGTATTCGTGTGCATTTTATATTGGTCTGTAAATTCTGCTCGTGAGTTGATGATTCACGTCTTTATAATGAGAATGAAATTTATAGTTGTAAACTTCTCGTTTATTACGTGGCAAAGTAAGTGCAAACCTGATATTTTAAAAGGTTCGTGCAGAAGAGTAGTGACTATAGCAGATGAAAGTTTATTTTCCACAACTGAAACGCTTATCGCTTGCACTTGGCAGTTTTTTATCTTTATGTTTTGCTTCTCATCATGATGTAGAATTCTCATTTTGTTTAGTAGGAGAAATTGCTACAATACAGCTGTTAAATTACTTCATAACAGGAGGACAATATTGCAGGTATGGTCATATGTAAAGGCACAAGAAGCAATGTAAATTCTTGTCAATCGACTTACCAGTAAATTGTGATGCAAATGCAAGTTCAAGCTGGAAAATAATTTACTGTGTCCAAACACCTTATGCACAGGAGAACATAAAGCCAGAGTGTCTCCATTGCTTCTTAAATCTGGATAAAATATTTATTGGCAAAACCTAGAGGTCATAGAAATGAACTGTCTTCTGGATGCTGTGTGAGATGTCTCCCTTGCTTGGCCTTCGAATGAGCCGTGACCCTTAGCAGGAGAGACAACGTCTGAGATCAGAACGCGATTCCATACAGACTCACAGTCACCCCTGGGGTAATAACTTCTGGACATTACTAACCCTGACAGATTTGAATCAGTGTCCCACAAAATGCTTCCTATCAAAAACAAATCCTGATCCCTCTGAACTATTTATCTCCACCGAAAGATTTTTGTTGAGTTGAATTTCAGCATGAGCCTTCAGCTTATTTACAGAGCAGTAAACACCACATCTGAAAAACGGGTTGTGTGGTCATTTGTAGCTCTACAGCTGAATCTGTGTGTCCGTCCCACACTTAGCGGTCAGTTATTTTTCAGCCCTGGTGCTTGGCGAGAGGAGACGTGCTGTCAGAGACTGGCCGCTTCGCAGGCTCTGCAGGGAGCGAGAGGCAGGCAGGCATGGGGTCAGGGCTCAACAAGGCTGGTGGCATTTCTCTGCAGTACTGGGGTGGCCGCTCCCATGCCGCGGACTGAAGTTTTTGGGAGTACTTGACTCAATCCTAAAAATTGCCAAGGCAGCCGGCTGGACTCTGAACTGTGGCCAGCAAACTATTTTTCCACATAGCATATTCTCCTGGACCTCCCCCACCTCCGTTAGACTGAATACCTGGAAACACTGGTTATAAGTCTGAACTCTTGAAGAACCAGACTTCTGTTTCATTTCATCCATGTCTGTCACATACCGTGTACCTACATGCTTTGGAATGAAGGAGGATAAAACATGTGCTTTGCTTAGTTGTGTTAATTTCAGTTTGTGATTGTGTGATCATTGACGTTGGTTGTAAAATCATAACAGCTTGGAAAAAACGTGGCAGTAGATTCCTCTTTTTTAATGGTATGGTACTCTAAAATGTTTATCATTTCCAAACCGGAACAAGCAAATAGGGTTTCTCTAAATCACCTTTTCATCTTTGCTTCCTTTCTGCTTCCCTACCTACTTGATATCTTCCTTTACATAGCGCCTGTATTACACTAGCCCGTAAGCACTGTGTAGTGTAATGTATTTTACAGGCAGTCAGGAATGATGGCTTGGGAGTTTTGCTGTGGCGTTGTATCAGCTACTGGCGTCCGCGTATGAATTGGGGTCTGAAGTTACTTTCACCGTAGTTTATTATGATCTTGTGTGATAAGTAGAATAGGTGTGAGAATATGTGAGAAGAGACAGACAAAGGAAAATTGGAATTTAAATATGCCAAACTGGAAAATGCAGGGGATGGGTTTGGGGGTTTGATTTTTGCATTTGGTTTGCGTTTAGTAAATGCAATAGATGTGCCTTAATTTTGTGTGTGTCAGTGTATAAAATGAATATTGTGGGTGCAGTAATGTGTTGTAATTTCAGTGTTGTGGGAGAGAAGTTTTCTTTACCCAATATAGTTATCAGCAGAAATATGTTTAAAATAATTTGTAAATGAAACCCTGTAGAGTAAAGAACTAATTAAATTTTGGGCATGCTTTTGTGACTTTTATCAGCATTATACTTGGGTGCATGCAATGTTATGGATTGACTTAATTTTAGTTAAACACCTAAACATTTGACTGTGGCCATGAATTATGAATTTAAGCACAGCAGTAACATTAACTGTGTCCCAAGTTCTTCTAAGAATAGGAGAAGGGAAACGTGTTCTCTAAGTCTGATCCTCAACGCAGAAGCTCTTCTAACAAAACTTTTAAAAGCTGTCTTGAAATGTTAAAGTATATTTAAATCACTAAAATAGATACTCCCTAAGATGATTTTCTGTATCTTTCAAGCAGATATTCTCTAGCCCTAATTTGCAGAGTGCCGTTTTATGGTGCAGAGCAGTATTTCAGCATTGGCAGCCTCATGTAATCGAAGCCAAATATCTTTGAGTCATTCCACTTCCTAATCACTGTTGTTCACCCATGCCATAGAATGGGGAAACAATGTTTAAAATAGTTGGCTTTTTATTTATTTATCGGCTTTCTTTATACCTTTTAATGTGTACCTGTGCATGTGGTTATCATCCTCAGTTTTTATGTTAGGGCTTGCACAACTATATATATGTACCTGGGGGACTCCTGGGAGTTAAGGTTTCTCTCTCACACAGCAGAAGGTAATTTTAACCTTGTATTCTCCCATGGGTGTAAGCCTGTGATCCCTGGACAGTTGACGTTAATTAGAAATTAGCAGGGAGCAATTGTGCTTCCCCTGGAGGATCGTTTTTAGCACAAATTTAAGATGAAAGAAAATGAGAAGCTGTGTTGCCTGCCACTCATTCGGGTTATTTTCTTACCTCCTTATGATGGTAAATGATCATCAAATACTTGTTAAACTCCTGCACAAAACTATTAGATTTGTTGACATTTTTAAATGTTAACTACTTTGGAGCGTTTTGCTGAAATTGAACTACTTTCATATCTTTTCTAGGTGGCTTTGTATTAACCCCTCTCAGCACATATCAGCTAAACAGAATATAGGTTAAACTTTACTGTTTAACTTTCTATATTCTATATCTGTCCCAATAAGCAGGACAGTTCTAAATCTGCATACGAGCTGGTTTAGAAACAGGATTGTTCCTCCATTCAGAACATATTCAGCCCATCTGCTCTAAAAATGCTATCAGGTCCTACCTACCAGCTGCCTACCAGCGTTATATCAACTTTTCTGTGTATTAGATTAAGTTTTTAACTTGAAGCAGGGTGACTCTATGTCAGTAATAAGGCATTAAAAAAATCAGAGCTATGGGCATAAAACTAATCCATATAAATCGAAACCATTCCCAAACTATGGATTCATAGTAAAAATCAGAAACGCAGATACATGCAAAATGTTACATGTAATCAAGAGAAGTTTACATGTGTGGCTCAATTCAAAATCCAGTGGACGCAGTAAACGAAAGTTGTAGCAAATGATGTAATTTTACTGTTAGTAACTGAATTGCTGTATGTTTGCCTTTCCAGATCACTCTAGATTGTAGTGCCGCCCCACCAGCAGCGCAGGGGACGGGGATGGGGCTGCAGGCAGGTCATCGCACGTTGTCTCTGCTGCTCCTTCCTCACGGGTTGGGCTTCTCACACCCTGCCCCTGCCCCAGCCTGGGTCCCTCCCACGGGAGACAGTTCTCCATGAACTTCTCCAACATCAGTCC
>JAVJGI010000040.1:98994516-99013358 GCA_035590275.1 Ibycter americanus
AGGTGGGGATCTGCTCCACCATGGACCTCCATGGGCTGTAGGTGGGGATCTGCTCCACCATGGACCTCCATGGGCTGTAGGTGGGGATCTGCTCCACCATGGACCTCCATGGGCTGCAGATGGGGACCTGCTCCACCATGGACTTCCATGGGCTGAGGGTGACAGCCTCCCTCACCATGGTCTTCACCACAGGCTGCCAGGGAATCTCTGCTCTGGATCTTGGAGCATCTCCTGCCCTCCTCTTGCACTAACCTGGGTGTCTGCAGCTCTCACATACTCTCACTCCTCTCTCCGGCTGCAGTTGCCGTTGCACAGGGTTTTTTCCGTTCTTAAAAACATTATCGCTGAGGCGCTGCCACCGTCCCTGCTGGGCTCGGCCGTGGTCAGTGGTGTGTCTGCCTGGGAGCCACTGGCATGGGCTCCATCGGACATGGGGGAAGCTTCTAGCAGCTTCTCACAGAAGCCACCCCTGTAGCCCCTCCTGCTACCAAAACCTTGCCACACAAACGCCCTACACCTTTCTGCAGAAAAAAAAGTCCTTATTGCTATTTATCATAATCTACTTTAGACTTTGGTGAACAGAATAGTTAGTGCTTTGCCAGAGTATTTCAGGGTGCTGTACAAAGAGAATGTCATTGTCTAGTTTTGTCTTCAAAAATGTTAACATTTTATGTAAGATTGGACATGATTGTGTTGAGATTTACGTTCCTGATTGGTTTCTGTCTTAAATATTCTATGGAGTTGTGTGGTAATAAGTCATAACATGATTTTGTGCGGTTCACTTCCTAAGATTACTTAGTCATACTTTCTACAGAATGCAAAAGTATTTGAGGTATTTTGAGGCTTTCATCATTACAAGAATAGCAGAAGCTGGAGTCTGTCTTTTAACATATGTTTTCACAAAATACAGCTTTTACTTGACAGTATTAAAGTGAAGTACAGTAATTATCACATTAAGTGAGAGAATTTTTTCATGTTGTCATTAATAATGCAAATAAACATTTCTATTTTTTTCCAATAAAAATGTTCAGCTAATTCTTTAGAACAAAAAATTGTTTCATTGATTACGTTTATGCAACAATAGTGGCTGGAGACTTTATATTTTTTTTGTAATGTAGCATCTGTAGGGGGATGTGCTTCTAGCCTGTCCCTTGCATAGACTTGGCACAGAAATTAATTTCTCTTTCAATGTGACTTCTAACCTGTTAGAGCATCCTGCTTTCACTTGTTGACTCCGTCACAAATACTTGTTTCACATTCCCTTTAAATCATCTTCTAATACTTTTTATTAGTTTACACTTTCATTTTTAAGTTCTGGCTTGAGGTTTGTCTTCTGACACACTGGGATTTTTTCCTCTGAACAAGAATGTAATTTCTGACCTGGTATAGATTTGACTTTTGATACTTGCCTCAAAGTGCTTTTTTTTCATTTTCTGGTGGACATTCATGTAAAAATAAACTGCCTTTACTTTCTGAAAGAAAAATACATTGCATCTAAATATCCTATCTTTCTGATAATTGAGTCATAAGCTAGAAACTTGCAGTAGCAACTTCAGAGTTTTTACTTCCTAAATTCAGTGTCTTTTTGTCAAGGAAATCACTCTCAGTTCAGGTTCTCAGTTACTCCAGTAGCACCTCCGGTGGCTCCAGGGAAGGTGAAACTTAAGGGCTTTGATGAGGTGAAACCCCAGGGTGCAAAAGTGTGTGTTCTCCTTATGCACCTTTCTTCCACGTCCCTGGGTTCTTTGGGGCTTGAAGAAGGCCCAAAGAAGTGTTTGTTGCAATGGGAAATGGTGTCTTCGCAAGTTTGATAGATACTCATACCCTTGGCGATGCTCAGATCTCATTGTTGGACACTGCGGGCTGCTGTAGGTAATGCTAATTACCTTTTTCACCGAAGCAATTTTGTTCTGGAATTACTAGCTGTGATTCTGGTGCCTAGGATTTTAAAATCTTGCACCTATCCACCAACCTGTCCACAAATACAGTGAGTTTTAGGCCTTTCAGTATCTTTGGGGAGTTCACTGCCATCCTTCTCCGTGAAGATAGTTTGTTCTTTAGCTGGAAGGAAGAAGGGGGTTTGTGCTCTAATGGTTGATTCTCCTTTTTTTGTTGTTTTCCATAAAGGCAAGGTAGCCCATGTAGCATTTTTAAAGTCCTTTTCCAAGGTGATTTCGAACTTTCAGTTATTTTAGGAAATTAGATGCGCCTTGCTTTTTTTTTTTAAACCTCATGCTTTCCTTTAGAAATGCTTATTATTTATCATGTGTGCATCTTACCTTCTGTGTGTTAGGGGAGAACGCTGAAAAGCAGTTCCTGAACTCCTTCTGTCCTGTGACGAAGAGTTCAGAGAGGTTCGCAGACTGAGGAATCTCACAGTAGATGAAAGGAGTATTGCAAAGTCATGGATAGGGATCACCTGCTTCTTTAACAGCTCCTTCAGTTAGACCTTACGCAACTACGCTCTGCACCATACTTTTGTATTTTTTATGTGCAAAGTGGACACTTGAAGCTTCACTTACATCTTTGCTAGGTGCTACCGTATTGAGGAGGCTGCCTAGGAGAAAGCTGCGTTTGCCATAGCTCTCCTTCAATCGTGGTTTGTTTAGAGACTCAATATGCCTTTCTTCAGATTTCCCATGTTCTTGGAGTGTCTACAGTGACTGCAGGCAGTCCAGCTGAAGAAGAGATATTTACTTACCCGTAACTGGTTTCACTTTGAGATATGCTATCTACACATTTAACACTTCAGTTTAGCTGTGTTTCTGAGTTATGTCTAGTTTGTGGATTCTGTCTTGGATGGGAATTGAGCCCCCCCCTCCGTTGCTACATGAACTACTGGCCGAAAGAGGTGGGCGTGAAGGATGTTCCTTGGATACTGCTGTGATAATAACTTCGTAGTTGACAGTGCTCGCGTATACCGCTGTGTGATTACATATAGGTCACTTCCTGAAGTTGTGTATAGGTAGCTAACTGGTCTTTTTCTTCACCCTACAACGTGGCTGCTTTGTACTTTTTTGTTAACAGCAATCCAAATGCCAAAGATATTGTGGGTTTTTTGGTTTCAATATGCAGCTTTCCCCTAAAGGGTGAAATATTAACACTTTAGCCTATTTTTAGACTGAAAACTGAGGCAACTTCTACAAGAAAACACAGGTGTCCTAGAAATTGAGAACTGCAAAATGAAAGAAATGTTTTCAAATCGTGTTTTTGTCTAAGGTAAAACCCTGTAAAAACCTTTAGTGAGATGCTTTAACTCCTTTGTCTTCTACTCAGCTGTAAACCCAAGCTACTGCAATCTCTGGGATTTCAGAGCTGGCGCTGAAACTGGGGCAAGGAGGTGTGAATTATAAAGGTTTACAATAGATCATAGAGGATGAAACATGTTCCATTAATGGACTCAAAAGGTACATCAATAAATAATATCTAAAAATATTCAGGTATTTTTTACCTACTTAAAATGTGTCTGTATCTCCCACCCACATGAAATAAGCGTTTTCAGAATGCTGGTACATAGATGGCAGCTTTGCTTTAGTTGCTCAATATTCTCTGCATAATAAATGAGCTTAAATTGTCTGAGATACAGATTGTTTCATCCTCAATGATCTTGATTTGCGCCTTCCTTTAAAACTCCTTTTATACCATATCTTCTGTTTTTCTCAAAGTTGAAAAGGCACTGTCTGTGTTAGGCTCACCAAGTTATACCCAGACACTTGATTTCAGCTTGGGAATTTATAGTGTTTGTACCAATCTTGCAACTAGTCCATCTTTCTGCCTAAGAATCCTGCATGTCTCGTGTTGGTATTGCAGAGCCAAAAGGGTACCGTTGTGCCTGGCAGGCATTTGGCAGGCTTTCCAGATTCTTTAACTGATGCCCAAAGGCAGTTGTGGAACATTATGGGATTTGATAAAATTGATCTCAGTAGTATGGTCTGAATGCAAACACTCCTGTTTCCACTGAACTGATTTGATTCCATTTTTGTATTCTACTCCCTTTGAATAATACGCGTATTTTATGAAATTCTGCATTATGTTTTCGTAGACTTTAATGAGGAGAGTTCATGGTAACTGTTAAACTCAGACTTGTCTTCAGCTTGCAAAATTGGGTATATATAACCACCTCATTCATTTAAAACAGTTTTCAAGTCTTTCAGTATTGATTTAGTTTAATTCTAAGCATAAGTCTTCTCCAGTAGTAACAAATGAGAAGTTTGTCAGCATCTGCTTTGGGAAGGTTTTTCCCCCTTGCAAACTGTAATGTGATTCTCTGATTAGAATGTTGGGAGCCTCAAAAATGGTATTCGTTTCATCTCTGTCAGTCTCACTATCAGGGTACTCTCTCTTTGTTTCTATTATTATCTCTTTAGTAATACAAGCTTTCCATTTTTTTCTTTATGACAATTATTAGATTTTATATTCTTGTCTGAGGACATCACTGATGTCCTTTTATAAGTATGTATTTAGAGGTTTCCAATTCTGTTCCATCTGTTGTATAAAATTTCATGAGTATTACTTTTTCAACTTTTACCAGCTCTTTGGGGATTTCCTAAAGTTTGTCATTTTCCTCAATGGAAGACTGATGCCAGTTCCTGACCAGTTGCCTTGCTCCATGCTGATTCTCATTTCCTTTTCAATAGCAATCATCCTGTCTAGCCTTCTAGTTGTGGGAGCCTCAGAGATTCTCTTTGGGTTCCATGACTTCAAGTGCCAGGTCTTTCTGTCTTACTATTTCAAGATACAAGAAAATCTGTTTCCATTAATCTTCAGATATTACTCCTGACTTTGAATCAAGTTGGTAAACCCAATTGCTAGTGATACTATCTCTTATTTAATTATGTATGTTCATATGTGAGAAAATATGTTGTCCTTCTCAGCTACATCTTTATTCCTTTTCCACTGCTATTAAATTTTCCTAAAACCTTATTCCCTAAATACAATTTTCATACATTACCTATTCCAATTTTAATGGTTTAGTGATGCCAGAGAGTTTTGTTGCCATAATTTGAATGCTATCATATCTTTGAATTCTTCATAAAGCATATTTTTAATTTTGTCTTTGATGTTTCTACAGTGATAACAGTATATTGCGCTAATTCTCTTTTAACCTTCAGTTGTAGAATTGTTCACTCATAGGTCGAATCAGGTAACTGCCCACAGTGTCAAATCTCCTTAATTGCTTCTCCACAGTATGGGTTTGCTAACTTTAAAATGTTGATTTTCTTCCTATTTGGCTTCTTTAAAATGTGGTAACACATTTACATTGTGTCTGCGCCCCTGTGCAGTGGAGGCCATCTGACACATGCAAGCCCAAGATGTTTCAGGTGCCTGCAGTCCGAACTTCTGTTTGGATAGCTGGAGTGGTTTGATTTGTCTTTTCCAAACATCTAAATTTTACTTGGACTTCATGAATAGCTTTGCTTTTTGTGGGGTAAAAGGTAGTAAGTTGATATCTCTCCCCACATCAATGTGCAGTATCCCTCTTAAGTTTATCTGAAGTGTTGTGGATTGTCCCATTTAGGGAGTCTGCCTTTGGGCAGCAAAGCTGCTGCTCGAGTGACTTGGAGAGTTGTGGCTGCATACAGCCTGGCAAAGTCAGAGTCCTTCTGAAAAAGGCACCTGAACTTACACATCTTTAACAGTCCTTCATTTTATTTAGAATTTTTGACGGTGACAAAATCTACTAGTGTCCTGATAACAACATTGTAAACCATGTTAACTGTAATTTTTAAGGCGTCTACAACTTGGTGACACACTGAAAGTGAAATAGTTCACTGAGAAATGGGTAAGAGCATCCCTGGGGCAACAGCATCTAATGAATTTGTACTGTTTTACCTTTGTCATTGACAAACTTAACAGTCTATATTTAAAATACCATCTTTTTTCTTTCTGATTTTGCTTATGATGTCCTGTATGTGTACTTCTGTATACATGTTTGCATCTGAACATTCTTCTTCAAACCTGTTGAAGGAATGCATGTATTAATTACTTCCAGTGACCCCAAAGTACTAAACTGATTTTGCCTCTTACAAAGAAAAGTTTTTAAATTACTGACAATTCTAGACAAAGGAAACTGTTTCCAAAGTCTTAAGAACAACAAGTACATGAGAACGTGGTTAGTTGAGGCCATCTTTCTGAAAGGTGAACTAGGAGACTTTAGAGCTGTTTTCCTGCTGATACGGCTTCTTCTGCCCAGTGTCCTCAACTGCACAGCCAACTCGGTCCATTCCTCCGTTTGGAAGTGAAGCCACAACATTTTGCTCTAAATTAGGTTTTATTCACCGACACATAAATCAATATTTTATGATTATGGGTCAATCCTGTATATTTAAGGGAGTCTTTTATATTCTGAACTCACCTGCTGTTTGGGTGTACCTGAGAAAAAAACAGATGCTTCTTACAGTCATCCTGCTGCCTTCCAATTAGCTGAGTGAACTGTGCTTGCCGATAAAGAAAGCCGAAAGATCACATTTCTGCTGTGATTTCTTTAAATTCAGGTATCTGTCAGAACATACCATGAATGAGATGAGACAGTGTTGTCTACAGACAGTATTTGTTGGGTGCTCACACCCCAGTGATGCCCACTAACTTCACAGTCATGCCCAGCTCCTTCTGTATATCATTCCAATTATTTGTTTACACGAATGAATAATTCTTTATACACACTTACTTTGGAAAATTTGCTTCTTAATTTCTTTAATTCTTGCAAGGTAAATTCTCTGTTTCCCAGTGATCCAAGTTATACCGCATTGTGTTGATTTGGAACATAATTTACATTATCTTATCACACTTTCATTAGTAAAGCACACTGGCTTTCTTTGAAGTTAAGCTCATGGGTTTTGACTTAATAAGGAAATAGCGTTGCTTGTGAGTCTGAAACGTTACATCTGAAAATTTAATTCTGAAGCTATACAGGGTTGTGTTTCAAGCACATCACAG
Organism: Ibycter americanus; assembly: GCA_035590275.1. Classification (NCBI taxonomy): domain Eukaryota; kingdom Metazoa; phylum Chordata; class Aves; order Falconiformes; family Falconidae; genus Ibycter; species Ibycter americanus. The sequence continues at coordinate 99,001,453 of JAVJGI010000040.1, forward strand.
TGCTTGTGTCGCACCTTGTTTTGAAGATTTAAGATCGTATTGTCACATTTGCCAGTGTAGCATGGAGCAAAACTGAAAAACTTTGAAGCTACTTGATAGCTTTGAGTCGTTATGGGGTGGGGAGGCTGTGTATGTGGAATTTTGACCCAAATACTACACTTACTCTTAAAACTGAGAAATTTAGTAGTATTATTATTCAAATTTGCTTTTTATGCTGCTCACAGGAGCAGTAGTTCCGTACACAAACTTTTTCCATATGGTCATGTATAAATATTGCTCCTTAAGGAAAAAAAAAAAGTGTTAGAGCAGTGATGGTAAAAGTTTTTGACCCACCAGATCTTCCATTTATAAAGCCATAAATCTCAAACCTATCTGGAAACATTGCCCAGTCCCCTGCATGCTCTATGCTATGAAAACTGTCTGGGGCACAGGTATTAAGTCAGCAGTTATGAACATCTCTGAATAAGGATGCAGAATTATAGCTGTCATAACATTGCTATTCAAATTACTCTTCTGTTTTGATTTTTTTCTATTCTGTTCTTAATTTCAAAATCCATCCTCTTAAATTTCACATCAACTTTGTACACCATTAACCTTTGCTTCCATATTCAGACATTCAAAGCCTGTTGTTTTCAGAGGTAGTAATGTCCTAGACTTGCAAGCGGAAAGCATCTCTGAAAATTAGACTGTTTGCATTTCATGAGGAATACTGCCTCTGAAAAAAATCACGTTTAGGAATATATAGCAATGTACAGCAAAAACTGTCTGGTGTACAGTAAAATTGTAGTGCTTTTTAGCTACAGTAAGAGTACATGAATTGTCTTTTTAATGTCTCTGGCTAGCATTCAGGAAAACTGCTTATGGCTGCTAAAACCTTCCCCCAGCCGACCTGCCCACCCCTCTCTCACCTGAACGTGTGGTTCAGATATTTCATTATAACACCACCTTCTGTAAGTACTGTGTTGATAAGGATGTAGCATATAAGCTGCTGTGTTTTGTCTGATCGACTGGTGTGGTATAAGTTGTATCTCATTTGGTACTTTGAGAAGGGAGTGGAGATTGTTAAATTTAGTGCACATCATGCATGTGTTGTTAGCGGCTCTTTCCTTCACAACCTTGATCCTTCCCGTGTAGATGTTTGCAACTAAAAAACTTTTCATGTGGTGATTTCTCACAGAGGAACAGGACAAAAAATTTCCAGCCAAATTGTTTGTATAGCCTGTGATGTGAGAGAATAATATCTCTCTTAAATCTGTCAGCTGTTCGGGGGTAACTCTTTCGAGCTGAGCATTCCTCAAACTCTGCTTTGCTTTAATGCCTGTCTTGCCCGGAGCCGTTCTCCTTTCTTTGTCTCTGCTGCAGCAGTTCTTCATATAAATGATCTTGAACGAAAACCTTGGAATAAAACCTCTGGCCCAATGGCAATTTTAGTTCTTTAATTTCTTCCTTGATCCATTCTTGGTTCTGCTTCAGATAGAAATCTTGAATTCTGTGTTTCAGTTAAAGTCTTGCAGCTTTTCATCTTACTACTCCTTCGACTGCTTCTTCTGTCCCCCCTTACCCCACGCTGCTGACTTTGGCCTATCTTTTGAAACACGCTTGGACTTGGGGGTTTTGCCAGTTCTAGCTTATTTATTATCTAAAACTTTACCTAGACAGTGTATTTCTGCAGGAAGTTACTCACTTCCATCAGGTTCATGCCTTAAGGGGAAATAACGTAGTAAGGAGAGGGTTGTTGCTCCTTGACTATTTACTATCAGCTGCACAGTCCTTCACTCTTTGAGACGGCATCTCTACTCGGCTTCATTTTTGAGATCATGTATTCATTGATTGGAAAAAATATGTTTTTCTGATTTTCTATTCAGTAATAGCTCAGAAAGAGGAGGAGACTGCTACCGCTTTGAAGAAGGGGTAGATATGCCGGCAATCACCAGCTTCTCTTACGAAGCCGGTAGAGTAAAACTCAATGTAGCGTCTGTGTCTCTGCAGAGGAGAGAATTTTTTCCCCACCTTTTATTTGGCGGTTTCTGTGTTCCCATGGCAGGCGAAGGCAGTAGTAGGAGTCCTCTTCTCCTGAATTTTAACACTGATCGTATTGGCAAGGGATTTTTTCCAGTTTGTTGTCCCTGTTGCAGACCGTGCTCTCAAAGTAAATTTCAGAACATGGATGTTGTAAAGGTAGTGTATTTTAGTTTGGGAAGTAACATTTCTCTAGGCGTGGAATGCTAACCAAAGCTGTACTCGCATTTTCTTACAAATAAACAACGGTCATTGGCATTTCTTTCATGTCCCTTACCTTGTGTAAGGTCCGTTACCTTTTGATATCTGCTTACTAGAAAACAAATGAACCAAAACCTGAAAGAAAAATTAAAAAGACAGACGATTTATCTAAATTCTAGAAATACTTTAAGAGATTTTTATCTCGTTGTGCCTGTAATGTTAAATGCTGTCAACACCCCTCTCAAAAAGGATATGTTACAATAGGAAATGTAACTGTGAAGACTTAACAGAGATTATCCGAGGTATGACAGATCTGTCACACAAAGGAAATTAAGGACTCTTCAGTCTGGAAAAGTGCTAATTGAGAGGGACTAGAACAGAGGTCAATAAAATTGTGAAGGGTACTGAGAAGGTGAAGAGATGTTTCTGGTCTGTCCCAGCGTAACAATTAGGGGACATCAAATGGAATTAGCAAGTGGCAGAAGCTCAGAAGAGAGGGAGGGTGGTTTTGTTGGTTTTCTTTTTCTTTCGAGTGGTTACGGTATGGAGGGGTTTAGATTCAAGGGGAGACTGGACACATTAATGGAGGAGAAGTCCATCAGAGGCTCCTGGTTACAAAACTACCTCTGACAAAATCGAGTCGTTGAAAGGAGGAAGGGGTTCTGGAGGACTCTACATCTTCCGTGCTTCCCCGGGCTTCTGCTGCTGCCCATTGCTAGCAGGAGACTACTGGCTTAGGTGGACCTTTGGTCTGATCTTTCTGACCCTCAAAGTCCCTGAAACGTAAACAGGACTATAGATTACAGAGGGGCAAGAACACAAGTTCAGAAAGATTTTTATTTTTTTTTTAATTAGCACTTGTTAATGGAGCACTGCTTGCAGTTTATTCATTTTGTTTCATCGTGCCAAAAAGGCGTGTTAATCATTTTGGTTTATCTGCCTGATTTCTGTGTCAGAGTGAAGAGCTAAATGACTGTCACTGAAACAGACGTGGATGGGTCCTCGGAGCCCAAGACGTTTAGTATTGGTGAGAAGCATTGTGTCAGACTGCGAAAAAGTGTATTATATTCTCAGCTACTCATGGCTGGGATCCTATTATTTCTGACCATGCTTGACAGCTCTAATGTTAAACAGTGAAGGGTCTTAGAAAATTAGCGTAATTTCAATGGCTGCTTTAGTGCAGCAAACATTGTCAGTTCCCAAGAACAGTTCCCTGGTGCAACCCTTAATAAATTCAAACTTTATTTTTAGTGATGACCTTTAGTAATGCGAGCCTTGATCCATTGAGATGCTGTTCACTTTTGATGCATCTCCAAATCCCTTTTTTATGCATTTTAAATCAACACACGCTTATTCTGAATTTATGCGTGTGGATAGACAGAGAGATGTAATTTAAACACATCTGTTCAAATATGCATTTCAGATCAACTTGGTGCCGGTTCTCATAATACGGCTGAGTTTTTGACGGGTATTATATCCCTAAAGTACACAGCAGATGGTATTTATTAGAGATTGGATGGAATTGAAGTTTAAGGATGTTGAGCTTTTTGTCTTAAGTCACTCATTTTTTAATCATAAAACAATAATGATCTGAAGTTATAAATCTGTAATGAAGTTCTGTAAAATGTTTCATATTTATGGCAAGAGTAGAACACCTTATATTTGAATAAAGTTAGTTCAAGCCGTAACTGTTTGTTTTTTTTTTTAAAAAAAAAAATGATAATGAGAAGTATTATAACGTTTCTCATAAAACATTTGGGCTGCATCTAGCAGGAACTCTAGCAACCTTCACTCTTGTTTAAAGAGAGAAAAACCGTGTGTGCTCTTTCCTCCTCAGGCAGTGAGCCATGCTAATTATGAAATATACTTTTTATCTAGGTCACTATTCCCCAACAGTAAGGACAGACCTAGTCCCTACTCGCACGGCATCCTCCATATACCTGTGCCTTCTCCAGCTGAGTTCTGGAAATCAGGTCTCCTAGCTGCCTCCAGGTGTCGTTCAGCCCAGTTTCTGGAAGAGCTCTTCTGGGGGCGGGAGGTGGGCTTGGAAAAGAAGAGTCATAAAAAATACCCAGTCTCACTCTCAGATAAACTCCGAGAGCTGTTAGATTGTGCATCTTGATCACAGCTACTGTTCTACAGCCTTGGTAAGGTGACTTGCATCAAAACCACTCGTGACTCCAAGGTTCCAAACCAACCTCCTGAGCTGCACTTGCAAATCAGTTGGAAGTTGCTGCAGAGCGCAGAGCTCAGGTGTAACGTGTTCCCCATGTGAATCGCCACCGTGAGCAGCCTTGGGTGCCCTGTAGAAGGCACAAAGCAGAACACACGCAGTGACTCCATAGCTGTCGGCATGCTAGGCTTCATATGGAGTTTCTGCTGCCCTTGAAATCTGAAGCGTTTCACTGTGAATCACTTCCAAATGGGTAGGATTTATGGTCTTGCCAATTATTCTGACATGTGTATGGTCATACACCCGTCTTCAGGGAAATCTGCAAGGATACTCTGAAGAAATACTCTGGGGGTTTCTCTGTGGTCGTGTCTGGGGTTTATTTGTCTCTCTTGTTATTTTTTAAAAAAACCAATATATCAATAATATGCCATTACAATTTCTTTGTCTGGTTTGTTGTGTCTTAGGCATCAGTTTCAGAGAGGTAGGATCCAAGCTATGAAAACAATTAAAAACCAAACAGAAAGTCTTAAAATTATATATTTTACACACACAAACAAAATTTGACTGACTTAAATGTCTGCTAGTATTCAGTGTTTCAATAGTCTAATGAAAGTAAACAAGTGAGTTGACTTATAAATGAAGCCATTATACACTTTTACAAACGATAACAGCGTAAAGTTATCTTCACTTTAATGCAGGCAAACTGCAAGGCGAAGGAGAACTGATTTGTGAGAGAACCTGGAGCTGGGTTAGGCAGTAATAGAGAACATTTTAAAATATTTGAAATAATGTAATTGCGTTGCAGTGGGAACACGTACATGAATAAAAGATGTTAGCAGGTGTCCTGCTGGGGTGGAATCTCATGCTATTGTATTTAATAGAAATATATACACTGTAAACAGCTCTAAATTTGGTAAAAGTAATCAAAACAGAAGGTCTGAATAACTAATATGCAATACGATTTAAAAATAATGAAGCTTAAGCCTGATAGTTTATTAAATAAACCTTTTTTCTTGCACTGAATATAAGCAGATATTTTTTTTTACACAGTGAGGCCATAACTTTCACCCATTTCTCTCAGTATGCAGTTGTATCAGACACTATTGGATGTAGTATACAGTTGGGGTTTTTCCAATGCAGTTTATTACACATTTAAGAGAAATTCAATCAAAATGCAGTAAACTCATCTTTTCGATTCACTTGATCTGATTGACAGTTTGATAGAAGCAAACATAAGGTCCCTCAGACTTAACAAAGCTTCAAGTCAAAGATATTAATACGAACTATGGAAGAGTGGAGATGGATACTTTTACATTATTTATATTTATTTTATTGAGGTCTGAGTCCCTGGCCATGTTCACTCCGATAAGTTGCCACCTCTCTGTTCTTTGAGATCATCTATGAAATATCTGTCCTGTCTTGCCATTTATACTTTTCTTGCTAAGTTTTATAGTAGTGCTTTAAATATCTTTCTTGTGAAGTTATGATTGGATCTTCCTTATTTATCTGACAATCAGTGGCAAAATCTCCCACTCTTTGTCCTGATAATTTTGGTGATGTCATGTGTCTAGAGCAACCGAACACTGGAAAAGGAAATAGCAGCATTAAGTAGAATTTCATATAAAAAACTAATAACATACATTCTGTGGTGAACTTGATAGTACTGCTTGGTTTCTTACATCATTTTCTTTAATATTAATGTTCATGATATATATAGCTGCATTTGGATAAGGAGTCTTACCAAATGATAGTTTATATTTAGCTGTAAGGCTCGGTCTGTTATCATTTAAAAGGTTTCACACAGAAATGTTAATGAAATGTCTACTGTCATTGCACCGAGGTACTTTCCAGTTTCACTCGATGTGTAAATCACTTGAGCAATTGATACGAGGGTTCAAAAGAGCTCTTTTTTTTCTGCCACAGAGGTTTTGAACCTGTCCATCCTGGACTACTTCTAAACGCATATGGAAAAGATTACTAAGAAAAACACTGTCAGTGGATAGCCATTTATTAGAAGTCTGTTCATTCGTTGCATAATTTAGGGTAAATCATAAACTGAAAAAGATGGAAAGCCCCCTGCTTCAGAAATTACGTTCAGGTTTACTCCCCTAACTCCAGACACTTAAATTAGGAGTATATTGTGCTGTGCCCCATTCATCGTCCGTGGAGAGAAGAGGGAGAAGCGCAGAGGGATTTCAGATCAGAAGCAGGCTGAATCCCTTTCTAAAAGTGTCGGGATCTTCCCATGGCTTAATCCTCAGTTTAATCTCCATATAGTCAAGAGAGAGGCAGGCTGAGGTTTCATGTTGTCACTAGCCTTTGAAAGAGGCAGTGCTTCCAGCTGAGCACTCTGTTTCTCTTGCGCTAGCTCCAGCTCGTGCGAGTCCTCAGTGAGCAATTCCAGTGTAAGTCAGAAATCCCACAAGACTGAGCCTTGTAGAGAAGAAGGAAAGGGCTGGGGGGGGATGGGGGGCTTCTGGAGGACTGTGTGTGGTCATGGGGAAGCTGCAAGCATCTCCTTCAGCTCCACCACAAAATGCCAAGTGGAGGTGCCTGTTAACATTCTGCAGATATGCTTGAAAGACCAACTTTCAGGTACTTTCATGTTATTTTATCCATTAACTTCATTTCATCTACAGGTTCCCTAAACGGGCATATACTGCAGAAAGGTTCTAAAATACAAAACGACATGTGACACTGACATAACATTTCGGAGAAGACTGGCTTTATTTTCATAAGAATTCCACTTATTTTTCCCTCACATTTTTTCAATGCAAATTTCTAATTTATGAATCAAGAAGTTGCTAGGTCATCACATTTGTTGGTTTGACCTTAATCACTCTAGGTTTCCCAGGCAGTTCTTGTACACTTCTGTAAGAACATGTAGTGTTTCAAATATATTCGTATAGCTCTTTACTCTAACCCAGTATTTTGTTATACGGGGAGGCATGGAGGTGGGGGATCTTGGCTAAGAGAGTGTTGGTGGCTTTAAGTCATTGCTGCATTTAAATGTTAATTGCCGAAAGGGAAGTGGGAAGAATATGTGATCATGCAAAAAAGAATTTCAGGTGGTCACATGAGTAGGTGAAGATGCTGATGAATTTTTGCTTCTTTACATAATTTCTTCCCTGAGCGTGGATTTGGTTTGTAATGGTTATTGCTAAAGGAGGTGTTTTCTGTAACTAATGCCACGTGAAATGATCCACGTATCACTTGAATGCTAGCAAGTTTTACACATTCGCTGCTGGTTTTCTTAGACATCTTGCTCCGTGAAAATAGGGGGATTTTTACTGATTTATTTTTGGCGGCTTGGTACTCATACCTCTTTCCTAAAGCAAATGACCAGGGATTTTGCATTTCACTTCCAACTTACCTTCCATCAAGAGTTCTCTAACTTCCCTCTGCTGGGGAATCGGTCCGTGCTGTCGCTGCAGTATCTGCTATGCTTTCCTGTTGCAGCTCGTGCAGCTTCTGTTTTCTCTCACCCTGGTAATTAAGTCCCCTGGGCAGAAAAGAGCAGGAAACTTGTCACCATGAGCGTATACCCACACTGCTTGCTAGTTAGTAATGTGCAACAGAGATACCTGAGCAAACAGATATTCCAGGAACTATCTAGCTGCACTAGCAACAGAGTTTATCTCAGATTTTTTTTTTTTTATTTTTTTAAATTTTTTTCAATTCTAGACTTGTTTAGAGCTAACTCAGATGCCTTTGAGCTGTGAGGAGGCAACTCTTGGAGCCACAGTTACCCACAGCACATTCTTTACTTACCCACGACTTTACTTCCAGGCATCTGCCACTCCTTGGGGAGGTAGAATGATTTTTTTTCGCTGACCCAAGAGGCTGCCTTGGTTCCTCTTCAGGTAGAGGGTAAGATGTTGCATTTCTTCCGTGTCCTTTCAGACACATCTGTTCCTCTCTTCTGGGAGGTTTTTGCTATCTGTCCTCTCAGCACTTGTTTATGATCATTTCTAGGTGTGCTGGTCCGTACAGCATCACGCTAAACTGGACGCTTCTTTAATGTAAGATTAAGTAGTTGATACTTTTTGATGGTCACATCTGCCCGAGATGGCGATGATCTGTATTGCTGGTCTGCTCCAGGACCACAGAGCATGTACCTGGAAGGGATTTATCTATGCAGAGGGACACAAAGGAGAGAGTGTTGAGGAACCCTATGTATCAGGGCTGTATTATCTTGATTATTCCTCAAATTCATCTTTTTCTGAAATTCCACCATTTTATTGTAAATATTCCAATTGAGAGTTGACTTGGGATTCTGCTTTTTCTTGGTTTTGTAAAGTTTTGTGAAGAATGGAGATGATAGCATGTCTTCAGAGAAGAAGTCTTGCAAGATTTATGATTGCCAGATAAAATGACTCACGCGATCTTTCTAGGCATTTGTCAGGATTATGAGTGTTTAAAATGGCTGGCAAATTTTATGCTCAGAAGTATAGAAACAGGCTGGCCACCTCCATTAGCTAGGCTGTACGGAGCATCCAGGCTTCTGTATGTTTGAAGCAACCTCCTGCTTCAGTAAAATCGTTTTATCTTTCGTAAGGGCTGCTGTGTGTTCTTGGTTCACTGAACAACGTGTTGCGGAGCTTCTCCACTGACCCTAGAAAACATTTGCTGCAATTGAAGTTTTAGACTTACTGTAAATGCATTTATGTAATAAATGTTACAAAATGCTTACTGGGGATGTTCAGCAGTTTTTTCTTTGTTTACTTCAGAGTAGATAAACTGTGTTTCATTTCAAAAAGCAGTTTAATATTGGCTGATGCGCCAGAAATTGTTCTTGTGTAATTTTCCATCGTGTTTCATAGCTGGGACAATTTTTTAAACATCATCTTAATCTATGCAATAAGGAATTTTGTGCTGCTTTCTTTCAAACTGTCAGAGTAAAGGTCACTTTAATTTTCAAGTGTATATGTGTGTTATATTCTTCTACAATTGTATTTTTTTCCCTTTTTTTCCATTAAGAAATGATGTTTCGCATGTGGAACTAATTGTACTTATTTTTGTTCATCAGTGCTTTGAGAAAGGCTGAGAGCTTGATATGTTTTTCAGTAGTGGATTTTATTTTGAGTGAAATCTCATGCTTTTCTCTCCTTTTAAAACTACTTTTTAAGCAATATAATCAACAGTGGTATAAAAATGCACTATGCAATGTCATATTTTAGGCAGTCATACTGAATTGAGCTGTAATTAATTGCTGTTGCTGAATACACTGTGGTCCTTATTCTCTTTTCATACCCTAGCTTTTCTTTGTGTGTAATAATTCCATCCAGAAAGAAATCTAATTACTAAGATAATTAACACCTTATCACCAAATGGAGTTCAGACATTTGTAGAGTTTATGAATTTTTAAAATATGTAATTTCCTTTTAACTGAATGACAACTGGTGTTATGGAGAAAAAAAGCATATTTTTTTGTATCTAGCTTGGTTGGACCTTATAATTCACGTTACTATAGAAACAACCAAACCTTTATAAAGGATGGTATTACTACTACCACTGGTAATAAATGCTTTGACTGTTGCCAATAGTGTCATTAAAATGGTTAAAATAACTTTATCATAATGGCTTTGTCAAACATAATGAATGTTCTGTTCATGTTCTGAGAAATGGCAGCTGATGTTATGTGATATTGATTTATAAAGTAATCTACTTTTTCTTCCATCAGCTTAGTATTACTGCACGAGATACTTGCGATGTGAACAAAATCAAGCTGCAGAACACAGTGCTCCTCTGTTCGCTCAGTCCTTAAAGCTAACCAGTTTTATTGTTACTTGATATCAAGCAGAACTTCATATTTTGTAATTTGTCAGTCTTAAGAAAGCAATGGCAACTGAGGCTGTTTAGCCAACAGCTCTGGGGAGTTTTGCTGTTCTGCACAATATTCAGCTCGTTTCCCACTTAGGATTATTGGACCAAGTCCTTGAAAATGTTCAGTTTTATAGTGATTTTGATTTGGCATTCGAATGCCATGTTTTAACTTCGTCTCACATGATGGAATCTGAATTCATGAACTCAAAAAGAAATGGAAAGAATTTGGTTTCTTCTGTGGGGATTTTTCATAAGGAAAAGGTGAAAGAAGGTTCTAATAATATAATGGCTAATAAACTCCTGTGTGGCTAACTGTATACGCAGGCACATGCAGAAAGGAGGCCGGGGCATTTGCTTTGATATAAACTCATTGCCAATACTTCAATAAAAAAATTATTTAAGTTTACAAAAAAAAATAAGTCACAAAAGATATTTACTACCATATACTGTTTGTGTGAAGGCTGCTGTAGTGAATATAAGGTCTGCATGCTCTGATATTGCACCTAATCACATTACCAAGAACAATATTCTCTGCTTCCCCTTTTTTGGGTCTTTTGCCAAGAGATTCTCCTGTTCCAGTAGAGCTCATGGTTGCAGGAAGTTTTTCTTTCAGCTATTCCAGCTCAAGTTTCTTCACCCCTATAACCACAACGTTATTGTTTCTGGGGTGATGTACTGTCTAATGAGAAATGATAGTTCTCTTTGCCCATCCAAATGATTTATAAATTGTCATTTGGATTGCATGCGTTTGTGTTTACAGTTCTGTCTTTCGTCCTGGTGGGGGGAAGAGAAGCCTTCCAGCCATTTCTTGAGGCTGGAGACAGTCTTGGAGGCCGCTTCTTAAGCTCAGGTGTGAGCTTGTAGCGCTGGTCTTTGTGCCATTCACCCCTAAAAGAATCTCTCAGCTGTTCCCTTGCCTGTAGCCTACTTAAGAACTGTAAATTACGTAGGTTGGAAGGGACCTGTGGAAGTCATCTCATCGACTCCCCTCACTTGAAACAGGGCCAGCTTAAAGTCAGATACCACCGTTATCTGTATAAGTTTCTTACTTTTCCTCATAAATCATATTTTCTGCAGTTCATCCTTGTTTCTACAACAGCGTTGGTTGTACGCTATCAGTAACAGCCTGAGCTGTTTCCGTAGGGATCACTGAGCACTTCTGAGCGCTGCACCTTCCTGCCTTTCTGCAGGAGAGCTTTGTCGTTATTCCCACTTCACACAAGTGGGGTGAATAGAGAACAGTGCTGCGGTTTCACGGTTTCTCATGGGGCAGTGGTCATCCAGTTGGCTAGCATCAGGTTTGGAAAAGAGAGTTGATATCTCCTGGGTCCCATAGAGTGCTCTGTAAATACGATGCAGTAATCTCTTGGCTGTAGGATTCATTTTTCTGGGCTGCGTCAGAGAATGACAGAAGGGGTGAGGTTGGCAGGGACCTCTGGAGGTCATTTTGTCCAACTCCCCTTGCTCAAGCAGGGCCACCTAGAGCCAAATGCGCAGGACTGTGTCCAGACAGCTTTTGAATATCTCCAAGGAGGGAGACTTCACAAGATCCCCAGGCGATGTGTGCCAGTGCATAATCACCTGGAGTAAAAAAGTGTTTCCTGATGAGAAGCACATCACCTGAGCCCCCATGCACTTGACTAGTGACCCCAAGAGCTCTGTAGTCACTTCTAATGCTGGCCAGGTT
>JAVJGI010000040.1:99013458-99176374 GCA_035590275.1 Ibycter americanus
AGCACATCACCTGAGCCCCCATGCACTTGACTAGTGACCCCAAGAGCTCTGTAGTCACTTCTAATGCTGGCCAGGTTTCCACTCACAGTATCATTTGTGCTGACATGAAATAACAGCTGGGAGCAGTAGTCAGAGGGCCAGGTGAGCCCCACAGCATCCCGGATCCTGGCCCCGGCAGACAGCAAAGCTCTCCAGATGGTTGGTTAGGTCAACAGATGGGTACCTGTGTCCCTCACAGCAGGGAGTCACCTATCACGATGACTCATCTAGTCTTGCGTGGTTTTAGGTTTAGGTGAACCAGATGTTTTGCTTGTCGACACATCTGGCTCCTCTTCAACTTTGAGGGCAATGAATCTGTTTTGCTGCTGTAAGCCCTTAGGTGGGGCAAGATCATTCCTTTTGGTCACCAGGTTCCGTCCTTCCCTTCTCCAGAGGTTTCACTTCCCTTGGTAGTGGGGGTTGACACTACCTGCTTTTCTACTGCATATGGGGGCTGAGGCTCTTCAAGCTGTTAAGTTACAGAGAAGATCCTGTCTATCTCCCTCTCATCTTCTCTGATGCTGCGCAACTTGCTCCCTTCCTCCCGTAACTCCTCCACAGCTCCTCCAAGACAGCACAGCTCCTGCAGGACAGAGAGCCATCTCACCGGCACCGGGGCGAGCCCCCGGGGACTCCCTGCAGCCAGCGACTTGGAGGGCTGCACCCACCACCTGATGCTCAGTTGGGGTGCAAGCCTCGACCCTAGCAGGGACAGCTACTCCAACATCTACTGGGGAAAAATGCTCAGTGACCTTACCCCGTGCCTAGGACTGTTACTGTGGCACAACTTCAGCTGAGACCCCTTCCTCCACCCCCTTCTGTGCATCCCGCTGCGCGTCCTGCTGGGTCTGTTGGCTGCCTCTGTTAGGCAGCTGCCTGTGAGGGTTCTGCGTCTCCGGCCCAAAGGGAGCAGTTAGGGAATGCTGACCTCGCTAAATAACAAGAGAGCTTAGTACCTGTGTGTTTGTAAACCGAAGTATTTTGTTTTCCTTTTAAAGCAAAGCATATGGTGATTTTATGGTGTACTGACTTAGGAATTAACTGGTGACTAAGAGATGTCTTACTGGCTCCAAAGCCACTTTTGTTCAGAATTGTTAGGTTATATGGCATGCCAGTCCCCTCCTTTGGATATCCTGCCTCTACCTTGATAGAAGCATTATAAAACATTAAATACTTTCCAAAGTCTACTGGCTAAGTCTCTGAAATTTTGTGGATTAAGCAATCAGAAATCAAGATATTTACGAGCGCTGCTGATCACCTATCATTTGGAATGAAGGAGGAGTTGGTCCAGATGTTTTCACTCTTCTGTCACAGTCCTAATCCAATAGCTGCTGCAATGTCTTTCTTCTATTCCGTATGCTCTTGGCTGAGTCCCAAATGCATTTTTCCTTACCAAGCAATGGTATTAAAATCTCATTATTTTTTTTGTTCCAAAGATCATTTTAGGTCTCAATTTCTGTAGATAAAGTCAAAGAGTTATAAGTCTGTGTACACTAGCTTGTAAGGGAGCAAGACTTTTACATGTCCTTAGTTCAGTATTCCTTTCTACTTTCTTTACAGAGTGCCTGGAATAACAATTGCTACAGACATCATCTGTGGTTTTCCAGGGGAGACAGATGAAGATTTTCAGGAAACAATGAAACTTGTAGAACAGTACAGGTTTCCGAGCTTGTTTATTAATCAATTTTACCCACGCCCAGGAACACCAGCTGCAAAAATGCATCAAGTTCCAGCTGCAGTGGTAAGATCCATTTTCTCGTGCCACTGTACACAGTGTACTCAGATGTCTTTAAATACATAAAACATGTACATTAAAATGTAGGTTTTCTGCAGAACTATGCAACGATTCAGTTAAAGCTTTTTTTTTCAGCCCGGTAAGTGAAATGCTTGTTGAATTGCCTTTAGAGGTTAGCTAGATCACTGAACGCATTTTCATATATAAATTACTGTTCAGACTGTTAGAAAGGGTAAAGCAGTGGTTATACTGGTCATGTCTTCTTTATCTCAAGTTTTGGTTGAATGAGTACCAGGAGTGGTAGCTGATTGATTAATTTTTTTTTTCTCCCCATTTTACAACTTTTGTGACTCTGACAATCTCAAGCTTAATATGAATAATGATGCAAAGTATTAATAATAGAGCAATGATAATCTCTGATTTATTTGTCAAGTATCAAATTTGCAGGCTTCTCGAGACTTTCCTTATACACTCACTACTTATAAACTCTGCTTCCTTCTGCCTACATGTTAAAGGCCATTGGTGAAATTGGAATTTAATCTTTCAGTTTTCAGCTGCTTCCTTCCCTTCCTTCCTTCCTTCCTTCCTTCCTTCCTAGTGAGAAGCGTAACCCCTCCTGACTACCAACATTCTCATCACAAATCCCCATGAGGAAAACAGCCTGGTTTGATATAGAAGGTAGATGGCTATTGATGGTATTTTGCTTGATATAACTATTTATAAGCAATAATAACAGCAATCACATCTGAAGGCATGGTTTAATTTACTTTAACAAAATTGAATTTGTAATTTTTATGATCTGACTCTCAAAACATGAAAGTATACAAGACTGATGACTGTACAATAATTCAACTCATTATTATCTCATTATTGTGGGCATAAATAACATTTATATTTCCTCTCAGTGTAAGAATGAATGTCGACTAACAGTCTAAATCACTTTAAATGAAAAAATGTTTCTTTTAAGTTATGTATCCTGGTACACCAACACAAAATCAAACCTACGTATCAGTACTTGTATGCCTTTGCTTCTACATCTGAAAGCTAAAAAATGTATTTCTGCTTACTCTCAGTATATACCGCAAATAACATAGGATGTGTCAGCTGCTGAAGACATAAAATGAGATTAGATTTGGCTTCTTCAGTTTATTGTTTAGAGAAGTACAGCTTGAGCAATTACTGCTCATTTATTGTAGGCTGTCTCATAATGGGAAGACTGAGTTTTCAAATATAAATAGCTGCTGTTGAAATAGTTACTTAGTGTGACCAACGCACACTGTTAAATTATTTTTATTAGCTTTGAATGCTTTTTTCCAAACTTTTGTAAATGAAAAAAATACAGAAATGTAACTTTTGGAAGTTCAGCTTAAAAATCAAAACGTTGATTTATGTTTCTGTTGTGCATTCCTTCATCCACAAGTTTTTAAAAACACTATTTTCACAGGAGGTGTAAAGAGCTAATTTACCCTCTTCCGTTTAACTGGGTGCCAGGGGAAGACAATATGTGAAGAGCTAAATTATTAAAAGAACATTAGCTGTTCTGTGGTTGGGAGTGTTATTTGGAAAATGGTAATGTCATTTTAACCCAGTTTTACATTCTTCTTACTTGGAGCACTAGTACTTATTGCTTTCAGTGAACTAGAACCTTCAAAGAAGGTGAGGCTTCTAATCCAGGGCTGATGAAAATCTGTAATTAATAGATTTTGTTTCTTTTTCTTTCCTGTAGTCCTTCCAAAATCCTGTGTTATGAGATCATTTGTTCTTTTATCTCTTTGTGATATGAAATGGAGAGTGACTAGTCAAACAGAGCAGGAAGAGCTTGTGCTAATCTCTTACATTTTATATTCATATTAATTCCATAGAAGCTGATGGTCTTTCCTGCATTACCAAGAACGGACGGGCACTTCACGTGTCATTCCTTGCCTAGAGTAACTTGCGTGTGTTTCTCTGCTAGCAGAAGGAAGTAGCACATTACCATCCACGTTGTGCACTCTTACCCCTTCATCCTTTAATGAAATCTTATGTCATCTGTCCTGGTTTCAGCTGGGATGGAGTTCATTATCTTCTCAGGAGCTCGTGCGGTGCTGTGTTTTGGCTTTGATGTGAGGCTCTTCAGCTCCTCAGGCCTGGCTAGCAAAAAAGCTGGAGGGGCACAAGGAATGGGGAGGGGGCACAGCCAGGGCAGCTGATACAAACCAGCGAAAGGGGTATGCCATACTATGGGATGTCATGCCTGGTATATCTACCCGAGGTGTTGCCTGGGGCAGGCGGGTCGTTGCTCAGGGACTGGCTGGGCATCGGTCGGCGAGCAGTGAGCAGTTGCATTGGGCACCACGTGTTCCCTTCTTCCTTTCCCTCTGGGTGTTGTTCTTTCCCTTCCCCTTTTCGTTATAATTGTTATTGTCATCGTTGTTGTTATTGTTCTTTCATTTTTATTCTGTTTCAACTACTAAATTGTTCTTATCTCAACCCTCGAGTTTTACATTCCTTCCCAACTCTCCTCCCCATCCCTCTGCGTGAGGGGGGAGCGAGCAAGCAGCTGTGTGGTACTTAATGACCATCTGGGGTTAAACCACAACACATCTTACTGTTAATGAATTTATTTTATTGCATTTGCATAGGGAAAGAAATAGCACATAAAGTGACGTACAACCGTTACATGCAAGTGTCTTGAGTGTCCATGTGGCACGTTGTACTACTGGCCTGAACGTGTGAGCTGGTGCTTTTACAGGATGCTTGTGACGTTAGCCTCTGCCGTGGATCTGTTGGTAGGATCTCTTTCTATGGAAAGAGTGTTGGTGGTGTTATTTAACTACAGATGCTGAACCAGTGTGCAAGTTATTTGACGATTGTTCTTGTCTTTTTTTCTGAAGGCTGAGCGTATATGCTCTGTTATTTCAGCTTTGCAGTACTTCTGCAATGGACAGATCTATTGCTATTTGCAAACTGCTCCACTTCAGTGGGTTCCACTTCTCCAGCCCTGGTTCCAGACGGCTTCAGTGATTCTACCCAAGTATCACAGCTGCAATAATAACGTATTTGCCTTCTCAGTTCCTTTTCAGTTAGCTCTTTTTAGGAAGGCCTTACGACTTTTAGGAACAGTCTGTGGAGTATTAAGCATAGTAACAGTTAGTGCTTTCCAATTTTTAGTGGATAGTGTTGATGGAAGTCATAAATATAATTGCCTTTTTGCAGAAAACCCTCATTTGCGTTTATCTTAATAGGGAAAAAAAATCAGTAGGTCAACATGGAATCTTCCCTTCACATAGATAATTTATCTTTGAAAGCCTTACAGGCACTGATATTTTTCTAAAAGGGCAGATGACACTAATCCAGATGGACAGTTCTACCACCATAAATTCAGAAAAGACAGTTACGGCTGCAGGCCTTTCTTGTTTCTCCTGGAGAAAAAATGTCCATGGAGAATCAGACATCTGTCTAAATGGTCTCATCATTTCATAACCATCAATTAGAGTATGCTTACCATAAATGCTGTCTCCAGTTTAGAGAAAAGTTAAAGCACAGTTAAGAAAAACTAGGGATGTGGGTTTTTTTATATAAGCAATTGCAGTGAAGCTATGTACGTGGAAAAATGAGTTAAAATGTTGTTCAGAATGTAAGTGCTACCCCAAAATTCTGTTTTTCTTGGCTTTTACCCCCCATTTTATCCACCTGCTGCTAAATACATTGTTTCGGAGATGAGTCTGGATGCTCAGTATCTGCAGAGGGCTGTCTCTAGATAATTCTCACTCTGAAGTGTGTTAACTGTGAAACGCTATTTCGTGGTGTAGTAGTAGTAGTAGTAGTGGTGGTGGTGGTGGTGATCTGGATTTCTCCATTTCCCTATTGTGTTCAATCATAAAAGTGATAGTACTGATAGTTGTGTAACTCAAATTACAGATTCTAGTCAGATAAACATGTCAATAAGCAATGTAAGAGAAAATTTTTTAGACGTGTCTGGTAAGGATTTTATTAGCTGCATTGCAAAGGATCAGAATACTTTGAGTCTAAAACCTACTCTATTTTTTTTACCCTCTAAAGTTAAGGATGTGTAACACCCCATGTTCTTAATAATTTTAGTTTCTTAGTTCTTTGGTTTTTTCAAGGTAGCTATTACTTTTCTGGGGACCTGTGAGGAGGTTTCTCTCTCTGTCTTTGAGATATGGTCCATCACAATTTCTGAAAGCATTAGGGGATGGCATCATCTCGGGATCAGCTTGATTTCTGTCACATGGAAATAACGTGAAGAAATAGACATTTTGAAAACAGGGATCGCAGTAAGGTGCAGTTAGGTTCATCAGTCCAGAGAATAGGCGGCAGCTGTTTTGAGAGCAGTAATGTGACTGCAGCTTCATGATTACACTACCCTCAACCGCAGTGTGGATTCCAGTCTTTGTATATGTATTTTCAATAGTGTAAGCAATTCAGTTTCAATTATTGGTATAATTACTAGAGCTAAAAAAAAAAACAAAAAAAAAAAGCATTGTGCTGTCTAGATAAAAGACTATATATTCACTTTCTCTTACAGTCTTTTTCCGTCTCTCTTTCTCTGTATCATCAAATAATTTACCTTGCTCCCAACTGGAAAATTTTGTGTCAGTCAAGTACTGAACATTTAATTCCTCTGAAGAGTGCCTCCTTAAATGTTTCTCTCCATATTAGTTGTATTAAGCACTGTGCTTACTATACTGAGGTGAATAACCAAGTTACAAACTTCATAACTGAACTGCTTTTTTATCTCAAAAATAATTTAAATCACATTGGTTAATGTGATTTAAATGCCCAGAAAGAAGGGGAACCTCTCCCTTGTTTCTCATACTCACAGGCACAGCAGGATCAGTAACATTTCTTGCCTTAGCTTAACAATGGCCAATCCAAAGATCATACAATGGCAATATATAGGGATATTCTTCTTCTGAAATTAAGGAAGGGAGCTGGGGATATCAGGAGGTGGAGAAAAGAGAAGAAAAGTGAGTAGGAAAAGGAACAGTGCCACTTATTCAACAGTACTGCTGCTCTGGTCTGCCATCACTACCTCTGAGCTCCCTCGCTCTGTGCTGTGACCAAGTGGCATTACCTGCCCCAGGAATTAGGTGCAGCTGTGATAACTGCTTCTGGGGTATCAAAGATGCTTGGCCCCTGACATCCCCCCGCCCCCAATGTGCAATAATGCTAATGCATGGTGCAATGTGCAGAACGTACTTTACGTGTAAGAGGAGCCAAGTCTGATTAATGTCTGAGTTTGACTGCTGAACCTCTGTACTACACTGTGTTTTCTCAGCAGTACACTTTTATTTACTGCTTGCTGCTCTGCCAGAATAAAGACCTGAGTGAAGACTTTTACAGCAAGTTTGGGACCAGAGAGTTAAAAATGTGAAGGTTGGAGGGGGAGGCAGACCATGAAGGAAAAATCAATATATAATCCTTCATATTTGTCACTGAACTATTGAAGTATTCAGACTTAACGTTTTTTCCAGCAAGTTTTGAACTTGTGGTCTAGTAGTTTTATTTACACTGTGTTTCCTTATGTTTTTTATGACAACAACATGTGAGGTACTGCAGAAAGCCTTACAAGCCATCAAGATAGCTGTGATTTCTCTTATCTACAAGCCCAGTTGTTCTCTGATGGGATTCATTCTGATTGATGTAGCTGTTGGTCAGTGGCAAGTCAGTGTTGGCTCTTTCTGTTACTTTCTGGATGCTTACAAATAGTTTTGCATATTTTCCTCCCTATTTTTCCAGGAACTATATAAACTGACCGACCTATGAAAACCTGGTTCCTCATTTTCCCTTGTTTTAAAGACAGTCAAAACGTTTGATGACTTTTATGCTGTATCTTTAAAGCTACCACAGTGCTTGCCATTCGGTGTGCAGCCAGAACTGTGGGTTTGTGCAATGAATTCAAAGGAAGGTAATTACCTGTGAACAGGCTTTCTGTGGTTAGCACAGCTACTAAACAGAATTTTACAGAAGTTTAAAGACAGTTTTATTTTAGAGCTAGATTCAGCTCAGGTTGAAACCACTGAAGTTATTTGATCAGGTGCTGAAATGAAAATCTGTTTTTGTTGTTGTGGGAGGTGGTTGAGCCGGTAGGTTTTAAAATAGGTTGTATCCTTTTGGAAAGCTGTAAATGATCTGCCTACGGAGCTGCTGAAAATGCAGTTTGTAGCTGAATCTGGGGAATGAGTTATATTGCAGAGCCACAGCTGGGATGTGCAGAGTCAGACCCTGAGAAAGGACAAGAATATTTTGACTCTAGCGTGGAGCCGTGGCGCTTCAATCTTGCACTGGGGTACTTCAGGCACCTGGTAGAAGTCTTATGTTTTCACAGAACACAACTGTCTCACTTGAGAAAGCAAGCTGAAATTCAAAGCTGGACTGGAAATGCGCTTGGGAAACCAAGTTAGTGTACTACTTTTTTGAATTTTGCTTTGTTTTTACATCAGAAACTCATTGGAATGAAAACTACCAGGAGCTTCCTCATAAACTTTATACAAATTCAGTTTGAAAATTTGAGCATCTTAAAGTAAATGTATGGCTATGGGTTCGATCTAGGCCATGTTGTTAAGAAAAAGAATTAAGGGACACTGGAAAATATGCATGTGGCGGAAGAGGCAGAGTTCTTTCTAAACACTGTCAAGCCAGAAATAGTTACAGAATTTGCAAGGATTCTGAATCCATCACCCCTGTAGTATAATTTTATGGGTTGATATTTGTAGCCATGTACAGTCCACATGTTGACCATCCAGTATTTAAAAAAAAAAAAACTTTTAGGGAAGTGTAGTCCTGTGAGATCTGTAGTGGCCGTGAGCATTCATTACCCATCCTCCTTCCCCTGTGAATAAGTCTGAAAACCCTGATGGAATTCTGAGATTTTAGTTGCCAGGAAGCTGAAATAGCATCAGGAGTCCTGTATACCATGTATTCCTGTGCTGAATAGAAGGAAGGTACTCTCTACAGATAAGGTGGAATAATCTCTGATTTTAAGGGAGAAAACAATTTTTACTTCCCATATAAATATATATGTGATCAGCATCTCAGGTAAATTTCTCCCTTTACTATAAACCTTTTTCTCAGAAAAATTCGAAAGTCGAAATATGGAAATGTAATTTAGTGACACGAGTTTAGTGGTGTCATGGAGTTTTTTTCTTTTTTTTTTGTAGGCTTTTGTGGTTTAGCATCCATTGCAATTGCTTATGAAAATGCAGAAGAGTATATCACTCCTCTGTTTTTCCTACCTAAACTTAGTTCATTGAAATTTTCAGCATTATACATAGTTCTTCAAAAGAGGTTTACATAAAATAGCATCAGGATGAACTTAATGCATAAATTTATTTTACTTCTGCTCCATTTAAATCACACTATAAACTGCATGAATACGCACATATGTGGAGTATATTGGAAGCCACTGCCATTAATTACAAGGACTGAATTGGTAAGACAGATGTCTTGAGGGCAATAAAAGCTGGAAATTGTGGGGTTTTTTTCCTTTACCAGTGATCACGAATGATGTACTCTGAGCTGGGGCTTCAAGTCAGAACGTTACAGGCAGTTTTAAGGACTGTTTTGTAAATTCCCTCTTCCCTGATAGGGAATTGAGGTGAGGCAGGGGGAGAAACAAAACTTTCTTCAAACACCTTTTACTCATCAAGCTGTCGTTAGTAAAACCAAGCCGTTATTGTGAAAAGCAGGTGATTGTTTGCACAACACGCTCGTTCGGTCACTGGCACTCTCTGGGACGCCACCTTGGGCGCCAGCGCTCGGTGGTGGAGGCTCAGGGGTGGAGGCTCAGCCGGTGGCTTCAGTGCGGGTGCTTGGAAAGTCCCTCAGAGGGATCTTTGTTCCTTTAGGTATAAATGTAATCCTGCCGGCTGCATCGGCGTATAGGAGTCACCACCCTCTGGGATGTGGTCCAACTCTCTGCCTGCCGTTGATCGTGGTGGCCTTGGGCAGTTGGGCCAGGCTGGTGTTGTCCGGAGTTTGGTAGTCATTGCAGATTCAGCATGAGGACAGATCTTCAGAGCTTGTTAGACCTTGGAAAATTTTCATACAGCATATTCGTTTTCACATGCTGCCTTTTCAGTGGGTAATGGTACTGTCTTGGGCCTGCTGTTTTCTGGTACAGCTCCGTGCAAATCCATAGGTGCCTATACAGCTCGTTCACGCAAGCTCATACAGAAGGGACCTCTGGGGCAACTGGATGCCACATTCATGTGTTCTTTCTCCGTCTGCCCGCTTCATTGGCTCATAACGAGGTGGAGGAACCACGGAAGAAATTTTAACTGTGTCTTTCTGTAACTTTTACTTGTGTTACAGTTAGGTAATTCCTGTAATGCTGGCAAATTTTCTCTTCTTGAATTCAGAATTGTCATGCACTTTATGAACGAGTCTGCTCAGAGCTGGAAGCAGCGCCAGTAGTTGTAGACATAAGGGAGTATTGCCCATAATGTAATCCCTGAACTCGGATGTATGCAGCACAACATAAAGATCTATTACTTTAAAAAAAACAAACCACAACACCAAAAGTCTTGGCTTTGGCAATTCCAGACTTCCTCAAATGAGAACATGGTTTAGATTTAATAGTTTGTGACTTAACACAGATAGCAAATTAATTTGTATCACGGAGGTGACTAAGCTTTTCCATCATTTGCAAATCACGTGGCATTTATGATGGCCCATAAAATGTGTTTTGGAAGAAGAGGGCACTGAAATATCCTGGGGTGGGTTCTTGGTGACCCTTTTTTGAACTTCATCTGTCTTTGATAATCCAAGTACACTCCTTCAAAGCTGTCACAGTCAATCAGGTCACTGAGTGCTTTGGAACTCGTATCTTCCGCTGCTTTCATTGCTGCGCCTGCACCGCCAGTCATTGAGCTAAACACCCACGTGGAGCCTGGGCTTGCTGCAAAACTGGCAACAGGGTGGAGGACTGAGCAGCAGATTAAGTTAAATCAGTAAGGGCAATTTTTGTGTGTCTAGTGAATTTGTGTGATGCGGATCTGCAAGTGCTCTCCCCCACACAGCAGGCAGGTCAGTCCTGGGCATATATATGCAAGCCCATATATGTCCTGGGCTTAACATACATATATAAATTACATTTAATTACTGAAATGTACTTTGCAGTTCATTCTGGTTTATATTATTGCGTAACTGGGTGCAATAACAACATATATTCAAAATCAGTTTGTCACTCGTGGCCAATCGCTTTATTTCTGATTTCATGTCAATCGAATCTGAAGTATGGCTGATACCTCAGGGCAAGTTTCTGTCGGATACTTTTGTTCTGCAAAATCTTTTTGAGCTAAGCAGTTTTCCCAATCAGTCACAGTGACATCCTTAGAAAATACCCACCTCATACAGATTATGGAAGTTCAGTATGAGTTTCAGACATAAAAATCTACCAGAAGTAAGACAGAGCACTTACAAACTATCCCCAGTTTAAGGACCCTCAAGATGAACGAGTGTTGAAGGGCTTTTTTGAAATTAAGGGTTTCTTTGTGAAAGTCTTCAGGATAAAATTTGCATAATTTATCCTCTGCTAAGGGGGAGATTTTATTATGAAAAATGACAGGAATAACAAACATTAATCCTAAACTAAATTAAAGAACTCAAACGTACCAGAAGGAATAGAATTCTGTAATATTTGTAAAATATATGAGTTTGAAGAGTCTATATTACATAGCTGAAATTATATGGGAGGTAAAAAGAAATTGCAATGCCCATGGCTTAATTGAAAATGGGCAATTTCTTCCTTCCAGAAATTATTCTCCAGTAAGTTGACAGATGATCTTATGAAGATCGTATGCTGGCTTTTTGAAACTGTTTGCATTTTTCCATATTAAGAATCTCTACTTAAAATGTAAGATACACAAAACCATGAGTATTTGTGTTGCCATAATCCTGAAGACAGGCTCACTTTAATGTTTGTGATCATCTTCTAGATTAGTATGATTAGTAAATGTGCGTGAAGTTTTATATGTTTTCCTCTTTCAGATGAAAAAACCACATGGCATGGACTCATGAAACTTTGTTTTGAAATTTTTAGAAAGAATTGCTGAGTATACAAAAGACTGAAGAGTATACAAAATACGAATTATGAATGTATAGTCCTGTTGTTAATTGGAGTTGGAAAATATATCTGCCATCCTGGAACATGGAGGTAAACTGCTGAGTATAACACATTGCACAGTGACATTTTCCATGGATGGATCAAAAATTATTAGAAAGTAGTTTCTTAAACGAAGCTAAATAATGAAATACACGTGTCAATAGTTCAAGCAGAACAGTGAATCTTTTAATATAGTAATTCCTGTAGGTTAAGTCAAAAAGACTAGCTAATCCCCCAGTGGTTTTGTGTGCTTCATTATAGATGTGGTCAGAAGGATCAGCAGAAGTGAGTTAGCAGAGGAAGCAGAAAACTTGTCAAGCCTGTGTTGCCACTTCTGCCCTTTCAGACCTTGCAGGGCACAGAGCAAGAGCACAATGAACACTAGTGATGATTTTATCAAGAAATCTGGCTGCGGCACAATGTGTTTTTCAGGATCGTTTCTGAGAGGGTGATGCACTGAGTAACTCAAGGTCAAAGAGAATGGTTCACTGGTTTCTGATCACTTTTAAAAAAAATTGTTTTGCAGAACAAAAAGCAATCTGTAAACTTTGATAACGTGGCAGTTTCGGTGGCTTGGCTCATGTCTGGGTGGTGGATATGGGTACCTGGGTTTAAGGCTTTATGGATTGCATCTCCAAGCAAGGGGTTTAGATGTTACTTGGCTGGAATAGTTGCTACATATCTCTCTGGTGTTTTTCCAAGTAACTCTTTGGAGATTAAAGTTAGACCAGTCAGTGTCTTTAGATAGGGTGCTCCCAACTCCATTCTGCTTTATAAAAGTTTGGAACTACCCAAGGCCTTTGTAGTTTTGAGATCACAGATATAACATGGGGGAGAAGGCAAAGCTTTGTTATTGCTCAGCAAGCACACGTTACTGAAGTTAGAGGATGCCATAACACAAAATGCGTTAGAGGGGCTGTTTCAGAAAAGAAAGCTCCAGTCTCATGGGTTTTGCTCTTGCAAGCATCAGTTCCAAGATGCAACGCTGCAGCCTCCATGCTTTCAGAAATACCGGGGAAGAAAACTGTGAAAATACTTGCAAAGCTGCTTCTTTCTTCTCCCAAAGTCTGTCACAGTTGTAGTTAAATTCTACCTTGGCTCACAAAGTTTATTGTGGTTTTAACTCTGAACTTATATAACCTATGAGCTGTTACCCAAGCAGGTGATGTGGTTTTCCAGACTTGTTTGAAAGAAGAACAGCGTTGCTGTTGGGTGTTAGCATGCTCAAGTGTGTGAGAAACTTTATAAGCTCCAAGTTAAATATGGTTCCTGTGGCAACATGGTTTTTTAATTCTGATCAGCTGTATGTAAAAGAGAAGTGGAGGAGAAGATGGTAGGTGAAGGAACAGAACTGAAATAAAGGCATTCATCTGGTTGCCTTGACGTAAGTTCACTGTGATCATGAAGAAGAATAATATTTGAACAGGAACAGATATGGGTCCCTGTTACTGAAGGCAGCTCTGCATGTTGGAGGGCTTATAAATGATGGGAGCAGGAAAACAAAAGCAGGAGAACTTTGCTGATGATACGTTGAGGCTGACACCTTCAATGGAACTGGTAGAATCTGCAGATCTGTCATGGTATTAGGCTGGAATTACTAAGAATTTGAATGTTGAAAACAGACTTTTTAAAACTGAAAGTCAAGTCTAAAGGAAACCAGTGATACCTACATACTGGGAAGTAATTTTGTCCCTTTTATTCCTAGATGAAAAGCTGAGGATATTCCATTTAAGCTGCTTCTAAGTAATCGGTAATAAAATTATCTTGGCGTTGTTGTAATTCTGCTTCACAATAAACATTGTAGACCTGCAATATCATGCTTGAAAGGAAAACAAACAAGTTTTAGGCTACATTAATATCATCTGAAAGACGGGTAATTATCGCCTGAGTTTCAAAAGAGGATCGCCAGAGAAGTGCAATGTACAATTGTGAGCCTACGATGTTTAGTATTTGGTATAGTTATTTCATTTCTAAATTTACATTTCTAAAGTATTTTCTGTTTATAAAAGTTTATTGTTAGGACGCCCTTACCTTTACCCTATTTTCACACCATTGCTGGCAAAACCAAAATAATTTGAAGTTCAGCTTTATTTTTCTGAAGTAGTCAACACAAAATTCTATGCTGGTTGACTTGTGCAGAAAATATTTTAAATAGTTTTAGAGATTCATCCTGTATGGGGTTTTTTGGTTTAGTGAGGGGTTTTTGGACATTTTTTTTTTGGTTGGTTGTTTTTTTACATTCTACCTATTTGTTCTTTAGGTGATATTTCCTAGTGTAGGATAATGATCCGCATTGTAGTCCACTTAAAGCATTAGAAAATGTTTAAATATTGCTAAAAATCAATGTACAATAAAAATTAGTAGTAACACCAAGGTCACTAACTCTTGGCTTTATTGGTTTATAATTCCAGATGTGTTCTAAAAGGATCCTGTATTGTTACTGCACTTCAAGCATATAATATGCATCTCAGCTGGCCAGTGCCCCTTTAAAAAATTGGAATAGTTAAAAATAAGACCTCAAAAATCTGAGGCCCAGGAAATGGGAGATAGTGAAAGGAACTGTTTAGAGTAAAGTATGTGTTACTCGCGTATATGCTTACAGGGCGGGGGAAATAATGAAATTATGGTAATGTGTTGTTTCCTCACTCCTAACACTGTCTCTGTATGTTGTGTACGAAACATCATGAGCTGATGTTGGTTTCTGGTTCTTACTGTTATAACTGCATGTTGAACATTACCTGTCTTTTGAGAAACACTTAATTACTTACTTGTACTTTAGTAACAAGCTGGAAATAATTCACTTAGAAAAGTATTGCTTTACTTAAGGAAACCGTTCCATCCTGGCATACTTATATGTGCATGTATATGTGATTTTACAGAATTTAGCTCAGTCCAGCAGCACTTTAATCCATCCTTCATCGGACTTCCACATACTTTCCCAGCTAAAGATAGAAGTGAAAAGTGTCTCCACTCTATCTCCCATATAATGTGGCATTTTTAAACCTTATTGAAACAGAAAAGTGAAAAATTGTTTTTACAGTCATATATATTTAGTGGTCCACATCAGCATAGTATCTGAATGTGACTCTTTACCAACCTCATCTCCCTAAACTTCTTTCTTTAAGTGCTACAAACTGAGGACTGTGGGTTTAAAATTTAAATCCGTGCCCGATTGAATTGTCAGAATTTTGTAATGTAACAACATCTCTGCCCCTGTAAAGTGCACACACACACATACATATAGGTACATATGTACATACAATTAGGGAACCTTGTGTCTTGCTTGTTGTAAATTTCGGAGGATCGTGCTGTGCTCCCACAGACTCCCAGCGTGTGAGCAGTTGTGCTGGCAGCGATGCAGGCAGCGCCCTCCACCCAGGGCAAGCCCTTCCTTCGGCAGTCATAGCGTGCTGCTCCGCCGTTCCCCGGGTGGGCTGCTACTAGCGCTTTAAAAAACCCCCACTTCATCACCACTGCTGGCTTCAGCGCACGAGTAGGAAATTGTGCACAGTTCTCAGACTGAGGTTTTGCTGGTCTTGTTAGTCAGACGAGGTTTATCTCAAGATACGTGACTCTGTCCTGTTGGCAAACCAATACTGGAAAAATCTGTGGAGGGGTAGTGTATCCTTGGCTTGTTACGTGTCAAATATTCTTACACCAAAATTATATACCGCCAGGCTGAGTAAGAGTATTGCAAGTAGCCCGCTGCCAAGAGTAACTTGGTTTAAGGAAATGTTCTGTGGTCACTGAACATAAGCTGTATCGATATATGGCAAGCCTGAGAGAAGTATGGAAATAAGCTACAAGTCTGATGCTGCTCTCAGACTCCTAAGGAGTCCTTTCATTGTTGGAAATGCTCTGTCCTAGTTTGTATGGTGGCTTTGGAAAGCCTCTTGTAATTTTTTTCAGAAACTTAAATATATCTGGTGCAGATCCGTGAGGATGCCTGAAAGCAATCCCGCTGCTGTACCGGGAACAGTACGATGGGACGGCACGTTTCCCTAAGTTCAGGCAGGGGGTTTTGGAGTGTCATTTTACCATGTGATTTTGACAGTATTATTGGTCCAGAGCAAAGGAATGGAGAATCAGAACACTAAAGGGAAAGAGCAGGAAGGCAGGGGGAAGAAAATATTTTGATATTGGTCAAGAGAGTACTTGAAAGGAGTGTTGGACTACGCTGAGGAAGGAGAACCAGGAGTGTGAAGCTGCGTCAAGGAAAGAAATTCTGGGGAGGTGCATGTAAGTAGGGAGTTTAGGGACTTGAATAGTCCAATGAAGGCAATAAAAGAGAAGGAGTTTTGGGCTTCTTGTTTTCTTCTGTCACATGTAGACTCGGAGCAGCCTGCTTTACTCTTGTGCTTTACACTGTTCACAGGTGAGCTGGAATCGTGCCTTTTCTTCATGTAGAAAACATCCTATTCATACTGTGTGGCTAATGCCTGCTGTAGGAGTTGAAGGGTTTACCATTACAGAAGCATTAACTCTTTGTCCTTTTCTTAGTCTCTGTGTTTTGAAATGTTTTGTATTTCTGGTTTTTAGAGATCTGAGTTAAGCCGAACTTGGTTTTCTAGAAAGATGCCAATTACCACTAAGCAACCTTAACCCTGTGCTTAAGACATCTTTGTCTCCATGTATTCGGAGTTCCTACAAAGTCATCAAAGCTGTTTAGATTTGGAACATATAACATAAATTTAGCGTATCGGGCATCCTGGGAATTTTGGGGCAGCATTTTTTCCTGTGTTTCATTCCATGTTCCTCTGTGTCATGAATTTCCAGCACTTCCCTAGTCAGGAGCATTTTGGTTTTGTACAAAAAGCAAAACTTCTACCGTTTCTGGAAAGGTAGAAAAGAAACCGTAATTTCCTATAATAAAAAGTGGAAGGCTGTGTCAATGTGTTGTGTCACGGAAGCCGTCTTGGTTCTTCACCTTGTCTTGCTGAGTTGTGTAAATAGCATTTTGGCCAGAGTCTGGGGCTGAAGGACAGGATTTCTGTCATACAGTTTTACTGAGTGTTATTAAAGCTATTGCAATAAAAATATTGAAAAGCACTTGGTGTGCATTCAAAATGGATGCAAGAGAAATAGTCTTTGGTAAGAAAAAGCAAGAATTAGACTTTTTCTGGATTTTGTGGAGTTTTTTTCCCTAGAAAGATGAGTGGAGGTCTCCAAATTCCAAGCTAAAATGTTTTTGTCTACTTCTTGCATGATTCTACATTAAATTATGTTTTTAAGCATCCTTTTTAATAATCACTTTGATATCTCTTTTCAATTTATTATTGCATTTCTCCAAATCCTTTTTCTGTTATTTTAAGCGCTTTCACTGTGTATGACTGTACTACCAGGAAATAAGTCATTGCAGGGTGGTGATGGAATTTGGGTTGTGCTGCCTGATGCTTTTATTTGCGTGGGTTTTTTTCCCATTGGAAACAAAAGAGGTATTAATGGGGGTTAGAGGGTGAACGTTCCTCTACTAAGGGAGATCAGAGATCTTTCCTTTTGCAAAAGCATGTTCGATTGCCGAGAAAGTCTATACTAACAGAAATGTCTTTTTTAATATCACTTCTGTTCGTTTTAAAGCCCCTTAGTAAACTCAGAGAAAGAACCCCTGTTAGGTATTAGTTATGGTAGTTGGATAGAATTGTCTATGACAGAAGTAAGCTTCTCATACTGAACCCAAAATCTGCCATTCTTGTTTGAAGAGGGATAGTGAGTAAAAAATTATTTTCTTGACTCTTTAGAGGTCGTAACTGAAACACAGTTAGGGACCTCACAGAAGTAATAACATTAATCTGATACCTTTAATGACTCAGAAATACCCAGCTGTCATGAATTTGTACTAGTAACTAAAGTTACAGCTTTTACGATCAAGTTGCTGCATCTGAGCATTTCACTGAAAACAAAAACAGTGTAAAGAAAGGAAATATAGTTAGTTTTGCATAATCAAAAATTACTAAGTTGTCCTATAGTTTCCAGAAGTTAAGAAAAACACCGCAGTCACGCAGCTGTCTATTTAGATCTCAGCATGCTGGAAACATCAACAGATCCTACCAGTTCAGTTGGAAAACTACTTTCATAGAAATGATGGCTAAAATAAGAGAACGGTACAGACTACAAGCGAAGAGTCCTTGTCGTTGTCTCCCCTTTACACATTTTTTCAACACACAATGCTTCTCCTTCCCGAGCTATGAGATAAGTCAGCGTCAAATTTGACATAATAAAACTTTGAACTTATTTGTGACTCATCCCTGCATTAAAGATGAAGGGTGTTTTTCTCCTCTCCCTGCCCCCCCTCCATAGGATGCAGCTGAGAGAGTCTATTTAACATGCTGAAATCACTGCAAGCTCTTTCATTGATTTCAGTAGAAGCTGGATTAAGCAGGTTTTGTCTTTGAACTTTGCATTTAACAGAAGGAGGGTTTTTTTCCCTTTGCTTTAGCATTAAGTGGCATACCACCTATTAATTTTCCACAATCAAGGCAATGGTAGTATTAGCATCAAAAGAAATGGAAAAATAATAAATGATGATTCTTTAAACTGACTTCCTTTAAACCTAATCTGCTGTAAAGCAAGGCTGCATGTACGTGCTGGAATAGGGGACAAGTCTTTGCAAGATTGGAGCCTAATCTTCAAGTTTTGTTATCTGTATTCCAAGACATTATTTATGATTTATTGTGCAGAAATTAAAACAAATCTGAATTGTTTACGCATTCCACTGATGTTCCATAGATTAGTGTTTATTATTTATTAAGGATATTTTCTTGACATTGTTAATATATATGTTAATTATTTCCTGTGATATTTAATATCCTTAATCTGCATACACTGCTCTTCATACCTGCAGTTCCATTAACAAAGTGGGGAGAGAATGTGTTTGTACCTGCATACAGCTTTTTAAATCAGTAGTCTCTTTTTCCTTTAACTTTTCTAATACGCTTTATTTATTAATATTGCTTTTCAGAAAAAACAGAGAACAAAGGATCTGTCCCAGCTGTTTCATTCATACAATCCATATGATCATAAGGTAAGAAAAAATACACTACCTATGTTTGTTGTTTAGACTAATTCCAAACATTTGTGATAACTATATTTTATGTTTAATGCAAAAATGAGGGGAAATGACAAAATTGAAAGCACTAGGGTATTTGTGGTACTTAAATTATGCTGTCCTGTAGATGTTTCTTTGTTTCTTCAAGCCAAGCTGGAAAAACTGCATTTTCTGATTTGTGAAGCCAATGACTCACATTAACCTCATAGAAGTATAATTTATAGACTGACACTAAATCCTGCGAAGTGACCATATGCGGTGTCGCATTACCCTCTTTTTTTTCTGTCTCTTTAGAAATCGCGTTACCCTTGAGTCTGTTGCTTAGCCTGTTGTGTCAATTAGGCCCTGAGATACATGATACTAATGAATTATCTATTGATTCTGGAAGCATCATTGGAAGAGGCTGCTTTGCTGACAGCCTGATGGTTGTCTGGGGGAAGAAGAAATACACATCATGGTTATAACTTGATCCTTATTTGTAAAGTCTGGGAACCCTCATAAAAAAACCACCCTTCTTTATTGTATTCCATACTGTAGGGTAAGAAAAGAAGGTCACTTTCCTAAAGACATTGCAATGTGAAATAAAAACCTAAAGCTGTTAGAAGAAGATTTTGGAGAACCAGGCGACAGAGATCACAGCGTTTCTGTGCTATAACTATGTTGGGGGGGGGGGAGGTGTAGACATTATGCAAAAGAGAGCATTAAGCAGCAGATTGAAGGAGAGTTAAGTAGGTTTGTAAATATTTTTGAGGAGTTCCTCCCATCTTGGATGCATATGTTCTTGGTTGGTTTTTTTAAGCAAGTGAACTAAATCCTTTAACAATTTGTCAGCAGTAGGAGATGACTGGGTTTGCTGCTTCTGTTTTGCGAAGTGTGTGAATTTGCCAGTATCCATTTCAGAAAAGAAAATTTTAAACATTTTTTGTTGTTTAGACATTTTATAGGAAGGATCTGAACTCTACCCCTTCTTTTCCTGGCCATGTACCAAAAATAGCTATACAATGGAAAAATTTGCAAGGTTTTGTTTTTGGGGGAAGAAGGTGGCAGAAGTGTGTATGTATGGGCACCTATGTCTACGTACGAACACAGGCGCGTGTGTGTGTAATCACACATATATCTGTGAGAAAGAAATACATTGTGTAAATATTAATGGATTAAATTTCTCAGGTAGGTTGTTGCTATGAGAATGCCATAGTTATCAGCAATTTGAAAATTAAAAAAAAATTTTCAAACAGTAGGTGTATTCTATGATTTTCGTATTTATATATCATTTCAAGTTAAATCCAGCACTTCAAAGTATTTTTATAGCTAGACCTACCATTACAAAGATTGGTAAAGCAGATATTAAAGGCCTGTGAAAATTGAGAAATGTGAAAAATAAGGAAATCAGCGTGACAAGGTTTTGAACGGGATCATTGCTTTTTTGAGTTGAAGCATTTTAAGGTAAATGTAATAGCAAGTCAATTAAGATCTAATAAGGAGAAGCAACTGATAAACCAGAAGCTTTGATATTCCTCTCCGTGTCTAAATTCTCCTGTGCCAAACACTTCTTATTCATAGTACAAGGAAATTCCATTATTCTTTTATTAGCACTTTTAATGGAGCTTGGCCATTTGTAACTCCTGCTGCCTTCCTGCTCATGTCCTTTGTGGCATTATATCAAAGTATCCTCAAATGATTTTGGCTTCAGTTGTGAAGACTTGTGCACTCTTTACAAATTAGTCATCAGGCAATGTGGAATTGAATATAAATGCTTAGATATATTCCCTTTTGATCTTTGTTTTAGGACATTTAATAAATTATTAAAAGTAGCACAATTGTTTGATGAGTGATTTTTGAAGCTCCACTCTTCTGCTACTTCCAAGCACATTCTGCGTATGTAACTGAGAGTAAAAGGGGGGCGAAAGGACAAGGAAAGTATATTAAAAAGGCGATCTTTCCTCACTTTCCATTTGACAATGAAGGTTTTCCTTCGGCTACTTACTATTTGTAGTGGCTGCAACAAACTCATTGCAGATTTCTTGCTCTGTGATTTTAATTTCCACCTCCACTGCCAATTTCACAATTGTTGCAGTCCAGGGGAGGGCTTTTAATTTTTACATTAACTCTAGCATAATCAACATTATTTGAAAATACAGTTATTTCAAGTGGAGGTCTGTGTTAGCTTTAATTCTGTTTGGTTTTATATATGTGGCAGAAGGGTTAATTTTTTGGGGGGTTGTTTTCTATTTTGTAGAGTATTTTCAGCAAGCATAAAAAGGAGATTTTATGATGGCTTTGTGAAAGTGTTGGTGATACAGGATCACAGCACAAATGACTTGAATTACTGGCTTCCAGGATTCTTGGTTGATTAAAAGGTTTTATTCTGAGAACCTTTCTAAAGTAGAAAAGAGATAATGTTAAAGGTTACGTTGGAGCTTGGTATTAAAACAGATGTAGAAAGGAAGCTCGTGAACCATGGTGGCTGGAACAGGGCTGTCTACAGAGATTGGATAGTCCTTCATCCTTTGGTGATGGGATTCGCATAGGAAAGAGAAAAATCAATCAGAAAATGTTCATTCTTCCAAGTTTGTGCTTCAGCCACTAAACCAGAAAGTGGTGTTTTGATGGAGTAGCTACACTAACCTCATTACTATTTATGCTTGGTCAGGAGACCAATAGCTATTAGAAATAGTTGCTATTACTGGAAATTTATATATATATATATATACATATATATATTTATTTGCCTATCTAGTGTAAGTTATTGGGTCCTGAAAGACATTTTAAATGTTTGTGGTTCTGCATTCCCAGGTGAAAAGCCAGCTCTTTTGTGGAGGGGGAAAGAGAGGATTTGCTTTTCCTTCTGCTTCCAGGTGTGGAGTCTTCCCTTGCATCTAGTGATATATTCACTTAATTCAGCAGCAGAGGGGGCAGAGCGTTTAGATCCTTCTACACAGAAGGGATGGAAAAGTGGGAGATACTCTGCCTCTGCAGATAGCGGGGGAGGAGTAGTTACGCTCCTGTATTCTTTAATGCCTAAATATGTATAGGTTACCACCTAGTTGTCCTTCTCACTGTTCAGATGAAACCATACAACAGCAAATCTCAAAACTTGCCCTTTGGTTGTATACTTACCCTGTCTGGGGGGGATTTGATCCTTTTCTCTTTCACCTAGCATCCCCCTAGTTCTTACAGAGCCTCCAACTACGGGACCTGCGGGTCTTTCAGATACTGTGTTACTGACAAAGCTCATTGTAGCATCAGTCTTGCATGCCTGGCAAATATATTGAATTCTTAATGTCAGACACATATGAAAAGCTCACTCTTCTCAGATTTTTGGTGGTGTTAAAAAAAATAAACACCATCTAAAAGTCATTCTTTCCAAAATTAAAGAATTGTTTAGGAAATGCTAATGTGGGAGGTGTATCTTGGTTATGAAAAACTGTTCCAGGTGGGTGTTTGACATTTGTTCAAACTTATTTCAGTTAGCATGTGTAAAAATGTATAGAACTCTATTTGTAGACGAAGCCATTCCTTGTTCTGAAATATTTGCTTATTCCTGTGTTTATGTGGGTTATAGGAGTATGTATAGTCTGGCTTTCTTGAGTGTAAGGTTCTGACTGCTGTGTAACTTTTCTCTAGTTAGCAATAGAACAACTCTTCCAACAGTGGCTTTTTCTAGGATCATTGGAAAAATCAGAGAAAAATGACATCCTCATAAAGTTGTACCAACAACAGTTTTAGTGATTTAAAATGAAAAAGAAGATGGTTGAGAAGTGTTCTTTTTACCTTTAGCTATAATCTGGCCAGTGTTGTACTAGCTCATTTAATGAAGGATTATGTTCGTACACAAGTAATTCCTCTTGCATCTTTTTGTGTGTGTACCCAGTGAGGTTCCACATTGCACACACCAAGAATTATATTCTGTCTGCAGTGGATGTTTAACTCCCTTAGTGTCTCTCTCCCAAATGATGTTGTGACCCAGTTTTTTGAAAGCCATTAAGGCAGTTGTGATAGCAGGTTACCTGGTCAAAACAACAGGTTTGAGAAGCTTAATATGAGCTTCAGGATGCAATGTGCAAGTGTCCAAATTTAGCAGCACAGAGCCCTAGTTCCCATGCTTTTTGTCAGATGAGCTAAGTATTCAGCTTAGCCCTGGAGCAGTTGTTTAAAACTATAGTCCTCAATTCATGCTCTGCAAAAGAAGGTTTTTACATAGGGTAAATACACTCTAGCACAACTGTATTCCTTTTGCTGCTCTGCTTTCTGGAGAGGATAGCCAGAAAGAGAGACCTTGGGGCATGTCCACACATGCCTCTGGCAGCATCGTGCTGCTTCAGTGAGAAATCCTCGGAGAGTCATGCTGAAAACTCAGCTCTGGATTCGTTTCTGCCTTTTGCAACCTGAATCTCTTGCTCAAGAATAGGGCATGAGCTACGAAAAAATAAGGTCATGTCTTACAGCGTTAGTGATTTATTTTAGCGTATACTGTGTCCAACCAAGTAAGAAATAAAGTCAGTATTCATGTGATTTGAAAAGAGTTTTTTGAGAGATATTTTTTTTTTTCCACGTTGAAAATACTCAGGATTAAAAAAATAAATTACCATTTCAAAATGTGCCCCAGTACATGCAGTACTATTAAAATAATTGTAAAATCTTTAAGACTCATGCTGTAAAGTGTTCTTTATTAGTGTGTTCTGGAAATGTTAAAACACTCAAAAAACTAAAACAATGCCTGTGTGATTGGCAAGTTATATGGACCATTGTATTAATAGACATGATTAAGTGGCACAAAGCTTGTGTTTATTTTGGGGAGGATGGGGTTTTATTGGGTTGGGGTTTTTTATTTCCTAACTCTCAGCTTGGTAAATGATTTCAGGAGGCAGGAGTGATGTCCTGTGTTCCATCGGCTTTGATAAAGGTAGATGTGTGCAAAACTGACTCAAGGAAGATTAATAACAAGATTATGTATGGCTATCTTTAAAGTTAAGGTGCTAATGGCTGCTGTCACGGACTTACCATGATAATTGTTTTCAGCCAATTATTTCAATAGTGCACAGGCTCTTGCTCCAATTTTTAATGGAAAATAAATAATCTAATGTCGGCATGCTTAATCTGTGGTTGTAGGGCACCTCTTTCTTCTACTGGGTTCTGTAGCTCCTCTGGAGAGTTTGAGGCATTTTTAAGTCAGAAAAATTTAAAAAAAATTCTACTACTACACATTGCAAGAGGCTCTAAGTAATGAGGGGGTGAAACTGTGTTTTCACAGGAGCCACTGTCAAGCAGGTAGGGGTCTCTTTTGGCACTGCCCGTGGAGGCATAGCTGTATGATCTAAGTGGTTTTCATTGACAGTAACAGAAAATATTAATCATAGCAACACCCAGGGCTGTGGCATTGTCTGGAAATCATCTTGGGCACCTGTGTGAAACATGAAGTATGCAAAAGCCAGAGGAAAATCCCAGGTAAGGGGTGAGGGATTGGAGTCAGTTGGCTTCTGGTAACAAAACCTGTCAAGTCCTGCACCCCTTCCAGCCCCTGGGCTGCGGCTGGTGCCTCTGGGCACCGCAGGCTGCGGCAGGGCAGTGGACGGAGTGGTGGTGGCACCGAGAACCAGCAAAACGGTCTTCAGCGTGGTGAGGATTGCTTAGTTAAACAGCAGAAACAGGGGGAGATGGGAAGCTAAGGGCTTCTGTTGGGACCGGTTCTCCTACCAGTGAGCTGCTTCCTTTCATTTTTCTCCCATGCTCAGGGAAGCTGGACCTTCCGCGCAACCCTCACAAATAAGCTAAACTGAACAAAAAGAATTCTGATGTTGACTGAAAGAAACAATTCTAAAATGCCTGCTGTTGGCCAACTTTCTAATGGCAGGCGTCACCATACTACTGTGTTAATTAGATGCTGAAATCTTTGGCTTTGAAGATGTGTCTGCACGGTGGTGTGATGTGATTACATGAGAGGACATGTAAATTGAATTGTTGAACGCTTGTAGACTTGGAAGTGTTGCTATGAGAGTATTTTCTTAGAAGAAGCTAGTGAAAGACTAAAACACGGTTGCAGCGCTACCTGCAACCTGCAAATGGGTGAGATTTATGTCTTTCAGTAATCTTTGCTCGTACCTTTCCGGTAGTTGCTGACCTCCCAGGCTTTGCCATCTCCGTTCACAGCCACTGGCAGTACCACTAGCACAGCAGCTGGCATGTTTAAGTCAACGAGGTTTGGATGCTTTTTGGAGTCTGGAAATGGGAAATTTCAGAACTGCTGAAAAGCACAAGCAATCCTTGTTATTTTTCCTAATGACAGTAATGTTTCTCAGATATTAGCTGTGTTTTGTAAGGTGTGCGTGTGCAGTGGAAGTGCTGTGAATGTCTGGGTTTTACTTTTGAGCCAGAAAAAAAGAAAGTAGTTTTGAGATACTGTCTCAGCCTTCAGATTTTTGGGGTAATGACTTGGGTATATGATACCCAAGTATATGAAACAAAAATCCTTTTAACCTGCTTTCCATTTATTCCAGGAGCAGCGTAGTACTAAATCATAAGACGACTGTGAGGTTGCAATGCCTGTGATATAAGCCACAGTCTGAATTTCCT
This sequence comes from Ibycter americanus, assembly GCA_035590275.1. NCBI lineage: Eukaryota > Metazoa > Chordata > Aves > Falconiformes > Falconidae > Ibycter > Ibycter americanus. The sequence goes on from JAVJGI010000040.1 coordinate 99,038,956, forward strand.
AAAGCAGGTGCTTTGAATTGTTCTTCTGTAAGATGAAAAGGATTTCTAGGTTATTGCTGAAAAGAGACAGAGCCTTTTGCTATCTCCTGCTGCAAAATAGATTTCAGGTTTAATTTAATAGCTCTGATGTCAGATATGACCATGTTTTATGGAAATATTCTTATTGTAACCTACATCCTTTCTTCTCTTTTCCCTTCGCTCACGTTCAAAACTGCCTTTTGGAGGAGGTTACATAAAGCTGTTTTGTGCACTTGATATGATGTGAGGCTTCAAAGAAGACCACTGAAAGAGAAAAGCAATTTCTGTTTAGAAGAGCAGTGCAATGGCCTTGTGCTAATGGCACACTTGAACATTACTTGATGATAGTGAAGAAAATCTAATGGCCTGAAAACCTCCTACTTTTTCTTAACTCTTAGCTGCATTGAAGTTTATGCCATCTGTAACACAGAGCGAGCTAATATATAGACAGCTTAGAAATGGCTGTTCAAATACCAGGAATTGTTTCAGGGTTTTGTAGAGAACAGGAGAAGAAACAAGGAAAGCAATGCAATGAAAGGGCTTACTTCTCTGCTGAACACACTATAGAAAAAGATGTATCTGCTTTGTCTTAATTCTATGGCTGAATTGTTGGGATAAAAGACTTGCAATCTTATTTGAGGTGTATATTGCATCAAGAAAATGAAAAAAAAAACCAAACCAAAAAAAACCCAGTTGCTGTATTTATTGTGGTAAAGCCAATGGTTGGTTTGTTGTTTTTATTTTACAAAGAACCTAAAATATAGAAACAATTAGTGTATATGCACTTAATGCTTTGGTTAAAACTGTCCTTAATGCTAGTAACTTAGGCTGTCATTGGATATTTAAAGCATCTAACCCTGTCTGATGCTAACTAAATTGTTTGGGATTGTTACCTCAGTTACGAACCAGAAGGGAGGCTTTTCTTGTTTTAGGTTGAACAGGTCTTTTTTCTATCATTTTTAAATGATCTTTCTAAAAACCAATTAACAGTAGTCTGTCAAATCACATTTGCATGTATACACAAACGTTATGGTCCATGATGGTGCACAGCCTTAGATGTTGAATGATGTTTCACAGGTACCGATGTATTACTGAAATATCTTCATTAGTGATCTTGAGAACAGTTTTAAGGAATAAGCTGATGTAATCCACATATACCCCTGTAAAAACATCTATACACATTTTCAGTTAAATGATCATGAAAATAGTGGTCATTTCCTTCACAGTTTTTCTCCCTTATACAGCATGCAAAAGCTACCTGGTGTGACAGATTGCCTCAAATAAGTATTTCCTACCTCCAAAAGAATATTGAAATGTAAAATGAGAGACAAGTTTTATGGTGACATTAAATATCTGTCATATGAACGCAAGTAAAACAAATTGTTTGATGCACATTAATCCTCTTGTTCTTTTCCAGAGAAAGGCATTACCTTTTGCTGCATGTCTTGTATTGCTTATGTACCTTGTCCATCATTACTGTGGTACTGACACAAAAGTAGGATAAAGAAAGGTATGTTAGGTTTTCTAAAATTAGTTGCTAGAAAAACTTGACATCAGAAAAAGTGAACGGACCTGGCCCTGTTAAAATTTCTTTTAAGCTCTCTGTAATCCTGTGTTGGCAATGTGACGGAGTGTATAACTAATAGTTCTGTGGTCATTTGAAGTTCAGGTATCTTTCCTTCTCCCATTCCCTAACATCTCATTTGCCCTGTGCCTCTCTGTATCTGGGCAGTTTGTAGTGGATTTGATTTCCCAGTCATCTTTCAGCTTCTCTCATGTTTTTTTCTCCTTCTTTATTCTATTGCCCTTTCTACACACACACACACACACAAAAAAAAAAAAAAAAAAAAGTTAATTTCTTTTCTTTGTAGACTATCTGTTTTTTTTGTGTTTCTTCCTACCTACACTGTGGTTTTTTTAATATATTCTCCAGGTATTAACATCATATTCTCTCTCCATTTCCCTTAATTCACCTGCCCTTTATTTTTTCTTGGTTTTTTCCTCTTCATCTTTATGGACCCCTCAGTCCTACAGCTGTATTTTGTCATGGCATTAACGTGGCTGTGGGAGGCGATGTCGCTGTCGGCGGGGAAGGCGTCAGTGCAGCAGGTGTAGCAGTGCGTGAGCGTGATGTCATGGGAACCACCTGCAGAGGCGATGGTAGAGTTCTTCACTACTCAAGAATTTAAACTTTGCTGTTGGCCTCAGTGTTCCTATGACCAAGCTCTTGAGCTTGCTTGCTTTTGACTAACTACATATCCAGAGACCCAGGTATTAGGAACTTGCTGATGGGTATGATAAGTAGCTTTACGTTCTGTTCCCTATCTTCTCAGTGGAGAACAGTAGTTGGTTTTGCTTATAAAATTGTTCTGCTCTTTCTGTGTCTATGAATTAATTCGACATGTTGTTTAAAGTTCTAGATGTTAACCAAGTTGACATCAATACTTTTATTACCAGATGATTTTGGGTAATCTTCTGGTACCCAAAATCTTGGGTAAGATTTTTACTTTCTTGCATGGAGTGAACATATTCCATTTATACTTTTCTTCTTTATTTCTGTTTAAAAGCTTGTTTCAATGACTCTCTGATACAAAGCTGTGAAGGAGGTGTGTATTTTCTGGCTTTGTGTCTGATAATAAGAGTATGGAAATACTGATCTCCTTACCCTGTCCTTGATATCCTTCTGCATAGCCTTACAGGTAGGCACACACACATGCACACACGCGCACACGAAAACCCATCATCAACAAAACTGATGTGAGATTGATTGAGGAATCGACCTGGTGTATTTCAAGTAAGTCAGGGAAGGATGGAATCACATTTTTCCCAATTTGTAATGAGTCAGCACTGGCTGCGATTCCATCTTCTGCTGTCATTTAAACTCTTGGAACTAGACACGCTCCTTGAGTTTGTATTTTGTTGTAATTTCCTCTCTGTACTGTACTGCACTTAAAAAAGTGAAAAAAGGTTATTTATCATGCAGTTGAAAGGGCAGGTCTGAGTATAAAGTGACCGTGTAGAGCTGTGGAGGGAATTTGGGCTTTAGGTTGTTCTACGTAGGGACCTTGTTCTCCTGCTGTCTGTCGGCACAGTGCCGCTGGGCCACTCTCGGCATGAGCTCAGGTGCTCTGCTTTGGAGGGCAGCAGGAGGAGGAGTCTCAAAACGGGCTGGCAAACCGTATGGATTTTGTGTAGTCAATCCAGGTGATTGTCACGTGCTGCAGAGCATCTGTCTTAGCTGCATGTGAAATTCAGCGCTCTTACAGACGTGCTCTCGGTGGTCTTGCACTCGGTCTGCCTGTGTCTGAGGGAAGGTCTCGTGGTCTTAGGGGAGAAAGGGTGTTTGTGTTAGGATGTCACTAGAAAAGCATCCTATGGTTTGTACCAATCGCTCATCCTTTCTGAGGGTCGCGGGATGAGCACGGAAGGATGCCGGTGCTCTGGTGATTTGGCATGCATGCTGACAGCAAAACGAGCAGCATTCAGCTAAATTACCCCGATGCTAACATATAACCAACTCGTGTAAATTGGGGTAGGCTGCAAAACTTCTAACCCTCGTTCAAGGGTGGAGGCTGGGTCAGTAGACTTTGAGTTCACTCTGCAGTATAGACGTACCGTGGAGGTTTAGGTCCCAGCTCAGGGCAGAAGAAAGCATCTCAACCAGATGATTCGAATTCAGCTGTACTTGAGCTGTAGTGTATCAGAAGGAAGGAGTGGTCCTGTCAGTAGACAGGGAGGTACAAACCTACATTTTGTTATAAATGCACGTTAACAAAGCATATTTCATTCCTTAAATATGGCATGTTCTTTGTATTATTCTTCCTCAGTATTCTGGTATTTTATGAACATAAAGTAGTTTTCATCCAAAAAATTGTATCCATCCAAAGATGGATAAAATAAATTATCCATCCTTCCATGCATTTTGTGAGGGAAGGGCTCCAGCTTGAGAGGCTTGTATGCCAGCCATCTTCTTTGGGATGTAGTTCATCATTTCAAATTTCGGTGAGATGCCAACCCCAAAAGAAATCATCTTTCCAAGGAGCTGTAGCTTCTTCCTGTGATTCTCGAGACTGCCTCTATTTGGTGACAGTATCTGAACTGTAAGAGGTTTGTGGGGCCAATGGCAAATCTGAGGTTTGGTATCTCATGATCCATCAGGATAGAAGTGGGGGTGGGGTGAGCTGGTGGTGGTGGTGGTTATATCTCATTAAAGGAGCAGGAGCATTGCAGTTTCTTTGTGATAAATGTGGCATTTTCTAATATCGCTGAAAGCAGCTAAGAGGTTGATCGTTAAAGATGACATCTTAGTTCATATAAATGCTGCTTCAGGTTGTGTTTAATTTTTCTTTCACCCGTTCCTCATATGATCGTGCTAGTTATACCTTGCCACCTAGCCTTATAGAAAAGAAGATGGATATACAAGTGGTTGACAAAGGTCTTTGAAGCACAGCATGAGATTTTTTTCCCCAAAATGTATTTCTTGGAAATTTGATGTATCTAGCACACACAAGAAGAGAGGTGTTGTGGTAAAGCACTTCAGGTTGCAAATACAAGCAGTCATGCTGACAAATCCTTTATTTCATACTGTCATGCTTTTTTCAGACAAAAATACCTACGTATTCTTACTGCTGCTCATTTTCGCATCTCCTTTAATATTACTGGCGTCATTTATGCAGCATGTGTATGGCAAATTATGCTTCTTTGTGCCTTTTATTTTTACAAGCTTATTTTTTTTATATAAAAGGCCTGCTTGGTACAAAACCTCACAAGACATAAGCCATCGCTGTTTCACATTGCAGACCCCAACCTTGTTTTCCGTAGAACATTTGCAGAAAATGTGTATTATAAAGCTAAAAATACGAACCATTTGTACGCCCTGTGCGGGAACAGACATTAAATACCAATTCACGTGTCAGACAGACAGTGGCAGCTGCTTTGTTAATGTATGGCACAATCCCATATTAAATCAAACGGCAAGTGCACGGTTTGACAGATACTGTCATCAGCGCAAACATTATTAAACTCATTAAAGGGCTTGCTTTTAATTTTTTATTTAAAGTACATCTATTTGCCTTGCAGAGGCTTTCTCAGTCAGCGCCTACCACGGCAAGTAGCGCTGCTCCAGGTTTTTCGCCTGACGAAGCCCGATGTGTGTCTGGCCGCTCCTCGGGGGCAGTGCCGCCGTCTTTATGGCTTCCCCTGCACATCGCGCGTTAGGGTCTGTGACCAGAAATTCCATTTGAGAGCACATCGCTCTGGATAGCACTCAGTGGTCTTTTCATTTTGATTGATGGCTCCGGTTTTGCACCATCTGGCTTCTGATAGGCTGCATTAATCATATCCCGAACTAAGAAAATTTAGACGGGATTTTTTAATAAGTACACGTACGTGGAGAAGAAAAGCGCAGGTATATATGTGTTTGTGTATTTCATTCCTATAGGTTCCAGTCATACAAAACAGAGCAACAGTCCTGTCATACGCTTTGTGTTGAGATAAATAAGTCTCCAAATAAATCTCTACTTACAAATGCCCATATTTTGATTTTACTCCTAGTGCTTTAACTTTTATTTTGCTTTCTATGAGCTGTTTATAGTGACTGCCTTGTGTTGACATTGTTTTCCATTAGCAACAATGGACTTGTCTAAAGCGTTTGAGTTGCATCTCAACTGTTTTAAGTAAATCTTAAAATTTCTCTTCCTGCTGCTTTGGTGACATGCTGAAGTTCCTTGCTTCTTTGTAAACGTAGCTTGAGATAATGGTTTCTGAAGCAGAACGTCATCAGGGTTTCAATTCTGTGTGTGTAGAACATCTTAAAATTGTTGTATTTAAATTCACATCTTGGGGAAAATGTAAGAATCTTAATTATACATATAACATATGAAGTCAGTAATCAGCCATGTTGAGGGCTTCTGATAGTTTGACAATAGCGTATTCAAGGTATTATGTTGTTGGATTAGCAAAATTAATAGTCTCCCCATACATATGTGGGAATTAATCAGCCATCATGCAGTTGTTAAGTGTTCCAGATTTTATTTGGTTTTCTAATGTACAAGTAAGCAGTTATCTGTACTCCTTCTTATTAGGTTGCTTTCATTCTGTGAAATTTTACAATATGACTTAAGGGGAAAATGTGTCCTGTGGTACACCTTGTCACACTGAAGTCGTCAGCTGGATGTGAGGTTTCAGAAGCTACTTAACCTTCACCATTTAAATTTCCAAAGACCATGGGATGAGAAGTTGTCCTGGGTTCCCTTCCATGTATGCTGCTATGGATATAACACTCCATGAAATGGTGGGCGGACAGCAGTACTTTATACTCTTAGTAAGAAATCCAGTAAGCGCATTTGCTGTATCCCCGAGTCCAGCATTTACTGGTCACACTGGGTATGCTTTCTTAGGCGTTCCTTACCGATGAAATGGTGTGGAAGTATCACAACCACCAGTTTCTCATTGACAGCTGTAAACTGCATTATTGTTGGATTTTTTCTGCAAGTTTTTGTTTCTTGTTTGGTTTTTACTTTTTTGCCCAATTTTCTCTCCATTTTCCTCCAATATTCTCATTAACAGAGCTTGCAAGTGCTGTGGAATAATTTTTTTTTTCTAATTTATTATTCCCTCTTGCTTCGCTTGTGAAAATACCCCAAGAATGAGGTACAGAAGAATTCTGTGTATAACTTAGCAGGAAGGTGGAGCAATGTTTGTCCATCACCCTACCAGCTAAAGCAAAACTGCCTCCTCTTGTTTTATTTCTGCCAGTCTTGATGATGTCTCTCCGTTGAGTAGATGAGGTTTATTTTGAGACATCTGGCATGCATTCTTTATAATTTAAAGCTGTACTTAGGGTTCAGAACTTAACGGTGTGTTAGAAAGTTGTTTGACATACTACAGCAAGAAACAGTTCTTGAGGAAGATTTTAGGAAATTCGATCACTATATTTAATAAAGATATAAAGCTCCTTAAGGTCTAACACTGTGCAGGTGCTGAGAGCACACTCGCTCACATTTGTTCACTTCCACACTTTTCTGCAAAACTCTGCTTTTTCTGTTGCCTTACTCTAAAGCCTTCATGTTTTCTTGTCCATTTATTTTAAAGACAAGGCTTGATTGTTTGTTTACAGTCCCACAGCTTTTTGGAATAGACATCTGTGGGTGAGAGAATCATAAATCACCAATAATCTGTGTTAAATTAAGTGTAGATGCTGAAAATGAGGATAAACAAAACCCTCTTCATCATTATTACAAAAGCACTATCTTCATTTGTGTGCAAAGAAGGATTTAAAAAAAAATATGTCGTCATGGCCACAGTGCTGATCAGTGTTGAATTCCAGTTCTCTAGTAAATCAACAACTGATCTGGAGTAGTTTTGATTTGCGCCTCCCAGATACAGAACTCCCACCTTATTTTGCCTGAATTATTGTAATTACAGTTTCCCTTAGAGACATTATGGAAGTTAAAAAGTTAAAGTCTTGCCAACAGCATAATCAGTATCTTCTCCAAAGCTCCCTGTTGGCTCTTCATAAAAGCCTGGATCCTCAAGCTCGGAAGAAGCCTTCAGTATGCATACTGCTCCCTGGTGTTCTCATTATCCAGCTTCCAGCTTGGAATGGCAGCATCGCAGTACAGGCTTGTGGAAGCTGGAGCAGCCCAATACCTTGTTGGTAGCAAAGGCATATGGTGAAAACGAGTGTTGTTTATGGTAACATTGCACAAAGGGTCCTCTGAACTTTGTGAGATATGAACGAGATATATTCACTCCTGTATTACACTTCAAAACGTGGAGAAAAAAGTAAAATATATTTGCAGTTCTTTTCGTAAGAACTGAAAAGTTATTGATATTGTCGTTTAAACTGGGATGTAGTGTCAAAGGCTGACTTCAGGGCCTGCAGAATCGTTAATAGAAATCCCTAAAAAGTGAAACATCTACACGGTGGATCTCTTTCCATCCCTCTCCAAAGCCGTATCCGCCAGCTTCGGAGCGTTGCCCACACCAACGTGTCATCGGTAGGTACAGACTGCTGGTGTTCTCATCTGGTGACTCAAGTCAACAGCTCAATATGAAGAACCTCCGTTATTTACCGTACTTTCTGAAATGCGAGGCCTGGCTATGCTTGTCAGCCGAACAGCTCTAGTCCATCTTATCTTAGTCCGTGCAGGTTTAAGGACTTAGCTTCTTGAAGTCAATGCCAGTCAATTAATTCTGTAGCAACATGCCCTGCATTGCTGCGGTGGTGCTGCATGTTCTCTCATCGCCGCGGTGTTTTCTCGTGTCTGTTTCAATAAGAGAACAGAGGGAGCTGAATTCTGGGCTGTATTTTTGGGTTGGATTTCTGTTGCTTTTTGAGTTTTCTTGGCACTCCCTATGTTGAAAGAAATGTAACGAGTAAATACTTCAAAATTTGTTGAGGTTTACCAGCTTCTACATGCATATTCCATTCTTTATGAAGCTTTCCAATAACAAATCAGCAAATGGGACGACTGAACCTTTTAACGGACTGTTCCAGGGGTATTTAACATGTTGGTATCTGGGTTTGCTGTTGTGCTGGTTATTAATAAAGTTGTATCAAAGGATAATTCATTGCAGGACGTTTGGGTTTTGAAAACAGATACCACTGGTAGATATTTTCAAGAATTCTGCTTGTTTGTATTTGAAAATCTACGAGATTTGATATGAATAATAATCTGGGAGAGTATATACGTGAAGATTTATAAAATTCTTCCAAAGGGTTCTCGGCTCTGTGAGACCACGTGCAGATTTTTGGTGCTTTTGAACTCCTTTATAAATACTGTCTTTGAGTAATTCCTTTTCTTGTGATGTGTGTAGTTTAAAGGGGCAGGGGAGCCCTTTATCGATGGCGTTTTGTGGGTCGGTGGCAGACGTTCCTTGGTTAATGGTTGGCAACCATGTGCATGGTGCGAGCGCTGTGTGTCTGGAAGGGAATCGGTCCTGTGCATCAAAACATTTCGTGGAAGTAGGGAAAGTGGAAGTAAGTGCTTACTGTAAAACCTTTGTAATGCCTCATATCTAAATCGAAGTAATACAATTATTCATATTGGAAATAAGATAATGTTATTGCCAAGAAAGCTATTTTGTCTTTCGCGGTAGATAATATGCCATTATATCACGTGCGTATATGTCATTTCTGTTGAGAATGCTCTCAGAATTATCTTTAGAAAGAGATCTGCTGTGCTCTGGTATATTTTTTTCCTTCACTACAGCTTACCATGGTTCGGAGAAGATAATTCCGTGGAAAAAAAAAACAACCCAGACACTCAGAGCCAATGAGAAGAGAAAGTTAATTATGAATGAAAATCTGTGCATGTATGTGTATTGTGGTAGCGGTTGTGATTTTTGAGGAACGGTCTCTTTCAGAATCTTGCCAAAATCCCAATCCAGTGAAGTATTTAAACTAAAATATCAATATCAATGTTTTCTTCTGGAAAGGAAAATAGCTTTTGACTTCTAAGCTGAAGCCTATAAATTATCCAGCATTGAAAATCACTAGCAGCTTATTTGTAGGGAAAAAAAAGAATTTGCATTCAGTAGGAAAACTATCAGGCACGTGGGGATGTATGAATGTATGGCGAAGACTTGGCTGACATGCACTTGTGTGTCTTGAGTCAAATACCAGTCCAAACTTATTGTTCTGCTGTATTTCCTCAGCAGTGAACATCACGGTGACAACTGCTGTGGTACTCAGGCACCATCTGTCTCGTGAACTCTGCTGTGCTGTTCTTGCCTGAATATGATAAATTTTACCTTATTTCTCCAAGGAAAATAAAAATAGTACTTAATCTACAGTTCAAAAGCTGGATAAATTCCAAGTGAGGCGCTGTTAGTAGTGATATCCCTTGTCTCTGGGGGTGTAAATTTGGGCTTACACCTAAGTGTGTGTATATAAATATTACAGATTTATTGCTATGCGTGCTGTGCTATGCCACAAATACAAGTCTGCATACAAACATGCTATAGAACAAAAAAGTCTTTGTAAGAAGCACGGTAATTTGTATCCACAATGAAGTAATGATTTTTAACTTGTGTATCTACAATTGAAGACTTTAAAGATATTCTAATGATCGGGGGAGTAAGGAGGGATCAAGGTGGACTTTCATTTATTTCAGCATTTTGAACTCCTCTTTGCTGGTAGTATGTTGTGGACAGTGGTTTTAGGTTTGTTGTGTTTTTTTTTTTTTTATTTCAGCAAGGTAAGATTTGAAATTACTGGATAATTTTTCAAATGCAGCCTTCCTGCTTTCTTCCACGTGAACAAAATTTATGTAGATTGCTTTTTTTCCAGAATGCCGAGTTGTCCTGGTTTCATCGGGGACGGAGTTAATTTTCGTCTTAGTAGCTGGTGCAGTGCTGTGTTTTGGATTTGCTGTGAGAATAATGTTGATAACAGATGTTTTTCATTGTTGCTAAGTAATGTTTGCACTAAGTCAAGGACTTCCCAGCTTCTCAGGCCCTGCCAGCGAGAGGGCTGGAGGGGCACGAGGAATGGGGAGGGGACACAGCCAGGACAGCCGACCCCGAATAGCCAAATGGATATTCCACACCATAGAACATCATGCTCAGTATATAAACTGGGGGGGGGGGGGCGTTGGCTGGGGCCTCCTGATCACTGCTGGGGGACTGGCTGGGCATCAGTCAAAGGGTGATGAGCAATTATATGGTGCATCACTTGTTTTCTTTTCTCCCTAAAAAGAGGATTTTATTCCTTTCCCCTTCTCCCTCATTTTCATTATCATTTTTATTATTATAATTGTTATTATTACTACTGGGGGGGAGTGTCCTATTTTATTTTAATGATTAAATTGTTCTTGTCTCAACCTTTGAGTTTTACATTCCTTCCCAGCTCTCCTCCCCATCCCGCTGGGGGCAGGGGAGTGACGAGTTCCTGGCTGGGGTTAACCCACGACACCAGTGAAGCGCTATTTTCATGGCTGTCTTACTGCTGCTTTTTTCCACTTTCAAACATTTTCCTCGTCTTCAGTTTTCTCAGTGTTTCACTGTGTTCGTTGCCTCAGCCCCTGAATTATTATGCTGCACCACTTTCACCGGTTAATACATTGGACAGCAGCAAAAGTACCTGCAAGCCAGCTGGCTCTGTGCACGGCTTTGTCTTACGAAGAGCCTAATGAATAGGCACTTAAAAATTGTAACCAAAAATCCGCACGTCTCTGCAGAAGCTTGAAGCACCTGCTGCACTTTTGAATTTTAGCGTTTTCGTAAAGTCTACACATTCGTAGTCTTTCTGTCAGAGATATGGGATCTCCAGCATTAATTAAAGATCACATTGTGCCTTGAGAAAAAGTGACCTCCCGCAAAAGACTTAATTATTTTTAAACACTTTATTTTAAGTAAGTGATACCCACGCTGGAACTGTTTGCAGTGAGCATGCATAATGAAAGCAGTATGTGAAGCCATGAATCCCAATTATATGCTGCCTGGTTTTATGTACCAAATGACAGCAAACTGTATCGTAAGAAGTGAACACAAGCTGTCTTATGAAATTAGATACCCTATATGTAAAGCAAAGAAAGCTTTTGTAATGGCACAGATATCCAAGATGGGGCATCATGACCTTCATTACCTTTTTCGGGCACTTAGAATTTTTTTTCTGAAGATTTTGTGAATACTTTTTCATCTTGAAAGTGCCTGTTTAGTATAATGCAGTGTTTTTTTAACACAAGTGAAAGAAGTCTTTTATTGTTCCTGAAAATTTTTTAAAAGCTTATAAGAATTCCACACAGGACTTGCTGGAGGGGAGCAGGTGGTTTTGAAGGATAAGAAGGTATGTTCTCAGGTGTGATGTTCTTGTTCTGCACACTCAGGTGTGTATCTGCAATAGGTGCTGTTCCCAGTGGGAGCAGGTGGAGGGTGAGAGGGAGGTAGAGATGGTGCAGGGCTCTTTCTGGATCTCCATAAAAAGGTCCAATGACAATTGGCTGAATAAGATAGCTGCTTTAATAAGATAAAATAAAAAGCGGGGTAGAGATGGTGAGTAAGTCTTATGTCCCTTCAGATGCCAAGAGCCCCCTGTTCATGCAGCGCCAGACTGAGCTTGGATGGGTTTTCCCGCAGCCTGCTGTACACATCCCAGCCATGGAGAGGTTCCCTCTGGGGTCCAGAAAGGAGCAAAAATTGCTCCTTTAATATGCTTGGATCTCCTGTTTTGAAGAACACAGAAGGGCCTTGCCACCTTTTACTGCTTTTCCTTATTTACAGTATAGAACTTGTGCGTATATGTTATATGCTGTCACTGCTCTCAGTGAAATAGGTTCCCAAGTACGGGAGCCCTAGGAACACCCTAGGAAAAGTGCTAGGGATGAAAGGAACAGTGTTGCACGTGCAGTCGGTTTGGGGAAAAAAAGAAAAGAAAAAAAAAAAAAAGGAGAGGGGGGATGTTCTGTGTAAAAAAAAAAAAAAAAACCAACAAAACTGTTGTAGTCAATAATAACCATGACTTTTTTAATGTCCCGCTCCTCAAAAAGTTGTGTGAATGGGGAAATGCCCTTGTAAATGGTGCGCCTCGTACAAGCGCTGTGTATGAATACCAAGGTGAGTGTGTCTTCAGATGTACCTCAAGAGACTTACATATGAGAAAACCAGCAAGTGAAAAAACAAATGCTTAAAAAAAGAAAAAACAGTCCTACCAGACTCGATGTCTGCTTCGCTTGGAGGAAAGACATAAATATTGTTTGCCACATAACACTGAAAAATGTGTGATGAATGTAGCAACTGTAAAACCTTCATTGTTCCTTCAGCTAAAACAAACAGAATGTGTAATTAGTTGGCTGCTTCTGCCTGATCCTAAATCCCAAGAAGACTACATACCATTTGAATCATCGTCTACCTGGTTTTTACAGGCATATTTCGATTGTTCCAAATCTCCATGTTTGCCTGCACCAAACCTCTGCAGAAGAGGAGAGAACAGTTAGCGCTGCCCTGCGCTGCTGCATTTGGGCAGTTAAAGGGGACCTTCCTGCTGTGCTTGCATTTCATTGACTTACAGCTATACCAGTGATTTCCAGATGTTTACTTTCTTTATACACTTGGTTTTAAAAATTAATTTCAATACCAATTTTATTTGTTGGGGTTTTTTTGTTCTTGCTTAATCGGGCAGTTAATCCATTGTATCTTCTGAAGTAAAATTCACTTCCCGTTAACTGCAGTACGCAAGCTTAAATTGTTTTGGGTTTGTATTTGGAAGGTAAAATTAAAGTCCTTTTGTGGATGCACAGTAAATTACTGGGTTTATTTCTGTATCAGAATGAGAGAAAGATTGCGTTAGAACTAATATGATGTGAAATCTTGTTTTAAGTTGAAGGATTCTTCAATAGGAAATGTTTGAAAGACGTTGCTTGGGCTTTTCATCTTTTTATATTAAAAAAAAACTTTCATGGAAGTCTGTTTTCCTCTTTTGCGCCATCTTGTCCAAGTTTAACTGTTGTATATTTTAATGAGTAGTCAGACCTCTGCTGCCTCAGAAAAGCCCAGGGTAGTTCACTGGCCTTTCATAAACCTCATCCAGAGAATATATGAACACAGCCCTGCCCTGACTGTTTTCACAAACGCAGTGTCGTGGAAGAGGAAGTTTGTTGAAGTCATGTATCAAACATCAAATGTGCAGGTCAAAGCAATAGTTCTGAGTTTGGTCACAGTTGTCTGAAAGCCTCAGCTAAAGGCCACTGTGGAGTCGCAGATCACTGCAGAGGACACGTGCGGTGGTCCCACAATTTCCACACGTTTCTACAGGAACGAAATCTTGGCTGGACAATATGGGGAAGTCCATCAAAGCCAGTGAAGTTCGTATCTGTAGAACCAATGTTAAATAAGCCTCATCCTGGTCAGGCCATGGGGCTTGTGCTGTTCTGGAAAGCTCTCTGGCTAGAGATGGCTTGAAGTTTGTAGAGACAGTCTGTGTGCAGAGATAATGTCTTTTATTAGACAAATTGCTGGTTAGAAAAACCAGATGGACTCTGAGGCGATTGAAAGCTCCTCTGTTTCTCCCAACTGCATCAGCTAATCTCATTTAGGGGGAGAGGGGGGGAAGTTTACCCTATGAACTTTGCTTTTCTTGTATCCTTAGACCATTGTGGCTACACCACTGCTATTTTAAAATCAACAGCAGGATAGGGTATTGCTAGCCATCACTTGGTTTGATGTTCTGAGCCGTGTTGGATTTCCTGAGCTATGCTATAGCTTAAGGTGACAAAACTGAGTTTTAGAGGAAAAAGGAGGATTCTCTGGTTCCTACCTTGCTGCTTTCTTATGAAGTACCAAAGTACAGCATATACAATCAACTTCAGAATTTTCTTGTAGCTATTTTCTTTACTTCTTTTTTTTTCTTTTTTTTTTTTTTTTTTTTTTTGTAGTAGTAGTAGCAATGGAAAGAAGAACTACTGCTCTTAAGGCTGACGAGGAGGAAGAGAGTAGTGCGTAAGTCGTGCAAGGCTGAGGTTGGACAGTGGGTCAGACAGTTAAGAAGGTGGCATAACTGGAGGAGAACATTTAGAAGCAAGTGGAAACAGCAGCTAATCAAAGAAAGCATGTTAATCTTCTGGTATTTTCTCAGGGGGATATTTGGATTATATTTATTTGCTTAGTATTGTGATTTATGGATGTAACTGCCACTTTTTTCCTGAATACAAGCAACTCTCTCTCTTGTCATACATAGCATCTCCTGCAATCAAGTACAATTAAGCTGGTCTCAGATTTGCATATTATGAAGTTGTATGAGCTTATTCAAGCCAACAAAAAGAGGTCTCTCTTGCTAGGCTGGAGCATTATTTGAGCTAATCTGCCTGCTTGAGTACATTAATGTTTTGCATATGGTTCTAAGAGATATGTGCAGCTGGGTGGCATAGTTCTGAATTATTGGAATGATTCATGGCACTGGTTTCCGTGCAGTCACCTTTTCCTTCTTTAATAAATGAATACAGCCTCAACTCAGGAGAAATCCAGGCTTTCTTTGCACTGCAGCCCAAGGATTGTTTGTTCTTTATAGCAAAGATCAAAGGATATATAATTTTTTTAAATAGCAGCAGGAACCACAGATCGTAACTCATTGAAATGACTTCCCCTCCTTTTTAGTCTTAGAACCATACTATTGTGGAGTATTTATTGTTTTATTGTGGAATATAGATGTCACTGACTGCAGTTATGTTGATTCAGTACGGCCTTTTGTATATGTTTTTCAGAACTACAAATGATTGCATTTAATTAAAACCCACACATTAGACCAGATGCTACTTTAAATGGAAAAACTCATAATATGGGCAAGGAAGCCTCACATGTTTCTGCGTAGGGAATTTTGCTCCCAGGAAAATACTTGAAATGAGAAGGAGTGGTAGAAATACACAGGTGGTATTCTGGAAGCTAAGAGGTACCTAAAAAAACTTGCTTCGGTTTTAGTAGCCTCCTTCGAGACTTCTGTGAAAACGTCTGCTTCCCCCGTGGAGCGGGGTTTTACTGTGCCAGGGAAAAATCCGGACGGTTGTACTGGCAACGGCCTCATCTCGGTGTCTGTTGAAGAAATAGGTGCAGGTAGTTGGGACGTAATGTGATGGGAGATACGCATAGGTCGTGACGCATGGGACTCGATGTTACATGGGAGCAAAGTCAGCAACCAGCTGCCCTATTTCCTCCTCCTTTTTTATTGCCGCATCCTGCCCTCACTGGTTTCATTCTTGGGCGTTAGTAGAAGGAAGTATGATCGAGGCAGCAAAATCAAGAACTTTGCCCACTAGCTCAACTTGTCTTTTATCAGCCGATGGAAGCTGGAGGACTGAGCTCTTGTTATTGAGCTCAGGAGACCGCTCATGTGTCGGTGACTGGAGGGTCTGGAAAGATGTGTGTTTTGCAGGCAGAGTCAGCACCCTGCAGTGCTGCTCTTTGCTTTAGCTGCTTCTAGTTATGCTCCGTATTTGTCGTTCCCATACGCCTACTGCAGCTGGCCATCCCTCTCCCATTCACCATGCGCATAAAGCACGTGTTTCGTAAATCCCTGTGGGCCATCTCATTCCTATGTTACAGGTAAGGAAGGAAAAAATTAAACTCTCCTTTATTTAAATTTAGGATAGATTTCCTGCTTTGAATTAATTTTTCAAGTGCTCTCTTGTAAACTTTTTACTCCTCCCATAATTTATTATTTCTCAGCTGACACCTTTATCTTCTGCCTTTTGTGCTAAAAAAGACACTTCTCCTGTCCAGCCCCCCCTATTTTATTTTCAGAAGTTACGCTTAAGGAAGGAATAAAATAAAAAAATGCTTTTCCTCCCGCAGGTTATTCCCATACTTTAGTGCCAATAATACCCTCCTACACTCCTGTTTTATGTGAAATTATCATGTTGGCATTGGGTCAAAGAAGATAGAAACTCGCAAAAGGGGGGTGGGTGGTAGGAAATGCAGTTTCTAAATAGTATTCCCCCCCACCCACCCCCCGCCCCGGTTTGGAAATGCTACTAAGATGTGCATTGGAGGGTATGTCCAGAGCTAGAAAACAGGTCTGTTATTTAAATCATATTGAAAAATATGGAAACAACTTGGCTTGATTTACCTTTTCTTTTTCTTGGAGTAGAAACCATATGTTTTATCTTTGGTGTGTTCGCTCGTGCTTGCCAGCTTCTGAGGCTGTGAAGGTGAATGTTTAGGGTGATTACTTGGGACGTTCAGTGCTTTAGTTTGGTTTTAAAAGAGGCTTTCGAGCAGATCACATGAGAAATGTTAAAAAAGGGCTGGAGGAGGGATTGTCCTTGAATATGTTTAATAGATATATACTCCTTTCCCCCTTGTTTCCACAAATAATACACAAGAGAAACGTGATAGCGATAACATAACTCAATTTTTTGTGTCCTGCATTCCTGGCAGGAGAGCAACGAGAGCGAGAGTCCCACGATTCTGTCTGCTGGAGGCTGAGCCTTCCCTTAAGATTCCCATCTCTTTCATCTGCCTCTCCTCAAAAACTTCCTCTTACCCTCCAAGAGCTGAGGATAAGAGAGAAGAGGAGGAAGAAAGATGTTGGGTGGACACATTGGGGAAGTGGAAGGGAAGAGCCAGAATACTAAGCAAAATTCAGCATCAGAAGATTGCTTTCAGAGAAGTACTGCTTCCAAGGGCTTGCAGTGAGCAAATCAGTCCCCAGCACTGCGCTGTTTGGAGACTGCAGTTAATTAAGAAGGAAAAGAGCCCTTACTTTGTACCCGCTCGGTCCTTGCCAGGCACAAGAAGGGAGCAAACGTGACCTCAGCTGCTCATCCCTGCTAACCTGGTCGGTTATTTCTACTAACGGTAAAAAAACAGGAGGTAAATTCCATAGAACTGTTGGGATTTGCAAGTACCTTTGGATCCAGGTGTTTCCAGGGCATTGTGCATTTGTTTCAGATAATATCAGTGACACCCTCCGTAGTGGAATTTTTAATGAAGGTGGTTGTTAATGGTGCAGTGGTACGATGGTATTAATCTCCTTCAAATCGTATTTCTTAAAAGTTGGGTGTGTTGGCTTAGAGCTCAGACTACCATTGGTTACTTACTGCTGTTCGGCTGCCCAAGACAACATGGACCATTGGAACTGTGTCGGATTTATGCATTTTATATCTGAAGGTCTTGCCCTGACCACAAAAAGTTATCGTCCTAAGCTCTTAACTCAGTTCAGCCATGTTCTTTGTGACTAGACGTCGACATGCAGGACGCTGTAGCAGTTAGACATATCAAATGCCGGGGGCTGGAACAATCGTATCATAATAATTTTTCTGAATGAAAAGGGTTGGTTGAATTGCTAAGAGAAGTGGTACTGGAGCAGTCAAACTCAGGCGTCCCACACTGCAGTTAGGTCCAGAAGAAGAAAATGATTGTAATAAGACAGTCATATCTCCCCTCATTTTTATCGTATACTTTCAAGAATTACTTTGATGGGCAGCAGTGCTAGACTGCCGTAGGAGCTGTTGAAGCTGTTCTTTCTTAACCTTTGGGCGAAGGCGGTGTGACTGTGACGTCTAGCACAGTTGCATTTGCAGCTGCACAGTATCATGATTTTTTTCCGAGGTGAAGAATGTCATTGGATTTTTATTTGCAACATCAACAGGGGCAGTTAATAGGTGAAATTTGTAAGTCTGTACAACGCGCCTTTTTACTGTTGTTGTCTTTTTGTGGTTATTTTTGTTGTCTGTGTAATAGGAGGCTGACAGTACGGACGGCAGGAACTCTCAATTAGCCTTGAGGTCAGGCATCTAGATTAAAAATCTTGACACATTCCTTTATCGTCTCACCCCAATCTTAAAAGGGCAGTTCATTTCTCATCTGTATTTAATACCTTGTTTCTTCTAGGGGACACGTAAAGATAATCTTATTTTACAGCACTGTCGGATTGGGTTTATGATCAGGATTGGTGCCAGTGTTCCTAAAAGACCTATTTCTTTGGGGTGCAAAGTATCATTTTAGTAAGCTGTGTGCTTGCAAGTTAGTTTTGGTGCTGTATTAAACCAGCGTTCACCAGCCTTTTACTGCCGTATGATGGACAAAGCTTCCTTCTCAGCAAATCTGAAAGTGGTAGATGTGGCTACAGAACAGCTGGCTGAAGGCCTCTGTTTTGTTCACAATATTGGTGGAAAATAGTTTTTCTCCATTCTCCAGCCTGTCCCAACCTGTTTGAGCCATCCTGGGTGGGCTTGTGTGTCTAAGCTCCTGCTTACCCACTCGTTGGGTGAAGTAGCTTTGGACTTTGTTTAGGATGTCAGTGGGTTTTTTTCCCCCCGTTGCCACCATCATAAGTGGGACTATGATTCTAGGCTTATGACAATGTATTTTCATGACTTTTGGCAAACCTAGAACGTAACAGCATAGTGTGTTGGGTTGGGGTTTTTTTTAAGAATGAGCTGAGATCTGAGAAAATATGATCTCTTTCCTTCAACCACTTAAAAATGGTTGTAGTTTTTTGCAATTTTTAATACTGAAGTTTAAGTAGAGGATTTCAACTGCTAATCAAGTGAATTAATTCTGAGGTGAGTGAAGATGGCACAGCAGATCTGCTGTCATGGTTTGTCTACCCTTTGAAAGAAAAAATATTTCTAAAATACATCAGACAGCAGCGTGTATCTGTGACCATTGCCTTACAGCTTTGTATCTCTCCATAGTTCATTATTTCCATATTCATACATGGAGAAAGTGCAGCACAGGAATTGGAAAGGAATTCCTGAAGGGGACGGTCCTAAAGGGGTTGCTCTGACACATGAAGACTTTTATGGGGGGGAAAAAAACCCCAAAACCAACATTGCAACACAGTGAGATTTAAAGGAGCTACACTGAGGGGATGAGTTCTTGTTTTGGGTATAGGAATATGTTCCAATCATCTTCCAGAGGTTTTTTCCTATCATGCTAATTCTTCGCAATGCAGTGTTAATGACTGAAATACTTTTTTACCCCTGTGTGCTCTCTCGCTTGGTAGGAATTGGCACCCGTTTCTGTATTTTCTATAAAAGGTGAAAAGAATTAATATACTCTCAGGAAGTATGTGAATAAACAGCGTTCCAAAATTTTCATTTTATGAGAGTTACAGGAGGCATTTAAAATGTCATCTATGGAATTGGTTTTCTGTGATCCAAAGCCTGCAAGGACCAGGACATTGCTAGTACCATTATTTTCATAAAATCATTCTTGTATTTTTAAGAAAAAATGTTCAACTAATTTATTCTTCTTATATAAGGTCATCTAGGCAGGTCTGTTAAATTTAATGGCTGTTTCATGATTAAGGCAGAGTAAGAAGTTCTTAATTGAGGAACAGATAAAAAGCGAGCTAATTAACTCCAAATACATTTCTTTAGCAGCATCCAAACAGCCATTTCTAAGATGAACTTAGGTTACTCATCTTTTGAGCTTTTAATCATATTTTTAGATTGCATTTTTACACCATCTGTACTACAAAAATGACTGTAATTTCTGTCACAGTTGGAAGCATCAGTTAATAAATGTTTTCTATTTTGATCTAGGGAGGTGTTTGAATTGAGGGGGAAAATATTCTTAAGCTAATTGGATTAATTTACAGTAGATGGAAGGAGAGTGCAGTGGGAATGGTTTAGTCCTATCCCTACCTGGTTTTCTTCCAACTATCACCTTACTCTTTTTTTTTTATTTAAATACGGTCCCAAATGAAGCCTTTGCCCCAACCCTCTGATCTTCTGTAAATTGCTGCATGTATTGGGAGATGGCTGGCAGTGCATCCATGCTCTGTCACTCTATTTACAAGACATTTAGCAGTGCGAACCGTCTACTAGAGCTTAGGATCAAGCAGGATCAGAACCGCTAATGCAGCAGCATTAGGCGCTGATGTGTTGAACTACTGCCTTATAGAGTCTACATTAATAACTCATTGGGGTAGGGAAATAATACTAGGAAATGAAAATAATACAGGAAGTTTTGTAATGGCTAAGGGTAGCCTGTAAAACGCACTGTTCAAACATCGCTTTCGGCGAGGAAAATCTTTTACTGTGCAAATGTATGGACTAGAATAAAAACCGTGCGGTCTGTGTGCAAAGCATGTACAATGTATAGAGAATTTGACATGTGTGTAATCATTATTATAGGTATCATACACTAGTAATAATAACTAGCTAAGCAATCTTCAGGGTGCTCTAGGAATTTAATTTAATTTCTGTGACAGACATAGGGAATATGGATTCCCAACAGGCAGGTAGTATTAAGATCGCTTAAGCATATTAATATTCTGCTATTCTAATTTATTCATTGATAGAATGTTGTTAGCAAACTTCTGTTTTCATTGTATAGCTACGACTTCATTTTATTTGCTTATATGTATTTTAATATTTCTGTTTTCTGCACAGTTTAGTGGGAGGCTGTGTGTTTCAACGTAATCTCATTGTTATTCTGAAGAACTGAGATTTTTCCTGTGATATCTGAACTATCTCGCAGTGGAGACAGTGGAGTGTCTTTGTTTAGTAAGAGGTTCACACTTCCACAGATACTTTTCTTTGGGGTTTTTTTTGCTTTGTCTCAGTTACTAGCATGTGCATGGTTTACAATCCGGTTAGCTAGGGAATACTGGCAATTGCCCTGATACTTTGCCAGACCTTTACTGATGCTGGATAAAGCAGTGAATGTAGTGATGTTAAAACAGAAAATTATATTGAAACAAAAGTAAAAATAATTTGCCACCATCTCCCAGTGGATTTTATAGTAGATGGTAAGGTTTGTAGAAAAAAGCGAGAAGAGAGAAAAGAAACATCTTGAGAAGTTGTTTGCGATGGTGAATTTTCACTCTGGAGGTTTTCTTACATTGCTGGTCAAAGGACTTTCATGTAACTGTAATTATCTTAGAATATATGTAATTTTGAAAATGATCAGAGAGCACCATCACATTCTTAATGTATATTTATATATATTTTACTCTTGCTTGAATGACAAACTGCTCTATTCTTTGGAGCAGAAGTGGTAAGGTTTTATTAATGAAGGAAAACAGCCCAAGGTCATCTGCCATAGTCTATTTTTCATCTCCGTAAATGGAAGATTTTGGTGGCCGTTAGGTAACTCAGCTACTGTGAAACCACTCAATTGTATTTCACAATGATAATTTTAGAAAAAGCATTTTTTCATATTTGGATCCTCTCTGTACCCCATGCGTAGACTTGACTCTTAAGTACGTCCTTTCACATGACTACCAAGAGATGCCCTGCAGGTTACGGGTGGTCCGTAGGCACTGCTTGGAAGTGCTAGGTTACGCTCAAAAGAAAGTAAAAGAGTTGTAGCATCTGTCACATGAATTTTAAGGCCCTAAAAAAATACGTAGGTTCCTTCATCCTTTCTGAACTCTAGTGAAGATGAGGCATGCAAGTAGCAGTTACGCACATCAATACCCTTGGGAATATATTCTTGAGTCTGTGTTTTGGTGTTGCTGAACCTTTAGTTGATGCTAATGTTGGGATGTGATGAATAAAAGATAGATAAATGAGATGTACCGCATACTTATATCCATTTTCTGTAACAGCTCTTCATTTTTAAGCCCGCTTCTTGATTCTTCTAAGCAATCACACTGTTGACTGTTTTCTGTCTATCCAGTTGAGCTCCCAAGCTCTGCCTGAAAAAGCAGTTGATTGCAGGAATGCAGCATCTGCTGGGGCTACATCTACAGCCTCCCTTTTCTTGTTGCTACTAAAATCACAATGATCAAGTTTCCATATACTGATTTTAGCCGTTAAAGTTCTTTTGCTTTAATGGCAACGACACGTATCGTTTCCTCAGCTGCCAGCATGTTTTTATGGACTGTTTCCCACTGTTCCGTACTGAGCTAGTGCCATGTCAGAGCGCTGAGGTGGAATCTAGAGTATTTGCCAATGAGTTACCAGAATGGCCAGCGTGGCTACTGTGCTGCCAGTCTGCTGACTTAACAGCATTCGTTTTAATTGCATAAGTGGGAGAGACGTTAATTAATTCAGTGTTAATGGTGAGAAATCAGGTGTGCAAAAGATGGCATTCCAGAAGTATAGATTTTTTTTGCGATACTAAGGAGACCATATTATGTATCTTCTAATATACTTGATATAAATCACATAGGCAATGGTTTTGAGGGATTTGAAGTTAAGAACAGTGGTGAATTTTCCTGTATGTCTGATCTGTGTATGTAACCTGTGAACATCAGAACTTCATACAGGACAGTGACCACAGGAATATTTTTGCAGATTTGCAGGCTGGACAAAACAAGGGACCATCATTCCAGTTACATCTCTGAAGCTTCTCAGCATTCTCAAATGATGATTTGGACCATTTTTCTTTACCTTGTGTAAATTGCAAAACTGAATTTCAGATGTGCGAGGTTAGTTTGAAAACTGGTCCTGACTTTGAGGGGCTTTTAGGTTTATTAATATGTTCAACTTGTAAAATAAACCAGCAAGGCAAAATCTGTAGTGTGCCAGCTAGGACTGTGTTAGGCATGCACAGAGGTAACTTAGTCCCTGAGCTACCTGCTTCCCAGCAGGTACACCGTTCCCCAAACCTACTTAAAAATGAATGTGTTTCTTTCAGGGGAAAAAAAAAAAAAAAAAAAAAAGCCCAGAGTGGGTTATGCTGACCAGTTATTGCTTTCAGGGGTGGCTCATAAATCTTGCAAGTTTTCGGAGTGCCTTTCAGTGCCAACAGATTTATGTCATTTTGAGAGATACAAGTTAATCTTTGAAAGGCCATATTTAGCAGTAAAGCTGCAAGTTTTGTATAAGTACGTTGAAGTTAAATCTCTTTAGGAGTACCATAGATATTAAATAGGGATGTTAATCACAAGCTTACAGATTAGTCACAGCAGTTACATAGTTGTTAACTCCACTTTCTTGAAGATTAGGAAAAAAAAAAAAGGGAGAAAAAAAAAACCAGCCAAACCACCAAAAAAACCCCATATTTAAAACTCTGCAGTTGACAGCATAAATTTGTATTGAAGGAATGCAGTGACATTTGTTAGAAGTGTCACATTCTCCATCCTTCATAGTCCTAAAAAAAAAAAAAAAGCTGTATCTCCGTATTATCACGTCTCAGTTATTGATTTGTCAGTGACACAATAAGCACAGTGATGTCTTGTCACCTTTTCTCCCCTCCATCTTGTTATGGATGTTTTAAAAATTATTTTTTAGTAGTATTGAATGCCTTGTATAGTCTGGGATTAAGGGGGAAATTTGTAAATTTTACTGCTGATAGCTTTTTGTTTGTTTGTTTTCCAGTGGATTTTATTATTTTTTTCCAAGCATGTTTCAGGCCAGTGCTTCTGTCACTTAAAGAATGAGCATGTGACTGACAGGATACTATTTGGGAAGTGATGTGCAGTCTCAGAGTAATATGACATTTTATGAGCAGCTTGACTGTTTTCATTACTTGGATTTATACTTTTATTTCTGTGTGCTGAGGAATAAGTGAGCAAGGCAGCTGTGGGAAATAGAAAAGCTGTCAGGATGAAGTTGATAGGACAGCCTTGAAATTATGCCATTGTGTCTGATAAGACATTATGGCTGTTATCTTTAAACCCTTTAAATACAAAAATCTGATAGAGCAGCTTGGATCATTGTTTCAAGCTAAGTGATTTGGTAGGGTTTGTAATAGGTTCATCTGAGAATCAGGATCAGGAAAATCATCGTCAGGAAAACTGGAAACAAGGTTTTAAGACTTGTTACTAAATTGCACGTTCTGGTCATTTTTGTTAATTCATAATTAGAGCTCTTTTGTTACTAGTGACCAGGACTTCTAAGGACTTTTTGTCTGGTTTTTTTTCACCTCAGCAGCAATTTAATGGAAGATCAAGGTTTTAATATAAATATTCTGAGACAGTCCATTGCACTTATAATTATGAGCCATGCTTTTTTTCACTTGCAGGCTCAAATACCCCATTTCTGTAGCTTCAGTCTTCCAAGCTTCATTTGCCGTGGCAGCACAGCAGTTCTCATCCTTGCACATGTAAGAACTGAAGCACCCACGTGCCTTTCAGTCCTCCCTGGTTCTGATTCCCCTCCCTCGTTCTGTGACGGACCCTTCTGCATGAAAACTTCAAAGACTGGGGTGCCAGAGGTTTGCAGTTTTGGTTCCTCTGGCAAACTGACAGCCTGGGACTTGGGCACCGTTCACTCATCCAGCAGTTTTCATAATCTGTCAAGTGAAGCTAGGAACCAGCGTAAAATACGTGATTTCTCACTATAAATGCACTGTGATCTGATAAGGAAATTTCCCTCCGGAGTCTAAAGCTGTCTGGGAGGGCTTGGCTTGGCTGCCGTTGGTAAATCTCCATTGGGTGTAAGCAGATGGGAGCAGGACTTGGTACCTTTGGCTATCCCAGCCGAAGGGCTCCGTTCAAAGACGGATCCCTGTGCTTTATTATAGATGCTCTGTAACTGCACCTCTGAAGCACTCCAGGCACGTTTCAGAGTGGGTTTCTGACAGCTGGGGAGAAATTAGGTTGTTGTTAGGTAGCTGCAACTTTGAAAGACTTCTGTGACTTCAGCAAGGAGGTAAATGGTGATATAAATCAAATCAATCACATGCATAAGCAATTAAATCATAATAAGCAGTTCTTGGTGATTTACCTTAGCGTGAATGGGGAAAAACACACCACTGCGTTGTCACTGTCATAGCATTGAGGAGTTTAGGCAAGAAAAGCTATGCTTGTAGAATAAATACAGTGTCTGAGATACCAAGTGGCACTTTTTTTTTTTTTTTTTTTCAAATTAGTAGTTACTATAACATTTGGTACAAATTGTAGTGCTTTATCGGCAGCAAGTATCTTCTGACTAGGAAGAACTGAAATTAAAATAAATAACATAATTTCAATTGCAGCAAGAGTTATCAGTGACTGTTAACCTGGTAGCAGGATAAATATGATGTCCTTGCTCACACAGATAGTATACAAATCTCTTCCAGTGCTTTGAAAGCTGTGATAACGGTTTTGGTGAAACTATGAACAAGCAGACATTTTAGCAGAATACACTGGCTTATACTTAATAAAAATAAAAATTAAAACCCACCAGAAATCTATTAACAAAAAAATCAACGAAAAATAGAGCATTCCATGGTGGAAGTGAACCTTATATGTTTGTAACTTATGGAGAGAGACATCTTATGAAGCAATTTTTTTCCGTCTTCCTTGTCCATCAAGACAAACGTTTAAGTAACTGAGCAGTGCTCTCTTCTTCCAAAATTTGCAGTAGTAGCAAGGAGACCCCCGAAACTGTTGTGGCCAGGCTCACGTGAAAGCTTTTTTATTGCCAAAACGTATATGGGTTGGTGGGACAAGGGCTGCTAAAGCTTCCCTTGGCAGTTGCAGTAGTGCATAAGTTTGGTAGCAACAAGGAGAGTGACAAAGGTGAAGCTTGCATGATAAATCAGTCTCAAGATGTAATTAGATAATTCACATTACACTCACTTCCATCTATTCACCAGCTAATATATCACCCAATTTGCTCAAAGCTTTACTCCCTAGCAGATTGCTCCTCTCCTCTGCAGCACTTGAATACAATATTCTGGCAAAAGATACCAGATGCAGCAAGCAGGATAAGCAGACAAAAATTGTTCGTGTTATGGTGGCCGCCGGTAGATCTAGATCTAGCAGGCGACTGTGGGAGGATATTTTTCTTTGCTGTGCTATGGTTAACTCTCCCATCTTATCATACAGCTGTACCAGGTGCTTATAGTACAAAATGGGGTGAATATTCCCTCTGAGTGAAAACGAAATGAATTGAAATGAAATTTTAATTGCTCACAAGCTGTTTTTATCATGAAGTTACAGCCATTACAGATTTATTCAGAGAGATCAAAGAGCAGTGTAAACCTCTTAGCAAGTTATATCTTCCGTTCTTATCTAAGTCTATTGTGGGACACTTCAGGTGCCAGCATAGCTAATGTCTCACTGGATATGAAAAAAAGCATCGTGATCCTAGGAGAAGTGATTTATGTAAAGCTGGCAGGTTAATCAAAGGAGAGCAACAAGTAATTACAGTAACAGTAGTTACAAATCTAGTGAAAGAAAATGGTTAAAGTAAAGGTCATGCTAGTATGTGTGCGGTATCGATGGGGTCATAACTGGCCAAGCATTGGTGTCCTGTGTGTGTCGCCTGATGATATTTCCCCGTTCAGAGCCTTATATATCACAAACAAATTTTGAATGCGGTATCTGATCATGTCAAAGGATTTCTTGGGCTTTGGAGGACAGCACCCTATTATTTCAGTCAAAATGGGAAGAGAAAAGGTAGAACATATTGAAGTACTGATACCTAATTAGCAGATAAACATCTCACCTCTGTAGTTGTCTGTAGAGGAAAAACCTGATTGATAGCAGCTATTAACACCTTCATGACTTGGAAGATGAGTGCTTGGAAAGCTTGTCTTTTTCCCAATCTGTCATTTGGTCCACTTTCACCCGGACTGTGCCTTGTTCATGTCTTCTAGTAGAGTAACTCCCCCGGCTCAGTTCTGTACATTATTTCAGTATTTTTGTTATGGTGGCTCCCTGGAAGAGAAGAAACGGAAGAATGACTTTGGGAGAAAGAAGAAAAATGAATTATATGGATAGGGGTGTAGAAAAGCTCTTGGAATGGCAGAGCTTTTGGCAAAGAATGGATGAGAAGATACCAGCACGTGAAGGTAAAAGCAGATTACATGTGATCTCTGGTAAGAAGGAAATAATGCCCTGAAATGAGGCCTGGGAATGGTACCAAGAGAGCTTGTAGGAAAAATACAAAATGCAAGGAACTTCTCAAGTGTACAATGAATTTGGCCAGGAGAAACATGCCTTTTCTCTTTTTCTTCCTCAGTACATCTGTATAAACATCGTCTGTAAACACAAACATGCGTTGCTCACTAAAACGATGTCACATATGTTGTCATGCCTGAAATTAATTGCTCACAAATACTCAGGTTGTGCAACTTTGTGGCCGCTTCTTATTAAAATTTGTTTCTTCAGGGCTGGACAATCTTCTAATCTAACAATTACATGGACATGGTAAAGGTTCCAAATGCCAGACTTTTTATGTAAGTAGTATACAAGCCTAGGCAAAGTAATAAATGGCTGCCTCTATTTCACAGCTTCATTTTCTTTACCACCCTTGTGTGAAGAATCACATCACTGAACCAATTTTCTTCTCCTGTATATTCACTGTTCTTCCTCTCATGAAGTATGTCCTTATCTTGTCCGATTTTAACCAGTTGCTTTCGTCTTTATTTGATCCGGCAGTTAAGATTAGACACCTTTGCCAGGAAACTATGACCCCCTCTTCCTCTCCCTTGCCTAAGCTTCATTTCTTTCTTTTAGTTCTCATGCATTCTTTCTTAGTCTTTTGGGCCCCTTGAGGTATAGGATCCAGCTGTAGCACGTAGGCTTTTTTCTGCTTTTAAGTGTAGTCCAATACCCCAGACTTCCTCTTCTTCAGGCAAGCTTGGCTGGCCAGCTTTTCCAACTTCCCAGTGTTTCACCAAGCTTCCACTTGAATGGGTAGCCTTCAGGGTTTAGTGAGTCTCCATTTTATGGGAGATGCGTAAAAACAGCCCTGAGACCACACGCCTGACTCAGGTGTTCACTGATGCAGCAAGTTCATCTCCTCTGCTGAGTTCTGTACTTTGTATAAAGTCCGCTTCCCTGAATTGGCAACACCAAGTTCATGGTTGCCTGACAACTTTTCGTTTTAGTCCCTTGTACATTTGAGTTATGATGCTCTCTTTTGGTTACGTGATGACATGCCATCATATGTACTGCATAGGATGCACAGTACTCATGGAATGAGAAATTTGGTCCATTGCTTTTTTATCATCCTTGTTCAGCGCGTGGTCTCCCACCTATTTCTCATGAACATCAGCCAAATCTGCGTTCACAAGTTTTTCACAAGTATTTGTGGCGTAGTAGAAAAGAGCTGCTCGAAAACCAGGGATCTGAGGTGGAGGGAGCTAATGGCCAAGTCTTGCAGAAATGCCTCAGCTCATCGCCTCCGAGCAGGAATACTCTCTTCTAGGTGCCCAGTGCCTGCTTTTTTTAGAATTTATTTGCATAGATATATGGAGTAGTGTTTCATAAACTGAAAGATGATAATGTAAAGAACCTTAATCCCGACTGAGTTCCTAAACAATAAGTGCATAAATGGTATTATTTCCTTACAGAAATAAAACTGAGTCACAATGGCATTTGGCAGGGAATCAGTAATTCAGAGAGGAGAAAACTTTTGTCTGCTGAGTAGGCGGAAAATGAGGTGGTTGTTTTTATTCATCTGTTAAACCTCAGTGATATCTAAATAAGGCCTTTAATACTTAAATAACAATCTTAGTAACGCTCAGCATAATTTTCCTCTGTTGCTGTGTTTACTTAGGGAAGGGAAAGTTCAGGAGAAAATCCTAAATCCCTCTTTCATTTTTATTCAGTTCTGAAGTACTGTTCGTGGTGTGGACTGGGTGACTTTTGAATATTCTGTTTGGACTCCCTAGTATAAGGAAGCAATGTTAGGGAACCGAGCAGTGTCTATCACTGGTGCTTTTCCAGGGGAAGCTGTGTGAGGTGAGCGCTCTGTGTTTTAAGAAGTGAGGTGATAAAACTGACATTTCCTTAGATTGGTTATGTCCAGGCACGCTCGGACGGGGGGGACGACTGGGAAATCATTAAAAAAACTTTTGGCATTTTTTGAAGAAAATTTGCCATTTAAGAAAGCTCTAAAATGTTTCTCAAATCTGAAGTTTGAATACATTCTATAAACCTTGGCAGGTTGGCATTGGACCGTTGAAGTAGGTCTCTGAGGGGGTAATATAGCCATGTTGCTTATCTCATAATCTATTAGATATATACTGCCTGAAGTATATGTGAAGATTATACTTTGTTTATTTTTCAACTGTTTAAAAAAAATACAGGACAGACATTAAAAATGATTGAGCATTTTGCAACATCACGTTAAAACTTCTTATTTGCGAGTTACTGGAAGGGAGATAGGGAAACGTGGATGTCCCCTGTGGAAAGGAGATCCTGTTCTTCTCCTTTAATAATTTGTATGCAAGGACATAGCCTTAGCTAGAATATTCATCTTATGAGTAATTTCTCCAACCCTGGAAATTTTAAACTGAGGTGATGAAAGAAACATCTCAAGAAAATTATTCTTCTTGTGTTGACAACATCCTAAGATGTTCCTGACAAATGAAGTGTAAAATTTCTTTTCAAATACTGTTCTTCTCAGTGTGCTCTGAAATATTTTCTTTCCCTTGTGATACTGGCTTTGACCTTAAATTAAGTGCTGAAATTTGAAAATTCCACCAAGCTTCAGCAAAGAGTGGATAACGCGTTTTTTGCAGGAGAAGTGGGACTAGTAGTTGTGGGGCATTAGTCATTACTAATACGTTTTGGAAACCATATTGCCAATGAATTTATGATGTTGTGCTTGTGCTGTCAAGTCATTTTAATGTTTATTGCCAACATATTTAGCAATCAGAAAGCCAGGAATCTGTCCCTTCTGACACCATTCAAGGTGGAATTCTTGTGTATTTTCATTTTACCAATTTTCAGCTTTCTAGATGTAGGTAAGTATTCGTCTGATATGATCTCTAATGAAAGCCAACATATTAATGATGGTGTTCTGCAGACAGAGCTGTTTCTTCTGACTGAACTGCTGGGCAGTTGTAATGTGGAAGAGAAATTTTAAATCATCGTATTCACCTGGTCCCATGAAACTTCTTACAAGGATTTGGTGTGTTCCAAGTTTGGCCATTTAGGCAACAACTAACGTCAGATATATTTTGCTGAATGCGTTAAAGAGAATGGGGTCTGTCTTGTTTCTTGTCCTGAATTCTAATGCAGTATGGCACTATAGGGTTAAATGTTTGATATGCTGCTTTAGAGGATAGCTGTATTTTTAGGGAGTGATAACATTGGTTTGCTCTGCATGTGTTTTGTTTTCTCTTAAAATGCATGAAGAGCCTTTGAGAATAAGCTCACAATATGAAAGAGGTGTTATTATTAAAACTAGCATGTTAAACCAGAAGGAAAGAGTCTTTTAAATTCTGTATCGCAAGAGAAGATTCAGACATCAGTAAACATATTAGATATTGAGTGCTGCATACAGAGGCCAGTCCAAGTATTCGGTAAGATGGTCCTTGCCTCTTGGGTATTTATTTGCAGGAGTGTAGACAATACTCTCAGAGTTAGAAAAATCATTTTTTCACCTGTAAAATTACCCGTGATGCTCATTATGTTTTTAAGTGTGCTGTAAATCCTGGGGCTCACAATTTTTCTGTCATTGGTATTGCAGAGGGACAGCTTCCCTGCATGTGGGATATCATTAAATAACTACTTAGAAAGGATGGACCGGACCCAACAGGCATGGGTTAACAAGTTGTTATTTATGGAAGGTAATCCAGCAGCACGGTTTTCTTGTGAATCTGCCAATGTACCAATAAAAGGGGGCGATTTCCAGAGCAACATAACTCCGCTGGTATATTCGTGAGCGTAGAGATGCTGAGCTGCCACAATGATAATGGAATCACAGATGATGTATGCAGCTGGGGCTTTGCACAGATTTAAAAAGGTATAGAGAAGTTTAAAAAGCTGCTTTTGTAACTCTGGTTACTGGAAGAGGGAAGAAGGAGAAGAGGTTTTGTTGTATGTTTGCTGGATTTTATTGGGTTGGAAGTTTTTAGTTTTGTTTGGCAGTGGCATTGCAACAATGTAACATTGAATGATTAAATATTGATCAGAAACAGTGAGTGTTTCAGCCTGCAGGGCATATGACCTGCACATGAATCCTCTTAAAACCTGATGACTGGGAAAAGGTGTGGTTTTAAAAAAAAAGAGAGAGAAAGAAAGAAAAGAAAAAACAGCAGGTGGGTTATTTCTTCTGCATTCAGAGGTAGGTTCCTTTTTCTTGGTTTCACACAACCACACTCTATTCAGTGAAGTAATTGCCGTCCCCTTATCTCCCATCCCAAGCTGAGTTCAGCATCTGGAAAAGCTTAAGAACTCAATGCATCAAATTATCCTGCTCAAACTGTTGTTTATTGCAGGCCGTTTTGTCCTGTCATCTCCATGACAGAATGTCAAAGCTTTCTTTTCTGTTGCCTTCAGCTCCCAGCATCTGCAGGGATCTGATATGCTACCTCTGCATTACACAGGGGGAAACCATCAAACAGCGGTGATTAAGGCAGCAAGCCAGGCGGCTGCAGGCGTTGGGAACTCCTGGTGCTGCACTGCAGTGGTGCCTTCTGTTCCAGCTCCGATTCCACCCTTCCCAGTCACTCAGCCATTTTGGTGGGTTCCCTAAACCTTCCAACTTCCCATGCAATCGGCTCTTCTTGCCCGTCTCTTCCCTTTCACTGAACTGTTCCAAAGTGTGATGGCATGAAACGTTAGGGCTTTGCTGGGCGGGTACCACTATTCCTTCCTCACTCTCCACTTACAGGTTTACATAGCGGTTTCTGCTAGATGGCATAAACTTTGCACATGCTAACAAAGCTACAGAAAACCTTTTTGGTGGGAGGGGGTGGAAATCCTGTCACAGGATTCTCAGATCTAAAGTGTACAATTTATTGTATTGTCCTATTCTCCCCTTTTCATTTTTCCAGGTGATATGAACTGGAGCATCAGTTCAGTCAGCTACTTCAAGCTGAAACCCAGCAGGGGAAATCCACAGTGTTGCAGTTTTTCTACTGTTGTACTTTAACCTAATGAAAAATACTATGGATGTGTGCATTGAAAAAGTTAATTTACATTTGTACAGAATTTATCTATAGGCACGTGTCCAGTTTTAGCAGTATAGCTGTCTCTGTCTGTAAGTCTTCCGCTATAAAAATGGCTTGAAGTATAGACGCAAATGCCTTCAAGCATCTTCTGAGGTCAGAGGTTTGTCACTAAATCATCACCTTCAGAGGCTGTGGCTCATTCAGAGTCTGGCTCAGCCTCGCTCCGCTGGCCACACGGCGAGCTTACAGCCTCAGCGCTGGCACTTCAGAGCGCTGCGTGTGCCGCCAGTGTTACCCTGCCCAGCAACCCCTCTGTGTCTGTGGCTTGTGACACACTCTGATGTGTCGACTGTCAGAAAGGCGCTTAACAGGTGACTTGTTTGTCTTTCTAGACTTCAGTAATCTGTGGCTGGAGGGGTTTGCCGAGTTGTTCTTGGTTGCGCAGATAGGGACAGCGTGGCTGAATTTGAAGTTTCCATATACTGCTCAGACTAAGGTGTCCACGTTGTATGTGGATGAGTATAAACAGAATCTGAATGGAACCTGTGCTTGTTAGCAAGTGTTTCGGACAATTCCTTTGCATAAAACTAAGTACTGATAATAATGAGTTTATTCTTCGGTGTAGATTGAGTTAGAAATGTGTCATGTAGTTCTTAAGGTTGTTGAAGGGGCTCTTCCTAAGAGCACTATCTGTAACAGACCCTACTGTACTGTAATCATCTACTTAGAATAGTAAAGTAAAATTGTATTTGGAAACTAGAATCTAAAGAATTATCTTAAAAATTCCCTGACAGTATACAGTTTTGACTATAGACCCTCATTTGTGAAGATATTGAGCTTATGTGCTCAGCACACACCAAAAAAAAAAAAAAAAAAAAGTTTTGTTATGGATCTTGATATGGTGCACAACTACAAGTCGGAGATCCGAGCTCAGAGTCTAACGTTAGAGGTTCTCTTATGACATTCTGTGAGGTTATTCTACTAGTACAGCCATTTCAGAGATGACAAAGGTATGCTTCTTTCTGTGTTTGCTGTTTGTACAATTTTCTAGACATCACCAGTATGGGAAATGCACTATAGAAAATAATTGGGCAAATGCAATGTTTTGTTTATTAACTCTAAGGCTCCATAAAATTAAATAATTGGATGTGAGAACACAGAGGAAGATTACATTTCACAGTTAAATGTGATTTGGCACTCTAAAAAGTAGCTAAGTAAATTTAGCATATACTAATAATTCTTTTTTCTTCCTACACTGATTAAAATTAAACTTTGCCTTCCTATAGTGTGAAAATCTGGGAGGTATAAAACAACACTGGACAAAAAAGTATAAGTGATTAGCATGTTAACTTTTGATATTTAGAAATCTTTGATATTCTGAGTGAGAATTCCATTGTTTGTGTCTCTCCGAGTAGAGAGTGCTGAGCTAGAAGTTGTTTCCTGCCAAGGTTTATATGGCAAGATTTGTTCTTGCTGCTTTTTATCTATTAAGGATCCTTAGCAAGGAAGCCAATTCCAAAATTTATTCAAAACAGCACGCTAGCAACACAAAAAATACTTTCCAGCATATAAACCAAGCAAAAATAAACAATGTAATTCATCACCTATCATGTAAAGAACACCAAGAGCTTAGGTGTCCCATAGCATATGCTCTCCTTTAACTGAAGGAATTCATATATAAGGAGTAAAAATTCCACCTGAAGTCCACTTTGTCACTGACCATTGCCTGGCGTGTCAGTGGAGCAGCCAACACACCAGCCGCCGTGTTTAGGAACGTGTGTTCTTGCTGATGTTCCATTTGCTACGCCTAACTGCGTTTGAATTGTTGCATGCAGAAGAAATATTGCGGAGGGAGAAGCCCACCAACATACGTGTGCAGGTTGTTTGTAATAAGCTGCTGTGTTGGAAGAGGGAACTGGTGTTTCAGACGTGCTGTTCAACGTGATGAATTGGCTCCTCCTTGTCTGAAGGTGACTGCGCGTTCATTGCGTGCAGGATGGGGAGCCGGGCCCTGGGTACTGTGCAGCACACAAAAACCTGATGCACCTCTTTTCCTCTTTTGTGGCTTTCTACCGCATGATCCTTAAAGGATAATGTGCTTTTCCTGGCTTTTTTGTTTGTTTTCTTAGGGTTTTTTTATTTGGTTGGTTTTTTGTTCAGTGAAGGTTGCTTATGGTATGTGAATTACTTTGAAGAGAGATTGGTCTTCCAGGACCATATCATAAATAAATGGAGATGATGAAGAATTACACATTCGGGGTGGGATTTAGAGCGTATGTCTGTGCGCACGTGTTTGTACATATATCTAAGGCAGAGCAAATTCCGATCATGGCAGGTCAGCTGTACGCGCACACACACGTAGCTGTCTTACCTCGGAGAAGAAGGTAGCTGAAAACAACAAGATTTTACATTTGTAAAAATGGTTATGTATAAATCTGGCATTTAAAAAATGCAAATCTGATGTTACCTTCTATGCATCTTAATTAGATCATGTGTTATGTCACCTAGAAGAGTTTTTTGGACTTTAGTAAGTCTCTAAGGACTGCATTTGTTGTCACCCTACAGCAAAAAGTGCGTTAAGAGGGAGAAAAAGTCTTTACTGTAGGGTTAAAGGAAAGAATATTTTCATTTAAAAGCAAAAGCAAATATAAAACGCCTGTTTTGCTAGTTGAGCACATGAAGACAGATAGACATCTGCATTTAAAGCTTCTATTAGAAGAGACAGGAATTATTTGCACAGATTAATTTATGGTTGTTTTTTTTTTCTCTGGAAGTACTTTGATGGGGGCTTGCTTCGCTCTTTATTTTATCAGACTGTTTCAGGTCCTGGCAGTCATGCTTTTTGGTTAGTTAGGTTACAATCAAAATAAGTAGTAGGTGTTTCCTATTGCATGATGAAGGGCAACCTAGTGATTATTAAGAAAACTCTGTGGTATATTGAGCACTGCTGAAAGGTAGCATGATAAATAGCATCTGGCTGACAAGAGAAACCTCAAATTATTGTATGTGGTTTAATGCCAGTATGTCAGCTTTCCACGTACGGAGTGATAATTTACAAAGGGAGAAGAGCAATGCACATACATACATAAAATCTGAATCTAATCCAGGATATCACATTACTCTGCACAGCCACATGCTATGTATGTAACCCATTAGTAGTAATTTCCATCAATAGTATCTGTGAAGAATCCAGTTACCTTGCAGACTCTAGAAAATGAAATTGTTGTGAGGATGACTGTACGTCTTCATTGGAAGTATCTATTTGTTTTAATTGAAAATACATACTCTAGCATTCTGACTATGCTTGGGATGGTTTTCTAATAAACAAATTCCGTTCATTTCAGTTGCTATAATTCTGAAATTTCAGCCTGAGGAGGTACACCCTTCACAGACCTCCATTCTTTGGGAGAATGACAGGGGTTCATCAAACTTTGATCTCCAAGTTTTCAAGCAGTTTGAAACCAGCTGCTGCTGCGTTCTGTTGCAGGCAGAGGGGCTGGAGCAAGGCAACAAAATACATGTTGACTTGGAAGAGAGGTTATCAGCTCTGGTTAGGTGTTTAAGGGTAAGGATGAGGGTGCACTGTCAACAGAAACTGACAGGGACATGTCTTGTTTAGATACAAACTGAATTGAAATGTGTGGGTATGGATCAAGAAATAGGAAGATTTATGTTGGGTTTATGGTTGTAGCTAAATGATCTTTGCATTCTGATAGTCTCCCTGAAGTTCTATGTAGGCTTGATCATTAAGAAATGTAATTAAGAGAGAAATCAAACACTTCTAAGTAATATATTTTTTTTTCTTACCATGTCCTTTTTTCTACTTCAAAGCGGGGTGTTTCCAGTGCCTCCAAAGTAAATGGATTTTTTGGTACAATTTCAGCTGCATATCAGATATTCTAAAAATGTTTTCATTTTTAGTTTGTAGTTTGAGCTTAAATAGACTAAAAGGTAGGAAAGAACTTCTTTATTTATCTTCAAAAGGCTTGTTGGGACATAGGTTTTGGGTAGTGAGACTCAGAAACAGTTCACTATTTCAGGACGGCAAACTACGCTGTGATGCTTTTAGGAACGTTCACCACGGAGCAAAGGACCTCGGGTGCAGGGATCGCCTGCGCTTAGCACGCTGTGGAGCCAAGAGCTTGGGAGGCTGTATCTGGCCTTGCTTTCTTAAACCTTAGCTGTTTCTTCTCAGCCTAGGTCTCAGCTTTTCCATCTGTAAAGATAAGGAAAATGGCAACATAGTATTGATCCGTGCTAAGGCCTTTTTAGATACTTGAATCGCAAGCAGGCAGATGTTCCCGAATATTCCTTTGTTTATTTGTCATCTGGGCTAGAGGACAGTTTGGGAATGCAGAACTGGCAACAGCCAACTGTCATAAATAACTTTGCAAGAGTGGCTGCAGTCTTTTGCCAGCTAAAGATTGTTGTTGGCTACTCCCTAAAGTATACGAATGTATTTATCTGGGGGATAGAGCTAGGTTGTCAGCTGGGGCAGAATACTTTGTGTCGAAGGTGACTCTTGCAAATTTTTCCAGTAACGTTTCAGTGAATCCGAAGTGCAATTCTACCTGCTGGTGAACTTGAACCTTGCGTTGTCTGAGTGCTGGCCAATGTCAGAGAGGAAAATAATACTAGACTGGATCTTCCCTTTACCCCAAAATCCAGAAACTTGACTTTTGCAGCTGCAGATGATCAAATTAGCATTAGAAATGCCAGAATATGTGTTTCTTCGACGTCTTTCTTTTTTTTTATAATCTGAGCAGCTGAGTGAATATATGATCTAAAAGTTGGAATAGTTGGGTTGATTGACATCTTATAAAGCTCCTGTCATGCAACAGTGTATTCATAGCACATCAGAGAATATGAACCAGTGCTGCCTGAAAAAACTCTGTGTAATGCAAACTCAGAACAAGCCTCATTTGTGATTCTTTCTGTGAGAGACATGGTTAAACGAGCTGCATTGGTATTAAAGGATCGGTTGTTAAAGATGAGCCCATGCCACTGAATTTCCATCTCATTGCTGCTTTACACTTGCCAAACTTCCTCCTATGTTTAAGCTTATTATTAAAAATTTTATTATTATTATTTATAATATATAGATATCATTATTATTATATGTAAGGTTATTATAAAAAGATATTGGTTATTATTTTTACCTAATAGCATAGATTTTTTGTATATTTTTCAGACCACATAAATCATGAAGCTAAGCAAGAGAGGTCAAAATGCGTTGGGATTAAGCATTCATTTCTCACCTAAACAAATTTCTGGGAAATATGCTAAGTGTATTTGATGCTTTTTCACATAAACTGTTAAAGTCATATTAAGGGTGATAAAAACTAGTATGTAAAATAGTCTTGGGCAGTTTTCTTTTGGACAGAACTCCGAGGGCTTTTTCTGATCACCTTTACTTGTGCCAGACGCCACACAGATTAGATAACAAACTGGTATTTTCTGCAAAGTTGACTTCATTATTACACAAACTCAAATGGGGATGAAAACAATTGCATCTAGTGTTCCTTAAGTGTGAGAAAGACAAGTTACTTTGATTTTAAAAAAAAATAAAATAAGAGAAGCAGACTGCTAATACAGGTGGAAAGGATGGTAGATAGGCTTCAGGTGCTGAGCAATATGGTTAGAGTTGATGGCACTGAAGAAAGAAAGAAAGAAAAAAAGGTTTTCCTTTAAAATGCAACAATCCAATCTTGTGACTTTCAAGATTAAATTGGACATTCTTTCTCAGGAGCGTCATTGCCACCTGGCATTCAAAGGCATGACGTGCTGCAGCAGAAACCCACAGTAGGGGGTAACCAAAGGAGCAGTAATTTTAACAAAAAATTTCCATGCATGCTGAGAAGGGCTTTTATGTTTAAAATGTCATTCCTATTCAAAGTAAACAATCCTCAAATGAAGCTACAGGTGGAAAATAGTTATTTTTATATGGTGTGTTATGCAATAATGAAGGCTCACGTGGCACAGAATTTTTTTCGAGTGTTTCGGTTGGTCTGGGTTTAACTGACCTACACACTGAGGTTCCTTGGCAGGTGGTTTTGCCCTGCTGTATCTTCCAGAGATGCTGTGCTTGTTGCTTTTTTTTTCTTGTCTTTGTCGGTCTTGTAATCTCTCCTCTTTAGTTGTCTCCAGATTTCCAATGTTAATCGTTCTTCCCAGAATTCCACAATCTTTTTCCGTCTAGGAGGGAAAGCGTTAGCCCAGGTCCAGTGACCGCAGAGCAGAACATCGCGCACAGCTGGTTGTCCACTTCTCTGGGCATTTTCTTCTTTTCAGTACAGGCAAAATAAACCATAGAAAATTGCAGACATTTCTAGTTTAGCGTAGGTTTAATTTAGTAAAACTTTCAAAAAGGAAGGCGGAGGGGGAAGAGATAGTGTTAGTAGTTTTGGTTTTGAGAGTAAGAAAATGCAACTTTTTTTCCAGGGCCTTGAAGGAGCGTTTAGGCTCAAGGGCTCAGTGCCATACTCATGATATAAATGCTATGCGTATTTATTCTGAAATAATGTAGGCCTGTGTTATTTTCCACTACTGTATCATGTTACAAATTCATGTCCAGTTTTCTGTTCTCCCAACAATCTTTCTCAGCATTTTAGCTTTCCAAGTTTCCCAGAGAGCATCTGTCTTTCAGATTACGTTTTTCCAAATGCATTACTTGACGCTTTCAAAATGGGGATATTGTTTTTCTGTACACAGTTCAATTTGTTTTCTCCTACTTATGTTTGCATATCCTCTCCATTTTAATTTCCTCCATGAATGTCAATACTGTATTACTTACTCCCTTTTCCAGGTCATGGATGAATATATTAAGTAAAGATGGATGTGTAACTGATAGCTGAAGTTTTCCATCTGATGCTTCCAACAAACCTGAGATATTGCAGCTTGTCTCTTAGAAACAAATCTCCTTCCATTACCAGGACATGCCAATGTTCTTGTCCCAAAAAGACACAGACAAAAACTTACTCAAGGATAATTTATGCAATATTGTATGAAGTGCTTTACCAACAAGGATCTATTGTATTTACGACTTTTGTCTTACCTCCTAATTTTTGATAGCTGTTAAAAATACCCCAACAAAACAAACCCGCCATACCCCTCCCTCCCCCATCCCACCCCTTAGTGGAACAAAACCAATTGGCTATTAAGCTTTTTTTCTAATTGAGCATGCTCATTTTCCTAAGGTGTGAGTTCTGATAATCAGAATTCTGCCAGGTCTGTGTGCTTAGTGCTAATCTGTTAAGTGGCCGCTTGTGATGATCAACGTTCACCTGAAGGTCTGCAGTAGTGATGAGGGATGGACAGTCCCTTGAGAACTACTGAGCTGGGTTTTCAGTGGCCTTTGGATCTTTTTTCAGCTATTTCAAGAGAAAAGTTTAGAGGAAGCTGTTTGGTAGGAGCAGCTTGGTTTTGTTTTGAAAATTACTACCAAGTTTTCTCCTCTGTTCCAAGATGGTTTAGGACCTGATAATTTTTTTTGATGGCTTGTTAGGTAGAAAGCCAGCTGGTATTCATTTTCTAATATGCTGAGCACTCCATGATTGTGACTTGATATTTAATTGAATTTTTTACATGTGATTTTTCAAGTACTTCTTGCAGGACAGTTATCTATATAAAGTCTCCATTCGTCCTAGCAGTCCAGTCTCCTTTGGATTTTCCTTAGTCATTTTTAAATCTCTAGCTGAGGAGGATTTCAGTATCACCTGAGCATTGAGATGCTAACAAAACATTCGGCTGCTCTTGACCCCTGTACTCCAGAGGCAGTATCTGTTAATAAGCAGCGATGGACAGAATACTTGAATTTGGTTTGCTGTCCTTTAAACAGAAGAGAACTTAAAAATAAATGTCTCCTAAATTCGTTCTTCTTACATATCATGACTTTTCTACTGAAAAGTTCTTTTCAATTTTTTTTCCCCAGCAATTATATATCCACTTTTTGTCTGCAGTGGAGGTTGGCCAAGGCAAGTACGTTTGTATTAACGTTATCTATAGAGACTATAATCTCTCTGTATGCTCAGTGGTCTCGTTGCTTTTGAACACGTGCTTCAAGAAGGCTGCCTTTTGTAATACTGGTCCGTTCTTGTATGCAACTATGTAAACAGTGTGTATTCTGTTGGCAATTGTGTGAATTTCATTCTGCGTACTCAATTTACCTAGCAAGTCTCTTAACGCTGCTAATAGGATATAAATAGCAAATACCAGATTGTAGCAAAGTCAGTGAGGGATCCTGTCCCTCCAGGAAAATCCAGGAATAATTCATGAGTCCTGGCCAATGACTCATTTTTGTTCTATTACTCTGAAGAGTCAAATTTACATCCCAACTGAGTACACCTACAGATTTTATTATCTTTAAAAATCTGTAGCAGGCTTGCTGACTACAGCTTAAATCTCTTCCTAGTGAATAGTTACACATAATCTTTTTAAATTACCAAAATTATTAATTACTTTGAAAGATTTCTTCTAGCAAAAAGTAGGTACCTTCTATGCCATATGACTGTACTTGCAATAATCAGCTCCCACAGGTCAATTAAATGCCTCAGGGTTTAGTCAGCAAGCAGACACTCATCACTGCTGCATGTACTTAGATGGAATGGAAGTTATTGCTTAATTATTCCATTTAAAACTGGATGGAAGAGGGGTCATTACGGGTTTAAAGCTTTACTTTCGATTTATGTGGCTTGGAATTATACTTAGAAAGACAAAAGCTTTTCTCTTTGCATAAATTAATTTAAAATCGTAGACTTTTGAGTGCTCTTCAGAAAGTAAATGGGATTCTGATTAATTTTAGTTCTGCAATTGCAGGACTTAGTAATGAACTAAATGTAGACTGAAATCGTGAGGAAGTTGAAGAGATCTTTTGAAAGATGTGTGAAAATGTCAGACGGATCTGCTGAACATGTGTTTCTTTCATATGATGCAACCAAATGTTTAGGTTTCCAGCCTATATAATAGATTGTGTGCAGTGCCTCCCTCAGCCTTCTGCGGCATGTGTTCAAGGTGTGAAACCCATTATTCTAAAAGCTTGAAGTTGTCAGTGACATTCTAGGAAAGCAAGGAAATATGTGGTATTACATTTTATAAAGAACCAATCTGTCTGCTTTCAAGTGTCACATTTTTGTGTCTGATTTATTGCCGTTACATCCACATGTACAGCTAATGTGCAGCTCCAGGGCTCTGGTACTGAGAAATCCTACATTCTTCAAATTAAATAATTGTATAGAGTGTCCTTCTGTTCTTAAATAGGCTCCTTTTGAGTAAACTCATGGTCATGACTATTTGGTACATAATCCCAATGTCAGGTGTATGCAATATAAAATACAAAAAGATGTAATAATTGTCTTACTCTAATCTTAGTATTCCTAGTGAGAATTTTGTACTCACTATCCGTTTTCCCTTGTGCATCATACACCTCCTTTACAACAGATATGATATTTAAAGAAAATAATTCTCAGGAAGGTTGCTGATATTTCACCAGTCTATCATAAAATTAAAATTAATTTAAATTGTGGGGGT
This sequence comes from Ibycter americanus, assembly GCA_035590275.1. Classification (NCBI taxonomy): domain Eukaryota; kingdom Metazoa; phylum Chordata; class Aves; order Falconiformes; family Falconidae; genus Ibycter; species Ibycter americanus. The sequence goes on from JAVJGI010000040.1 coordinate 99,080,671, forward strand.
TTTGCTATGTATTTACTGAAATTCCTTTCAGAATATATTGACGTTCCAAATATGAAGTCTGACTTTCTACCTGTTTTTCTTTTCAAATTGTTTATTTAAACTGATCATTTATTTTTAACTGCCTCAAGCAAACGCACAAGAAATAGAAATCAGTTTCAAACACTGAGAGGAGTGAAAACAAGTAGGTGCTGCTTTGATCTTGATTCAGACTGGTTTTGTGAAAACATTGGCTGTTGTTACTTGAGATATCTTATCCCATCTTATCCTAAACGACAAAAATGTTATTGAAACTGAAATGGGTAACGTGAACTCAGTTTTACTGTGTGGTCTGTTATTTCAGTATCACACACAAGAACAACAATACAGTGCTTTAAGAATTTCACTGAACAGTGAGCTCGGAGCCTCATGAGTGACTTTTCCTGCGGACCTCTGAGCCGAGAGCGCTCAGCTGGGGCAGTCAGAGGTGCAACGCGGTGTCACCGTGACCGGGAACCGCCGAGGGCCACGTAGTATCACCTGGTCAACTGCATGCTTGTGGTCTTCAGATTACACTAAACACTGGCTTTGTTTGTCTGTAATTTACTGTGCTGCTCATATACAGACATATGTGTGTATATGTGTGTGTATATATATACACATGTAATATATATATTATATATACACATATATATGTATACACATAATATATATTATATATGCATACATATATATGTGCATATAATATATATTATATATACATATATGTATACATATAATATGTATATTATATATACATACATACATATATATATATATGTAACTGCACTGGACGGATGAGCTACAGCGACATTGCAGAATGCATTGCCCAAGGAGGAGACACAGCAGTCCATCGAGAGAGCAACCTGTGGAAGAACGCCCTGAGTCAAGAAGACTAAATCAACTAGGCAGAAGTCTACCGAGATCAGAGACCTGTTATTTCTCTTTCAAAATATAATGCCGTGAGATTAAAAACAGAAAGTACCTTATATTCATCAAAGCTGAAAGGATTATCTGTGTTAAGAACCGAAAAAAAAAAAGACAGCTCCATGATACATGGCTGGATTTGGTTTGCTTATATCAGACCACCCAGCCACAGTGTTCTCCTCGAATAGTATCTTGTATACAAAGCGTACATATTTACCGTTAACCTCTCGCTGACTTTAGATAATGTTTCTGGACACATGTGTGGTATACTGTAGCCCAGTTGCCAATATGAACCCTCAAAGACTTTTTCTCAAGTAATGCTGTGGCCACCCGGTGAGCAGCCAGCTCTTATCTGTAAAGTCAGTTTGAAGAGCCATGGCAGCTCCGTTGCAGATATTAGCTGACACCTTTAAACTAAATCTTTTGCCTCACTGGTCATCAGTCTCTGTGTTAAACAAGCCAAAAACCAAGCAGATAAAGGAGAGATTCGAGATTACTGTAAAAACTGCAACGGTAAAAGGATGCACCGGTTCAGACTCATCGACCATTTGCCGAGGATTCAGCATAACCACAAACCGATGTTTGCTTTACCATCGTTTCTCTTGATTTTCAACCAACATTCTGTGCACCGTTCCATGCATAGCAGAGTAATCATTTTCTTTCTAATGCCCATGGCAGCTGGTGTGTCCTGAGTAAGAAGATTACATTTGCAATGGCAAGACAAGGACCTAAACACATTAAATTAATCTCCCAGTCCTCCCGTAATTGAAGAACCTGGTTGTTGAAATGTTGCTGCCTGCTGGAGAATTTCAAAACCGTGGAAGCTCCGGAGTCGGACTCTGATGGCCTCGCAGTTATATCGTTATTCTTCATGCAAGTCACAGTGTGAGAGAGGGCTCAGGTGGCAGGGACAGAAAAATTCCCTATTACTGTATCTGCCAATCTCGTTCACACTGGCCTCCTCCGAAGAAGACAGTGCAGCATTTGACACTGAAACAGAAACTGTATTTTTCCACTTTTCCTTAGCAGTTTTCTTCTCACTTTACAAGGTGAATGTAATATTACCTGTACAGGCAAAAGGGTAAATTTCCTAGTACAGGCAAAAGCACTGTGTAAATATAAGCCCCGTGACAGATGTTCATAAATAATTACATCTTTGTGCTTCCGAACTTTGCTTTTTTTCATCTTTTACCCCATTTTTTTAAGCAGTGTATTATAGTATAAAGATGAAAGCAACTGCAGCCTGCATATAGCAAAACAGCCTGTGTATTTTAAGTCTGTCTGTAAGAACAGGAGGAGTACTGCTGCCCCAGACCAATTTTCCTTTTCCATGCTAAAACCTTAGTAAGGTGTTTATTCAGATGTTCCTGCTGACTTGGAGATTTCTTACTCTGTGGACACCAGAGAACAAACAAAGAAAATCTATGAAACAAGTAGCCCAAGGACAACTATGTGTTTTTAACATGATGCTTTAGAGGATTAGACTCTATTCTGGCATTATTTTTCTTTTCTATGCCGTTTTTTTCAAAGAATCATTAAATGTTGAAGTGCTAAAATGCAGCAAAACTCTTAAACAATTTAAAGTGAGGATAAATAGCAGTTTTCCACAGTTCCCTGACTTCATTATCTTTGGATTTTCTATCTATGCCTACCATGAGATTTCTTTAATAGCTTCTTCTAGGATCTGTGTTCTAGGAAAAATATATCTTCCCATCACACTGTGTGCCATGTTTTGGAGATTGCTGCTAAAAATACGGTGTTACTTATGAAGTTATACAAGAACCAAACAGTTAAAATGAATCAAGACCAGATATATTCTAATGCTAAAACAAAAAATAGATCTACTTAAGACTGACTAGTATTTTTGCTGGTGTAGAAACTAGCAAAATAACGAACAGCCTAGCACAAGAAGAGAGGCCATGAAATGGAAAAGCACTCTGCTCGAATAACGGCTTGCCCCTATTTTACAGATGGGAAAACTGGGGCGCGCTGAGAACTTAATTGATTTCCCCAGCGTCACCCTATAAATCATTGATGTGACAAGGCCTAAAGCTGATTCTCTCTGAGAGCTGTGCAGCTAACTCTTTGCCTGACTCTCTTCAATAAACAGATTCTGAAAGCATGTTCTCTTCCATGCAATAATTTATACTTGATGCATGAGAAGCCTGAAGTATGAGCAGATAATCCTGTTTGATCTGTGTTTTGCAAAAAACCCTTCCAGATACTCTGTTCTACTTGATCCACTTCTTTCATAAACAGATTTTGTGTTGCCGCCTTCTTTCCTCGTTCAATCTCCTTTCTCTTTGTGTAAATGAAATGGCATATCCTCTCTCCCAGGTTGTGCATTTATTTCATGCTCTCTTGAGTTCGGATCGCATAACTCATCTCAGCCTCTCTGAGAGGCTAACCTCTTCTCCGCTGAAGCTGGGTCATGAATAATTTCCTAGAAAGTGAGGCATTACTTCTTCTTCAACCCTGGAGCAGAGGGAATATCAGCTGGGAGGAATTATTACCAGTACCAACCATCTAAAAAGGTAAACCTGTGAGTCCTGAAGGCTCCTTCTTAGCAACGGACTCTTTATATGACGAAGAAATTAATTACATGACTTGCCAGGACCCTCACCTTCCTTGCTTCTGTATAAAGTCCTTGTTTTCTTTTAATCAGTCCCATTTGTTTGTGCCATTTGTACACATTGGACTTCAGCAGCCAGTGTCAGGCTGCTCTTGTGTGAGGACTGCTAGGTACTAGCCGTCATGAGCCTTTATAGCCCTTGCCTTGCCATCTGGCTGGGTGGAAGGAAACAAACCTAGATGGAATTCTTGGTTTGGGAGCATTTTCTCTGCCTTTAGAAGGACCTTCAGGTCACTTGTGACCCATACTCTGGTTTATCTCACTGCACTGTAGGTTAAAGGAATTTGGCATATTGTGTGACAAATTTGTCAAATGGTCAGAATTTTCATGACAAAAGTTACAAAATGTATATTTAAAGTGCTTCAAATACAAATGTGACCAGTTATCTCATACTACCTGAAGAAACTCTGTCCTTGATTATATATAACAAATGAAAGGGCAGATATTCCCCTTATCAGAAGCACTCTTCAGAGATTAAGTTTAACAGTAGTCCTCTAAAAATATAACAAAAGCCCTATTCTGTCTACTGGCATTCAAGCATAATGGAATATAGCAAAATCCACTATATAAAATAACAGGGGGGTTGGCAAACATGGTCTGTAAGATGTTTTAATCTATGATCTTGGCGAAAAAAAAAGCAATATAAGGATATGCCCAACTTCATGTAGACTTAATGATGAAGCTGCTGATAATCACAGTTGAAGTGTTGTTTTGAAGGTTGGGTGGAGTCTCTGTTCAGACAAAAATTGTTATTCCATGACTACTTTAGGCAAGGAGACTCTTCATTTCATAATAGGTTTTGAACCAAGCGTATTAAGAGTTGGGAGGTGTCTATTTTCTTATTTATACTCATCTGCAATTCTAAGGCTGTGCTAGAAATGTAGGATAATCTATTTTCATATTGATACTGCCTTTTCTAATGCTTGTGGTAGGCATCCTTATTAATGATAAAGTACACAAGTAGTAAATACTCATGTACTGTGCCTGTGTAGTTTAAATAACGATGCAACAAATAGGAGAGCTAGGGAAAAGATGACCCTGCCCTAATTGCATAAAATGGATCGAATTTGCAAAAAGTTATCCTGTAGCACGTGGCAGTAGGCAACATCTGCTGAGTTCAAGGGGTTCTTCCAGTGGCTTCTAAAGCGTGGCATGGTTTCTTCTCACCACCTCACCACAGAAATCCTGTCCCCTGATGTGACAGCCTCTTGCTGTTGGCTGCCAGCCTGGCTCACTGAAAACAGTCTGGAAATCAGCACAGCCTCCTTTCCTCTCCGGTGGGAAGGGGAACATCCCTGAGCGTGCCCCTGGGTGGTGGGAAGAGTGTGAAAATGCTCATGGTTGATCCTGTTGCTTCTGATGAGATTGACATTTAATATCTGCTCTTTGGTATCCAAAGCAGGACGTTCACCACATCCCTAACAGCATGCAAAGGTGTTGCCATTGCCTCTGAAGCTGGCAGTGTTACTGCTGAACTCACTGGGGACGGTGCTGAGGGTGCTGAGCTCTGCCCTTCGATTCCACAAAACCTGTGCGAAGCCTTTGTGTGGCCAAGTTTTGTTATTGCCATTTTCTGGTTCCAGCCACTAATCAAATCACTAGTGTATGATTTTTGTAATTGAGCTATGTCCTAAAATCTTGACATTCAGCTCTGACAAGATCAACTTTGTCCAAGTGTAAATAAGAAGAAATTGTCTTTCATTTTTTTGTAATTCTAAATGAAATATAGGGAATAAAAAAAAAAAAAAAAAAAGTAAGGAACAGTTACATTGGCCTGTTCCTTCTATTTCAAAGTTCTGCAATTACAAATATTTAAACAAAATTTCCAGTAATTCTCAACTAAATATGTGTAGTTTTCCATCACCGATCTCTGGCTTCACCGTAATCCCCATCAGGTTTCTAGAGCTTGATAAACCTGAGTGACCCAGAGGTGGTTGTGTCATTTTTACTGTACTAGCTCGGAAAAGCAGGACGACTACGGTGGAGATACGTGGAGAGTCAGTTGAATGTGGCAGATACTGGTGTGTTAGCTAGAACTGATCAAAATTATTAGCTTATGTGAAGATATGACATCTTTAATATGTAATTGTGGTGCCATTTCTACCATGTCCTTCAGGAGGAAGAAACAGTCCTACAATTGTTTAGCCAGGAGCTTTCTTATTTTTAGACAGTAAGCTTCATAACCATTCCTTTCGTATGCTCTAATGAAACTCCAGACCCCCTGCTGGCTTTCTTGGCAATCTTTTTTGGTTGTCCAAAAGGAAGCAATGCATCAGCCCAGACCTGTTCACCACTACAGCTGATGATCCCAGCTATAGCTATTATGCCAAGCAACTTTGTAATTGCATGACGCAATGTGAAATCTAAATTTCTTTTTTCCCTCCTTCTTACATATCTGTTTTGTGTGATCACCTCGCAGAAACTGGTTTATGTTCTTCTTGTTGCTTCTAACGTAGAGATAAAACACAAAGGATGAGAGGCTGATTCTGATCCAGAATTCTCTTTGGAGAATTCATAGTTAGCTGTTAAAGTGTAGGAGTGACTAAGATGACCGAGGACTGGCTCATTTTGTGCCCCATCTCAGTTGTTTAAAAGGCAATTCAGGGTTAACGAGCATTTTGCCCTTGAAAACCATCTGCTTATTGTGTTGTTGCCTTTACTGGTGTATAGTAGAGAGGTGGGAAAGGGGCATAGATTTTGAAAACGGAAAACAGTAAGATTCGTTTTTTTCATGGGGGCATCCTTTTTCTCCTCCGTGCTTGGAGCATCTCTGTGTGGTTGAAAGTAAAGCAATGGTTTGTGCTTCCTCCTGCACCTAGGGCGCTTGTTCATGGAGTCCCTTCAGGAGCAGAGCAATTTGCAGGGGAAATGAAAAGGGCAATTATCTCAAGCCAGGTGTGGTAAAAGAGTAAGATAAAATGACGTGTTGGGCAGTTCAGTAAGATGTAGGCAGAAGGAGGAAAGAAGCTGGGAAAAATCTTGCTGTTCTTGAGTTTTGAGTCTAACCTTGCCGAAGAGATTTTCTCAGGAGTGGGAGTATGGTTCAGTCTTACTCAGCTGTTTCATTCCAGTCAAGTATGGGGAAAACAGGACTCTGGAAGGGGGGAACACGGAAGAAGAAAAAGGGCAGGGTAGGAAAGCAGACTGCTGACCTCCTGATACGATCCGAGATTGGAAGAAGTCAACAGCAAAACCAAGTGTAGAGGCTTCCCTCACAAGTATTTCTACGTAGTGTTGGTAGACTCATATGTCTGGCTTTGAGAACATTAGAGTGCAGGATTGACAACAGTTACGGGAATACAACAGTGATTTCTGCTGAGTGTGCCCCATTCATTAATACATTTCTTTTAATGAGTGGTAATTTGTTTTCTATGCCTCTGATTTTATGTTGCGTTTTGATTGTGATTAATTGCCATTAATTGCAGATTACTTACAAAAGCAAATGACCATAAATAGAAATTTGAAATAATATTTCTTTTCTTTGGAGAACTGTTGTATTTGCATGGCCCGTTCTATTTATATGTGCAGGCTTTTGTCACAGAGGCATAGGAAGATCCCTTCTTCTTGACGCCCTGTTTCACAGGGATCCACCTCCTTCGCGGATGGTCGGAGCCTCTCCTTTCTTCACTATTCCAGACTGTTGAGCAACGTGTAAAACTCCCTCTGAATCCTCATTTTCACGTATGCTGAAGACACTTAAATCTAGTGTCTAATCATTCCTTTTGCCCTAGCCACACAGAGGGTTAAAAAAGATCTGTCATGCAATTACTGAAGAATTTTTTTTTTTTTTTTTTTCCCCTGTTACTCTTCTGATAAGCCAAGACTTTGAACTGTAGGAAGCTTCAGACCTGTCTGTGTGCTGCACTGGTCAGTGTACGTATCCATACCGTTGTATTGGTTTTCTTGATAAGGTAACCGATACACTTGGTTTGGAATTTGAAACCTGCTGGGTGAGAACATAATAGTCTGATCTGTGATGTGATATGCAGAGAACTGCAGCCAAAATATTGACTGTATTTTTTATTAAAAATTAGTTTTTTTCGAAAGGTTTATAATATAGTCTTAACACCTGTATTAGAGATTATAGCATGTTTCTTGTTGATCCATCTCAGTAATTAACTTCACTTGCAATTAAATTGTACACGTGTTTCACTTTTTGTCTTGGTAAAATTGAACTACAGCACAGGATGTTGCTGCTTGGTTTGAAGGGTTGTAGAAACGCCTATCGTCTTCCAATTTTTAAGTATTTCTTACTGCGGACTAAGTAAGGACTTTCTTGAAGAGACCAAGTTTGCGCACAGTGGTACAGGTGTTGAAGAGAACTGACAAAGCAGTGAGGCCCTTCGTGTGACGTGCTTGTTGCTGATGGCGTGCAAAAGGTGATGCGCTGAGACACATCCGACAGCACTCGGCTGGGATTTCTGGGATAACTCGGTGCACAGCCGTGAGAATTGAGTCGGTTATAAAGAAGTTAGAAGCACTTAGTCCATCGCCATCTTTTTCTTTATCTTCTAGAACAGGAGTGATTTGTCTTACCGTTTGCTTGAACTGATCTCTGTTATCTTCCTTTAATGGATAATAAAGAATTGGTCAGAATTATTATTATTCTAGTGTGCTAATGAAGAGGTGCCGCTTCTGGTTACCTTCTTTATATGCAAATAATTGGCATACTGTTTAAAAATAGTAAAATGCACCACAGCTAGTTTGACAGTAGCGACTATTAAATTCTAAACAACATGAAGTCACACTACATTTATCACTCTTTAATGCATCATTCATTTTGGTTCCTCTGTAAGCCCTTGACGTTTGTTGTCATTCAGCACTATGCCTCTAGTTCTAGGGTCTTACCTTCCCATAGATTGAAGAAAACCCCTGAAGTGTGTAATTTTTCATCATGTGTTGGCTACCTTCAAAATAAAAGAAAATAATATAGTTATCCTATCCTCATTAACTTTACCAGCTTCTGACGGTGTTCAGATGCTTTTTTGAGCAGCCTGTGATTCATGTATGCAAAAGGAGTTTTATTATTCTTTTGAAAACTGATACATATTTATACCTGGGGTTTTATATACTCTTTCAGTTAGTGCCACCATTTTGTATCCTAAGTTAATCAATTTACAACAATGTTGTGTTACGTATTTTGTGTGCGCTTAAATGTATTAATACAGCTTTTAGTGGATTCGGGGGAAGAGTTGGGTTTGGGTTTGCGTACGGGGTCATTCTGCACCTTTGTTTTTTTCTGGTTTATCCCATCTGCTCTCCCTTTGTTCTCAGATGAGACGAACAGAGAACATTGGCTTCAGTTGTAGGATGAGCAGAAAGATTATATTGATGTTTTGGAGAGAAGCCCAACTTCTTGAAGCAGTCTTTTTGGTGTATTTGATTAAAAACTATCAGGCTATAGATGTATCCTAAGAGCACCCAGCCTTCCTGTGGGGTTTCCAGTATCATCTCAGGGAAGGCAGTATTGACTGCTGATTTGTATCAGTACTATCTTCACTTTGTCATCTGTGTTCTTGCATCCACTATTTTCACCTATTCCATTTTTTTTCTGCTCTTCCAAATTTTTTTTCTGCTTTTTCTGTCTATGAGGAAGCCACGTGCAGTTCTGCCTGCGATTTAGTGAAATTACGCTTATGTTCTCGCCTTTTATTATTACTGGCAATTCTCTCCAACAGCTGGTGATGCTGAATCTGTGCTGAACACAGTATTACATCAGTCTGTGCTACATCAGCGCCCTTCTGGCAGAGCTGCTGGTGAGCAGTTTTCTTTCCATAGTGTAGACAAGACTTTAGTCTGAGAAAACAGATTGGTATGGCGAGTTCCTAAAGTAATTTCGGGGGAAGTTATTTGATAGGGTATTTACCAGGTTGATTTATAAATTCTCATATAACTGATACTTGTCTGGGCTTATGCAGCTGTTAAAAGAGATCACTGAAACAGGAATTGCATATTGTTGCCTTAGCAACTGCCACTTCCTATTGTGCTTAAATCACTTGGAAGTACGCAATGAATCTTAAGGAATTGCTTCCAACAAAAACAGCCAATCTTAAATAATTTTAAATAATTTCACAGAAGGAGCTGAAGGGATGGCCATACCTAACAAAGACCATTGTATTTTTCAGCCTGGTAGCCTGACTTCACCACAAGCTTAGCTTGTTAAAAAAGAGCAGTATAGAATTTAAAGAACCCACATATTTGTTTACTCCTGCCACCAGAATCCATGTGATTGCCAAATTGGCTGGAAGTCGCAAATATCATTAAAAGATTCCTCATGTTCCATTCTAGAAGATCAGCAGTAATAGTATAGTTTCCTATATTTATGTTTTATATGTCAGGTTTCCTTAAGCATAGTCTATCTGGTTTTTTTATTTTGTTTGTGAGCTGTCGCGGGTATGAAAGGAAGGCTTTAAACATACTTTACCTACTCAGATGTCTCTTGTTCCTGTTTGGAACTGATCTTTTCACGTAGACTTCTTCTGCAGACATTTGCCACAGTTTTATGGGATTTGTTAGATCATCTGAAAAAGAGAAGGGAGAGGCTTTTGCCAGTATTGCATTAAGACAGTTGCTGGAGTGCTCGTGCTACACGATGGTCTCGAATACCAACCAGTTCTGCCTGGAGTATTTTATATCGCTATAGCAACTTCCCCAGCTTTGTGGTCATTACTGTGTGACAATCAGAACTGGATTTTGCACGTGTGGAAACAGAGTTCCAGAGAGCACGAAGAAACAGCCAGAGTGCCTTAACAACCTTGTGCCGGATCCAGAATAAAACCAGATTCTGCCACCTCATCCTTTTACTGCTTAAGCCCAGATTTACAGCAGAAAGATCCGAATGAGAGAGACTGCTTGAAGAGGCAGTATATATCTCCCATTTCAGAAAACTTACCTGCCTTTTATAATATTGTACACAGCTGATAAAATTTATCAAGGCAGTAAGGCAGTTGTCAACATGCTACTTTTATTATCCCTTTCCTAGGCAATGAAAAAGAGAGACAAGCAAAATGCAAACTTACAGAATTTAAAAGGAATCAGATATTTTGAGGACCAGTTGTCATTTTTAGGTCACCGCTCACATCTCTGAATATAATTTTCATCTGAGCTGTGTGGCAGGGTTTGTATGTGCTGGAAGAAGCTACATTTTCACAGCAGGAGACCAAATCAAAATGAAGCAGTCAGATGCAGGTGCGCAGTAATAGAACGGATCTATTTACCCTGAAGCGTGAGCAATGGACCAAGAAAGCAGAAGCAGTCTACTTCCATCTCTTGTCTCCTTCTCTCCCCACCTTTTCCCTCCCCCATAGCTATGCCAACAAATTCATAAGGGGACCAAAGAGAAGGTGTTCACTTGCTTTTAATGAGCTGCATTGCCTGCTGCTGAAGGTCTGAGGCACTTTTTTGTTATGCTGATTGTGTACTGTTAGAGGTGGCTGTCTTTAATTTATATCTAATCCTTCCTTCCTGCTTGCACAGCCTCGAGCCAGCCTGGAAAATGGTTGAGAGAGTTTGTCCTGTGGGCATCTGTTGCCTACATCCATTCTGAATTCTTGAATGATGCTATGGAAAGAGCAGTATGTCTGAAGCATGTGTGCCTAAAACAAATTTAAAAAAAAAAAAAAAAAAAAAAAAAAAAAAAAAAGAAGCAGTTTGCTTAGGTATTATTTTATAAATCATATATTTCGGGCAATCTTTTTAAAATAAAATTCCTGCAGCTTCGTTTAAAGATGGGCAGTTTAGTAACGGTGGGTTGACAGAGTCAGCTGCATTGGTTGGCGGTGAAATGAGACACGTTGATGAACGCTGGCTGCTTCTCACTTGGGATTCTGGAGCTCTCGAGTTAAGAGCTAAGTACTTTCCTGCATGCAAAGGCGACCACCCAATGCTGTTTCCAAGGCTGCAAAAAAACTGAGCAATATAAGTAAGGGAAAAACACTGACTCATAGCAAGTGTGAAATGGTAAAATTTAGCCGCACTGGACATAAGTACAAACAGGCTGGTACGGGTGGGACCAGCAACAGCCACTGTCTTTTAACAGGTTTGTTGGTAGTTCATGCATAGATAGCTCTGTGATCTATGTAAGAGATTGAGAATTTTGTTTTCCTTGCTAATTAGGACTGAGACAGCATTGTCCAGGTTTGAGAGGAGGAAGGAGGAATATATGAAATCCGTGGTGAACTCTGCCACTCACTCTGCACTGCTGGAGTGAGCAGGTTCTGTTTCTTTTCCGAGGTGTAAAACAGGCCAGACATATGTTGTGAAGATAAAGATGATTGATGCTTGGTTGTCCTGTGAGGAGCAGGGAGATGGACTCGATGGTCCTTAGGGGTCTCTTCCAACTCGGGACCTTCTGTGATTCTGTAATGTAGAAGATAGACTAAATATTCATGTGTCTCTGTTGCTGCATTTCTGCACAGGGTTATGCACTAAGCATAACACAGTAAAAAGGAGGCACCTACCCATCTGCAATCGGACAGCAGTGGTAGCCTAAGCCCTAGTAAAGTGGCAGCTGTCTATGCTGTATGCTAGAAAAATATTTTTATCCTGGCATAAAAATCCCTATACTCGGGAGCTGAACTGTTTTAATATTGCTACTTTCCAATCTCCACATTTAAAACACTCACAACTCTGTATTAAAACTCTTAAGTCCATTCTTTGTCTCCAGGGCTACCTTCAGCAAGGGAGATACGCCTGCACCCTAAAAGCTGGAGGAGCAGCGCTGGGCAGCAGAAAAAAGCAGTGCAGAGGAGAGTTTGGAAAGAGATGTGTTCACATCAAAACGGGACTGTCATAAGTTTCTACGAACTTTGTCTTCTTTACAGGGAGGTTGTGGCACACCTAGACTTTGTCAGGAGGAAGAAACACCTACAGTGTATAAATGGAAGGCTTAGAGAATGCTTAATTATAATATTTGAGAAATTTGGCTTCTAATCACAGAAGGATGAGTGTGATTCATTAAAAGTAGGTCCAGCAGTTCTCTGCTTTGTATGGAAGGACACATCATCTGAATAATTATTAAAATTTATTAGATATAATTAGACCACAACTCAAAAATCAGGAGAGAAGTATATCCAGACTTGATGTAGAATGAACACCTTCTAAATTACTTTTGCTTAAAGTTTGTACAGGTCAAACTAGTACAGGTCAAAATAAGCACATTTACCAGAAGTATTCTGTGCATCAGAATAATCTGCTAAAACATACACACATAAATTGTGACCATGTGTATTTTTTATTGCCTGCTTTAGGATGCATTTAAATAACAAATACAGGAAAGTAGCTTTCAGTGTGGCTTCCAAGCCTTGTACAAAGTGTGCTCCACGATAACTGGGGTCAGAATCCAAGCCAGCCTCCCTCAACACGAATGGAGAGATGCTCATCGACTCCGCTGTGAGCTGAACTCAACCTGAAGGAGCCTTTGGCAGCTGTCGCTAAATCACTGGCAACGGCCGTATGTGCAGTGTGCCGCCTTCTGTGGGAGGAGTATAGAAATACAGCGGTTGTTAATATTTATTTTTTTTTAGCCAAACAGAGACTCTTAAAAATAAAACTGGCATAACTCAGATAAAAGAACAATAAGGAAACAGTGAGGAAGATCATGTGCCACATGGTCTGGCTGTAACAAGTAATGAATCAAACCAGATCAATTATTATATTATGCTATATATGTTATATATATGTTATTTATAACAGTTTTCATTAACTGAAATGAAAACATGAGGTGTATACGTTATCTGAGCATAATTACAGCAGGCCACTGGTGATGTTACGTAGCAATATTCTGTCAAACCGTGTACACAGGGCCCGTCTTTTGCACCCGTACTATTGTAGAATTTAAAAATCAGTCTTGTGTTTTATGTGATTTGGTCAGTTTTGGTTTAAGAAAGCAAACCTCTTTTGACTGCAGCCAAGAAGGATCTTTGACTTTTCTTACCGTTCGTTCATTTTAGAAAATCAGCCAGCTGGAAAAACTGCGTTTTATGGTATTTGGTAAAGGAAAAACTGAGTTATAGAGTTATCATGTCAGAATATCCGGTAGGATACATGAAAATGAAATAGAAGTTCATAAGCGATTTGATTACTAATTCTGAGATTTGCAAACTACCTGGCAACTGTTGCAGTGGAGGAGGTGATAGGACCAGCAGCGCTTGTTGCGTATATTTTTGGTGAAAAAATTTTCTCCTTCTGTAAATGATGTGACCAGTCCACCTTGGGATGGGGGAGGTTGCCAGGCAAGTTTTTTTGCTGTCATTCATTATTATTATCATGCTGTCCTCTGTAAAGAAAAAAATCGTGGTTCTATAGGAATTTTTCCAAACTAGGATGCCAGGGCTGAGTTTCCTCAGTTCCAGATGCTTTGTCAGAATTGTAGTTCCCTGAGAGCTGGAACTCGTGCATACCTGTGGAAGCAGATGAAAGAATAGGAATAAAAATAAGATACTGAATTACTTCTGCTGGTACATGCCTGAAAAAAATCATCAAAGGTTATTATAATTATGACTGTTATTAGATACCGTGTCTGGTTTCTGCATATTTAAATTCTTTCTGAGAGAGGTGAAACTTAGGCACTTAGAGATCCCAGGGGAATAATTGCAGAAATGATGACATATTCCACTTCTTGAACAAATTTCAATACCAAAGCTGCATTCTGCGTACTTACATTTCTTCTTAATTATACTTGGATGCAGGATAGATAGTCATTTTCTGTCTTACAAATGCGTGTAGCCAATTAGGCTTGTAGCTCATGAATACCCAATAGCCTAAGTCATTAAATGGAATTTTCCTTTTCTGTTGTTATGGCAAAAGAGTCTGCAAATAGCTGAATATTGTCTTTCACTGTGAGCTCAGCTGTGGCCAAGGCTACAAATCCAGTAACTTGAGCAAGTGAATTGCTGGGTTTACCTGTACTCCTTACAGGATGCCACCTTAGTCTTGCAAGAGTTTGTGTGTGTGTTGTAAATTGGTGTAGGCTGTTGCGCTCCTCTGCACTGCTGGTACTCGATTTTACTGCCACAGTTTTGATGCTGTCTTACAAATTTAGTCTTCCTGATTTCCACCCATTCCCGAGAGATTCTGAGCCCAGAAGCTCTGTCTGGGAGCCCACTGAGACGTGGAGACCTGAGCAATTTTTGCTCGTGGAAGCAAAGATAAGTAAAACTGGAGATGAAGAAACCACTAGTTATATCAAAAGATCAAACGCAGGTGTTCTTTTCTTCTGCCCCCTTTTTTTAGGGGAGGGTTATTATAATTATTTTTTGCATATCATGCTGGCCATTCTGTCATCTGAGAGTGTGAAGATAACACATATAGCTTAGATGACCTCACAGGCAGGATTCACAGAGGCAGCGAAGCAGAACGTTATGACCAGAGAGAACCAGGGAACCAAAGACAATTGTGAAGTGAGTTACAGACCCAGGATTGCTTGGAGCCGGTTTTGCTAAGTTACGGTGTCATAAGCGATGAGCAGCATGAGGACGTGGCTCGGTGATCGGTCTCGGTGCTTCCCAGTGGTAGCATCTTCCCCCAAGGGTGGATGTTGTTTATCTAACGTTTCATCCTCCTCTTCATAATATTGCATGACAGCTGAGACTTTGGTACCGTAGTGCTACAGCAGATACCGGGCTGTGATTTTAGAAGCTATGGTCTCAAATATTACAGAAACAACAAAACCTCTCCATTCAGGGGAAGTGTTCACTGTAATCTTATTACTGGTGTAGTTATCTCCAGTGCTACTTTGACATGTATTTCCAAAACTCCTCTGGGGATACGAATTGAATAACTGTTTTCTTGAAAGAAAAGAACACCTTCCTGTTTAGGGGAATGGTAAATGGTTACACTGGATTTAGGTTACTAAAATATGAGTATATCGTCTCTGTTGTTATTTGTAATTGCAGGCTTCCCCGAGAAGCATGAATGGAAATTTGAAATGTGCTATAAACACCTCTTAAAAGTATGCATAAATATACACCTGTTCTACTATTCGGATTCTATTACTGGGTCTGTAACTCGGGGCTTGTGCCCCTTCTGCTGTGTTCCCCACACTTGTGGTCCTGGGGAATGAACTCAGCTGCCTTTGGGGTGATGAGCTGGGTGCTCGCTGCCTCCCCTGCTCTCCAGGGTTTACTTTGGGAATGCTCCAGAGAGAGCAAGAGTTATTCCATGAAGTCTTTCTGTTTGGCAAGTGGAGAATTATACATGTATCGTGTGTGTGTGTATATATATATGTGCATATATATAATGTGTATATACACACACACACACTGTAATGTAGATGTGATATTGCTGTTCTTATTTCTTCTTGTTCTTTTTCCTGCCATTGACCGTTAGGGAAAATCCTAATCTTATCTTTTACTTGTATTACTTGTGCCTTAAAGAACCAAAATACTATTAGCTGATTTGCATCTTCTTGCTAATTGACATGGACCTTCTGATGTCTACCTGCCAGCTGCCACTAGGATGTGGTGGAAGGCTTTCAGGGAGGGGGGACGGTCTTGAAGGCAGCTCTGCTCACAAATATTAAAAGTTTGCAGTAAAATGTGAAATATTTTCGATTCTCAAAATAGCAATAAAAGCTGTAGGTAAATTTAACTTGCCAGACAGTTGCAGTTTGCAGAATGCATTTATCAAATAGTTTGGAGATAATCCGGGATGCATTTAGATGAGAAAAATATTAGAGATGGGCTCAGACTAAAAACGTGAGCTAAACGTCCTCCGAGCCTAGCAGAAATTAGGGAATAAATCTCATTATACAACTCAGTAACGGACAAGATCAAAAGGTGTTGTGTGTGGGGTTTGGAACTTTGGTGAAAGTCAGATTTTGTTTCACGTCTACTCAGCACTTAAATGCAACTGGTTTGTTTGGGGGTCTCCGTTTAACTGTGAAACCGGTGCTTCCTTTAGGCTGTCAGTGCATTTGGAAGTTGGGAGGTATAATTGAAACGTGGGGCTTTTTAGCCTTTTTGGCAATTTGGCCTTTAATATCCCTGTGTCTGAGTTCAAAACTCTTCTTTGAGTCTGTGTAATACGCAGTGTTGGCTCCACTGTCATGGAAACCAACATCATCTCAGGGGTATGGTTTCGTGAAATCACCAAGAAGGGGTGAAGAGGTGCCCTATCGCTGTAAATAAACAAGTGTGGGTTTTATCGAGGAGGAGGCAAGTCGGTGGGCTTGGCGGTGTCTGGCAGCGGTGCGGCGGTTCCCCGTCTCTGGGCTGCTGCTGGTTTGTGTGACACAGGGCTGCTGGCGCGGCGGGGACGGGGACGGTGCTGCCCGTGTCGTGACCGACTGCAGGGGTTTGTGCTCGAGGCGGGGGTTCTCATGAGTTGGATGAAGCCGTAATGGACCCTGTGCAAGTTTGACATTTTTACTTGTTATTGTATTAATAAGTAAAAATCAGGTTTATGTTTCTGAACTGGGTTTGCGCATTAAGCCATTACAGTACCGCAGTTCTAGCCCTGAATTCTGACTTTTAACTCCTTCAGTTTTAGATGGTTTAGAGGGTTTTCTCTGCCCCGCTTGCTTGCTGACACAGAATTTCCTCAGAGAGTTTGGTTACTTCCAAGAGCGTTTGTTTGTAGTTGCAGCTCTCTTCTGAGTGTAATTCATCATTTTTGTTTTCTGAGTCATCTCTCTTTTGTTTTCCAGGTTGGTGAGAGGCAGAGAGTTCTAGTAACAGAAGAATCCTTTGATTCCAATTACTATGTTGCTCACAATCCTTTCTACGAGCAGGTACAGTTAAATAAACAAAATAACATCTTTTTGGCTTAGCTTTGCTTTCTGATAATCTCAGCAACACAGTGGGCCACAGTGAAGAAAACAAGTAAAGAAATAAAAAACATTTTCCAGGAAAGGTGTGACCATCAAGACTTGTTTATGAGATATTTTGTTTCTGTGTTGTAAGTACAATTTACCTCAAATTATGTTAAGAAATACGCAGTGAGAGGATACATGCTACATATCCAAACAACATTATTTGAATGATTTAAGAAGCTGTTAATTACTGCAGTAATTTTAATTTCTGTGTCTCCAAAGCATTGTTTTCTGAATAGCTGAATCCTGATAATTTCCATACATCTTTCAGAAAATCTTTCCAAGCAATGCCATTTGGAAAAAAAAAAAAAATCAAACAATAGGAAGGGTCCGAAACTTCTCTAGATTAACACTTCAGCCTGATATGTTGTATTTCCCTCTATGTACTTTCTATAAATGAATTCTTTCCACGCAGAAACATTATCTTTGAGCTAGGAAGGAAGTACAACATCTATTTCACCAAATTATTATTTTTGCTCAAAAGCAGATGACTTAAGAAACCAATAAAATTGACTTTTCTGAACCATCATGATTTCATTCTGGTTTTGCCTTTGACGTGTTCTTCATTTTCGTGCACTGAGCTGTCTACAGTTTGCTTCTGCTACCTTTAGTTACTCGGTTGTCTGAACCTGGAGAGGTTATCGATGATGGCCGTGCTTGTCTAGTCCCCACTAGCGCTTTCTTCTTCTTCCAGGTTAGGTTACAACATTTATTTATGCTTAGTAGTAAGTAACATTACTGCTCTTGAAATATCTGTTTCTATTAGATATCTGGTTCACTAATTATTTTTTCCTCAGTTGTTTCTGGGGTTTGTGTTTTTTTCTGATAAATCTCTTTTTTTTTTTTTTTTTTGTTACATCTCTAACATCTGTCTAAGTCTCATATCGCTGTTCCTTTTGTAGTTTATCAGTCAGATTTGACAACCACAGTTTTCCATATAGAGATTAAAAAGAAATTGCTTGGGGCTTCTTAGTGTTCAATGTGTGTTTTATGAAAATTTCATTAATTGAAGGAAAAGCAGTATGTGCAAAAAAAAGTGTTGCTGGTTTAGGGGATATTTGTACGGCACCTAATACAGCTCCTGATTGGGACTGGTAAAGAATACACAAAATATAAATAGTAACATGGGGAGTAATTTTAAATTTTTATTATGGAAGAAATGCTTTCCATTATGAAAATGTATGTCTTTCCTCCCAAATCTTATGTGTGGCATGTTTGACAAGGATAATATCCTTCTGTTTGCCCAGATAAGCACAAGACTTGGTGCTAGTGACTAACTTTAATAGCAGTAAATTTAATGATAGCAGATTGAAAGCCACTCTTCAGTCGCTAAATATACTATACTTTGGAAGCTGAAGCGCAGAGTCCTGGTGTAATGTTCTGTTAACTCAAATAGTTATCAAGTGTATTCGCTCATTACTAAGTTCATCGATTACAAGAGTTTGCTGTTAAAGCCACTTGGATAGAGCTGCTGCGACTGCCCGGCAGAGCTGCGCCCTGCCTTTGGGGACTTTGGTGATGCGCTTTAAAGAAGTTCATTGAACAGAGTCATCTAAACTGACCAAAAGGGAACTCAGCCAGAACAGCATCAAGATGGGGGTTTCTGTTGGTATAACTTCATTTCTTAGGAATATGGTTGGAGATTTTTTCCTAACAAATACTTATATCAGAAAAATGTATGTGTGTACGCCAAGCCCAGCTGCTTCGTTGTTTACAGTACCTCCCAGGTATTTTCATTCAACCTACTTCTTTTTCTGAAGTGGTAATCACTTACTCATGTGTGTCCCTGAGGATTTATATTTATTTGCTGCCATGTTGTGTGTGGAAATACCAAGATTTAAAGAGGTCACAGGCCCAGTGATACTTGGTTACCCAATTTTCCTTTGATTTGAATTTGCCTGAGATGAAGTGTATGGGAAGAACGGTGATCTAGTCGCATTGTAATACTATCTCAGCATCAGGATCCTGGCTTGGTGTGTGTCACTTAGTTCCATTAGTCTCACTTTGCCCATCTCTGAAGGGCAAAGATGTCTGTTTTTCTTGGAAGATGCTTAGGAAGCTCAGCAGAATCCCAGGATCTGGAAACTCCTACAGTCATGAACACCTTGAGCCTTCAGGGGAAAAAGGGAGACTGCGGGTGATGATTCCCTCTAGGTGGGACAACCAACACTTGTGATGGGTGAAAATGGAGAGGTGGTGTTTGGCAAAAAAATGCTCTCCCAGTGTGGTTGGTACAGAGCTTTCCTCTGAAAATCCTCTGCACATGTTTCTAAAAATCAAACCGTTTTAAGGTGTTTCAGTTTCAGCATCCAAAAGTCAAGATATATGTATGTGTTCATCACCTTTGGAAAGCTTGTGTTTGTGCGTGGGTGAACTTCAAGAAAATATGATTAAATAAGTCCCTGTGATTCTATTTTTTCAGTGTTCAATCAGGAAATGACTCAGCTTTTCTTTTTTAGCTGCTTCTCTACTTTTAGAGCCTCTCTATGTCATTTGTTCTTCCAGCAAAAAATGTTGCACCTGTAAGTTGAGCTCTTTTGTAACGTATGACCTAGGAACATCTGTTATGTTGTGCCTTTTCTGTGCAATTCTTACGGAACTGTCTGATACTCTGGTTGTACAAATTCAGGAGACGGTGCCGTTAGCTGCTGACCCAAGAAACACGCTCATCCATTTTTGCAGGCATTCATTGTCAATCATGAATCTCATGTGCAATCAAAATAAGGGCTTGTGCAAATGGAAACAAGGGCGTAATTTCTGCCCTGAAGCGTTTACAGATTCAAAAACATTTTAAAAGAAAGAGATATCATGGGATAAATATGAAAATAGGAAGCTTTACAGCAGGCTGTTAGTACTGGGTAGTACAAGTGCCCTTGGGAATTCTTTGGGTCTGGATTCAAATGTTGCAACTCAGACCCAACTTTCTCATCAATCAAAAAGCACAACTCACGGAATCAGTTGGAGTTGAAAAGAACTGAGCTGACGCTGCAGAGCTCTTGCAGAATGCAGGCTGGCGATGCTGCTGGCCAAGTGTCGGGGACTGTAGTGTATGTTGGTGCCTAAAATTTTAAACTTATAGGATTTGCTCTAATGTTTATCAAAAATCTGTTTTCTGAGTGTAAACTGGAGACACTGATGTGCTTTATGGTGTTTAGTAACTGTGTCTTTATCTTTATTTGAAAGGTTCTTGTGCCAAAGGACCCTCTGTTAATGGGTAAGATGGTAGAAGTGAATATTTATGAAGCTGGGAAACATTTCATGAAGGGGCAGCTGGTGTCAGATGCCAGAGTTTACACTGCATCCATCACCAGACCGTTAGCAAAAGGAGAAGTTTCTGGTTTAACAGAGGTGAGTAAAAGATATTTTCTGCTTTACTACACTGGTAAAACAGCAGCTGTTCGAGCATAACGATTCCATGCTATGTATCTGTTATCATTTTATAGTTCCTCTTTTATATATCCATGAAGCTTTAATCTTTCCTGACAGATTGAAATCTGAATTTAAAAGAAGTTTTTGCTGATGCCCATAGCTTTACTTTGCTGACTACAAAGGCAATACACACTTGTTTCTTGTTCCAGGGTACAAGAGGAGGAAAGAATTTACTAGGATTGAAAAGATTTAACACCAGTGATTATATAATTCAATGTATTTCATTTCTAGTTTAGTGGAAGGATGAATCTGTTTATTTTGCTTTGAAAAGCTGTTCTAAAAAAATGTGTGTTGGTTACATGTCTGTTGGATTTAGAGATTCAAAATTAATTGATGGGTAGAGGGACAGAATATTTACAATGTATTTTGGAGAAAGGTCAACATCTGATTTAGTCATGTAAAGAAAATGAAACTCTCTTAAAAAGAGATCTGATCCTTATTTTACACCTCAGTAGAGATGGCTGTTAGCCAAGTATTCTCATACATTTCATGGAGCTCTAGTTGTAAAAACTGATGGAGTGTGAAATGAAAATGTGTATCACATTTCTAAGCATCATTTGATGTCCTTTCTCCAGCACTGTTGTTAGGATCTCCAAAAATATGTGGCAATAATTTAGCACATGGAGGAAGGCTAATTGGCAGTTTATCAGCCACCTTGCTGCTTTTACAGGAAATTGTTGACAAGCATTAAAAGTATATGCATCCTTCTAATTCTAAGTAGTCATATTTAGAAGAAATAATCAATGCATAACTTAGGTGACTAGTGTTAAGCTAAGCTACTTGGTCTCTTGAATAACCCTGGCTATGGAAACACAGAGCAACAATAACGCGCCTACCGTAATGGTGTGGCAGATTGTGAAAGTTAAGCACAAACACGTTGCTAAACTCTCCTTTTAATATTGTCGGTGTGTATGTGTATATTGGCCTGATAAAGGTCTGTCAGAGGAAAAAACAGCCAAAACCCTCAGATTGTCTGGTTGGGCTATGTAGCTATTTAAACACAGCTGATTTTTTCATCAGAACAATTTTTTTTTAATAATCTGGTGGAACAGAACCAAGCCTGTCATTAAACTGACTGCATGCTGCCAGAAGCTTGTACCATGGGAATAAGCAAGCAGACTGTTGGCTGAAATTTTGTATGTTAAAAATGAGAGATAAAATTATTAAAATCGAGGATGCTGACGGTTTCCGTAAGAACTCATTGAGATGTATAGATCTGCTCCTGCCCTTTGAGTAGGTATGAACTGGCACCCGGAATGCCCAAGGAAATGGCTACAGCAAGCGAATGATAAGGCAAATTGCTTTTCATCACTTTTTGGGGCTGCCGGTGCTCCTTCAAGGGAGTATCTTATTGATGTTTGGTCCACTGGACATGCTAGGAACTTTCTCTTTCTGGAAAAAAATAGAATCTCAATACTTCAATAAATGGGATGTCTTTTGTACATTGAAGCTACAGCTGAAAGCTTTTAATCATGCTTGGCCAACGTCTAATGTATAGAACATGAGCTGAAATCGTCAGTAGGAAGTTCCTCCTGACAAATCATATGTAAGTGGCAAACCAGGAACTTTCTTCAGGTTCCCAGGAAAAAAAAGTCAGTTTGTCACAAAAGTCACCATGGGTTTTGGCTAGGTGAAAGGTGCTCTTTTTGTTGTTCTGTACGGTTGGACTGCTGGGAAGCATTTCCTGCCAGGTGTGCTCAAGACATGTAATTCTAACCTAAGATGCTTTTGAGCAAGGTACAAGGGGCAACGTGTGTCATGTGGCCCTTTACATGGCTTGTTATGTGCACAGATGGCAGGCTGGGGACAGAAGAAGACAACCCAGAACGTATGTAGTCAGATGCTCCCTCAAAAACAGCCAGAGATCTTGAATCTTCAACACGAGCCCAGGTGTGTCTCCGCCAGGTTTTCAAAAAAGCAGCATACAGAACTAAAAACCTTGGATAACTTTTTGAAGTCAAGCAATCAAACTATATGATGGAGAGAAGGAAGAGTTACCTAAAATAGGTTATAAAAGCAAAAAGTGAAAACACATGTGGCCCTTTTGCTTTCTCCTTCCCACCGTGCACACAAATGAGCAAGAATTAGGGCCCGCTGTACATTCCCGGGCTTGAAAGGATGGGTAGCCAGCTGGCTCTTCTAAGACCAGGCACGTTTCTGTTGCTCAGCATGGATGTCCTCTGGGCAGAATTTCTTCTAGACGGCAAACGTCCTGTAGCTGGCATGCTGTCTGAAGTGCCCACGAAGTTTCTAGTGGATCTCTGGTCTCACCCTGTCAGTGGTGTGTCTTCCTCTCCACTCCTTTATGTTTGCTGGTCCATGATGAGAGCTAGTTCAGAGGAGTACACGGATTTAAATGTAGAATCGGGGTGATCTAGATCAAAATACTGTGATAATGGGCTGTACTGTAGTCAAACCCTTACATGCTTCAGTCCATTCCCATTCAACAAAGCTCTTGGCTCTTTCCGAAGTGACCGCGTGTATTACTGGGGCCGCAGTGCACACCATATAGTTCAGCATGTTGCACAAGTGCTATGATGAAGAGGGATAGATGGCTGAGTCAGGGCTTACTGTAGTTGTAGACAGTCTGCAGCGGTTAAAAGATGCTATTTTTGTAGCGTATCCGAGGCATCACTTGCTATTATTAACGGTATTTTCATTAGCTTGCATAGGACACAATAAAAGATGTTTCAGAATGCAGCACAGCTGTACTTCTCTCTAATGAGGAGCGTTCATAGAAAGAGTGAAAGCTTTCAAAACTGTGCAGTTTTCAAGGAAATTAATCATATGGCTAAAAAGATGAAGTTATAAAAATTGAGAGCACCGTAACGTGAGGATGTCAAAGCAAGCCGTGAGCCCGTTCTAAGCAAGAAGAAATTCTGTAGGTGCTGTGATGAGGAATACCTCCAAGGAGCAGAGCTTGTCTGCCATTCTGTGCTCTTTCTCCTCTGCTACATGTGCCCCAATGATTTGTTCTGACAAGTTCAGAGGGAGAACCACAAGCAACATGGTGTGTCTGAAGGAACAGTTGTAGGCTTTTTTTTTTTACCATTTTGACCACGTGACTGGGGTGACAAATTGGTCCAAAGAAATACAAGAAGTAGGTCACCAACTGGAATTACCAGATTTGACTGGAAAAGAGGGAATGCAAAATGTCACACAAAAGACAATTTACAGGCTCCATAAAATATTTACATATTGGGTATCTGTGCCAAATAAGGAGGAGACAAATACTGGTAGAATTAATTCAGGATATTTCTTAGCCTATCTTTTTATCATGCTTTTTCAATGTCTGAAGAGCACACCCAAGATGTATATACATTAACGTATTAATGATTTGGAATGTCTTAGTAGTTATTATATTTGCTAATGGAAAAAACTGTGGCTAAGTAGATGTGCTTAGAAAAAGGTCTTGACGTTGAATAACGTTGGGCTCTGTGGCAGAAGTTGGGCAGGAAGGACAGAGGAGTGTTGGAGTCAGCGGCTCAGGTTAAAAAGCTGTCAAAGCCATCAGACCTACTGACCGTACCGGCCATACTAAAAGTATTAAAATGCATAGGTGTTTGCCAGGATTTTTTTTTTTTTTTTAACTCTGGCATGAATTTTTTATAAAAACCACTCAACAGGGAATGATGTCTCCAAGTTGCAGTAATTTACAGGGGAGCTATTTTGGGGGGCAAGTACATTTGGAAATTGCAATTAATTCAGAAATTTAAATCCACTGTAGATTTATTTGAGTTAAAGACTCAAATCAGTGGTTGCTCATTCACTAATAGAACAATGTTTAGAAGATACATAACAGAGGATATATAGGTGAAAGTTGGAATCCATAAGGCATGAACACACGTGTAAATGCATTTTTTGATTAATTCTAGTGAATCTAACATAGGATATATGTGGACTTGGCATTAAAAAGTATTGACGGTAACATTAAAAATGATCATTCAGACAAAACAAGCGTATCATGAGTTACTGCAATTACAAACAGCAGTGAAGAAATATTTCAAAACTGATTGAGAATTAGTTTACTAAGTTTCACAGGCAAAAAGATGTGAATGCTGCAGATATGAGTTCCTTTCATTGAGGTAGGCTTGGAGCTGACAAAGCATTAAGGATGTACTTCAGCATTTTGAGATTCAGTAAAGCAATTTAGCATGTCTGCTCTGTTCTTAAGCACTCTGGTAAACTAGTCTTTGGGATTCTGGAGGTGGGTTTGCAATAGTTTTGCAACTACACATAGTACTGAGTACATTGTCACTGGGTAATAAGTATTTTTGAAAAGTCAGCAGTGTGTGTCGACAGTCTGAATGGAATTTATTTCTAAAATAACATTTTAGTATTTTTATTTTTATTAATGTCATTTGGCCGTGTTTAGGGATGACAGTTTCTCAGCAGCATAAAGTCAAATACCTAGTAAATATATCCTGTTTACAGACAAGTGTTTGCCCAAACCTAATCATTGAAAAAAAATAAGAATCTGCAAGAATGTGATCTCTTGTTAGAAACGGAAATAGAGTATGTTATGCTTCTGTACTCCAAAAATAATTCTAGTTGTTTACATATCTTCAGTGACTAGAGGAAAAAAAAATATTGCAAGATGAGAAATATATGAAGAAGAGACCAAAGGACTGAGGGATAAAAATAAAAGGCTGGCTGCCTGCCAGAATTGTAGTGCATTGCCAAAATCAAAGCCCTATAAGTCCGAGGGCCTTTGGTGGGAAATTTTAATCAGATGGAAAAATAAGGCAAGAAAAAAATAATTTTAGCAGGCTATTTAACTATGAAGTCATGATTATTTTATCTTCATAACTCCTGTTTCCATAATGCATCTATGAGTGACTTTCTTTTCAAACAACTATAGGCACATCTTTCAGTTACCTGCTTTCCGTGGTTTTACGCGATAACATTCTCCATGTCTAACACTTCCCCTGCGAACGACTCCCGCCGGCACTCCTCGTTTGCAGCATCGCCTTTTGTGAGCCTGGGATCTTGGTGCACATCTCTTTAGCTCCCAGGCCTCGGTGATAGCCACAGCTGGCCCATTAAGCTGATTGCTATTCAAGTCATTGGGATCTTCGGAGGAAATGAGGAGTGAGCCACTGATTATCACTTAGCAAACTACTGCTTGGTCGCTCTGCTGGTTCCTTTTTCTCTCCATCCTACCTTTTTTTTGGCAGTAGGTTATTGTAACATTGTACTTCTGGATACTGCTGAATAAACTTTATATTCCTGGTTCTCCCAGTTAGCCAGAAGTATTTTCCAGTTCCATTAGCAAAAGATGACCTCTAAACATCACCCAGCCTTTTTTCTGATGTTAGGGAACAGGAAAGATACATATATCAAACATTTCTTTATAGCCTGCCAGAAAGAAGAATCAACAAAGCATAGCTTAAAGGGAGCTCTCTGATCTCGGGTAGAAAGGGTGCTTCACTTGCAGGCAAAATAAAATGGGGAAAGGGGAAGAAAATATCTTCTGCTGGAACAGAAATGAAAGAGATCATGGCAGAATTGCCATCTTTTTATTGGAAACTTCCTTCAAGGACTTGGAAGGAAATGTGGAAGATGTGCATAGAACCAAAGTAATTATTAAGCGCAGTTTTTACATATGCTGGAGTTTCAAAGTGGTGGAAAATTTGGTTCCTGAACAGGAACTAGTGATTAGAGATTGAGAAAAAAAAGGAGAATGAGGAAGCAAATTTTGGATCCAAAAATGACATAGAGGTGCGAGGAGAGCAGTCTTTCAGAAAATTACAGAAACAGAAACTGTAGACAATATGAGAAATGCTAAGGAAAGATCAGAATTTCCAAAGAAGAAAAATAAAGTAAAATAGAGTACACCTTCTGCCTCTCTTGGAAGGCTACTTTGCAAAGGGATCTTTGCATCATGATGTCCAAGAAGGAGCAATTTGAGAAATATGTGGGGAGGTTTCTATTTAAGATAAACAAACAAAAAAAAAGGAACATTTTCTATGTAAAATAGTTTTCAGGTAATACTTCATGAAAATGTGGTACAGTATTTGGTGCTCTTGCATTCTTAGGAACCACCTTTTGTTGGCTCGGTTGCTCTCTGCCTCTTTCTGTGAGACAACTGACTGTAGTGCAAGGCATACAAGTAGTTAGTGCTTTTGCATGTATTAATCTGTTTCATTTAATGTGTTACTCGTGTTCCCTGCTGGTTGTAAATAGAGGTCATAAAAGATGGTGTTAAATCCTTCTTAATTAATCTTCTTTTCTTATGTTTTCTTCAGTTATTTCACTGAGGTCACCATAAAGTTAACATAAGAAAAGAGAAATTTCCTTTTTAAGAGTGCAGCTCAGTGCCATCAATGGATGTTTTTAAAAAGCACCTTCAAAAGTCTCATTTTTCCCTGAAAAAAATGACAACAATTTGTAGTGTGCTGTTCCTTAGATGCCGATTTTCATGATCCACACAGTATCTGCACACCATGTTGGCTTTGTTTATTTGGGGATTTGAGTTGATCTGAATTTTTCTTCTGCAGGAAAGCCCAACGTTTCTCAGCTTCGAATCTGAAATTTGGGATGGATTCTTTCTTACGGGCAGAACAGATTTTTCTTGCTGGGTTTAGATAAGCGCTGGATTGGATCGCACGTAGTGGTTGGGGAATTTTAATCAGTGCTGGTCTTTAGGAACATGCTTAGCAAGCGTCTGTGAGAAATGCTTAAGGTGTAGGTCAGCCACCTTCAGTCACGAGTATGGGCTAGGCAACCTCTTAATTTTGTTTCCAGCCTTATCTTCTGTAATTCTATGAAGATTTTAATTTAGCGAACAATCATTTCAAGACTAGCAAACTGGAACAGAAGGTAGTTCATGGATCCAAAACACATCTCTGCGCTGCACAGAGAGTTTAAAATACATAGAAATGATTTAAGGCAGCAAACCCAAGAGCCAACGTAAGACCTTCACTAAGTAGCTTTATCCTGAGGTCTTTAATCTAATGGGCATGTTGTCTTTCTGCCCATCCCTCTGGCAGGGCTGGATTTCAACTACAGTGATCAAAGCTCAGCTGAAACAACACATATTACATAGCCCCTTTTCAAACAAATGCTCTCTTAAGTCCATTTCAGGTGAAAACATCTGAACTTTAGTTTATTTACTTTTCATTTCCTCCACAGACAGTGTTATTTGGCTGAATGTCACTGTCTAATCACTTTAAATTACATAATTGTGTTAATCCTGTGAAGTGCATGCAGTAAATGAAAATAGTAATGACTGGGATGATTCAACCATAAGTCATTTTCTGGAGAATGAGAGGAGGTTAAACAGAAACGTCCTACCCCTCCTGCCTCCAGAAGTGAAACTCCGAGTGCTAAAATAGTTCTGCCGTTCTGGTGTGTTTCTAGGACTTGACCTGCTGCTGCTGCACGGCAGGGTGAGTGGGTGGGTGCTGCTCTGCCTGGGCAGAGGGGCAAGTTGGAAGTGTGTAGCAGTGGTAATTTTCACTACTCGACACTCCCCGTAATATTTAGGAGTTTCTTTTCAAATATTTTTTCTTTTCAGTCAGATGTTTAGCAAACAGACTCTTTGGAAAGAATCAAAAGGCATTTGTTTTTAGTAATGCTTCATTATTTAATGCACCAGGTTATAATTCACTAAGGTTAAACTGGCTTTCAGGGGGAAAAAAATACGCAGCAGCCACAACTTTTCTGTTTTTCTGTTGTTTTGGAGGTCATCTATTTCTGACTCATTGTACCAGCAAAAGTCATTGTAGGTTTGACTTTTATACCTCTCCAGTGGAGTTTAATGCAAAGGTAGGTGCAGGATGTGTTTATGTATATATATATATACACACACATCCTGCATGTATATATACAGCCCGTGTATATGCTGTGTCTTTGCTTGTAGTATTCAGTCATCCCCTTTTTATTACTACTCTTTAGATCGCCGAAAAGCTCACGTAGGCAGTCTTGCTCTCTCCATTCCTCCCCTCTCTCCTTTCCCTGCAAGCAAACACACGGTCCGAGGCGTGAGATACTGATGCCTTGGGTGGATGCTTGTTCTGCCTGTTCCTCATCTATGGCAGCTGTAATCGTAGCAGTCTTCCTACGTGAATACTTCAGTAGGACAGCATGAAAAAGGCACTGGGAGCTCATGAGAGGAAATAGAGGTTTAGGAAGGTGATATAGCTATCCCCATCACCAAATGAAAGGTCAGGAGGAGATTTGATTTTACACATACAAGGTATTGGACTGTTGAGCTTCTGCCTCTTAGAAATATATTTGTTGCCAATGCCATTGAAGTAATAGGGTTTATTAGCTTTAAGATTGTTTTGAAGGCAAATAAAGATTACAGTCGTGAGATTAAACTATTTTTTAACTTAAAACTGTTTTAAAAGTGTATCTCATTTCAAAGAAATTAGCAAACCACGTTAAAAGCAAATTAGGGTGTTCTGTATCCTTTAATATTATTACATGTTTAAAAAATTTTATTATACACCCAGTAGATTAATGGTTTTGTAATAGTCTAAAAATCATCCTTTGTGTTCTTGTTGATTCTCTTTATGATAATAAGAATTTACTAATATATATATAAATTTTGCAAATACTTTTTTATTCTGACAGATCATTAAAATAGTGTTCAAACTGATCCAGGAATATTAGGATTAATTGTGAGTTGTAGTAGAATACTGAGATCCATTCATAATCATAGTTTCCCACTCAGACTTTGGTAGTATTTGGATACAGTGATTTACATTTGTGTTTTGAATGTACTTGTCAGTAACATTAGATTAGAGATTTTTTTTTTGTGGTGTCAAGGGTAATAAGGTAAAGGAGAAAAGGCTTTTCAGTAGGAGAAAGAAACAAACTTTTTAAGCTTTTGTCAGTATTAAATTATATTTTGTGTATGGACATGTCTGCATATAAAAATTCAAAGGCAAATTTACAGTGGCTATGTCTTTAAGTGAAATCAAATTACGGTTGAGTAATAAGGATGAGGTTCTATTTGATGGCTACATTGGAAAAGTGTATCTTAGAATATCCAAATGCCATACTTCAGTGAAGTGGGTGTGAAATTCAGAGCCTTAAATTTAGTCTGCCAAGGATATACTCCTAACTAGATTAGAATATCCAAAGAACTTTCTGTGATGCTGTTGAATGTATTAAATGGCTGTATCCTTAAAGGCAGTCCACAGAAAGTTGTAGTATCTAAGCAAACTTAGTACACTAGTGCTTCTTCAAAGGCTGCCTCCAGGAACTTTGTGTTTATCCAGGCTGTATTCCATAGGAAGTTTAACATCCACTCTAAATCCTTTGTCATGTAATCAGATCAAAGTCTCCATCATGCCATTAGCCATTAAAGCATGTTGTTGCAGATTTACTGGACCAAACAAAAATAGAAATAAACCCTTGCCCTCCTACTACAATCTCTCTTCCCTGGTCTAAGACTGTTTTTTAAAGGAGTCCTCTCAAACTACGAGAGGAATAATCACTTCAGAAGTTTGCGTTCTACCTCTGAGAAACTTGGCTCGTTGCCTGTTACATTGAAGGTTTTCGTGAGACCTAACAAATTTACTTAACTTTAGGTTCAGTTCTGATTTGTAACAAGTTTCAAAGCAAGCTCTTCTGTGGCCTTTATCAAAGTCCATTAAGTAAAAGAAACATTCAGGAAAGTAACTCGTTATTTCAGCACTTCATTAAAGCTGTTCGAAGACAGCTTTACCTGTGGTTAGTGAACAGCACACCGGTCTTGATAACCTTCCTCTGACTGCTTCCCATTGTGTATTTAAATGACTTGAAGGGTTCCCCCACCTCTAATTTATTATTTCAGGTGTTAGAACCCTTCTTTAAAGATGCAGAAAGATTTTCTACTGATTTATTCCAATGCCAGGCTGTCACTCATAGTAGCTAAAATCCAGAAAGTACGACTGGGTTTGATGTACTTGTCTGATCTAGTGTTGGGAAGGAGGAATATTGCACTGAAAGATCTAGTCGATATAGCATGAGAGGTTGTGGTGGGGGTGTGATGCGGCTAGTGTAGCTAACCCAAATCCCATATACATTCCCGCTAAAGTAAAATTAGCACTCCATCTGTTTGCATGGTCCTTTAGGTATTACGCTTTTCTTTTTTCATCAGAACAGATTCCAAAGCTTGTTCATCATTTTCACTGGGAGTTTGCTCTGAGCAGATTCGCAGGTGTGCATCAGAAACAGCTCATGGTTTGAGGTTCCAAAAGAGTCAGAGGGCTTCAAGCACAGTTTTCCTGTGTTTGGAACTCAAGCCCACAGGATGTTAAAATTTCAGCCCATTTACTTTCATTTCTGTCACTGGAGTCAGGACCACAACCCAGGTTTGGTGTAATAGTAGAATTATGATCTTGGGGAAACTAGGACATATTTCTTCCACCCTAGATACTATAGAAACCTGAGGCTTTGAATTATGGTGAGGAAGATGTATGTACTTCAGTGGTGCTTCAGCTTTTAGTCGTTGAGGTCACAAGCACTGGCATGAAGTCATTTTTCATTAGAATACACTGGTGTAAAGTTGAAACCAAAGTTGAACTACATGGTGATCTAAGCCAGCAAGGTATGCAAGAAATAATATGGATTTTTCTCATGTTTTCTTTATTATAGAGAAGGGCTGACAAATCATTTGTAGAATAAAAACACAAATATACAAAATTTTCAGTGATAAATATTTCTTAAAAAGAAATGCACGTTTTCAATTGTTCTTGGTGATGACAATCACACAGAATAATTAAGAGCCTGAAGGCAGACCATGTTTGACCTACATAACTCGTCGTTCCATAAGGGAAATAGTTATTTTCCAGCTTCTGGCTCAACATAAGTCAACAAATGCCATAATGAATGTGTTGACCTTGCTGTGCTATCGATGTCTTCTTCACAACGCTGTTCATTTTGCCGTCTTACCTGGCCTTACCAGTAGAAACACTGTTTTGTGGGACTTGCCCTGTGAAGAAGCCCTCTCCACAGATGCGTGAGTGTGTTGCCATTCTGGTAGCGCAGAAATGGCCAGCCTCTGGCATGGGGCAACGTGCAGCCACCAGAAGAGTTCACCTGCCTCCCTACCCTCCTTTCCAATGGTTGCCAGGTCAGCATCATACACGTTGAAGCTCGCGACGTGTGGAGAAGGAGAGGTAGTAGCTACTAATCACATGGTGAATTTATGTCTGGTTGTGTGATTGGCAAGGCATGCTAGTGCAAGGCGCATAGCAGACTCATGTGGCCTCTCAAAAAGGATTGACCACCCATGTCCTACAGCATGAGATGGATGTGGGATTGGTAAATAGTGAAAGAAGGAAACCTGGCTGGCTGGAGAGCCAGGTGTCAAATGCAAAATAAAAAGCAATAGCCCCATGGAAATTAATGTTCTTTTCCTTTAGCCTCAGCATAACCATAGGATCCTTGAAACAATATTATATAAGAAAATTATTCACTAAATGTCTTAGCTTTCAAATTGATGGATTCTTCTTCAGATATATACACACACACACACACACATACTGTGACAGAACTGGAACAAATGCTCCATTTTGGATTGGGGTGGCTTGGAAATTTTTGTGAAAATACTTTTGATGGAACAAAGATGTGTAGGCAAGTACATTTCAGCTCTTTTTGTCAAAACGTCACATAGCTACAAAAACTACCTATGCATAATAGCGGCCAGATGGATTTCTGGTCCTCAAGAAAGGGTCTTGTTATCAGGACTACAGGATTTTTTAAAAATCTTGTCCTTGTTTTGACATGACTTCATATGTGATTGTAAGTCTTTTCAGTCAGTCTGACTGTGCTTTATCTTATCCGTATGGAAACTATTTTGCAATTCTCACATACAAAATCTCTGATAAGTGCAGATAACATAATTATCATACAAAAAGGATGGCTGTGAATATCCATTTCTGACACAGATACTTTTTCTCTAAATACAAGAACTTTAATTTGGTAAAGTAATGGAAATAGTGCTTAGAATGACAAGAGTTCTTTTCCTCTTTCAGCTACTCAACATGTATCTCTGTCCAAGGAAACATTAGTTCATTATTTTTTCAGTGAGGAGTGCTTAAGATTCTGTAGCATAATCAGATTTTGTCACAGGGGAAAGCCAAATATGTAGCTCTTAATAGCTGGAAAGGAATTAATTAGAATTATACTTGGGAGAATATCTTCTGTGATAAAAAAAAACCCTGTTGTAGTGCTGTTAAGCTTTAGTATGGAGTCATGAAGCATTTTAAAATCCAAACCCATCAATTTGTTGAAGACTAGATTAAGCCCCACAGTTGTCACCCTGTGGGCTTGCATTTCTCACCCCTGTAGACACCTTGTATATGTTTGCCATTTTCAGGTCGTCCTCTGTTTTATTTGTCTTTATCTCGGATTTTCTTAATGTCTTCTCCTGAAAGCAGTGTATTTTAGTTTGACCTAATTTTAGGAAAGACTTTACGGGTTTCAGAGAAGTAGAGGTGAGTGACATTCCCGTCAAAGATCTTGGGTCTGTCATAAGAACCTCACCCTTTCCTCACTTAGAAGGACATGGCCAGCAACTGCTGCTACTGTGTTGGACAGAAACTCGTTACCATTTTAATTTGGGCCTAACATGGCAAATCTGAAAAGTAAAATAAGTATCTTTGCAACAGTTTACTATGTAAAATGATTCTTCTGTCCTGCATTGCTATACAGCAGTAACATCTAATCAGCTAGGTCTCTCGGCTGTGAAAATGTTGGGAGAATTGGGAAGTGTGGACTCCGTACTTATGAGCAAGCTCGTTTGTCAGCACACTGGTCCCCATGCTAAGCAGTACCACCGCCTTCCCTTTCATAATTTTTTTGGTTTTTTTTAAATCCAGTTTTCATCTGGGCTTGCATGAAGCAGCGACAGCCCTTGCAGGGGAGAGCTGCGTTCTCAGAGGCAGGCGGGGAACGAGCGAGCAGTGGAACTGAGCCTGGTTTCCCATGCTGGTTCCTTCCGTGGTTCTACAGTGGAAAACACAGCCCCCCCTCCACAGCTCCCCGACCGTCTCTCTGACTGCCTTGTGGACAAAAATGTGTTACAGGTGATTTCTGTAACTATTGCGTGTGATTTGGAGTTTTGGGAGTAGATTGGCCAGCAGGGTGACAGCAAAAAACACCTTGTTGAGGCTGGGCTTTGGCCTCTCCCTCAGTGGAAGCACTGATTTACATCTCTTTTTTTTCTTTCTTTTTTTTTTTTTTTTTTCCTACCAGCCCTTGACATGACACCTATACTGGGTTTCTCTTCAATTGTTTGAGCAAGTGAGTGAGTAGGCTCAAAAGTTACTACACTGGGCAAAGATAGTGAACTGGAATTGAAGGCACCGCTTGCTTGGGAGTCAAATCCAGTTAATACTTGTATTCACCTAGAGACAAAAGCAACAACAAAAAAAGCTGGATTAAAATACACCAAGGAAAACTGGATTAAAATATCATGGGTTGTGTCCTGCAGACCGGTATCCTTTTCTAAATAGAGAGCGGTGTAACACCGCAGTGACACTGAAGACCTATAATATGTGATAACAAGAATAAACTAAGAATGGTATTTCTCACGTACGTGTGTGCACAAATTATTTGGACTGTAAAGTGAAGTACTCTGAACTAAGGAAATCCTAGCGTTTCACTTCCCCTTTTCCATGTAAATGCCAACTGTATTATGTTTCAGCCTTTCATTATGTGCTTATGCACTATTTTCACACACACACACGCAGATTTGTTTCCTTCGGTGCACAGAGCAGAGACTCTGTTCATTTAATAAGCTATTGTTCCATATTTTTCCTCTTCAGTGTTTGGTGTGTCATAGGCAGTGCTGCTTGCTCCGTGCTGTTTAAACCTCACTCTCAAGGGAGTTATTAATTTCTTTCTAACCTTTCCTATGACCCCCATAACTACATTTCTGACCGCTTCAGAAACAGTAATAAGTTTACGTTTACGTTATCCTCCTGAAAAGAAGCTTTTGCCTTCCCATTTCACAGATGAAGAGGAGGCGGATGTTCAGAGTGTCCGCTGGAAGATTGGTCTAGTGAAGCAATTTTTGATAGCGGCCAGTTTCAAATGCTTGGAACTAGGTATTTACAAATTAGTAAAATTTTGTAGCGTGTGTTCAAGCAAATTGCAGCGCTGACTTTTCAGCACTGAAGAGAAACTAAATCCGGGGTATGAAGTCTCAAAGAAAAAGAGGTTTTTGTTGCTTGTGACTTCATGGTTAGTTCCAGGGGAACTGATTTTCCCCTCATGAGCTAATCCTGGGGAATGATCAGTCCCAACCCGATGGAGCACACCCTGTGAGAGCTGTGTGGGAGAAGGCTGAGGTCCAGCGGCTTCACTGGAGGCTCTCGGCGGAGACGCAGGTTGCCAGCCTTGGAGCCTGGTGGGGCACAGGCTCGCTCCGAGGCGCTTCAATCCTTCACAGGTACAGAAGTGGGTTGTCTGGTCAGACCACCCTCTGAACGATACAGACGCTCTCCTGAGGGTAGATATTCGTTACAGCCTGTAGATTGGATACTGGCTGCTCTTTGATGTCTTAGACAGAGCGCCAAGGTGCTATCATGATTATCTAGCACGAAGCGCGCAGCAAGCCAAGAGAAGTTTTTCTCATGTAACCTTTATCGTGGAGAAGGGCTGGCGAATCGTTTGTAGAGACTGGGGCTGTAGAGACTCTGTTAGAGCAGTTAGGCTTCCTAATCACAGAAAGTAACCATTGTCTGATGTTTCCGTGCGAGAGGCCTCCATTAACTGCAGTTGAACTTGACTGAGTGTGAAATTAAAAAGGAGACTCGGATTTCCAGACACTCCCGTAGGTGCTCAGAAGCATGCTAACTGGCGCTGTGGGAGACCTCCTCAAACAACCCAGGACACTTAAAGGAAAGAGGCCATGACCATATGAAAAGAAAACCTTTGTATTATCACTGAACCCGCAAAGTTGGTTGAGATCAGTCACACTTTATTAACTGTTAAACGTCAGGCTGGCATGAAATGCTCCTTTTTGCCAAGGTGTGATTCCAGCTGCGCTTGGTGAGCATCCACAGTCCCAGGGACTGGAGGCGTTTAATACCCAGCAGAAAAGTCTGTGAAAATGAATGGCAGAGGAATTGTCAAGAGACTACATATTAAGGCATTGCCTAGCTTTAAGAAAATGTATTTACACCTAAACTTGACAGAGATATAAGGTTTTGGAGGCGATGCTGGCTTCTGGTGACAACCGGAATCTGAGGCAGGAATTGCAGAGACCTGACGGCTGGTTTGCGTTATGGCACTGGAAGCATTTTAACGTTTCTTTGTTCCTCTACCTGTAAAATGTGGGAGGCATATAGATCCCACAGCTGCCGACTGGTATGGAATTTGAAACCCAGGAAACTAGTGTCATTCCTAAATATTTAAAATGCTCATGTTATGCCATGTTTATTGCCCATGAGGTTGGAGTGTAGAAGGGCTGGATCCTTTGTCTCTGTGACTGTGTTTTAATACAATGTTGAAGTCTCCTTGGAACATTCCATTTGTAAGGCTCAGTTCTGTAGGAATAAATGAAAACACCATAAATTCAGGATTATGACATATTCTAGGATTAAAGGGAAGGTTTTAGCCAAGAATATGTACGTGTATCAGTGTATTCTACTTTGTTCCATGTGAAAGATATTTAAAAGCTTTTCCTGATTTTGAGAGAGAAAGTCCCTGGAGATATTTCTTGGATATTTATCACAGTGTTCTTTGCAAATAACGATGGTTAGAAAAGCTTTTAGTATTTTATGCTTTCTACCATTGGGGAGTATAGAATTCCTCTTAAAGATAGTGGTTTAATATGTACTCAGAGAGTTCACTTTCAAGTAAAAGCAGTATTACTCATTTCACTGTTGATAGGTGAATATCATTCAGTTATGTTGGTGGTTCTTGTGGCACGAATATATATTTTCAGATCTAGCTATTCATTTTACTGGGGTGCTCTTTCTGATGAAAACCTTTTGTGTCTTTGCCTGTAGCTACCATTGACCTCCATATAATTGTCATTGTTATTTCAAGATTTAAAAGGGAAGCAAAAAGGTGATGGTCTCTGAAGGCTTGTGCTATAAAAGAAGTATATCAGATTTCATTTAATAATCTCATTTGTGGAACAGTCTTTGAACATTCACATACTGCTAGCTCTTTGGCATTCTTTCATCATCCAACAAAATAAACTGGGAAAGTTGTTGTATTGTAAACACAACCTTAAAATGCTTATTTAAAAAAAAAAAAAAAACAAAAAAACAAACCCAAACACCAAAACCCAACAAAAATCTCTATGACCCTTTAAAGAAGGGGCAAGCGGGAATCCTGTGGCATGATATTTACTGAGAGAGGCCATGGTATGCACACTGCAAAATGGTATCTAGTGTTATTACAAGTAAATGTACATCCTGTAATTCACTGTAATGTATTTTCAAAGCCATGAAGCCTGTGCTGGTGATCTCTAGGAAACAGATTTGTCTGTTAGCCAACTAATTACCAGATAAGTGCCCAGAGCAAGCACCTGCCATCTCCTTCATAAAACTGTGCTATGCACAGGGAGATAAATAGTGACAGATTCCCATCCTGAATTTGTCCATATTGTGCTGCTAAGTTCTTTCTTCGTTTCAAGTCATTATTTGAACGACTGTGATTTTTGAATCGCAAACTTTTTCTGCTTAAAAGATCTTTCAGATCTCTTGGGATTTGCAAGCGCTGACTGAAACGCCGGCTCGCTCATCACTTGTTTCTGGCATAGTGATTGGCACTCCCCACACCTTATTACAAATCAAACAACACACACACACAGAGAATAAAAAAAAAAATTTAAAAAAAGCTCAGCATCCAGGCATCACACTGACTGTTTTTCAAAATGTTGCTTCTGACCTTGAGTGACAGGTTATTTTGACAATGCATTATTTGTATAGTGGGAGGATTTTGAGTCACAAAGTCTAATAGCAGCACAAAACACAACTATGTAAAAAAGAAAAGTGTCAGCTTCTAACTAGAGGTAATTAGTTAAATATAAAGAAACAGGCTAAAACTGTGAGTGCAATGGAAAGCAGCACAAAACTGTGTTTTAAACATTTTGGAGGTGTTTCTGGCTTGTGTTTTCTTGGTTGTTTGTTTCTCATCTTTTTGTTTCTTTTGTTGGTTGATCTCCTTGGTTGTTTCCCTCCTCCTCAAAGCGTACATCAAAAAGGAAGTAATTTAATAAGCCCCAGTTACTCAGCCTTCTGTCTAGCTTTTTAACTGCATTTTGAATTTCGAGGGCTCATTGAGGGAATAATCCTTAAAGACTGTTTGGAGGAGGAAAAAGAAGCAGGTAGGCAAGGTCCTACCCTTAGGTAAGAATGTGGAAGAGAGCAGAGACACACCTGCCAAGAAAAACACCAGTGGAGCCTTACAGTGATGGTGGGAAGTTCAGGTACGGTGACTTACAAACAGAGAATGAATTTCTTTTATACTCTTACACAGGAGTATTGAAGTTTGAATTCAGTGTTAATGGAGGAGGAGGAAGTTCCAGAGGTGGGTCTGTGTGACATGAACAGAAAGCCGTAATATGGCATGTCATTCCAAAATTGTGTTCGTGTTGGCATCTCTGCTTTGGTGTGTTAAGAGAGGCTGTATGGTCAGATGGTGCAAGAGAGAAATTGGGAAAAGTAGAAGGAAAACAGGACAGACAGGAGGAGATTGTAGCAGTAATGAAGGCGAGAGGTAGCTGAGTGGTGGGAAAGGTGTTTGTTCTGCACTGACCAAAGGAATCCGACAGATTGTGCAAGTGTTACTGGAAAGAAAAAAAGATTTTGCTGACTTGCTGACCAGGTCAAGCATGGGCCCTAATTAAAGATAATCTCTATAAGGGATGGCAAACCTTGAAGAAACTGTCAGATTTGATGCAGCTGAGCTGAAGGTCAATCAATCTCTATATACTCCCATTATTAAATGTGGTTTATGTTTGTATTTGACTGTGGTCCAGTGCTCGGAGTATTGCTGACCTGACTTGACTGGGTCATTTATAGTGATATTGATATAAATTAGGAGCTGGTAACTGGAACGAGTTCAGTGTTGGGTCACAGAGATGGTCAGGGGCTGGAGCACTTGGCCTGTAAGGAAAGGCTGAAGGACCAGGCTTGTTCAAGCCTGGAGAAGGGGTGGCTTCAGGAGACCCTCCCAGAAGCCCCCTCTCCATGTCTATGGGGAGGTTATTGAGAAGACAGAGCCAAGTGCTTCACAGTGGTGCATGTGGGAGGACGGGAGACAGTGAGCATGAGTCGAAACGAGGGGTTTGGGCTGGATGTGAAGAGAAACATTTTTGCCATGAAGACGGTCAACAAAGCAGCGCAGCAAAGGTCCAGAGAGGCTGTACAGCCTCCGTCCTTGGAGGTTGTTTTTCAGAGCCCAACTAATTAAATCCCTGAGCAATCTGGGCCGTAGCTGACTCTTCTCTGAGCAGGAGGACGGACCAGGTGCAGGCTGAGTCGTCCGAGGATCCTATGACAGACGCTAAGACAGTTTTAGTAACTGCAGCTATTTGCAAGATGCTTTGATTAATTTATTTTCATGCTCTAACTTCAGTGGTAATTATTTGAGGTTAACAGATTAAGAGTCCTAATTATTGCTAAGACTGACCATTTACTGAGAAATTAATAATACATCTGTATTCATCCTTCAGCTCAGTTCTGTCCCCTCACGTAGGTTAAAGCATACAGTCATATATCACACACATGTATATACGCACACAAAAAGAAGAACCAATATGGAATTCCTTTGCAAAAATGCCCAGCTGCTTTATATATTTTTTCAAGGCTTCCCATTTCTTAAAATGGGTAAGTAAACTCCATGTGTATTTGGAATCAGTGAATCCCTAGGAACGGTGTACAGCTGATAACAT
The DNA here is from genome assembly GCA_035590275.1 of Ibycter americanus. Lineage (NCBI taxonomy): Eukaryota > Metazoa > Chordata > Aves > Falconiformes > Falconidae > Ibycter > Ibycter americanus. The sequence continues at coordinate 99,120,337 of JAVJGI010000040.1, forward strand.
CTGACACCAGCATGCTTGCAGACAGCATTTTCTCTTAACAGCATAGCACTGTGCATTCCTTCACGGTGGCAGGGATGCTTCTTGTGGGAATTACTGTGTTAATTCCGTTAGAAAAAAATATTTTCTCTGCTGTTTATTTTCTGCTCTAAGATCAGCATTCCACATTTGCAGAAGGCTGGTAGAATTTCGTGAGTAATAAATCAAAGGAGCTGTCTTAATACCAACAGAATTACATGTGTCTTCCGGAACTATTCAATAAAATCTAATTTACATATTTTTTGGATGTGCAATCTATGTGACCTTCAGTAACTGTTTTTTAGATCTGAAAAATGCCTCCAAAGTGTAATAGCCCAGAGTTTCAAGTGGAGCAGCAGGATATGTAATGCATATTTTAACATGTTTTCTTTTAATTTGTCACACAGGCTTGTTGTGCGTGATTATCTAAAAGTCCGTATTTTTAAAGCCAGTAGTACAAGTGGGTAACATGTACTTGGTTGGGTTGAAAAATTCAGAAGTCTGATTTATCTGGAGGTATGCTCAGTGAAGTAGTTTTTCACAGCAGTTAGCTAGCACTTCAAGCTCTAACAGTGCCCCTGAGCCATAAAGGAAATTTGCATGTAAGAAATGTTTTGAATCTATTAAAACCTCAGCTCAGAGCTAAAGAGTTGCTCTCATGTCTTTGTTGACTAACATGAAGTGAGATCTTACAGAAAGCTAGGCTGTGATCGACAGATGCCAAAGCTTGGGGTTTGATGTGATTATATATTTCTTTCAAGCATGGCAGTTTAAGGCTGGGACTGGAGCTTCAGAAAGACAGCAATCAATGGGTCTGCGCAAGAGTACACAAAATATATTACTCCTGGCAGTCGTCAAGGCAGAATTATTCAAAAAATAATCTGAAATGCATTTGATCATACACTAGGTGGTTTAATAATTTATATTATACCTTATTAGCAAAGTCTTGTGTTTACTTTGTGGCTGCCAAAACAAGATGAAAGGCTGCCTCCATGGAAATACAAGGTGCTTAGCTCAAAGTGTCTGTCTTTACATTTCAGTTTGATAATTTCCCTTCCTCCCCTCATTTTGATTAGTAGTATATAAGCTTAAATCATACAGTACCTTTTCCTTCATTGTGGTCCTTTTTAGTGAGAGCACCGCTCCTTATTAATAAGTCTACCAAAGAGTTTACAGCCTATCAAGACTTAAATTATTATAAACACATATTTCGGGAAGCTTCTTTACCTTAGGATTTCCTCCAAGTGTTTTTTGGGTAAAAGAGGCTTTGGATTTAGTTCTAAATTCCACTGAACTGAATCATTATGCTGATCTTCCCAAGTCTTGCAGCTACAGAAGTGCGATTTCTGGGCTCAGCTTGGGAAACTGTTGCCCTCTGATTAGTGATTGTGTATAGTAAGTATCATCAGTTATATCAGTGCAGAGTATTACAGAAATGCCTTGAAGGTTTCCTTGAAAAGCTAATGCACTGCAGATATTTTATCTAGAGATACAAATAAGAGCCTTTCAGAATTAATGCTTCTATAAAGGGAGAGCAGAGGGAGTGGACCAGTATAACTGCTAGTTCAACAAATGAGAGCTTTGCCTCCACCCAGGTTTTTTAAAGCAAAGGTGCATAAAAGAGCTCTAATAAACATGGTTTTCCGTGGAGAACTCCCCTCCCCACGAGACATGAAAGATCTTTTCCGCAGGTGTCTTGGATAGCTCTTCAAGGCATGGTTTATGGAAAGCTTTAGGGAAAAGAACATGCTTGGGAGGATCTCAGAATACAGCTCTACAGTATTGTGAGCTCTGAAGCTCATGTGACAGCCCAAAGGAGCTCGTGTAATTTGCCTTGCCTGCCCTAGAAGGCTTAATTTTAGTTTTGGTTTCTGTAACTTCATCCTCCCCCCTCTTTCTCTGTGCATGCAGTGTACACTACAACATACACTGTATGCTTTACCTGGAAACGAGTTCCTCAAACGGAGCCTACGGCAGGACTTTTTGCCCAAATAAAAATAGATCTACAGTGTTTTTCACCAGGACAGCTGGTGGTATGTTACTTGTATGTTAGTAAGAGCGTGTTATAGCGTAGGCAGGCACTTCACTGTTGCCTGGGCTGCGGTGAGGGCCGCTCAGCCCTGAGCTCAGGCTGGAGAAAGTGGCCAGAGCGTGGTCCGGCAGCAGAGCTCTTCCCACGGAGGGCTTTGTGCCGCGTCTTACAGAGCTGCCCGCCCGACTCTCGGGAAGAGGCACCTACCTGCAGGTGTCTCTGAGAGATTATCTTGTTTTTAAAAGCTGTTGTACGAATTGCAGGGGGATCAAAAGTCTGCCGTTTGCTGAAGGAGCCTTTCAGTCGCGGGGAACCAGATGTCCCCTTTGCTGCAAACGCACCGTGACAGTGATGATGGGAGCTTTCAAGGGAGCCAGTGGTGTTGCCCACGCGTCAGTGTCGCGAGGCAGAATTTTGGGGCAAACTAGAGAAAGGTCTTAGAAAACGTGGATGGGATGAACGTATTCATTACTTTTCTTGAAATAAACATTTGGCAGGATCCATCTGAAGAGATAGGCGTAATCAAACAGAAATGGAGCAGTGTTTTCGGTGATAAGCTGTAAAGTACATCTTAAAAGACAAAGGTCATTTTAGTTTATGAATTGTGATCTTTTTGTCCATATAAAAACAGTTTAAATCATGAGAAAATTTGTAAAGAAAGCAGGTTAGCAAGGTAATAGGAGTAGTACTTCATGTATGCATCTGTTGAAAGAAAAACTTCTGGTTCAAATTATTGGACAGTCTTTTATATAATCTGAGCTACTGTGAAAATTGAAAGTTTTGAGCGGTTTAGAAAATGTGATTACTGGTAGAAACAAATGCGTCAGAGTTCAAAATACAAGATAGCAGGAAAACAACAGCATGGTGAAATTGTGAGAATTGTACCTCTGACACAGTTAAGTTTCAATATTAGTAAAATACTGTAAGAGAAACTCTTATCTACAGTAAAAAAATTAAAAATGGGTCTGGTGTATCAGTATGATCATGAATTTATGGGAAATATGATAAACTAAGGAAGAAAACAGGCCTCGCAACTTTACAGGCTGACTTAATTCAGATGAAATACCACTGGGACAAGTGGCCGTGGGACCAGTGGCATTCCCCACCACCAGAACTTTGTAAACCTCGCTAAAATCCCTTTTGCCGTCAGTCCTACCAGCAGCGTGCAGCGCTACCTAATGCATGTGCATTGCATGTTGCAAGCCATGGAGGTTTAAGAAAACAATACGGTAGCGAAAAAAAGTATCGACTGTTCATGATCAAAATTATACCAACAAGATGAGACTATTTGATTTTATGTTGGAAAACAGGAAACCTGTGAAACAGAAATGAAGTGGCGGTGGAATCACTACTGAAACTGCTGCCCAGGAACATGAATGAAGGGAGGAAACACTGATGTGTTTAACTGTTAGTAAAGTGGAGGAAAGAAGGTCCCTCAAACCTTTTTACAAGTCGTAACTTGGTTTTGGGGTGTTTTGCTGGCTATCACCAGTCTCGCAGAGACAGGTAGGTAGGAACTGAGGCTGAGCGTGAAGAGGAGCATCGCAGAGAAAGTTACAAAGTCATTTATGAGATGCTGGCCCTTTTTAGCTGTTTGCTAAGCGGTAGCGTCTGATCTTGTACAACTAAATATTCAGGATTACTGATTAACAAGCTGTATAGGAATATTTAATGAGGAATTGGGAGTCTGATTGTAGTCAGCCAAATCTTAAGTCATGAATCGGTGAAAATTAAATATCAGAAGAGATCAGTCATTGGTTGTATTGATATTTTTACAGCCGTATCCATTCTTTTAAATCACCTTAGCCTTAGTGTTAACATGCCAACAATGCGTGTAAAAATGGGTTGTGACCATAAGTTATGCACCTTAGATTGGTGGAGATTTGTGAGACCTGCAAAGAAAAGAAAGACCTTATAAATGTCCAGAAAGAATAAACAGCAAATGGGTTTTGATTCATATATAAAAAAATCTTGACACTGTATGGTTTCAGGTTTATTCTGCAAGCAAAGGTTAATCAGTTTTGATTTGGGGGGATAGAAGAGCTGTGGCCAGTTACTAAAATTTTAGATGCCTCAGAAATTGATTGTAATTAATAACAATATGAAGCAGTTTTGTAGTTTTTGATGAAGGTGACATGTTCTGTGCCGTATAGGACTGCAGTCCTGGAGTGGTGCTGTTAGGGCGCCTTACCCTGCGGAGAACTGCACCCCCATTCCCTTACCTGTTTCCTTTCCTCCGTTTATCCAGTTAATGGTTTTCTGGGTGCAGTATATCTAAGAAGTCATCCTCATTTCATAGGTCAGTAACCCTTCGCCTGTGTGAACTGTGATCTAAATTAACAACACCTTAGATGTTAGAATAGCATTTACGCCAGGCTGTCATTTGCCCCTGTGGTGCTTCCTTACCTTGCGGGTAGTAATCCTTCTTTTCCTTCTGCAATTGCTATAATGGAGCGGATTCCTGAAATGGAAAACAGGAGGCGGTTACGGACTCTTTGAATTGTGCTGTCACACTTTCATGGGCCAGGACCTTTCCTGGAGCTCTGATATTTCTTCGAGTTTGCCCAGAAATATGTTTGGTAAAAGAGAGAGTCAGACACCTGGGCTGTATTTTCTTGTGACTCTGTTTCAGCTGCTTGGCAAGACAAGATTATCCGGATAGGTGCGTTCTGGGTCCCTGACTTGTTTTATACAAGATGTGTAGGGGGAAAAAAAAAAAAAGATCAGTCAAACCCCTTTTTTTAAACTGGAAAATTTCAAACCCATTAAAAATCCAGCTGAGTTCAGTTGAATTCCTAAAAGGTGATTGAAATTGAGAGAGGGAAAAATAAATGATGAACAGAAATACTGAGTTTTATGATGCAAGAGCATTACAGCTTTGTTTAATTACACCTTTACCATTTACACCTCTTGCAAATGTCATCAGATTACAGTTTTAATAGGTGTTGTTACTTCTGAGTATCTACAATGCTGGTGTGCTGCACTGAACAAGGTTGCAAGGGAGAAGAGTTTCTTCTTTCCATGTGGATTTTCTGCTGAAATAGTGACTCAACAGCTGTAATTCGTGCTGCAGTTAGAAGTCCTCGTGTCCTGGGGAGTCTCGGTGCTGGCAGGCAGGTTGGGAACAGTCAGGGCGGGCACAGCAGGGAACTGGGATTCGATATGCTGAATGAGAAGGTGAGTGGTTTAGCACAGCTGCCTCCTGAGGGTCAGGGGGAAGGAAAAGCTCTGTGGGAGGATTTTCAAGCACCGCTGAGCTGGCACACCAGGAGACGATGATTGACTTTAGAAGAGCCCTGCTGTGCGAAGGATTGTTGTGTTGTGGTCCCCTTTATCGCTGGTTAGATGTTTCTTTTGAAGAAGCCAGAAATGGGAGAGCAGTGAGATAGCAGCAAAACAAGCAAATAATAAAAAAAAAAAAAATCATCAAACCACTCTCTTTGATGACACAGAGGTCTGGGGATTTGTTTCTTTTGTAAACGGCTTCATTGATTTGGCAGTTAATTTCATTAGAAAGATTGACTTTGTATGGCATTGGCATTTGTATGGCATTTCTGTATGAAAAACTGATGACCCGATGGTGATGCGCTGCAGGTTGAATTGTTGTTTCTCTTGAAAAGGGATGTTAATTTGAACCTCAGGAGGAGATGTTGCCGGTATTTGGTACGTACAATCCGAAATACGTAACAGTTTCAATCTTAATATGTGCGTTTCTTCACAGGAGTTCAGACATGCACCACGGAATGGGACAAACTGGAAAGCACACCCTTCTGCTGAGATCCCAGTGGAAAGCCGGCTCAGCTCCTGGATGGCTTTGCAGCTCCCATGGCAACGAGGAGGAGGCGGACTGAAGATGCTGTCTGTCAGCCTGGCTCTGCTGGCAGTTCTGGTTATGTTTTACTACGGAGGAATGAAAACAGAACTGTGAACTGAATGAGGCTTTTATGAAAACAATAAAACTGCTGTTGAAAATCTTCAAAGGAAACACTTTTACCAACAATTCTTTAAAAAAAAAAAAAAAAGCTAATATAAATTGGGCAATAATTTGTACTCACCCTATGCCTTTCCTGTCATTCCGTAGGAAAAAATGTTAACAAGCTCTAGGGAGACCTGTCTTGCCAAAATTTGAGATCCTCGGTTGGTAGAACAGTTTGTTGCATCTTTCCTCTTCATTTTTCTAAAACAATGCAACATTTGCATTGCTTACTCTGTTCATAACTGCTCTAGCAGGTAAAATTGCATGCAGGAAACTCATGAAGTTTGTAAGAAATATTTCCATCGAGTGATGTTGGTAATCTTTTATGGGCAGAACATTTAAAGCTTTCTTAAAGGTTTTGCTTAATGCAGTGTGATGGTTTGATATGTGTCTTTTTATATTAGAATCAAACACTGCTGGGCCATTAAAGTTTGTCATTTGTTGCTGTTTATTTTGCTGTCATGTCTGAGAGAATTTTTGGCCTGCCAGCTTGCCTCTCACAACTTCGCAAGGAGTTACTAGGCTTTGTTAATACAACCAGAATTATTTTTGACATAGAAATAGTTTTAAAGGTGTTGGGTTTTTTTATCATCAAACAGGAAGGTGGAGTTCTGTTAAAAGGTGGATTTAGTGCAGTCTCTATAGATACAGTATAATGCTCTGGGAGCTACATGTGAATCTCATATTAGCTGTGTTGGATCATGCTGTGTATAAGACAATATTGCTCTGTTACCGGGAAGGTTATGTTTTGCACACTGCAAAGTTCTAATTACTTTCTTCAAGGCATTTTTGTCATGAGAGGGTCTCCACACAGCTTGAGATGGTGCTGGTCATTCAGGGACTGGAGTCGGTGCCCGCTTCTGCCAGCCGCTGGCTGCAGGATGGTTGCTCGTTCATGCCTTGTCACCTTTCTGGGTCTTCATCCAAACTTCCACTTGCAAAGTCTGTTTAAAATCTTAAGAGCAGGAACCGTATTTTATTTTATTATTATTGTTTTAGTACGTTTGTGTTGTACCCAGCACAGACGGAGCTGAGCTGCCTGCATGGCTGTGGTGGTTTAACGCCGGTAGGCAGCTAACACACAGCCACTCACGCGCTCCCCCCGCAGCAGGATGGGGGCGAGAATCGGAAGGGTAAAAGTGAGAAAACTTGTGGGCTGAGATAAAAGACAGTTTAATAAGTAAAGCAAAACAAGCAATTCATTCCCCGCTCCCCACGGGCAGGAGGGGCTCAGCCATCCCAGGACACCAGGCTCCAGCACGCCTGGCGGGGACTTGGGAAGGCAAATGCCATCACTCCGTATGTCCCCCCCCTTCCTTCTTCCTCTTTCCCCCCAGCTTTTATTGGTGAGCATGACGCCATATGGTATGGAATATCCCTTTGCCCAGGCGGGGTCAGCTGTCCCGCTGTGTCCCCTGCCAGCTCCTTGTGCCCCCAGCCCGTGCGCTGGGAGGGCGGCATGAGAAACAGAAGAGCCCTTGGCTCTGCCTGAGCGCGGCGCAGCAACGGCTGGAACATCCCCGGGTTACCAGCACTGGTTTGGTCACAAATCCAAACCATAGCCCCATACCAGGTACAGGGAAGAAAATTAATTCTATCCCAGCCAAAACCAGTACAGGGGCTCTACGGTGCGGATGAATAACCCCCTAGGGAGAATGCTTTGTGCTTTATAAACTGAGGATTCATAATAGTTACAATTAATGACGAAACTCCAGTGTGGTGCTTTCAGTACAGCCGTAAATTATAACAACAAATGTAACTGTCTTCAGGAAATCAGGTGTGTAATGACTTGAATATTCTGTTTCCTATTGCAACCACTGAAGGTCATGACCCAAGGCTCAAAATTCGTGATATTCAAAAACAAAACCCACCAGCCTGTGCTCTTTATTTGCTTCTGTTTGGGGTTTTTTTTCAGGCTTTTCTTTACAACGAGGAATATGTAACAGTCAGTAATTTACATTTTTAACAAAACTGAAATTCTCAAAAAAAAACCCACTTGACTCTGGGAGGTGAAATTTGCAGGAAGGCGCCACATATCACAAGATTCAGGAAAACTATGAGTTGACAAAGTCATTATATCTGAGCCAAATTTTTGCATTTGATGAGAATAAAGTATGCAGCTATGTTCTATGCCTCTAGCACTCTCTCTGTCAGCCACTCTAGCTTATCTAATCGTAGCAATTACAGACTCATTGCATCAGCTGTTACAGAGATTTACAAAGCTTGTGATTTAGATTCTGTGCATCGTTGGCTTTAATGGGACCAGCTTAGTTTCTTCGAAATAATGCAATATACAGAAAGAGGCTTTGTAAATGACATTGCCCACAGATGCAGTATATCCTTAAACTGTGCTTTAATCTGGTAAGTCAGAAGTGTTGTGTATCAAGTATTCTATTATCTTCCTTTAGATTTTGAGAGGGCTTTTTGACACTTTGTGTTGTAGAGCAGAAGAGTGTTATTTGTCTTCTTCTTTTTTTCTGTGTATTTACAACTAAAACTTTCAAAGCCACTGAGCTGAACAAGTCAGTTCTGCTCAAAGAGCTCATCTGGACCTCCAGGCAAACCCCAAGCTGTGTGCTGCCTCGGGCTGCTGTTGAAGGCTGGGAAACCTCCCTGAGCGTAGTGATGTGTAGGAGTATGTCTGCTTCATGCAGCGGGTTGACCTGAACACGTTTGAGCTGTGATTTCTACTCCCATTTAGCTCCCTGAATGCTCTTACCCATGCCAGGTGGTGGTTTTAATTTTGACATCGGCATGATGTTTGAGGCCTGCGTTCACCAGGTATCCTCTCTGTACAAGCCGTCGGGGTGTATGAGGACTCTCCTGCACTCCCCGTTAATGAGGTCACTGCAGGAGAAGTTCCCCACAGTCAATTGATCTGAGCTTTACACATGCATGAACGCACTCATCTCTATAGAGAATGTGTTTGCTAGTAAGCAATCTACATTCAATGCCTTTTCTTTTTTTTTAAAGCAAAAAAGAATCTAGTTTCCTTTTGGTCCCAAGGAAGCCTCAACTATTTTTCTTAAATGTCTGTGGTAGCTCTGAGTTCTCTTTGGTTGTTTTCAGTGAGGAATCTTGCAAACCACAAGACTTGAATAGCGAAGGCGTCTTAAATCTCTTCTGAACAACATTAAGCGCACGCTTTTTATGTCCTACTTGTGCATGGGTTTAAAGGCTGGAGGACTTTGTCATTTAATCTTTTCATTGCAGTTTTCTGTTAATGGTATAGAAGAAGAATATGAAATAAAAGAAGTGGTTTATGTAAAGCTTGCTCTGTAAAGCAGGAGAGAGAAAGGAGAAGGTACCTTTTGAGGAGAGTTCATCCACCTCTGTCACATCACTGCCTGCACATCTCTGAACATCTGACAGCTTCTGTTAATCTAGTTTCACTCCCCAGTTCAACTTCCCATATGGAAAGCTGGAGTGATTTTTGAATAACAGCAAGTAATATCTGAAGTGGCAGCAACTGGCAACTCTGACATTGAGCTTGGCTGTGGCCATTACCCAGAGTCCTCCCGCTCTTCTTGAGAAGCAATTACAATTTCACAGGTTGGAATTAAAATTCCCTGCGGTATGCAATAGAGTAACTGAAACTGTCAAAGTGATTTCAAGCTGCTAATCTCTCGCTGCTCGAAGAGTGAAAATAGAGCCGCTCTTACCCAGGCGCAGATCTGACAACTTAAAAACTCCTGCCTTCCGCTGTGCTTAAATACATATGGAGGGTGGCTTGATCTGCTCGCAGAGGATAGCTGTAAAGATGTTATGTCTATGAACATTTGTGTGTTATTAACAAGTCTATCTTTTTAAACTTTAAGATGTGTGTAACTTCAGGGACTAAGGCAAATGTAGAAGAAGTCTTACGCAAGAACTCTGAGAATTCAGAGGAATGAGTAGGCATGTGTGAGGCTTATTAAGATACTTATATATGTACTTTTGAACATGTAGTATTTTTTGCTGAAAAAAATTGCTTGCAACTTTCCCAAATTTTATTTTCATATATTTATATCCCACGTTTTATTTTGAATACATTGTCTTTGATTGTATAGATAGAACCCAAGAGCATGTAGAAATCTGAAACACAGGGGGAAATGGAGAGGCTGTAAAGCTGGGGTGCAAAATGAAAAATATTGGTGCAAAAGCTGCAAAGCAGGTTTGAACTGGGAGACGCAGCCCACAGAGTTAGGGACTGGCTGAAAAACACCTTTTGACTTGTTTGGTGGCAGGGTTCATCCACTAGGTAGTTAAAATTAAAGTGATTGCCAGAAAGTATTTGTGCAAATATCATTAAATATCTTTTAGCTGCATATTTCATTCATGCATGCACTTAACATTAAAGTGAACGTGTTTTTCTATAAGTGAAGATGCTTTGGTGGCTGGTGGAGAGGACATGGAATTATGAATAGTTCTAGTTTAATTTTAAAGAAGACCAATACAAAAAAAAAAAAAAATTGTAAAAAATAGTCACGGCCCTGCACCTGCTGGTATCCTGAAGTCTGTTAACGCCCACTTGGGAAGCTGTGGTTATGGATTCGGGTCATTGATGCTGTAGATCTTTGTGCTATGTTGTGACACGTTGGGTGTTTGAAAAGTCATGGAAGTGCCAGTGCTCCAGTCACAAAGCTAGTCAAGCTGACGGCAGAAAAGATCTTCAGACCTCCTTGTTTCTCTGTTCCACACCCCTCTCTTACGCCTTTTCACCAGCTGTGCAGAGGCTTCTCTCCATTCCCTAAGTCCCTTCTCATTCAAATCTCCTTTATCAATGTCAGGAGTTTAAAGAACAGTTAGATAACATGTTTACGTTCCAGTGTGATCCTCTTAGGAAAGGAAGGTAAGAAAGAGGAAGGTAAGGATATGTCGTCCATTGATGAAGGTGCTATGATGATCAATGAGCATGAGAAACTCTTGTGCAACAATACGAGGACTACCTCATCACCTAAAATAGATCAGAAGGTCTGTCTTGTGCATCGTTGTCTTTCTCTACCTGTAATCATTAGGTGCTCCTTCTTGTATCGTCACTCAGAGTAAACGTCATTTCGTATGTACTGCTGGAAAAATCCAGAGTGAGTAAATTACGTGTGCTAGGGCAGATTGAAGTAGGGCAGTAATGTAGGCTAAGATGTGCAGCTATATGTAGTCCTAAAAAACAAGCAGCCAGTGCATCATACAGCTCTGGTATTCACAGCTGCAGGTTTTTATGGAGTCCTAGTTATTAGCAATGAAATTCCAGGTATCAGAATGCCCCCGTGTGCAGAGAGCTAGCGTTGAATAGGAGAGGAGGGGAAAGGGGGAGAGAAAAAGAAAGGAAAAAACCCCAACCTTGACTAGTTGAGTTTAAGTACAAGAGGGTGTTATTTAGTAGCTGCATTGCCAGAGAAATGCATTAGCAGCTTGGAAGGGAGCTAAATACTACACGGTGGCATCTCAGATCTCTTCTTTGCACCTTTTGCTTCTTTTTCCAAAATACCTAATCTACGTTCCAGAGGGATGAAGATTCCCCTGGCAAAACCTAACCAATGAAGAGGGGGAAAGCCTGCTTTTTCACTGTGGTGATTTAGCACTTTTTTCGCTGCAGGGGAGAGCCAAGGTGTGTGAATCATGCCCCACGAATGGAAAAAGAATAATAGTTGGGTATGTCTTCAACAATCTTTATTTTATTGGAAACTATTTAGCAGTGATAGCCATTCTTGAAAAGTGGTGTTAACACGATGTTTTATGGAGCACAGCCTGCCTGGGATGGTTTGCTGAGTGCTGGTTGTAGGTAATGGAGTGAAATTCCATGCTGGTGATCAGAGTGTGATGCAGATTTGTGCCTACAGCTTGCATGCTTTAAATGTCCCATCTGTCATTGAGTATGAGAACAGGGTAGTTGTGCTCAACTGAGCATAAAATATTGTGTCTACTCCCTTCCTGGGTGGTGTTTGTGGGGACTAGCATGCAAGTGCTTAGTTGGCAGTGGGTTACAGATTGCAGGAGGAGCTTGGAGATGATAAAACACACCAAAAGGGGCCACAATTGTTTGGCACGTAGTGTGAGTTGGGTATCTGAGAGAAATTAATGTGATGAAATCATGACATCATGGGAAGTTTGACTTTGCATAGTGAGGATCTCATTATAGTATAATCTGAAAAATAAAACTTTTATGGTGCTTGGAAGGCTTTGCTGCACAGACACCCTTCGCAACTGCTCATAGCCCGTGGGGTTACTGTGGTGTGTTAGAGCAGCCTGTGTCACCACACTAGTGACTGCACACTGGTGTCCCGGTCGGAGCAAAGCCGTGCAGCTCGCCTCGCCTCTGACTGCGAGCTGGGCACAGGCGGTGTTACGGAGGAGGGCACTCCGGCTGCTCGTCACCCGTCATTTGGTCAAAGCATTATGTTTCTTATTGCAGGGTAGGGAAAATGGGTGAACTGTCACTGGCGAAGCACCTTGCTCAGTCCAATGGCATTCGGTAAATAACATATGCCATTTAATGATTGCAAGCTTCAAGTGTTTGTTAAGTACCTCCATTCCGTGCCTTCCCTAGAGCCTGCGTTCTCTCATCCTTTCTTCCAGCTGCTTTGCCCAAGCTATCAGCACCTCATCTTGTTTTATGGAAGAGGATGCGTCTTCAGAAGGAGAAGTATTAGTCTGAGCAAGGTGGCTGCTTCCCTGAAAACAAGAATCCTGCTTCTCCTGTGGAGCTGCTTTGCCAGAGGTATCGGTGCTTGGAAGCTGTTGTGTTGCCGTGTCTCCTTTAACTGTGTAGTGCCTGCTGGCCACAGCCTTTGGGTTATGTCGGAAACTCCTGTTGGCCAGTAAGCAGTATTAAAAGGCCTCTCCTTTTGTGCCACGTTATTTTTAATCTTGCAACCCCCAGAAATGTAGTAATTCGAAGCAAAAGATAAAATACATCATTGGTGGCAGTTGAACATATTGGCTTTGATATCCACTCGTGGCTTTATGAGCAGTAAAAGTCAACATCTAGCGATCACTAACTACAAGATCGCTGTACGAGAGATTATAAAGGACCGTGTGTGACACGGTCTGCGTGACATTAGTGTGAGACAGCAGAAGGGAACAAGCGAGCAAGTTACTGAGTCAACCACACAGATAACCAGTAACAGAGAGGAGGATGTTCCCACTCAAGGGACAGCTTAATCTCCAAGTATTATGGTAATAATAAGGAAATGAAAAAGACAGATAGCAGCTTGCTTACGCTGCAGCAGCCTTAATTTGCTTCTGTCCTACTCGGATTGTTTAGCAGGCAGAAAGGGCAATCTGAATGACAGTCTCCAGCAGAAGGGTAAAACAGAGCCTAACAGCAGTTAACAGCTTCGGCTCGGCGAGAAGTAATTTATTTGCTATAAATTTGAACCTCCTGCATTTCCATATCTCCTCCCCCTGCAACCCTAATGAGAGACACCTCCTTGTTTTGATTTGGGTTTCTTTGGCTTTTTTTTTTTTTTTTTTCCTGCAAACACATATTCATCTTCCTGAACCTTTTCTATTTTATCTGACTTTGAAATATTACTGAACAAAATCATTCGCTTATACTTTTGTCTTTAAGATCAAGCTTATTTGCATTTTGTTGCATGCCTTGTGCACCTGAATCAACCGGCACCTTACTTGGAAGGGAAATGGGATTAATTTTTGTGTTGATTTGAACCTAAACTGGAAGCTTTCAGTCGACCTGTGTAGCACTACTAGGGGGATCAAGGAAATCAAGCCTAGCTAACAGTCAAATTGCTATATTTAATGTCTCTATCTACAGATTTGATGGGATTGCATACTAAAAATTGTAGAAGTTAATTGTTGAAATCTAAATCCACGGATAAATGTTCAGCCTCTACCAATTTATAGTGTCGTTAAAATCAGACACACAGATAATCCGAGAGCCTTGCCCCAGCATAGATGTGCTCCAAGAATTACTGCTGCAGGTCAGTAGTATGACACATTGCTCTCACCACGTCCTCCATGGAACATCTGCTGTGCAAGAAGAAAAAAGAAGAAAAACAAACAGTAAGCAGCAGAGAAGAGGAAGTTCCTAAACTTTGTGAAGAAGTGGCTGCCTCGTGCCTCTGTACGAATAGTCATGGCAGGATGCACGAAATCGGAGTTTCAGGGTTCAGAAAGTTTATTCTAGAATACCTATCAGCTGTATTCCAACATAATTTATTTATAATATTATAATATGTTATATTTTTATAATAATGTGTTTATATTTATATTGATTGTTATATTTATAATAATAACCCAAAATGTGTTTGGGTTAACAGGTTTAAACCAAGAAGTAAAATCACTGTCAGTCATAGTAAGTTTTCGTGCTGTTCTAGAAGGATGGAGGAACTCTTCTCTTCCCTGACCTCGCAGCAGCAGCGGTCCACCACTGTAGAGGCAGACGAGCCTTAGATGCGCTATATGTCGGAGCAGCAGACCTTCCAGGGCCAGCGCTTCTTCCTATAGTCTTTGAAAGACACGTACTTATCCTGCAGAAGCCTTGTATTCTCTGGTGTCCTTTCACGAGCTCGGAAGCCTTTGTGAGTATATTCTGCTGAAATCTGGGATTACGGTTCCAGCTTTGGGAATCACAGCGGGGAGAACAAGCTATTGCAGCCTTTCACATCAAAGTCGTCGTCGTAAGAGGGTTCAATAGTATATTTCCTGTTCTTGCTGCATACACTGCTGCAAAAGTTGAGTCATCAGTGTATAAATACTTTCTTGGCCTCAGAATATCTGATTATTTTTTTTGTGTTGATTAGCTGCCCATTTCATTTCTCTGTCCACACTTACTGACTCATCTTACTAAGAATAATGAAATTGGATCGCTGCCAATCGTACTTCATATTGGTGCAAATGTAGGAAGGCTGAAGCAACTCATAAATACTGTCTTATCTGCCAGGAAATCCATGAAACTGAAATTCTAGTGATTCCCATTCACAGCACTAGCTTGAGCAAAAGACCCAGAATAGTTTCAGTAATAAAATCTAGTCCTGTGGACAGTCTTGTGCTGTGGTCTCCAATGGTGTGCTTGTGAGCAAGGAAAGTAAATGAAATTCTGCTCTATGGAGGGAACATGTTTTTTTCTGTTTCCTTGAAATGTTCAACAATCTGGCCCAAAATCCCTTGACAGGTAGAATTGACAAGGTCTCCTTGCTTAAAAAAAATGACAGTGTACTAACTAGTTTGATTTTCCAATTGTCAGAGTTCAGTTATCTAGACATGCTATTCGTGTTTCAGGCAGCACAAGCAAGCTGGTGTGATGGCCAAAGACAAGCACAAAACTTTCCTCCTCTTTTCTTAGGCACTTCAGAGCTGGTTGGAAAGCAAAAGTTTTGGCCTTATGGAAGAGGAATGCTATAGATGGTTCTTTCCGTACCTTGTAATCGGCAATATGGGACAGGTTTAAATAATACAAGACCTAAGCAAAGGAAGAATTTTAAGTAAACCACCATATTCTGTCGTGCAGTATGATTTTAAAGCAAGCTACATTTTAAGAGTTATACTCATGGGAAGGCCAATTATGGTTATTTTACTCCCTTTTCTCTGGTTTGTTTGGGGTTTTTTGTTTGTTTGGTTTTTTAATCTTCTGTTTCCCCTCAGTTCTTGGCAGATTTAACATTTTAATTTCCAAATTCAAGAGCTGCAGATTTTGAGTCACAATAGGTTCTATAGGCTGAAGCTCATTTCCCAGAAACTGAAATCAGCGTGACAGCCTCAGGGAGCAGCTACGGCGACCCCAACAGATGCAAACGGAGGCAGCTGCCTCCCTGTCCTGCCTCCTTCTATCGACAGCTCTCGCTTGCGCTGGCAGTAAGGCTGTGACTGCCTGAAGAGGGTCAGTAGCTCGTCTAGCTGAAGCAGTGCTTTGGTGGGGTTCGTTTTGAGCTGGCTCCTGTTGCCGAACTGGCTGGCTGTGCGGTTGCATGAGCATCTTTGCAAGCGAAGGGCTGATTTACCTTGGCTTGAGCTGCCGGAGAGCCACGCTTTGGGCCAAAGGCGAGGATTGCGTGAGTCTTGCAAGCTGAACTGCCTCTTGCTGGAAAGGTCCTTACTCTGCCACTTTATTTCAATTACAGCGTTGCAGTAGCATGCCGTGACCACGCAAATATGTGGCTGAAAACAGAGGGCTGTTGTGCAAGCACTGGAGAGCAGAGCCATAAAGTTGTTGTTTGAAGCCCTCGGCACAGCTTCAGGGGTAAGGTACACGCGGGAGCTGCGGAGCAAGGTCACGGCCCGCAGGGCTGCTGCTCTGCCTTCAGGGATCTGCTCTGATCCACTCGGGATTAGTGGATCGTAAAGGACATACAAAGTTACTGCCAACCTGTCCTCTCCTTTAGGCTAATAACTCTCTTTTTTGACCTCTAGCAATATGTATATAATACAATCTATTATTATTATTATTATTATTATTATTATTATTATTATTATTATTATTATTTTATTTGTTTTCTTTCCCATTTTTATTTTTATTTTTTAATGGAAACACACGTGCTGGTTGCTTCCCAGGAAGTGCTAGTTATGTGGGTAGAACAGACTTTATCTTTCAGGCCTCCCAATCGGTCCCTTTCCTTAGCTGTAGCAATCACTTTAAAACCCAACTGCATGTGAGTGGGTGGTTTTGGTTGGTTGTGGGTTTGGGGATTCTTTTGTTGCTTATTTTCCTTCTGCACATACTGAATTTCTATTTGTTAAGGAAGTACAAAGGAGGAAAAAGTAAGTTCTGCGTCATTTCAGTTTGCCTTTGTGCTTAGATCTGGTCAGAGCCAGCCAAATTCTGAGCAGTCAGCAATGTGAGCAAACATAAAGCAGATATCTAGAAAAGAAGCTGGAGCTTTAAAGTCACATTAAGACTTTGTTATAAATTTCTGCTTTGAAGACTTGCAGCATGACACATGCAAAAAATGTTAACGTCCATTAAAAGCTCTCATGAGATTTGTTACCAAACGTTAGCAAAAACTCAGCAGGACGTTTCAAGGGGTACATTCCAAAAGTTTCTATCGTGCATTTGATGAAAACAACTTTATAAGAAGTAGTGTAAAGGAGGAAACACTGTACTTGCACCAGATTGATACTAAATGCAAATTTGATTTCTGGGAGCAATTTAGGAAAACAATGACTTTTAGTGAGAACTTAATGGAGATGTGTGAGACCAGAAATGGTCTTTGTTTGGCCTTCTGTCCACGACTCCCAAAGTGTGTAGAAAACAAGTGACTAGACATTTAAATTGTGAAACACCAGGGGGGAAAAAGCAGTTTATCATCAGTGTCCTTAATGCAGTAGTATGGACATCCTGCAGTTTCTAACACTACGGTTTTTGTAAGCAGTCTTCCCCATGGATTAGCTTGCAGCCATTTAGGAATGTACACGCTGTTTGTGTAAGCATTCTGGTGAATTTTTGTCTTTCTCCTGTTCGTTCGGTAGCCAGTGGCTTGAGAAGGCTTGCGCAAGTTCAGGAAGGGAGAAGCAGGTTAAAGAAGCGATATTGTGTCTTGTTCTAAGGCTCTGAAATCCAGTCGTTTTGATTTCTTGAAACAAACACCCCAGCTGGGGCCAGGGAGGGAGCCAGCCGTCGCCCCTGCCCGGGCCGGCTTGCAAGACAAATGGCCCCATTGTTCCCGTGGTGTGCAAATACCACCGGTCCTGGGAGGTCAGGATTGCACACACTGAGTGGGTGCTTAAAGAGCTTGGATCAAATACACGTAGAAGATTTTGAAGATAAGGCGTCAGTAATGATAAGACTTGTGTACTCTTCGACTGTGTTTTGGTGGTACAGTAAAAACACAAAGCACTGAGCTTGTGTAAACTTACTCTGCTGGTTCAAAATATGTGGAGGAGTTAACTTTCTACCAGTAGGCTTTATGCCAGATAAGGTATCGTTTTCCCCTCCGCAGCTGGCCTGAAAACATAATGCTTGCCCTAAGCTTTCTGTCATTTAGTTGAGCAAATTCTGCAGAAATGCGGTTACGTACCTGTGCCTGGCGTGATGCGCGTGTGTTGTGGGTGACCTGTTGTTGCGCGGCGTGGAAGCAGTGAGCTGGGAGACTGCAGGTGTCTGAGGCTGGGGTGGGGTGGGGTGGACCTGGGCTGTGAAGACTTTTCAGGGGACGTCACCGCTCCTCAGGAGCCTGAGCTTAGGGTGAGGCTGAAGATAAGCCGTAGAGTGGCATATAGATCTTTAATTTTTAGTGCTATAAAGATGATGATTTTTATTTCCATTTTAAAAACAGGCGTTGCCTTAGACAGAAGGGCTAATATAGTAGCCAGCAGGCTGGTCAGGTATTGCAGAAGAGCGCAACAGTGCTGGGGAGCTGGTGACCTTTGCTTTGACTGGCATTGGCGTTGTTAATGCATTAGACTGAAACAGTTTTTCACAGAAGATCAGTGATCATGGAGTTTTGGCAGACTCCTAAGTTACTCGTGTTCCTATATAAAAAGAAGAAGAAAAATTCTTCCTGATATATGTTATGCCACTGCTTGTTGCTCTGACCACATACAAGAAATAAAAAGCCTTGTGCTGTTCTTGAATTGCACAGGCGGCTTCCCCTGTGTAGCGTTCTTCATAATTAGCTGTCACAGGACTGGCGCAGAACCACGCTAAAAATTTTGGCATCTTAAAATGCCCTCTAATTTCATAAGGTTTTGGAAGGATAATTCCTCCCCTGCCTTGTTATTAGGAGGAGGAACACTCTTCTCTGTTGTCCTGTGTCTTGTGCAGTGTGAATTCCCCCTTCGGTTGTGTCTGCTAGAAATGGCACTTTACTGATATCTGGGACCTTTGTTGGCTTTTGCATTGCAGGCAATGAAAAAACACTTGCAACCAGAATTCATCGTTGTGGCCGTTGTTTGGCGTCTACTGAAAGTACAGTTGGATGAATTTTAGTGACTGGTCAGTGTCTGCACTTAGCGTGAGACTCTATAAACAGCGGTTGCTGCTGGAGATCTGCTGTTGTTAGTGGGACGATCTCGAAGGCAGAACTGAGTGGGCTCATTTAATTCCAATGTAGCAAAGCGCTTTAAGAACCTGCCTCCCTCTTACTTTGAAGCTGGATTTATCTGACTCAGGGTTTCCTACATTGAGTACATTCCTGGAGTACATAGGCAACACCGGAACTGCATGTCAAGTTAATTTTCTGGAAATACTAATTTATCCGCATTTTTGGATACATCTGCTGATTTCATATTTCTTTTGCCCACCAGACAGTTAGGGCATGTCTTCATAACTTTTCTTTGCAAATATCCACTGGAGTGTAGAATTCTTTCTGACGCATGTTCAAAACCTTGTATGTGCTTCTTTTTAAGTGAAAGATTAAATCCTCCTCTCCCTATTACTTTATCACTCCTTTTGTTTTTATTTATACGGTCACGGCAGCCAGATTTTTTTCAAAGGTGGGTTTTTTAGCCTTTTTTAAAGGGCTTGGATGTAGGGGAAAAACAGTTATGTAAGAGAATGATTCTCATTCCACTAACATTGTTTCACTTGGCTCATAAGAAGAGCTTATTGCTTTGTTTACTTGGAAAGAATGAATATCAACACATAAATAATCATCTGAGAACTAGATTTTCAGAAGGGAGAATTTTCCTACTCACTTTTCTGTTAATTCAAAGCAATGTCTTTTAAAATTGATGTAACTCACAGCCTTATGATAGTCACATTACTTTCCCTTAGGAGTAAACACAGACAAAAGTGTCTGCTTAGTTTCCAAACTAGAGAGCAGTTGTTGCCTCAGGTACTCAAATTTCTATAGAAAAAAGCCTTCTATAGCTCTTGTAGCTGCACATACCGAATGTATCGATGTACCTGGGGACTTCCATGCCAACTTTTAAGAAGTACTAGGAACCCTTCTTCAGAAAGACACGGAAAAACAATTTACTGAACAAGCCTCCCAAAAGAGCTTTTTTGAGACAGTCTTTCACCTAGCTGAAGTATTCAGACCTGACGTGCTACAGCTGGAAGAAACTAACCATATCATATAATTTCTGAACTCATTTTTCCCTTCCTTTCACTCTTGGAAAGATACGTAACCTAACAGGAGAACAAGGTCAACCCTTTCTTCAGACCCTGTTGCAGTGCAACACTCAAACCTCCTTCTGGAAAATCCTCTCAGGCTAAATACATTGCAATCCCACTTTTCAGGGTTTGCAAAACCTAATGTATTTAGCTTGCTAACAGCATCCCACCGGATCTCAGGTCCCAGGGACAATGAGCATCCTTCACTGCTCGTGGCGGTTTGTGATGCTCCACAGGAGTCAGAGGTTTGTCCGAGGGGAAGGGCCAGGCCACTGGTCATGTACGTTGTCTACGCCGTTAGCTGCTTCAGCAATATGGCTTGATTTTTAAAGCTTATAAAGGAAAGTGTATTACTTACATGATGCATAAGTCATCAGATGCTTTTTTCAAGTACTTCAGCTGTTCCCGATTACAGGCGTGTTTATGGGCTATGTGCATTTACTGGTTTATTTCTATAGGATAGTTTCATAACACTGAAAACAGATAAAGAAGCAGATTCACTTTCCTCAAACTGCTTGATGTGAGGAAATTATGCTTATAATTCATGCTGTTGTGGAAGGTTACTGTGACCTGGAGCTGTACCACTTAGCTTATCACTTTCCAAGTTTAAAATAATTAGCTGTCAGCAACAGAAACTTTTCTTTCTGCTTTTTTGCAGAATGCAGTGCTGATCCATGTCAACAGGCTTTGGATGCTACACAGTAACACTTTTAAATAAATACAAGTAACCAGTCATCACACTGGCTTCCTGGTAAATCCCAGGAATTTACAGTCGTGGTGTGGAATCCCTCCTTCAGACACTGGACTTGTACACCTTATGAGGCAGGAGGTGCCAAGAGCTAAGGAACTGCAAAGATAAGAAGTTGGAGACAGAAACTGCAAAGGAGACAAGCTTTAAAAGCGTACCTTGCATGGCCTCAGAGCAGGAGTGGGGGAGATGGACTTGGTGGCCATGCTGATAGGTACCTGAATGGAATTGCTCGGTTTTGGGTCAGCAGAGCATCACCAACTTTACAGCTGAGCACTGCATTTGCGACTCAGGCTGAGTCAAATGCAAAACCAACTCTAGTTTTGTAATAAGAATTGCATGTGGTTATTTAAAAAAAAATGGAGATCCTCTTGAGTTGTGTTTTCATCATGGAAAACGTTGGCCCTTTCTGGTGGCACTTGTTATGGGCCAGAACCTCTCGCTGAGCTGCTTTTAGGACATAGTTCAGGACAGACGTCCTTGGGGATGGCTGAGCTAAAGAGTTTTTGTAGGTGGGCAGTGGTCTGAGTTACCAGTAAACCGACTGTTTAATGCTAAAATGAAATCACACTGCCAGCACGGCGCTGGAACTCTCCTTTTTTAATTACTATTCGATTGCAATTTAAAAAACAAATCTGGCCTTAGACTTCAGCTGGCTCGGGGGAGCAGGGGCCGAGGCATACACAGGGACCGTCGGTAGGATATTTTTTCCCCCAGTGTTTTAGACTTTGTGTTCATTTGCATCTAGCATTGCAAAGCATGGACGTAAAACACTGCCAAGTCGTAAGTGTAACAAATCTGCACCCACTTGCACGTAAGGTGGCCAGAAATCAGGCCTGGGAGTAGTTACTCCCTGCAGACTGTCAGTGGTCTGGCAGAATACGAGTGCACACCCTTATCCAGAATAATGTGGGGGCCTCAGTCATGTTTAGCTTAATCTACTTTGGAAAAGGAAATACCTTGTGACATTCTTCAGTGGCCTCCGTGGACAAATAAATAAAAGATTTAATGGAGCCTTCACAGTAGGACATTGGCAACCGAGGAGGACCCTGAGGACTGGGTTGTATAAATGAGGCAGGACTTGGGATATTTTCAGAGCTCCATAAGGGATGAGGAAGAGGTCTTTCATCCACCCAAGTTCCTGGGGCTCTGAGGAAAAAAGAAACCACTGCACCACGTCTAGCACAGGGAACAACTGTTTCTCGTGAGTGTTGTGAGGCTGCGTGTGTGCATCGTGTAGTCTGGCCTCACTCCATCACATACATTCCTCTGAATTGGACGCTGCAATGGTAACGGCTTTTAGTATGTCAGCAGGTAATTAATTATGATAAACGTGCAAATTGTGTATTGTCTCAATGGGCTGCGTAGAGCCAGCAGGGTGCACGTGACTAAAAATATACTGAATAAAGGTCTGCAGTAGTAGTGAGCACTGTGGCAGCACACCACACCGGCCGTTGAGAGCTGTGCTCTCAGTTACCTGTGGGTTAAGGACCAAAGCGATTTTAACCAGATCCCTTGTGACATGAATGGAAAGCCCCGAAGGCTTTTGTGGCAATGCCCCTTACAAGTGCACCACGACAGGTCGATTTTCAGTTCTTATTCTTTCCTCTCTTTTTTTCTTTTTTTTTCTTTTAAATCTTTTTTAAAGAAAATATAGCCTCAAAGTAACAGCCTAACACGATTAATATACCTTACAGTATATGTCCTATGACTTTTTTTACCTTGTCCCATCCATTAGTCTTCGCTGTAACTTCTGCACTTGGGTGCTGAAGGGAAGGAGAAGGCTGGGAGGAACAGATGACGCACGCCAAAAGAAAAAGTAATTGTGGTGATAAGGGGTTTTAGCAGCTTGGAGAAAGAATCTGTTCCCTCACAATTTTCCACCCTCTTTTGGCTTTCATGTTAGCCTCTCATTGTTATTTGTGTGTGCATATGTACATACGTGTGCGTGCATGTATTAAGCACGCTGTTACATGTGAAGAGGATGGTTCTTCATGTCAGCACATCAAGAAGAACTCAGAACCCCTTTGTCAACATACATAAACTATTAGACTATCCACAGCTGAAGTCTTTGAGGTCATCTTCTGTAGCCAGAATAAATTTCTCTTTAGCAGTACAGATGGATACTAGGAAAGCCAGCAGATGCATTGCAGCTAATCAGAAAGAGGCTCAGCAGGGTAACTAAAATCTCTGCTAGAATCCATATCCCTTCACGGAGTTTAATTAAAGAGCTTTGTGTGCATCCTTTTGTTTTATCTGTTGCCAGTGTTTTGTCTCCTATTGTGGCAGTTCCTTCAAATAACCATCAATTTGCTGTGATAATCTAATGAGGAGAACGAGCAGCACTGTTTAATTATATAAAAATGATAATGAGCTTTGGCTGCCGAAGAGTTAAGGAGCTGCTGCCGGCCACTGGAATACAAAAGAGCTGGTGCCAAAGGGGCCCCTGGAAGTCTGTGGCACTTCAGACTTCATTGCTGAGCAGCAGTAACTGGCTCGAGTGAGCAGCAGGCCAGCGGAGCATCCTTGGGGGGGAGAGAACGGAATTATGGAGCAGCCTCCTAACAGCAGGAAGCAGAACAGGCATGGGCAGATTTCTTTTTCACACCCCAGCAGAAATACAAGGCAATCAAAAGTC
The DNA here is from genome assembly GCA_035590275.1 of Ibycter americanus. Lineage (NCBI taxonomy): Eukaryota > Metazoa > Chordata > Aves > Falconiformes > Falconidae > Ibycter > Ibycter americanus. The sequence goes on from JAVJGI010000040.1 coordinate 99,143,736, forward strand.
AGATCTCTTGTCCTACATAAGCACAATGCCTTTGGCGCTGTACTTCATTCCTCATCCTCATGGCAGAAATGGGAGTTTGGGCATAGCCAGGTGTCGTCTGGTGCCATTTTGCTGCAGGAGGTAGCAGGAGAACTTGGGGGAATGGGGTTCTGGCTGCTGGGGAAACATGAGCCAAGGTGCAGATAACTCAGGTATGCCTGTGCTCTATCCAAGACTAGTGTGGATTCAGGTTTATCAAAAGATAACTCTTCTAAGAGGTAAAAACTTTCCCTTTTCAGACCTTTTTTTTTTTTCTTTCCCTGGACACCCCTCCCCCCCCCCCTTTTTTTTTTTTATTTTGTTAACCAAGAGGTAAGTAAAATCTTGTGCAACCTCTTTATTTTGCATCCAAACTATTTAGTCATTGAAGTTGTTGTTTTCCCTTTTCTGTTTTCTCTAGCTGGGATCATGCTGAAGTAAGCATGGGGCGGGGAGCTTTGGAAAACAGGAACGGCAGTGGAGCAGAGGAGGAGAAATTGCTGGAAGCCCTGTTTCTTAAAGCAGAGAAGCAAGTCCCTGGCATTCAGCTTAATATTGATGTGACTGACTACCACGTGCATAGCGTCCTGATTCATCACAGCACTAATGAACTCCCAAGGTATATAATGCCCATAGGGGCCTCCAAGCCAGGCCTCCAGGTGCAGAGCCGCTTGGCTGGAACACACGTGGTGGAGGTGGGGATAACACATCCAGAACTGAGGATGTCTGTGAAGGCAACGAGACATGGCCGGGCCCGCGTCTCCTCTCGGTACATAACCTGGCCACACCACCGTGGGAGAAGAGGTGTGGGAAGGCAAGGGCATCCGTGCAATGAAGGTAAGCCAGGGCAAAACCTGTGACTGAGCGATGTTAGAAGTGTGACGTGAAGAGGGCTGTGACAGTACCGCTTCAGACACACTAACACCCAGAAAGTGGGAAAAAACTTTGAGGAGCACTCTGGTTTTTACCAGGGTCCGTGTTGGTTGTACGTAAGGGAGACTGGCATGGCAAGGGTTAGTACTGAGCTGGTAAGAGCTGCAGCTTTGCCCTTATTGCAGCATTCATCCTACAGCACACTGTGCTGTAGTGGTATTTCTGTATCAGGAAAGGCGTGCTGGGATAGATGTAGTCTCAAACAGAAGGGTTAAGGTAAACTTGCCTTAGGACCACTTGACAGGTGTGGGACTACAAGCACATTATACAGGCAAAGCATTTTTATTGCTACTGACAGTCTTTTAGACCCTGGCCCCTTTGAGCAGGTCCCTTGTTTGCATGGGATTCTGCAAAGTAAAGGCAAGTGAGCAGATGTGCCATCTCCCTCCCTCCCTTTGCTTATCCTCCACCCCTCTCCTCTGCACCTCTGTACTCACACTGTCCATAGCGGGGTTATTGACCTGCTTTCCTTCATGGCCCCGCCATGTGCTACTGTCTCTACTCTTCTATTTCATTGTATACCCTGCCCTTATCCTTCTTTCATCCCTGTGAATACTGAAGCCAGATGATGCCATTCAGCCCGAGCACCACAGAACTCCCTTGGCACTGGCTTTTCTGTGTTCCAGTGGCCAGCCACGGCAACTCCTGCACGATCAAGGCGCGTTAGCAATTTTACATGAAAAGTACTATACACCTTCCTCACTGGGAAAGATGTGAATCTGAATTACCCTCCTCTTCTTTCAGCCTCACTCTTTTTGACATCCCCTTCCATTTATAACCCAGTCTCCTAAATTAATTTGGCGTGCCATCTATGTAATACATCCTTTGCTCTCTATCCAGACAACTACAACTTTGCTGTTACAACTTCAGCTCTTGTTATCTTGTGGATCAATCACTGTACTCATCCTGTCATAAATCTGACAGATGTACCCTACCCACCCCTGGTGCTCCTGCACAGAACTTTCCTAGTGCTTAGGTTTAACCATGTTGCCTGTTCTCTGTGCTTTCCCATTGCCTTGCTCTAGAAACTTCAGGTACTTGGGTTTACTTCAAGGCTTATCATAGCCTGTCTTCTCCCTACATATCGTCACCTCCTCAGCACCGAAGAGTTAGCTTCCACCCCTAATAACACACAGTCCTGGCCTCCTCCGAGCGCTCATTCCATTTGAAAACATTCTTCATAATCGGAAGGAGCATCCTGCAAAGGTCTGCGAAGCTGCTTCTTTCCACTCTTCCTTTCCACATTGCCTCTTAAAACACTTTGCGTGTGGCTAATGTGCTGGTTGACACTGTCTTATTTTACTCCCTTCCCTGGCCATACTGTCCCCAAAAGTTTTACACTCTTTACACGAATGCTGTGGGATTGGGACCGTCGTGCTGTTCGGCCCAGGTACTGCTCATAGCACAAGGGGAATGTGGTCTGTGAAAAGGGCTCCTGCACACCCCCATAACAAATACTTATGCAGCAGGAGTGCCCCTGTAAAAGCAAAGAGTTACATGGTAATAACACAGTAAAATTGTCGCCCTCCCCCTGGTGAAATAAGCAACCCAGAAGAAAAGCAGAGCGGCCGGTGTCTTTATGCGCACACTCAGCTCATCCACGCTCAGAAGAGATCACATCTCTTTCTGCTCCTACCTGACATAGCTCGTGCTGAAACCTAAGGATGCGAGCTGTAGTAGCATCACCCAGAGGACACCTCTAGCTAGGCTGCGTACTGGGAGAGAAACCTGTGAGCAGGCAGCGCTTCCAAAACACTTCCAAATGGAACTGAGGAGCTGGCCCCACCGCTGTGCTGAGGGAGAGGACGGCCCGAGTGCTCCTTCACCTATTTCACATTATCCCAAACTACTTCATCGGTGGCTTAACCTGGCTGGGCTGGGTGCGCGCTGCTGCAGCCAGCGCTTCCAAACAAGTAGTCCTCCCCTTCTGCAGGGACTCGGGAGAATATTCCCTTCTTTCTGTGTGAACTGAAACCGTCGTTACACCTGTGGAGTCTGACTGCTGTCGTGTTGAAATGAACTGCGAAGCAAATTCGCAGCGAAACTGCTAGAGACTTAACTTTTGCTCGGGTTTGATACAAAGCATGAAAACCACCTCAGGCTAGCTGGCAGTGCTTGTGACGAGCAAATATTTTGGTGAAACAAGAGAGGGCTTCCAGTTCCTAATGAACTCCTCCCCTCCCCCTCCAATCCAGTGGGCATTTACATGGTCTTTTTGTGAACATTTCACGCAGCTTTGAAAATCCAATGTTTCCTTACAGGAAATATTTTTTCTCTGTGTGCATCTTTTGTGGCTGGCTGCCAAGAGATCCTGATCTGTCACCCAGCTGTGCTTCTATGACCAGCTTTTGTGACCATGGAAAATCCTTTTTTTTTTTGCTTCTGCCTCCTCCGTTTTCTTCTCTGTTAAATATGTATGAACAGGTTAGAAATCAGAGCCTGTATGTTCTTTGCAGCCATACAGAATGTGATAGCAAAAGGTTAGGCTTCTTAGTACCTTAAAACGCCTCTGAAAAATAAAACGTAAACTTTTTTTTTTAATCTGACAAAATTTGGTTTTTATTCTCAAGGTGAGAGCCATGCAATGTTTCAATGTAAGTTAAACCGGTAAGTGACAAAATGCTTATACGCTATTAAGTTTTGGTAAACAGGGGGGAAGATCAAGCTCTTGCAAGGAATAATGCAAGAAAAACAGTTTCCTTTTCTGGAAAACACATTTTACTGGTATGCATCCTTTTATACTGTCTTAAGGCATTTTGAAGTAACAAGGTTGCAAAAGCAATCTGTTAGCTGCGTTTTGACTTAAACAATGAGGTAATTACTAATGTGGTAATTTCATGTGGGCAGATGCATGTGAAAACCCAGAAAGACACCCTGCTTTACACTTATGCAACTGTAAATGAGTGTTGCTGTTATAAATATCGAAAATACAGGGAGGAAGGGAACATGGGGAACAGGAGCCTGGCCAGAAAGCTGGGTTTGATGGAGCCAAAGCCCTTCATTTACATTCTGAAAGCAAGGGCAAGTCAAGTTAAGAAATGGAAGGACATTAAGTGATGATGTCTGATGGGAATACTTAACGGGCTACCGCGTTAAAGGGGCTGAGGAGCCTGTCCCTGGCACGTGGCCCGTACGCGGTGCTCAGGCGTGGGGCATCGCTGCAGCGAGGACACGGGGGCCCAGCAGCGGAGGCTTCCGAGCGGTGTTCGGGTAGATGCTGGCAGGAATCCCTTTGGCCCTCACGGGGGTTTCTTTTTCACTTTACAGCTCAGGGATTCAGCTGGTGTGGAGACCGAATGCCCATTTTTATCTGGGAAACAGATGCAGTCTTGAATATATGAGAAACACAACACATCATCTTATGAAAAATTTACCTTTGTTCCTTTCTCTTTATTTTTTGAATCAACATTGTGGCTAATGCTCTATGCTCAAAAATAACTTGCTTGGGCATGATGGTATCTTTCCTAAGCTAATCGCAAGAAAATAGCATGTATATTTTTCCTTTTGGTTTGTCATTATTTGGGTTTGGAGTATTTAAGATTTGTGCTTCCAATTTCTTTCTTCTCATCTCTGGCACTAGATTTGATATATGTTTCTTTTCCTGTTAGTGAAAGCTGAGGCTTTCTCTGACTGTGAAACTGGGGTAGGTATTTCCTGCTTTCCCAATCTATCCCTCCAGTCTGTTAGCTGGCCTGAAACAGTGGTTTGTGGTTCAATTTCAGATTTCTGAAAATAATGGTTAAAAAAAGCTGACTGCTTTTTTTTTTTTTTTTCCCCTGAAGATTGACTTTCATATTGTTTTTCATAACCATTCTGATGCTGTAGTCAGTAAAACAAATGGCGTTGTGACGGTGACTTCCCCAATGCTATGATGGCCTTTCTGACTGTCATCCTTGCATTTCATTCAGCTCCCTTGTGCACTGGAGGTCTCCCGCTGGTAATGCCAAGGTTTCCTACAAAACACTTTTTCACCTCTTTACTCCAGTGGTACGGCACCGAGGAGGTGATTATGGCTGTACTCCTGGTTTCCCCAGGAGAAGTCCACCTACGGTAGACTTAGTTAAGGCATATTTGATCCTCCAGCAGTTCCCTGTTCTTCTGGCATCTGAAAGGTCTGACTTGACGTTGTAAGAAAGGTGACTCGATGTTGCGGTCGTCTTCTTCTCAAGAGAGCAGGCTAGACCACGATTTGTTCCTCGGAGTCTCAGCGTGGTGTTATCCAGATCCTTCCATTACCTGTGGAAGAAAGGGTAGCCTAACTTCCTCCCCTGTTTCCTTAGATAATAATTCAGAGAGAAATAAAAAATTATTCGTAACAGGATGGTGATATTAGAGCCTTCAAAATGAATTTGCACACCCTGCCTCCGCGTGCCCAGGACCGGCGAGTCGGTCCTGCTCACAGGCACGGCGGCTGCCAACAGGTGTTGAAAAATTCTGCACCAGCAACCAGTTACTGTCGGTAGATTGTGGGACAGATCTGGGAGGGGGGAAGTCCTGCCTGCACTGGGCAGTTTTCTAAAAAAAAAAAAAAAACAAACCAACAACCAAAAAAACCCCCTAAAGCAGCGTCAGCCTCAGAACAGCCTGTTTGCTGACCTCTAAGTCAATCAGGCTCACAGTTAAAGTAACCTACCACAATAAAAAAACCCAAACTGTAGTCTGTAATTGCTCGTGTCTGTTAGAAGTTAATTTTGATTTTAATCCTGTCTTTTCAACTACTGGAACTAGGTTAGAATAAATAGAAGTAGAAAAAAATGGAGTATTTCAGCAAGGGCGCTTTAGAGAAGTCAGTCTTTTTAAAAAAAAATAAAAAAAAAAAGGAGATGCTCTCAGTGTACTGATGTGCTGCAGTTTCCATTTGGGAAGGCTGCTGTGGCATCCTCAGTAAGCAGTTTAAAGGTGTCATTGCTTAGTCTGGTGCTGAGCAGTCATTTTTGATGTGCTGTATTGCTCTCACTCCCGGCCATCGGGGCCCATCCGTTGCAAGGCTGTCAGGCTCTTTACTTGCTCTGTCCAGCCTACGTGGCTGGTTCAGCATAACCTGCATTTGCAACTGCCAGCATTTTGCTCAATAAAAAGGTTGTAGTACCTCATGGTGGTCAGGGAAGTTTGGGCTGGCATTGCCGCTGCAGTTCTGTTGGGTTTAGGTTTGGGGCACTTGGGGGTTTATCCCTCATTCCCAGAAATTTTTGCAAAATTTGTTTTGACAAGGTGAGTGAGCTTTCTGAACAGCAAATCGGGGGCATCGCCATCTGCTTGAATCTCAGCACTGTGGGTGTTTGTGGGGGGACAGAAGTGCTGTGACCTGTGGGATGAGCTTGGGGGTTTGCTTAGTTGGGGTAGGAGGAGAAGAAATTGAATTGTTTGCTAGACGAGGGGTGTTAGAAGAGCTGAGTTTTGTAGTTATTCCCTTCTGTAACTGCATCATGTTTCCTTGCAAGCTTGGATGACTTCAGAATCTTTTTCACCACATCCCAGTACCTATCACCTAAATGTACGAGGATCTTAGCTTGCATTTTCTTGAAGCACATTTCTTTGCCTTGTGGTTGCCAAGAAATACTTGGAAACAGTGCCCAAGTGTCTACATAAGAGTTCTTTCCTTTCTTTTAAAGTGAATTAACAAAAAAAAAATACAAAACCACAGAGTAATTACCTTTTACATTTAATAAAATCTTATGATTTTAGAGAGACTGAGTCATGATATTTGAATGCCAGGACTTGGCAATACTGCTAGATGAGGTGTTAAATCACTTCAGGATCTGCCCTGATCATCAGCTTTATTTCACAAAGAACAGTGAGGAGACAATATACGTGTAACCAAAGAGTAAAGCTCATGCAAAGGTGTCATTATTAGATGCTCAAAGCAGGGTATTCTCTCTCTGAAATAATTTTGACCTGCGAGTGAATACGTTAATAGCCACTCATATGTTACATTCCAAGATCCAGGCAAAAAATATGTTTGAGCATCTTGTTCAAGATGATACTACGCTGCTGGAATGTCTTCCATTACCTTGTGCTGCAGCATATTACTTGAAAGAGTGATAGCACTTGAATAGTGTTGCTCAAATATCAGAGCCCCTTCCCACCTGCTTTGGATATTGTGTTTCCCACTTCTAAAAATCCAAAGGAAAGGCAGAAATGTTTTAAACTAAATATTGGCCCCTGTGCAGGTCTTATCACTTCCTCTTCTCCCCCTTTCCCCCTAAGCACAAAAATCTTTTATATTTGTGGTTTATGTATGGTCTTGTGGTATTTTCTCTTGCTATTTGACTAGTTCTGCCTTTATGTGGTATGCTCATGCCTCTGGGGTGGAGTGCAGTGGAGGAGGATGTTTAAAATTAGGCGCAAAATTATAAATCCTTGATAAAATGCTGATAAATCTTTATGTAATGTGTATTTCAAATCACTCAAAATCAAGAAATCGTGTTGCCAAATCACAAGCCAGCCGTGCTGCTTCGTGCCACCAGAGCCCTGTTGGAAGAAAATACACTGGGTTTGGATTTTCTATCAAAACCTTCCTTGTTTCTGGATCCCACAGCCCTGTGAACAGAACATAAAATAACTGTTTTCGGTACGAGGTTAAATAAATATCAATAGATGCTATTGGGACATTGTCAGCTAAGCCTGTTTGGCCGACGCGAGGCGCGTATGGTGGGCACAGAGAAGTTGGGATGTGTAGGGTGTTACCTGTGTTGTACGAAGAACTGGTTTCCCACTGTGGAAGCTGTGTGGTGCCCTTGCGGTACCTCTTCTAAATAAGCTCTAGTTAGCATAAATGAGTGAAAAGGGTGTAAATCACAAATATATTTCATTTTATGTTAATAAAAAAAAAAATAAACGGTTTAGAAGCTGGGCCACTGGTTAATCAGAAATGCCATGGAAACAGCATCGGCTTTAGTAGCAACGATGAGATCATAGACAAGGGCTTTAAAAACAACACTGAACGATTCTATGAGTTGCTTTCCTGCTGTGCTTAATATTTTTAATCTGAAATGACTTACAAAAATATCTGTTGCTCTGGCAGATTTCAGGCACAGGTTCCCAACGCAAGGGGTAAAGCAAATGTCCTACCATCCGCTGCAAAGGCAAAGCTGTGCTGTATTTTGCATAGGTAGTTAAGGCCAAGAGGGACCATTACAGCCATGCAGTTTGACCTTCTGCATAACACAGTCCAGAGAATTTAACTCAGTGATTGCTGCCCTTGGGCTAGATTTCAAAAGTGGAGAGAGATTTATTCCTTTCTTTTTTTTTTTCTTTTGATCCCTCAGTGTGTTCAACTGCCTGAATCTGGCTCTTTGTTAAGATGAAGAGGCTGTAATTTCAATTTATGTTTTGTTTTCAGAATATGCATATGCGTACGTGTATATATGTATAAAATACATAGGTGTCTGTGCAGACACACATTTAAAATGGTTTGCATTTGTAATAATGGTTGGCACCACCATAGAGATGACCTCAGATTTAAAAGGATACACAGACTCATAGGAAAATCGGGAGAGGGAAAGGATGGCAGAAGGTAGCATGACCTTCACATGCAACTCATCATGGGCCTCTCTGCTGAAGTGTTTATACTTGATATTAAGTCAGCACAGGGAGGGATTAGAAGCCTGCAGAGAGAAACAACTTGCCTCACCCTGAAGAAATTGCCAAAAATGTGATGTAGGACAGAGACTTCTGGGCTGGGGCTCATTTCAAACAGGCAGAAGCGGGCCAGGCGCTCAGCCGGTCGCGGGGGAGCTGGGAGCTCCTTCCCTGTGCCGCTGCGGGGGGTGCCTGGATGGAAACACGCGTGCGGAGGGGCAGGCGTGGAGCCGCCTCTTTGCTACCCAGCGCATCTGTGCTGGATCGAGGCTGCGAGCCTTTTGTATCTTCTGCTTCAAAAAGTTTTTCGTGAAAACTCCATTGGGATTATTTTACTTTACCTTACGTGGGCTAAAAATAATTTTTCAAAAAGCCTGTAATCACTTTACTTTAAGCAGTACGGTAAACGTGGGAGGATGCTGTGCAAACCTTCAGCCGTTTTGTGTTTAGTGCCAGCAAAGACCCTTGGCCACCCTCAGCAACACTTCTGTGAAGTGGTCCATTAAGTGCTCTAGTCTGATTAATGAAACAGACTTATTTATTGTCACTGGAAGTTGACCTGGAAGCTTATTTTAAAGTAAAACTGCAATGAAAAGTTATCACACTTTGGATAGGTAATTACTTTAAGAAGACAGACTATATAAAAATGAATTTTTGTTAGGATGGCTACCCTCCCGTTCACAATTCCCATAATAACCATGACCAGTCTGAATGACCTCCCAGTGGGCCTTTTTATTGATACTTCCCAGCAGGAGTTTCAGTCTGATAAGTGGGTCAGGATTCAGTTGGTCTGATCCCCATATGAATGCATGACAAAACAGGAGGATTTCAGCTTTACTGTCAAAAAGGGTCTTTTCTTTCATGTTCAGGTTATCTAATATCTAGAGGGCAGGTGCGGGGGTAAAAAAAAAAATTAAAAAAAAAATCACTGTTGGGAGAAGGATGGTATGGAAAAGAAAGTATTAACATTTAATCCTCTGAGTGATAGCATGACTAATGAGTCCATGATATCTACTCTGCCATTTCCCATCTGCAACAGAGTTGTCCTGCTGCAGGTAGTACTTAATGTCCCAAAATATTTTGTAGCCACTTTTAACTTATGTGAAGTGATCTCTCACTTATCATCATAGCGCTATCTTTTTGGAGTGGAAGAGAGGGTGTGTTGATACATTCTGCCCTCCTCCACAAAAATGCAGAAGGTCCAGGGGGCAAAACTGAACTTGCTCTGACAATTCCTGCTTCTCCCTTTTCTCCACGCGCCGTGTCCTGGGAAGGGAGTTCATGCAAATTTCCCAGTGCCCCTCTGGCACTGGGAAAGGAAATTTAATCTAATTTTCTAATTCACCCATAGGCTTATGGTGAATAGAAAATGAAGAGGTGTGTCATCTTGTCCAGTGAAGTTGGGGGTGATGAGCTGAAACCAACAAATATATTACAAAAAAGATAGCAAGCTGGACTAAAACCAAGTTCTCATTGGTGAATTATTAGTCCACTGTTCATTATGATGTCTAGTTTCAATCCTAATGAGGTGGAACTTGATGAGATAATTACTTTGAACTATAGGATTCTGTTTGCCCACAACAAAAGCTTATAGTATAGTATCATTTCATCAAGCCCTTCCCTTTTTCTGAAAAGTTATTAGTTTTCTTTTAAATGGGATGTTTGTCTTTCCTCCTTTAATGAAAATGGCACCGTGACTGGAGATATCTGGTACTTATCAGGATTTATCTGGAGGTAACCACCACCTGCAGATAGTTCCTGCTCAGTCTGGCGGAGAAGAACCTCAAAAAGGGGATGTCAAGGGGATATGTACTGGCAAACCTGGTACAAAGTTGGTGCCGTGTGTACTGTCTGGTACCAAAAAGATGAAGTGAACTGACATTACTGGGACGTTTTTTGAGTCACAGGTTTCACAGAGTGTGGACCTATGAGATATGATTTCCACAAGGTGGACTGCGGTATGTGGCGGTTGCAGTTCAGCTAGCTGTGGCTCACAGCATCCTTGGTGTGTAGTAAAGGCGCCTCAGGGCTCTCTTGCATCCCACCTTTGCTGACCATTTATTTCAGCCTAGAATATAGGAGCATTAGGGAGTATACGAATGAAAGAGTTCCTGCATTTTATTGCTTTGACCCGTGGTGTTAGGATATGTGTAGTGTTTCACTAAGCAGTCACTCAAAGTTATAGGGGTTTTAAAATCCTCTTTCCAAAAAGGATGTGATGTGCTGGTTGAGCCTCATCACTTTGCTCAGGAACCTAGAATTGCTGGATTTACCACAATTTGGTAAGGAAGGGAGATGAAGGAAACTGCCTCCAGACTAAAAATAACAGAAGTATTTTTCTGTGGGTTCCAGTTTGAAGGATGCAGCAATATGTTATAGCTAGAGCACAGGACAAGCAGTTTGGTACCTGCTTATCTTTTTCTCCACAAATATCACAGGCTTTGGATGAGGCACTAATTTTTCTCTGATGAAAGCTTCTTAGTTATAAAATCAAGTTGATACAACACAAATCTGATGAGGATGTCAAAGGGCCAAATATATTGATATTTTTATATGAGGAGAGTCTAAGATTGAAAGCGCTCTAGTAGAGCTGTGTTTATAACAATTAAGAGAGATTGAGGTAATAGGAGACTGTGTCGCAATGTTGTAGAACCAAGGGAAAATAAGGAAAAGGAGCCAAATGATCAGTAGTTGGGGTGGAAACAAAATCCAGCAAATCAAGAAGGGCATTACCAAAAAATAAAGTACGATCTTATGCACCTTACAATATGGGGGAAGAAATTAAGGCGCTTATTTCTTCCACTCATTCATATCTCACGCCAGTAATGGTGTTAGTGTGGAACAGTGGCTTCTTTGTATTTTGAAGTCGTTGCTTTTCTCCATAGAGACACAGACAGGGCAGGGACTAGCTGGGGACTGCCATGCTGGGTCAGACTGACTTGCTGGCTTGTCACCCCATCCCTTCTTGGCCTTGTAGCCAAACTCAAGTGTAGTATCCATTCCCGTCGATTTTATGCCAAACGTATCTTCAGTTTGAGGACTTGATGTGAAATGGGTGTGGGGAGCGTGAGGTCAACTTGGAGCTTGCTGGGTGCCTTGACCTGGCAACGCACTGCCCCCGGGAGCAGGGCTGGGTGAGGGGAGGACTGAGCACCAGCAAACGCAGAGACCAAAGTGTATAAGCAAGGCAAGTATGCAGCAACATTTCACAACAATTTTTTCCTAGTCTCCAGTGACCTGTGGCTCAAAGACTTTCTGAGCCAAAGCCAGTCTTTGTGTAAACTCTTTTCCATTAATTTTCCTGATTTTTCTGAGCCAGGTAAATTTTATTGTTCTACTGCAAGGAGGGTGCAGCAACCCTCTCGATACCTTGAGAAGAAGCAGCCTTTTCCCTTGGCTTTGAAACCCCTGCCTACCTTTCCCATTGATGCTCCCCTAGTTCTTTTTTTTGAAAGACGTAGAATTCACCTTCTTCGTGGGCCACTTATGAGTCTAAAGATTTGTGCCGTGTCTCTTTAAAAAGTTGTAAATTATGGTTACAATATGAATACAGTTAATTTAGTTTAATGGCAGGCTGTGTAAGGAAAAGCTAGCAGGAAGTTAAAACAATGATACATCCTTCAGCAGACATTTCAGTGTGATTAAGAGACAATACAGGAGCTATTAACCGTCAGGCTGCAATGAAGTTAAACAGCTTGTTTTGTTTTTACTGGAAAGCAGAAGGACTATAAAGAATGTAAAATGTCTTTCACATCAGGGCAAAGGCGTTGCTAAGAAGCTATTTCCTCATGTGAAAACCTCACTGAAAGGTCTGAGGAGCTTGAACCTCCTCAACCCTTTTCATAGGGAATAGGTAAGAGAGTTGTGTGGAGAGACCATTTATAGCTCTAAAACTCTTTTTCTTTGAAGTTCTGTCCTGTCCTTACCATTCAGACAGACAATACTGTGGGACTTGCTCTTTGTTAGAAGAACAGAGGGAAGAAACACAAGCACTGCCAGAGCCACACGGGCAAGCCCTGCCGACATCTAGGGCACTGTACCCCGTGCCAGAGCCTAAGCGAGAAGAACTTGGAAGTTCCCAGGAGAACTGGTGAAGATTCAGGTTTTTTCAGTTGAGGAGAGGCAATGAGGACACTATGGAGGGCTCGGGTGTTTGGGAAGCCCTCCAGGCATTGTTTTCGTTTTCATATATTTATAATGGTTTCAGGTTTTTGCCCTCGGGATAGATATGGTTTAGGGAACTCGTAGAAGCATGCAGCATCTGTCAGAAACCTCAGCCTACATTTCTTCAGAGTTTAATACCTTTCCTGGCATTGATATTTTTTTATTAAAAGCTATTCTGGTTTTTTTTTTTTACGTGTGTGCATGCTCTGGCACCGGTTGCACTGAAGGAACTTACATTTCCAGTAATGCTGACTTTTTGTGTACAAACGCTATATTCTGTTTTAGCCAGAGGTGTTAAAGCAAGATGTGGCTGACTAGCTGCAGGTGCCTTTCAACACTAGTGTCTCCTCACGAATCTTTAGACTGGTGTCAGTACCAAGTTGGCAGATGGCTAGCCATGGGCCCCAAAGGCTGTGTTCCTGGCTGTAGAAATGTCCTGTATCTATTAGAGCACGAGACTGTGAGCAGAAAATTCAAGCTGCCCTTCCAGGATTCCTCACTGACTTGCTTAGCATCCTTTTGCTGTGAATATGAGGCGGTTTTAGCCTCCGTGAAACAAGTCCATTAGTTTCTTGCAATAGTGGCCAAGTGTGCTGTTGGGAAACTCAGTGAGATTCATCAGTGAAAGAAATTTCTGAATGATGCTTTCAGTAGTAATGTTGGTGCTTAAGAATTTCTCAATAGAGTGACTATACCAAATGTTGTTATAGTTCTCATTTTATCTAGATTGTTCCCCAAGCAACGGAACTCGGCTAAATCCAAGAACTATTTTCTCACGTGCAGCAAAATATTACCGCTATGGAAAAGTCATCATCACCTGTGGCGGAGGTGAAGCCCAGCTTTCGCAGTGCTCTGAGGTGCTGTACCAACGCATTCCCCCTGCCTCTGCTTTGACCCTAGTGAAGAAATTACTTGGGGAGCTGTTGAAACACCTACCTTTGGAAATTCAAGCCTGGAATCCTCCATCTTAAGGTCTTCAATTACCGCAACCAGCAGTGGCCAAATGTAGCCATAGCATCCATAGATGGCAGCAGCCACAGATGCCATGTGGGGTGACCGGCCCAGGGACTCTTGCCTTGACTGCATGTCCATGAGGAGGTGTCTGTCACCCTCTTCTGTTCCTCAAAATTGGATCCCAGCCAAGGTATTTGCCCCACACAAATAAGGGCACCTTAACTTTAACCTCATACTTCTATCTACCTCCCCCATCCCTGCAAACTGTCACAGCTGCATCCCTTCACTAACATTTTTTTTTTTTTTTTGGTACAAAAACAATTAAGCCCATGTTCGGTTTGTGTCAAAACATATGTGCGCACACTTGGTAGAAGTCTGTAGCTGTGATGCCGTTCTCTCTCCGTACTGCAACTATGTACGTGTAAGATGCCTGTGTGTGAGTATTGCAAAACACTTGGATTGCGGGGATGGTTAGCCACTGCTCCTGGCAGTAAGTGAGGAGGTCAGGCTCGGGAGCCTTGGCTGAGTGCGTGTCTCTAAACCTGCGCTCCTTCCTCACTCGCATCCTGCCCAGCTCCCGGGAGCGTTTCGGATCTGGGCAGCCGGTTATTGACTCAAATGTCTGCTTTCTACTCTTGGTGGAATCTCCAGGTGTCTCCAAGCTGTGGTAGGCTGCCTGCTTGTGGCACCCAAGTTGTTGAAAGTGCTACCTGGCTGGAGAAGAGATCAGTGCTCCCTTCCCAGCGGTGGTCCCTGCTGCTCCAGGAACTGTCACAGGGAAAAAATGTGTGGGTCCATGTCTTTTAGTCTGTTACGGGCAGAGCCATCTCTTGTAAAGCCTTGCCTTGGCCATTTTTCAGCTGGGAGAGGTTAGAAAACAGTCTGGCAGCGGCTTCCACAAGTCTTTCATGTCCGACAGACTGGGCCAGGTGGACCGTTGCGCTCAGGAGCGTGTGTGTTTGGCCAGCCGGCTGCTCTTCTGTGCTTAATGACTTTTGCAGCACATTCTGGGCAGCTCCCGTTAATCTCACCCTTTCATCCTCCTGTGATCTCACTCCGTTTCCTGGAGAATGAAGTGTGAAGGTGCAGTTGGCCCCTTCTGTACTCCAAACCCTCAGGCTGCCAGTGCTGGGGAGGGGAGCTCATGGCAGAGCTGCAGCTTGTGCCTAATTCTGGGGTGGCTCCGTGACTGGAGAAGTACCTGTCCTTGCGGAGATGGGTCCTCCATCGGAGAAATGCTGCTGGCATTGATATTTCAATGCAAATTTGAATTTATAAACTCTGGCTTGTATGTCATCCGGTTAGATGCTGAACTTGTGCAGGAGGGGTTTTTTAGCAAAGAATGTGGAAAACCGCACAAATATTCCTACATGGGCAATTACTGTATTTCTTATGCAAACAGGCTATAGAATATACAGATGGCTGGTTTAGTGCCTACTGCTGTATTGGCATGTGCAGATAGCTGCTGCATGTACGTATGTGTAACAGTAACTGAATATTAAAAATGAACAGTCATGTTGCACTCTGCATGTTTTCCCTCATTCTATAAAATCTGGCCTGCTTCATTTAGGCAATTTATTACTATTCTTTTTGGAACATCTGTACAATGTTTACTGAACTCATGAGTCAAAATATAAATTCAGTTTTCACAAACTGAAGCACACTTACCATTTCTGTGGTCTCCTTCGCATTTAATAGAAAATTCACGAGCTGAATAATAAATTTTGAGAGAAAAGCGTTTCACAAGATAAGTTCATAAAGATGTCTAATGCAGAATGGATACATCGGATGGAAAAGTCCTCAATATGCTGGAATAATTACAAACCCTTTTTAATAAAATTTATTAATGGGATGTTTCAGATGTGGCTTAGGATACTCACGGAGAGCATTTAATAAGCTAAAGTCTATAAACACTCCGTCTAGGGAGTGGATTCATTATTTGGACTATCTTTAAAAGTTCTGCCATATATTCAATAGTCTATAATGGGCTTTCTGAGCTGTAGGAGTTCATTATGCAAATACCTATTTAAGATTTGTATGGACCACAATTAAAAACATAGCTGGAGAAAATGTGGTGGTTTTTACATGCCTAGTAGGCAGGCTCCAAAGTGAAGTATCTCCACCACTTCAAACTATTTTAGTACCAAAATAACGTAACAAAATTACATTTTCACTTGAATACCTGTGTTGCCTTACTTTCCCTCACTCATTTTATTTCCAAGCCTAACAGTTAAGGTCGTCCATGGAATCAGGACAGAGAATGAGACCTGCTTTCACTATCGCATGTCATTTTTAGGGCATGTTCTTATGAGACCTTCTTTTGCCAGCATCTTCAATAGGGTCATATCTTTACATGTATGTACATGTATAAACTTAAAATGGCCAAACTTCACGAGAAGTTTTTTAAAGAGTAACTTGTCGGGGCTGGGTTGTCAGTAAATTGTCTTCTTGAATCCTTAGGAAGCTGGACTTGTGGCAAGGGTTAACTCTGCAAATGCCAGATGTTAACTAGCACTTGCCTTCGGTCTTTCTTTTGTCCCCAGTTGCAGCTTTTCGTTTGGCTGGAGTTTGATCCGATGAAAAGAGGTGTACGAAGGAGCACCGTCCCCTGCCGCTGGTTTTTCTGGAAGCCGGGTGTACAGAGCCTCCCCTGACACTGGCTGTTCCCGAGGCTTGCCCTGCCTTGCATTTGCCAGCAGCAGGGGAGGCATTTTCCATCACGTGTCAGGTGCAAATAAAGGCGGTAAGAGTCTCTTCAGGACACTAATATAAAAAATCTTCACCCCACAGAGCTACCATTCTAGTGTTAAGTTGCAAATGAAGTGGAAAATCTTCTGTCATAGCAAGACATAATAGTGAAGCAATTGGACTAGGGGCTCTGTGCCTGTGCCCTGGTTTTGTGTCTTGCAAGAAATCATTATTTGTACAAACTGGAGAATATTTTCATCTCTTTCACAGCAGTGGTATGAATTTTATTTTATAGATGTTATGGTTATTGCATTAAGCTTGTTCACGTCCTCACCTAAAAACACTAGCAGTAATAGTACAGGTGGTGTTTTGTGCTCTTTATCTGTAGATCCCACAACAATATAAGATGAAATTACCGTTGTGCTGGAAACTGATAGTGTATTTTGTGTCTCCTCCCCTAATGCTGCCAGATTGTATTAATCATAAATGTCAATGAAGTCTCCAGATGACTTCCTGACTTTCGACAAAAGGCCTTCATCTCAGCCTCTTAAATTTCAAGGTCAAGGGGAATGTAACATTCAGAATAATTATTAGCATTATTTTACCTTGACATTTCAGCCCTGCTTTCAGTTTAGCATTCCAACCAAGCAGTGAAGACGAATGTCATCTTTCTATTCACTGGAGGGAATTGCCCCAGTTAAGCCTGGCTTTAAGGATATCTAAAGCCCCGTATTAACGTGCTGTCCCATTTTTTAGCAAGAAATACTTCACGAAGGAGCGAAACTTTCATTAAAAGCATTCAAGATTTACTGTGACAAGAACAAGCAATTTTTGAGCTGCAGTTTTCCCCCTAGGCTAGGATAATAATCAGTGCTTCTCATTTTCAGAGGAGTCAGCGGTTGCGCTACCCTAAAGATTTTTTCACCTTTTGTTTCAGCGAAAAGGTCAGAGTTATAATTTTGCCTCATCATGAACTATTAGTGGTACCTTGTCAAAACCTTGTTACGTGTCCAGGATCTTGCACCCATCCTTTGTACATACCTGTATTTACTTAATTTTTTTAACATCGTATCAGGTAATAGGGACAGAAGACTTCATTTGTGGGGTTTTATCCCAGCAAAGAAAGATGTTTTCACTGAAGCACAGATGGAAAGGAGACACCACCACCGCGCCACACACAACCCCACAGCTATTTGACCTTGACTGGGTGCAGAGCTAGCAGTCTGGTTCAGTCAAACAATTTTACTTAACTCACTTCCTGCAAACTTTTGATGACCCTTGAGATTCTGGAAGTTTATTTTGATAATGAGGTAAATAACTGTATAAACATCATTCACTGTAAACTGGTCAGAAAGCAGGTGTGTACAGACGAACAACAGACACCAGTTGGTCTTGAGGCCGTGGGCTTTTTTTGGTGCAGTACGGAGAATAAATCGAGTTCCTATGATAAGCACCATTCATTTCAGTGGTGCTGTTCCCATTCGATCCCTGGCAAAGCTTTGCTGTAGAGGAAAAAATGGAGCCATGGTGTACAAGGATATACAAGACCGCATAAACCTAGCTCCCTGTTCTTCTTACTTGCTTATCCTGCTACACCATGCCTTTCTGTGAAACCTTGAACTAAAAATTGTTTTGCATGTTTTGGGCTGTAAGTCATGGCTACTCTCCAGCTGATAGCAAATTGCCGTTTGCATCTGTTACGGTTGTGTGCCCGGTGTGTGATTTTATACAACTACTGTGGCCCGTACTGTGTCAATGGAAGTGAAATTTATTGACTTCTAGTTAAATTTTACTTTGGGACTTTGCCTAACTGGAAACTAAATTGATAGATGCTGACACTCCTTCTAACTTCTAGCTTCGTGCAGACTCATACTTGAAATGCTTTTGTCCCCAGCACAAACATGCTCTTTCTCGTACTCTTTCTTTATTTTTAAGTAGAAATCTTGCATAAATATCACATGAACATATAGTTCACTGCATAGATGTGTAACAATCCACAGTGGTTTTTCCCCTGCAGTCTTCACGCAAACTTGGCATTGCTTTCCATTTAAATGCTGTAAATTTTGACAGAGCTTATAGTCAAAAGTCTAATTATACACAAATGTTGCAGCACTTTCTATGAGAGGCTGATTAAGCAACGCACCTCAGTAATTTATTGCAAAGTCCACAGGAGTCTCAAGTCCCTTTCCAATTTCCACTTCCTTCCCTGCTTCCTCCTATTAGATGTTTACTGAGGATAGCCGACCGATCTTTAGTGAATTTATGGCCAACAGTTCCTGACCCGTTTTTAGTTAGCTTTCATTGACTTAAGCAGCACGGTGATTAATTGTGCTGATAAGAGAAGTGGAAGCTTCTTTCCTCCTGCCCGTCAAGCTTAACAAAAGCAGGGAATCTGAAGGACATGACAGAGGGAGAGAATTGGTACTGAACCCTGTGGAAATGATCCTGTGTGCTGTCTTAACTAAGGATCTGCCCCATTTTGTGAAAAATATTTAAATTTATTCACTTCTTACTTCACTACATAGGTACTGCAGCAAAGCCCATGCATTGCATGCGTATGTACATGTAAGGATAGGAAAGAAGCTGGTGCTGGTCTTTTATACCTTACTTTCTGCTGAGTACTAGCTGGTGTTGAAAGAGGGGGTAAAAAGCATTCCATTGAACACCTATATTTTATATTTTTTCCCCTTTCCCTACATTTAAATGTACTTTTTAATTTTGTAGCAATGTTTTGCCAGCTACCCGAATGTCTCATTAGCGCTAATCTGCCAGCTGGGACCCTGGAGAGCAGGAAAGGGAGATTCAGAAGAGCTAGTTGTAACCCAGCAAAGCAAGGTTTTCTAGATCCCCTGTCATCCAGCTGCTTTGTGTAACCTTTTGAGGCGGGCTGACTCCTGGGGTTTCCTCCGTGTTCCTTCAGGATTACCAGACCCCATAAAATTAGGCTTTCTCATACTAGCATTTTTCTTCGATGTCTCCAGCAAGCGTGCTTCCAAGACCGGCGGTTTTGAGGGCTGAGAACACAAATCTATCACTTCCCAGTGTGCTCTTTTCTATTTGCACAAGCAGCGCATGTTCTTTCCTAGAAATGCACTGCAGCCCACAAATTCACCTTTTCAGGAGACCGCGCTCTGGTGCCATTTCTAATTTAATTAGTTCTTTGCACAGTCCCACTTCTAAGCCCTTGGAACCTAAAGCTTGGGAGATAATTATTTCCATCCCTGAAGAGGGGTCTTTCAAAATCCCTTTGCATCTTGTGGGTTAAGTGTTTAATGTTTCAGCTGGAGATTGATAAGCATGAGAACAGAAGCTGAATGGAATGCATTGTGTGCGGTGCCCATCCATTTTAAATAATTCTCCTTTTGGCTCTAAACTTCTTTTTTTACATATAAAAAAAAAAATATCTTTGGAGTTTCCAGTGAAGAGGAACTAGTGATTATTTTTCCCCCTCTCAACTGGAATAAATACAGAAGGAGTGTCTGGCTGATAATGGATCTGCAGCACCACAACTCCAAGGCCCTTATTGTCTGTGTTTTTCATTAAGTGATGTATGACTTCACAGTAATATAGAAATGCTAACAAAGGAGCGCTGTTAAGTGTGGAGGAACAAATAGATTCAATTCTATTTTTGGAGTCAAATAAATTTTCTTGAAATGTGAAAAAAAAATTAAAAAATGACTCCATGCTGACAAGAAGTCCTAAAAAATCAGTCTATTGAGGTAATTTATATGTGTGTACACACACAGACAGGTATTCTGGTCTGGCTTTTTAGTTTGAGACTGTTATAAAAGTGATTGAAAACAAAGGGAGTTGTTTGGGAGCACTGCTTCAGTGAATCAAAACTATTAGGGATTTTACTGTTGTGAAAACAGGGTTTATTTAATAGGCCTCTCCAAAGTGATTTTTTTTTTTTTTTTTTTTTTTACTCTGCCTCCAAGCCAGAGTGGACACTGGCATGTGAGATGATTGCAGGCTGTGAATTTTCAAAGAGGTTTAAAGTAACGAGACCACCCCAGTTGCTCTGCTAATGCTGCTGCTGGTGCTGCCCTTAGAAAGAATTCTGTAAGTGTTTGAATTGCAGAGGCAGCAGCGTAATTGAGGGGACTTGTTCAGGAAGCAACTTATGAATGTTTCCTTACCCAAGAGCTCTTTGGTCAAGAACATGAAAGCAAACGTAGCTGAAAGAAACCTAGTAAAAACCTTAATATAACAGCACTGATTTTCTGATTTGTGTTTTTCTGTTGGGTTTGTTGTTTCTTTTTTTTTTTTTTTTCTCTTCTTCTGTTTTAATATATCCTCTGTGCTTTCGCTAACAAATTACAGTATTCCACCCATTGCCTAAGAAGTTTAAAAAAACCCAATTGAGCAATTAAACAGGTTTCCAGCAGCTTTGGTTACAAAGCCATTGGGCTGCATGGAGAATATGTTGGCAACAAACAACTGATATAATTTAATGAGGTGTAACTGAGTAATTTGGGGCATCCAGCAGGTTTTTGCTATAAGGGGCTACATCAGAAGGCCTCTTTAGTAAGTACCCTGTGATTGGCTTTTGGAGGTGTCCTCACAGAGCAGTTACGAAATGCATTGTGCTGATGCTGATCTATGGGCCCTGAGCTCCTGCTTTTCACCCGTTTAATTAATTAGAGAAAAACAGAGCCAGAGGATAAGTGACTCTAAGGTCTCATACTTTCTTTTCACATTGTACTGCTTACAAAGAACTTGAACAGGGAGAAGGTGACCTTGCTTGTAATTGTAACATTCCTTATTTTTTAGTTAATATGAGCAAAAATCTTTTGTCCTTTACATTCACATACTCTTAGAGTCAGAGGTAGGGAGTTGCTTCAGGTTTGGATCCTTCTGTAAGGAAGATTGTGTCCGTCTTCCATTGCAGAAATGCTCATCGAGCATCCTGAGCTCGTGTCTCGTTGCAGTAATGGTGCTGTTTCAAGAGAAGTTAGTGTCGCACACTTCATGACGCTCTTTATGTGCTCTTACCTATGGGTCTGGAAACACCTGTGACGGGATTATTAAAAGGACGGTAATGGCCACTGAACTGAAAACTGAAAAAAGAACATTTTTGCCCTTTTATTTTTCAAAGGCTATATTGAAGTGCATCAATGCCTATAATAGCCGTTTCTCTCGCATGAACTGCCATGGGGTCCGTTTTTTCAGATGTCAGTGGTATGTGCTTCCATCATGCCCTGGCTCCGAGCAAGCCTCCCCTGCTATTAGAGGGCCAGATGTTTGGCAGAGTGCTTCCTAGCAAGCCAGCTCACTCGATCGGACCTGCTCAGGTCTTCCCCAGAGAGAGACCTCCCCCAGGGAAATGCCACTGTAGGAGGAGCGATATGTTAATTGGCTTAGTTTAAGAATATTAAATTTAAAAATCAATTGCTTGTACTAATGTGGAAAAACAAGTGGGAGAGTTTTCAGGTGTTTTGAGTTTTGGTGTTTTTTTCTTTAATAGCTTTGGACAATCTTGCCTGAGTTGGCAAGATGACAGTGAGCTGTGGCGATGCTGCAAGCGCAGTGCTGCAACGTACGCAACGGGCAGGTACTTCGAAGCGGTGCCTGAGATGCCCACTGCCCCTGGGAGCACTGCTGGGCATCAGCACCCACATCCACTGACCCCCAGGAACGCTGCTGGGCTCGGCTGCTTTCTCCCCCAGCTGAAGAGGAGCGAGGCAGCCACAAGGGGATTTCTGCCTTAGGGAAGTAGGAAATAAGAATTTAAATGCATGGTGCCTATTACTGGCTGGTGTGTGTGTGAGGATAGGGAAGGGCTGCACTGGAAGCTTCCTGTGTCCGATGGTTTTAACCCCTTCCAGAGGATTCCTGTGACTGGAACAGGTGCTGCTTCTTCCTTGACATCTTGAAGTGGGTAGGAGAGAAGAGAGAATAGGTCTCTTACAGCTGAAATCACTGCAGCGAGCAAAGGTGGCACTTCCGAAATACCAGAAGCTGTTGAAACACATCATGCCGACCAGCAGGTAGCCGATGGGAGGGCTCTCCCCAAAACACTGGGTTTTAATCCTGGTCATACAGCATCAGTTTGATCAGTTTGCTACAAAAATGTGTTCCGCTTCCAAAATGTGCCCAGTGGTTTGAATCAGTGCGGTACCACGACTTCATCAGTTCACTGATGTTTGAGGTGTTTTGTTTCTGAAATTTATACTGTTGGCTTTTGACAATTTTTTATTGTTTTTTTACTGCTGTGTTTCAACCTGATTGCTTTCCAAGCCCGGACTGTTTTGTAGATGATTCTTACTACGACTTTACAGAGAAGCTCCATAGGTAGTTTTCTATCATATTCATGAAGATCTCAAGAAGAAATCTGTTTCCTTAACTTACCCTTGATGACTGAACCTTAAAAGAAATCTGTTAATCAACACTCAGTTGCTTCAATATTTATGCTGAAATAATGCCTTGTGAAGGGAACTTTTAGATAAATGTGATTCATAATCCATCCGCTTAAAGTGTCGGAGGATGAATGTAGATCTGGTCCTTCTGACAGTGTACTCAGAACACCACTGAGTATAAACCAAGGCTGAATGAGGGTTGAGGTGGCTACGTCTGTTTATCTGTGAACGCTCATTTTTAAAAAGCATCATATTTCAATCAGATAGTAAAACAACAAAGATCTACATCTGCTTGCATACATAGGCCCTTATGGAAACTGTGCTAGAAAGTTCCTTCGAGGTTAGCCTGGTGATGTCTGGTGGCGTGTTTGATTTTGAGACAGTTTTTCTCAGGTGTAGATGCTCAAGTTATGTACAGATATAAATGCAGTTACAGGCATTGCAGTCAGGCAGTTGAAACTGTACACACAGAGTAGCTAGGGAATATGTTTTGCATGGGCAGCTACTTGAAATGTTTTGCAAGTTCTTCTTAGGCACCTATGGAAAAAAAGAAGAAGAAAAAAAAAGCTAACAGAAAAACAAAAGTCTGGCATGGCTCACTCTAAGAGCTGAAAGCCCGGGGTTGGAGCCAAAGGTCTAAAATAGAAACGGGCAACATAACAGTCTTTTCTGGTGATTAATATAAAACCTCTGTTAGAGTTCCTAACTCAGATCAGTCCTAAATATAATACCAGGTGAGCTAGGAAACGGTGGAGAGAAACTTGTGAGAGAAAGAGCAAATGAGCTGCATTTTTCTTAGTAAGCTCTATCAGAGAACTGACTCACTGACTAGAACTGGTTAAACCAGGATGCTCGAGCCTTCAGGAGTTAGATGCCTTTACAGGCATCTGTTTAAGGAAAACCCACACCTTTCATTTTAAAAAAATGCCATTCTACGTTAATGGGCCAAGTTGTCTTATCCAGAAAACTTTGATCAAAAACTTTGGTGGTTCTTCAAAGCTGATCCTAACCACTGTGGGTGGAAAGGCAAAGTGAGAAGTATGTGAAGGTTTTTCATACCTCCTGCTTTCCTTTGGGTTGGAAATGCCAGAAGAGGGGCTTTCTCATTTCCCGTGTGGTTGTTTCCCCGGTTTCTCATCATATTTTGAGCCCTTCGTGAAAAGAGGATTGTGGTTCATGATTGTGAAACCTCTTTGTTGTTCCGAGAGCAATGTTACATGAGCAAAAGGATGATCTATGCTGAGAAATAGGTGATATTATTATTCCTTCTGTGTTTTTCTACCACTTGCATAAACTTGGGCTTAGCAGTGAGTACTGAGGCTGTAGTCTTTAGTACAAGTGCCCTCATGTCATCTATACTTAATGGAAGTTAATGATGCTCAGAATCTCACAGGACTTGCCTTCATACCCTGGTTTAAAAGAGCGGTTACAGGAGCGCTTTCTTTTTCTTAAATGCCATCTTTTCCATCTCCCTGCCTCAGACACAAACTAATTTGGGAAGACTCCTGAGTGGTAATAAAGAGGCAAAACCGTACCCGGTCGAGCCCCCCCTCTATAAAGGCAAGGAAAGCACTGTTGGCATGTGAAGTCAGTCAATTCAAGGGGGAGTTTAAGTGCTCTCCACTCATCCGAAACTGTCTCAGAAAGTTTTATGAAACTCCACAAAGGCAGCTGTAAGATTGTAGTGGGTGGGAAGACCCAAGAAACTGGGTGGAGTGGTGAGAAAATTTTAAGAATAGCTGGCAATTAATCTTAGCTCCTGGGACTTAGGGACTTTCCAATGCTGGCAGGTCTCAGTATGTGTGTTGTTATTCAGGCTACATGCCAAGAATATTTAATGCTGACTGCCGAGTGTGTTGGAGAAAAGTCATTGTGCAGGCACTGTCACTCAGAGGAAATACGCCACACCATAATCATTGGTTCAACAGCCGTTTTGCAGACAATGAACACTGGCATTTGGATAGCAAATGGAACAAATAGCAAGAAAAAAAGGTGGGTGGGTGGGGAAACCTTTGTCTTTTTGGTAGTTAAGACCATTAAATCTGTTAGCATACATTGTCTGTACATGGGTCCTGAGATGCTGTTGCAGTTGTGATAATGACAGTGCTGTGAGAGGGTGTTAGGGCACACGGCGAAAAACGGATTGTTGCAATAGCAGTGGCTCTGTGTGGTGAAAAAACAGTCTCCGTTCTGAAAAAGCGTGCAATATAAAGCAGCAAAACCAGAGAAAAAATAATAAGGGGTGGCAGAAAAGTGGGAAACTTAGTTTGGGTGTAATATGAAGATGCAAGTTGCCCTGCAGATTTCAGCTGAGCCTGGGCTTCAGACCTTGTTTTGTGTAACGTGCTACCTGTTAGTTGTGGCAGGCTGGGATGTGCCCTTCCCACTGCAAGACGTCAGTGAGTGTTTATGGAGTAAGTGTATTCAGAGAGCTGGGCTGGCTGGGGAGCTGACTGAGCGGATGAAGAGACGGGGTCTCTCCCCGAACTGAGCCATGCAAAGGTGCACAGCTATGGGAAGTGTGTGGGCACAGCCACGCTGCCCCTTTAGGTCACACTGTGCCAGTTACCCCCTGCTTGTTGCCCCACATATGGCCATTTGAGGACCTACCGAGGCACCCCATAGCACCCAAGGCCACCCACGCTGTACACGGCATGGGATGCCCCTGCCACTAAGCAGCGATGCTGGCAGTCCCTGGTACCTTGCCTGCACCATGTGCACGCTGCACCCGCCACATCCCGCCTGTCACCCCTCGGCCCTGCCAGCACACTTCCAGGCGAAGGGGAGAAGGAGGAGACAGGCAGAAAGGCAAACACACCGCGGAGAGCAGCAGCCTCTCCGTGGTTGCTGCAGGGCCAGTCGTCCACCTTATCTTTGAGACTTGACTTGATAACCCCGGCGCCAGCACCAGTCGCTTGCAGATTATCGGCTAGTCCCTGCCTTAGATGTGCAGGGCAGGATCACTGCCACACTTTGTCACGGTCCTTGAGGGAATACACACAGTGCTCCAGGGCACTTTGAGAACGGCCTCAATTATTAATAAACGTTATGATTTCTTTCTGTTAGACTCTAAAGTCTTGCTGATGGTCATGGATTATTTATACACCCTAGAGCTGATTGCACCAGTTCTGTATCCTCAGCCCCCCAGTGTCTACCTTTCTGGCTGGCATCTTTTTTCCCATGCAATACCCCCTGCTACAGCACAGGTGTAGCGATCTGTCTGATCAACAGATGCATTCCCTGTTTCCCCCATTGCGGATGCAGCCATAGTCTAGTGACTTCAGAAGGTTCAACCACATCCTTAGTTTATTCGAGATGTGTTTGTGATACAGGGCAGGTGAAGGAGGTAACGGATGTGCCAGGCTTGACTTTGGTAGCTCAAGGTTGTGGCCCATGGTGGTGGTAGTGGTATTAATGGTGTTTTTCACCCCATCCTTCTCATCCAGTTGGTGATGAGGTTCCCCCCCAGCCCTGAGCCCTGCTTTTCAATGGTAGCTTGATGCACGTCCATCAGCATCATGGCTTCCTTCCCAAAGACAATGTGAGACATCTTGTTCTGAAGGCAGGATCACCTCCAGCTTGGAGAATTACCATTGCTGGTCTTGTGAAAACTATCTGGTTTTTATCCAACATTGGAATCCAGCCTGTATGTATTCTTTTGACAGCTTTTCCCTCCCAAAGAGATCCTATTTCTGCCTGAAAAATACCGCCAAACTAGAACTGGTTGGGAGTCTTTCAGACGGCTGCATAGATGTGGCCATTGCAAGTTGCCTATCTGAAACTGCAGCCCTATTAAGGCAGGCTTCTTGCCCCCTTTTCCTGCGTTCACCACACAAAACTGACTCACAGCAGGCTCTGTGGGAGGCAGTCTCCAATGCGAGTTGTCTGGAATGCCAGTTATGTGGAGCTTTCATGGAGGTCCCACAGGGACTCAGGACGCTCCTGAGGTTTAATGTGTTGATGGAGCAGTGGTGGCTCCTTCATGTCTTTGGCACTGTGGGTAGATGGCGTTGTGTCCCCTGGATGCCACCAGATCGCTCTGCAGAGGCAGCTGAGGAAACCAGTCCTAGCAAGAAGAATGACACGGGAGAAGCTTAGGTTAAAGAAAGGGAGCAAGCGACAGATTAAGAAGAGATTGGAGCAAATGGTCAATGTGCAAAACCTCCAAATGGAGATCTAGATACTGAAGTGAGCAGATAAGTGAATAAGCAAAAAGGGCAGGGTCACAGGTACTAAGAGTGGTAAGCATCTGTCTAAATAGGTCTTGCCCATGGGTTATTTTAAAAAAAAAGGAAGAAAGGTCTACCTTCCTTTTAGTAACTGTCTTTTCCTCTGCCTCAATATGAAGAATAAATGTATTCCCTGTTTTAAAACATAGTGTTACTTTGCAGGGGAAAACAAGGATAAAACCCCTCCTGTGCTAGCACTGCCGACCTCTGATTAGCCAACTTTGCAGGGCTGGGCTGGGCTGGGTGGAAAGCTCCTGGGCCAGAGACCTTGACGGGGGGAAAAGGAGTAAGTCTGCAAAGGGTCGAGTGTGTGCTTTAGGGGTAATGTTGACCCAGTCTAAAGGCTTGGTGCCTTCAGAGAGGCTGTTACCTTGCTGCCTTCCATTGCCTCTGCAGTGAGCCAGTGCAGGGAGTTACACTAGTGGGGAAGGACTCGACGCTGGAAGGTCTACGTCTCTCTAGAAGTTTGCTCAGCCCCAGGAGCGGGAGTATTATTCCAGAGAAGTGGGACCCCTGCTTTAGGTGGTGGTCTGTTACTGGGAGAGCTAAACCTGCCGCAGAGAACTGAACTGCCTCTTCGGTATCACTAAAACTCTCCAAGCAGGTTCCCATAGGAACACTGGAGGTGTAGGCAACCCCAGGTACCCAACACTCTCAGTTTTAGGTTTTCTCCCAGAGGGTTGGAGGCTTGTCTTCAAAGCCAAGGCCTGAAGCAGCTCATGTAGCTTGGGGCTCCACAGAAAAGCTGAACACCAGGACTTAAATGTGGTAATAGAAGCATTTTTAATGTTAAAGTCCTTTGGTGGGTTTCACTGTGTTCACACATGGCTGATTTGTAGCATTGGTTTTTGGTTGTGAGACAGAGAAAACTCCAAAACAGCCATAAAAGCAGATAAAATAACTTATAAAGAATGTGTGTGTATATTACATTAAAAAATAACCTAAGGGTTTCGTGGCATGTAAAATGTTAACTGAATGCTTGTATAAAACTGGCATCTGGTGTCATCAGTGAGACAAGATTATAGGCAGTGGTGAGGCAGTGATGTTGCTAATGCTACTGACATGCAAGGAGAAGCAGCAGGAATTCTTCCCTTTTGTGTCATCAAAGTCTAAGCACATGGTTAAAGCCGGAGGAGAGTGTGTGTGACAGGGAAGCGCACAAGAGAACAGTGATTTTCTGCAATATTTCCTATGGTTTTTCCCTTTTATTTTCCTACAACGAGGTTGGTTTGTTTAGCCTTGAGGCTGAAATGGGCTGTAATTTCCATGGACGGCAAATTTTGCGTGCGTGGTACAGGCAGTAATGCTTTCCCAAAAATATGCTTGCCAGGTTTGTGAATGCAAGAATTCAGAGGTATTAATTTCTGGGACACGTAGTTGATAGCGCAAGTGGAATCGGTATTCAAAATTCAGTTAAAGATGGCATCACCTTGCAGCCCTTTTGAGAAAAACCTAGGATTTAAGTGTTACACGTGCAGGCAGCCTGATGCTATCAGAAGAGATTCCTCAAGCACACGCAGTAGGAGGACCCAACTTGAGCTTCGGATATCTTTTTAAATGAGCGTTTCTGAGCCGTAATGCGTGCCCCCCCATCCCCCCCCAGAATGTCTTCTGCTTTAAGTGCCTTGCTGCCTAGCAGGAAAGGAGGAGGGAGCAGCGCTGCTGAGGACAGGAGGTTAAGGAGTAACCTGGTTGGGGAAGAAGCCAAACTAAGCAAAGGTTTAGCTCTATAGCTGAAAATAGTATAACTTACCATTTTCCTCTGCCAGTGGCTGACACACCACATTTTTTGTTGTTTAAAACCACGCCGAACAATTCCCAAAAAAGGAAGCCTAACCTCTGTTTTCTACACTTCTGTCCTTCCCCTCATCTGGGGAAAAACCTTTCCTTGCTGCATATCTCATGACACATTTGACTGGAGGGTTTCTTCACCACGTTTCTGCTGGGAGCTGTTTGTTTTATCTTGCATTTTGCAGTAGATAACAGACCTGTACGCTGCATAGATTAGAGCTGGCAAATTTTGCCGCTGATTTCTTTAGGTACAGATAAAATGCCTTAGTCTCCCCCTCACGTCTATCCTGAAAGCAAAATTTTAAAATGCCTGTTAATGGGAGCGCTGAGTGATTTCTGTGCTTCCTTTGGTTCTCAGCTGGCCACGTGTGTGCACTAATGAGACATACTAATATTAATAGTGGAATTTGGAGCGGAGCAGAGGCTGGCCTAATAAATCCACTGTTAGTTCAGGCTCTGCAGTGATGCCGGGGGGCGGCAGGGCAGGAGCCGGGCGTGTGGCCGGAGGGACAGAAAAGGAAATCAGCCGTGGGCAGGCGGAGAGGCAGGATCTGGGCTGCTGAGGGCTGGAGGGAAAGGGCAGCTTCTGAAGGAGTGTGGAAGGCAGGACGGTGTGCAGAAAACAGGCTGGGGAAATTTCGTTCCAGGAAGTGGCGATGAGAGGATGAGTGATTTTGGAGTGAAAGGCTCTTTATGCCTAAGAGTAGATAACAGAGAATATATAAAAAAAATAAATAAAAAGGTTGCCTTCGTATGGAAGCCTCTTCCAGGAAGACAAAACAATCCACTTTTCTTCTTCTTCTAGTACAGCCAAGATTTCAGGCTGACCAAGCTCTGACTTCAAAGCTGGCCCTTCCCTGAGCTGACCTTGGGAGGTCCCCCCAACCCGGAGTGTTTGGTAATTCCATGGTTTTCAGCGCTGATGGTGAAATCTCTGCCCCATTCACCCCTGATGTCAGCAAAGTTGGAATCTTACCCTGAAAGAGTGCTGACTGTAGTAAGTCATGGCCAACAGAGGAAGAGCAATTTAGATGTGAGATGCTCTGTATGTTCCAGGTCTGAATTTGATGGATGTCAGCTACAGTAGCTTGTTTGCAGTGTTAGAGCAGTTGACCCCTGTGAAATAGATGGATGATGTATATACCTGCTTCCCACTGAGCAGAAGTCCTTACCAACTAGAAATTGGTGGGTAACTCACCAGCAGAGCCAAGGATTTGAGTTGTCACAGTGACATGGTAGCCTCATCACTTGCTCGTATTTCTTCCTACTATGTGCAAGCGTAAAGAATGCTTTAAAGAGCTGGATTATCGCTATTATGGATGTCACTTGCCTCCAGGCCAGGCAGGCGAGCAGACTGGAGCTAGAGATGTCTGTTCAGTGCATAAAGAGGGAGGCTTGGATTCAAGAACTGTAAGTCTGGTGCTGTCACGAGCATCAAATCCATGCAAGTGTGAGAGAAAAAGGCTGCTGGAAGAGATCAGTCGTTCTCCAGAAGGCCCACTGGCTTGGACTGGGATACCCTATCAAAGGCAGAACATATAAATCTCTAGATGTGAAAAGCTATGGAACAGCTCTAAACCTATGATGAATTAGAGATTTAGTGGATGCCAGAGTCTCTGAAAAGTTACTTGCAAATGCTAAATTGCACTATGCCTCTCGCCCTAAGTGGTTGGGTTTTTATTGTGGCTTCTGTAGCATGATCATAAGTTGTAGATAGCCGGAATAGTTTGTTTCCCTGAAGTTATCTAATTCCAGTTATTTCTCCTCAATCACATTCAGAAGAGACTTTGTAGAGGGAGGACTAGCAAAACTCTGGAAAACAGATTCAAACAGCTGTGTCTCATCACTTTGTGAGCGATTAGGAAAGGATGAAACCTCAGGCTTTTGGCTGAAGTTGGCCAAAGTAAATACAAAGTGGAATCTTTAGGAGTTATGATGAAGCTAAAAGTAGCAAACAAGTACAGCCATCAAATATATTCAAATCACAGGTTGCACGGGATATTTTCCTTTCCTAAGCTTGATTGGGTTAAGCCAGACCATCATCTTTTTTGGGCAAATAAGGTCCTTTATTTCATCAGTAGCCCTGACATCAGTGGGATTATTTATATTAAAAATTATTCTTTAATGTGAGTAAAAGTATTACAATCTAGTCCTATGTTTGGATGTTATATCCCTGTTTATTTTTCTTGTCCATTTAGACTCGGAGCTCCCTGGAAAAGAGCGACCTCATCGTATGTACAAAGTACAACTGGTTGTGATTCCTCCACAATCATATGTCACTTATACTAAAGAGCTTAAATGTCAAAAGGAAACATTTTGACCTTTATAAGAATATACATTTTTATATAATTTCCTCTGAATTTAGACAAAATGGATACATTCCCATGAAATGTTTTAATTGTGCCCAAATTAGTATTTCCCATTTGACCAGCTCTACTCTAAAAAGGCTTGGTGAACACAAAGTCACTGGGAATGAGCAGAACTGGGGGTCTGATGTTTCTTACTGACCTTTCTATCTTAAATTAAAGGTTATTCCACGTTATGTCTGTTGGAGTTTCTACATACTATTCGCTTTAAGGAAGAGTGAGTTTGAGTGATATAGGAAAAGGTGGCATGTGTGTGAAATCCGTGTTAAAGGGCAAGAAAGTAAATGGCACAGGCCTGTGACAAGCTCATTTTGAAAAGGAATGGAAGAGACTTGGGGGGAAAGGTGGAAAATACCTTCTCGGAAAATTTGCCAACTCTAAGTATGGAAAATAACTCTCCATCTGAGATTGCAGTGAGCTTGCCCAAGGTTTCGAGGGAATGTCTGTACTCCAAATTGCTTCCAGTGCTGAAGCTCAAGCGGTGGGAGTAGCCTCCCATGAGGTTCTTGGCTGGACAGATGTACCTGGAGCTCCAAGGTGCCACAGCCCCCAGCTAGCTTGACCACCACCGTGCTCAGCTGCAGCTTGCGAGCACTGCTGTGGACCAGCTAGAGGAAGCACAGGCCACCTCAGGTAGGTCCCTTCTGTGCTTCTGTAATTAGCCTTTAAGAAGGCAGCAAGGGCAGCACCAGTGCAACCACCCGCGGGGTTGAGCGCTGCAAGGGCTGGAGCACCATTAGCTTTCCCCGGTGAGTGTTGACTTGGATCAGCCTGGGGACCTTTGCTTTTTGCAGCATCAACATGCTGTGAGAGTAAGCACTGCTTTGGCAAAAGCATATGTCTCTGCTGTGGCTAGCGAGACAACCTAGATGTTACTCACTTTGGGAAATGTGTGCAAATTTTTAAGTTGTCACTGTTCTCAGACTGCTAGGAACATGTAAAGCCAGACCAGTTATTTAATCAAGAGCTTTACTGTTGACAGAGCAACATTCTTTTTTTTTTTTCTGGTAAAGCTGTAGTCAGTAATAAATAGCTAGGTTTTGAATATATTTTTGTGTTGTTATATGCATACTACTTTACAGCAGAGTTCTTTGTTGCTCAACAAAATTTCTTGAAGTTTTTATTTACCAACACTTTTACATTGCTGCTACATTCCTCCTAGAGGAGTGCTGAATGCGTTTACTGAGAACTATGAGTTTCTTCACAGAATCATAGAATCATTTGCGTTGGAAGGGACCTCCAAAGACCATCTAGTCCAACTCCCCTGCAATGAGCAGGGACATTTTCAACTAGATCAGGTTTCTCAAAGCCCCATCCAGCCTGACCTAGAATGTTTCCAGGGATGGGGCATCCACCACCTCTCTGGGCAACCTTTGCCAGTGCCTCACCACCCGCATCGTAAAAAATGTCTTCTGGATATCTAGTCTAAATGTAACCCTCTTTTAGTTTAAAACCATTACCCCTTGTCTTATCACAACAAGCCCTACTAAAAAGTCTGTCTCCATCTTTCTTGTAAAGGCCCCTTTAAGTACTGAAAGGCCACAATAAGGTCTCCC
>JAVJGI010000040.1:99185987-99198530 GCA_035590275.1 Ibycter americanus
TTCCCTGGAAGGGTGGTCAGGCATCGGCACAGGCTGCCCGGGGAGGGGGGTCACCCTCCCTGGGGGCGTTTAAGAGATGCGTCAATGCAGCACTTGAGGACAGGGTTTAATGGTGGCCTTGGTAGTGCTGGGCTAACGGTTGGGCTTGATGATCTCAAAGGTCTTTTCCAACCTAAAGAATTCTATGATTCTCTAAGGTGTAGCTTTCAAATTCAGCAAGACAGGGCATTAAAATCAGTCCCAACACCCTGAGTTTTAAGTAATTATTTCCTACTGAACTGATTGGGAATCTGCAGAGAAAAACTCTTCTCATGTGTCCCACCCAGATTTGCAGACAGGCTGAAGGAGACTCCACTGAGCAACGTGCCACACTGCTTGGTGGGCTCAGCAGAGCGGTGGATGCCCCTGAGACCACAGGCACAGGAAAGTTCTCCATGCCGTACGCGCTCAGGTATTTGCAGAGCGGGGTTCAGCTCAGCAAATCTTGTATTTATTTTCACCGTGAACTGTGCTTTTGCTATATTGTCCACAAGGTGGGTCACGTCTCAGCGACAAGGCCAGCAATGATGAGCCATCGACACCAGTGCCAAGTGTGGCACTGGTGGAGGCTGAGCCTGGCTCCTGTAATTTGCAGCCCTTTTTGAAATAAATTTGTCACCAGATGCCAAAACCTCTCTAGCAGTGCTTCAAACTTCAGATTCTGGTTCTTTGAGATGTATTTTTGTCCTGGAGTCACTGATTTGTTTTGCTTAGTTTGGTTTTAAAATAAATCATTTTCTGGTATGTGGAAATAGAATGCGATATGTATTCAATCTCTTTGGCCAAAAGCATTTGGAATTGCTTCGTGTTGCTTCTGACCAGCGCAAAAAACAGAGCTGAACAAGGACATAGTTGTAAAAAAAAAAAAAAAAAAAAAAAAAATTAAAAAAGAAAGCAAGCAAAAAGTTTGGCAGCTGGGTTGGGACCTGTGTGTCAACATGAATGAACACTTGTAAAAGTAGTGCGTTTATAAAATCCAACTTTTTCTCTTTTTTAAATAAAATCTAACCAGCCAATAAAATCTGAGCTCTGTGGCTATGCAAAACTACTCCAAATGAGTATACGTCCCTCTGCTTCTAAAATCAAATGTATATGGGAGTTGCTATCTTTAGGTTGAATTTTAAAAATAAATAGGTTTCTCTGTAAAAAATTTTTTGCATCTGTGGCATTGGTGGCATTCTCTCATTTTTGTGAACTACCTATTCTACTGTGTGATATAGATAGATATATATGTAAAGCAAGAATATACTACAATTGCTACAGGTTTAGATGAACCCTGGTAAGAAACAGTATTGCCAAAATTTAACAAAAATATGTTGAGACCAGTTGCCTCATGCTGGCTATCGCTAGGATACAAGGCTTTTGGATTCCTGATACCCACAAGGATTATTCACTCTTGGCTTCCCCACATACTGTACAAGAAAAAGGGAGCTATAAATCATATCTTGCAAAACTTGGTCAGGCTTTGATACCTCAGCCTTGCCAGGTTTGTCTTACTATGAAGCAGCTGTTTCATACAGTAAAGTAAATAGTAAAATTTAAGGTTTTGAACATAAAGGGAAGGAAAGAGGGCAAAAAGAGGGACTGACACTGGAGCTTGTTCCCGTACATGTAGCTCTGAAGGGACAGTTAATTCCCTGGTGTGTGGTGGTGAGAATTGCCTGGTTTTTTTGATAGGCTGCGTATGATCAATAGTCGAATCAAACCACTCCGAAGCAAAGACTCCCCTCATTGTGGGGGGGCTACAGTGTGTGTAATACACATGGTCATTGGCTTGTATGGTTTCAGGGCAGTGGGGTGCACCAGCTTGTGTTTATTTGCTTTGGAGCTAAGCATGCTTTAGCAGCTCACAGGGAAACAAGCAGTGGGTCCAGATATAATAAAGGTCTTTTGCCTGCCAGCTCTGCTGTCCCCAGAACATGGCCCCACACCTCACGTGCCCACCTCCTTCAACAGGAACGAGGCAAACCGTCTTTGAATCTGGTGTTTTCTTCCTGCAGTTGTTTACTTGCAAAGATACTGCTCACAAGATATGTAAACTGGGAAATCCATATAGTTAGCAGTACCGTGGTTGACTGGGTTGTCTTCTTGGCTTACAGCATAGTGATATTCTGTCAGCCACATCTAAGTTGGATTTAAATGAAAGTGACTCCAAAATGGCATGTAAAATTCAATTAAATCACCGTGTCATCTCCTGTATTTACATTCTGAGCATCGTGACTAAAGTAGGTGTTAATGTTATAGATTATTACAGAATAATGAAATTTCTGGGGTCAGTTTTGGGGTGGAAGGTAAACAGCAAAGATACAAATGTAATGAAGCCTCATTCTGAGATGCAAAGCAGGCGCTGTATCCAGCAGAAAATTAAGTTAATAAACTAATTTGATATTTTAAATTCTGTGTACAGGCTATGCATTGGGCAGATTTAACGCAGTTTGAAAGACAGTGTGAATTATTAATATTGTAACTGGGCTGAATAGCTCTGGCCATTCATTCATGCTGAAAATGGGTGTCTTACTCCTAAATATTTAACAATACTTAGAACTGGCTTATTTTCTTCCTTTCCAGCCTGCAGGAGGAATAACTTTGTTCATTTGTATTTGTGTATAGAAACATGTTCAAGGCAACCTGAGCTGAAGAAATACATGTCAGTCAGTGCCGTGGCTGCAGCTTGGGGCTGGTCACAGTAATACAAGGTAATACAAGGCAAGCCCAGAGTCGGTGCAGGCTTTGCTGTGACGTGTCCTACGTTTGGTGATGGGTTTGGTTTTGTAGTGAAACACAGATGTTGTGGGAGACCATGGCCGCACAGTGACGGTCCTTCATGGAGACCTGGCCCAAAGCGTCAGCGTAGAAACCCTGATTCCATTATAGTCATGGAGAGAAGAGAGAACAGAGCTTGCAAAGTAAGTGGATGTGGTTCCTCGAGGTATATGGCTTGATATAATGAGCCAGATCCGAAGTAGGGAAGAGCGCGAGTAAAACTCCCTTCCTACCACCTTTGATATGCCCATTCCTGCTTGTGACTTGGGCAAGTCTGTGCTCTCGGTTCATTGGAGCATCCACAGAAGTCTGTAAAACATTTTCGTAGCACAAGGTTGCCAGAATTATTAAAGTATTCTCCTTACACCAACATTAATAGTCAGGAGCAGTTACTAAGCCTCTTACACCTTCTGGACTTCGTAGCAGAGCAGGGTGGAAGGTCTACTGCACTGCAGCAATAAAACCTGGAGTTCACAGAAGAGTGAAAATGGGCTGGTGTGTGCCTGGCAGGCTGGGGATCCATGTCTTACAGTGGTTAAGAAATACCTAAACTGAAGAGAGCATGTGGTCCCATTTTCTTTCTTTCTTGTATTTTTTTCTTCTCTTTCTTCTTCTGGCCAATCCGTATTATCTACCCGAGTAGTCTTTTACTTGGCAAATAACTCTCTGCATTTATAATTCTGCAGAAAATTATTCTTTCTCGTTGATACCCTTACTCACTTCTTTTTTCTTCTTTTTTTCAGCATTGGGATTGTCATCCACCTGCTGTCCTCCACTGGAGTTTGAAGGTTTCAATCTCTCCTTTCCCCGTCTTGCATGTATGTATTTCATTCTTTACAAACTATTCCCAGAATAAGCTATTCTGACTGCTGGGGTATTTTAGAGTCTAATATCTCAGAAATATACCCAGATAGATGGTAGAAAAAAACCAAGTGAACAGGCCAAAGAATCTGCTAAGAGCCAAGGTGAGAGAAAGATCAATAGAAAAGTGATTCTGATGGTTCAGTATATATGGGCAAAAGCACTGAATCTTTGCTGCCAGGTCTAAATACAACTGACTCTTCTTCCACCATCACTGATTTTTACATAATCTTCTGTTTTTATGACCTCAGACTATATGAAGAGAACCTTTCAAATTTACAGACTTCAAGCAAATGCACTTGTATTTACCAATTTTACCAAGTTTCTCAGCTACTTACATTATCATATGAGAAGCTGCATTTGTCATCGTGTTCCAGGACCCTGTAAAGCTAAATTCATTGTATTTCATCACAGCATCATTAAGAAAGATTAATCTTGTTTGCTTTTGTCAGGTGAAAACTGTACGAAGCTCTGGTTTGGCTCTTATGGTGTTTTTAGCCAGTCAGTCACGATATTCCTTTCTTTCCATGCATAAAATAGTTTGTGCCTCTTTAGGTGCAGAGGTCATTTTGCACACTGGGTGTAGCTCCTAAAATGAGCCAGAGAGGAGGGGATACGAGCATGGGGGAACAGCTTCAGGAACTGTTAGGGAACCACTCCCAGCTAGTTAAAAAATTATTTCCATGTGAGCTAATACTATTCCTAAAGCTCTTAGTGGAAACACAGTTCAGTGTTATCTAGCTACATCTGGAAAGGCTCTTTTACTCAGAGTAAAATTTTTATAACATGGCTATTCTAGAGGCAAAGTGGAAGCTCTGGTTAGATTTCAGCCTAGTTCCCAGAATGCTCTTACAGCTCGCAGGGTTTTTTTCCCACCTCTACTAGCACCTGAATTGCAAGCACAAACCAAGGATTTAGGTACAGTTGTACATGCCTCGTCATTCGTAACGAGTTTTCTGAATACCGATAATGAATACGTTTCCTGCACAGTTTATGTTTACGTGCATGTGTTATGCTAAATGTGTTTTATGGAAAGCATTGGAGTACTGAATGCACATATACTTCATCGAAAACCCTTTCTCAGGTTGCTTGCGATTTCCCAGGAATTACAGCTTGAACTAGCGCTGAAGAGTTTATGAATACCTGATGAGCAGGGCGAAGGCACATTGTGTCGTTGTTAAAGCACATGTGTGTGCGTATGGCTCAGCACAGGCACTGGGTTTTGTAGGGAGCTGAGCACAATCAACTTCCACTGAAATCACTGACTACCACAAAAGATTCCTTAAAACTTTGCAACTTCTGCATTCTAAACCTGTTTTATCTTACATAAGAACGTCTGAAAAGAGGTAGATGGCAGGTGGAGAAGCATGTGGGCGTGTTTTGGCTTGTTGGCAACATTAATTTTAGAAATATCAGACATGTTAGAATCTGGCTTTCTCGATTTTTCTGGAGGAACTTCAGAAGGTCTGAGTGAGGTTTATTGTGAGCAGTTACCCTATTCAGTTTAATTACATGTACCTTTTTCTCTAAGTCCCTTCATTCAGTCCCTCTGTAGGTCTCCACATACTGTGGAATTTTCCAGTGCAGACAGGGCTGTTGTTTTGAATGTAAAATAGTCTGGGAAAAACACACCCCGTTTTCAGTGGCTTTTCTCCATGATGAATAAATCCATAGAGGAGAACAGGCTTGTGCTTTTCCTTTCCTTACTTCTCTGAAGCATTAAATACAACCTTCAGTGCCAACAGGCAGGCCAAACCCCGTACTCTGGGTAAGTGGGATGCTTAGAGAACAGTTTTTAGAAGTGACCCTTTCGCAAAGATCTCCTGCCATTTTTGTTGTCTAAATAACAGCTATTTTTTATTGCTCTTATCTCACATCTCTCGTCAGTGAATCTTCCTGAGAACAGTTTATGTGCTAAACAGCTCATTTACATTGATATGTACTGTTAAGAGTAGACAGCCACCAGACTTGCTGCTTCCAGAAACTTTGTAGGTGGCTCTGTAGGAACAACAGAGCAAATATAACCTGAAGCAGAAATGAGATGCATCGTTTTGAGTCGGTGTTAGGCTGAAGTACTGGATGATTGACCTATAAAATGAGGGAAAGCCACTACTTCATCTGAAGTTGTGCCCTTGTGCACTTCTTCCTGAAGTCAATTTAAGCTTTCAAATACAATGATTGACCCACTGGATGTAAAACACCATGCAAAACATTCTATGACAAGTGTGTGCTTTCCGAACATGTCAGTAAACCCTCCATTGTTAGTAAACTGGTTGTGGTTGAATGCCCTGTTAGAAAAGGCACCTTTGGAAAGCACAGGGAAGAGAGAAACCTGTTAGAAGTGGATTTTTATGTTATTTTCCTCGCTATGCATAATTTATAGGAAAATTATAGCAGCATATATTTATATTATATATATATATACAGACACACACACACACACACATATATATTCCTCCCTTCTCCCCAGAATTAGAGCAGAAGATTGGGTTTTGCTAACCACTAACCCGCTGTGATGCTGTACTTCCCGCCGATGCTGTGCCCTGGCCGGCGCAGGGCTGGCCAGCAGCAGGAGGCAATCATCTCTCAGCAGAGAAATACACGTCTCATGAAGCCAGCGGGCGTGGGGATCATTCTCTTAGCATTTTCTGGCATTTTTACCAGGTTTCTGGATAGATCAGGCTGATGGGAGTCAAAACGCAAGTAACCCGCCACTCCCAAAACCCACCAAAACCGAATGACAACAAAGAAACCCCAAACCAACCCCAGGTGGGTACCACGAGAGGAGGGAGCCCACGTGCTGTGAGAAGGGCTAGAATTAAGATCTCGTGACAGGGAAATCCCCAATCAGATTTTGTAAGCAGGAGCTTCAAAGGTGGGGGAGGCCAGGGTAGACTAGTACCAAAAAGGAATGCCTAACATTAAACCTGAATTTAATCCTGGTTTAAATGTTTGGAACCATCGGATTGAACATCTCTTGCTGGCTGTGTGTGTGTGTGTGCATATTCGTAATGTCAGGGCAGCACTTGCTTGTACTGGGGGCCCCGTTGCTCACGGGTGTCTTTCTGTGGATGAAAAGGTTTCAGAATGTGCAGACGTGGCTTTTGAAGCCACGTTTTGAAGCTTTTATAGGCAAATCTTTGATAAGTGTCTTTTGAAGATGGGGCCTTTCCTTCTATGATAATCTTAAGAAAAATAGAGAAGGAAAACTTAGTTTAGCCAACACTTACGGACTTTAAAAATACTGTTTCTACTTTGGATGTTGAAGGCCTTTAGTACCGCCCCATCACTGGGGCTCATCGCTAGAATCCGAACACTGCCAACAGAAAATCAAATTGCACCTTCCGTCCTATGTTCCTGCTTTCTCTTTAAGCACCTTTAGGTTTTGGGAGTCCTGATATGCAAAGTGTAACTTGTCAGTGATTGTTGTCCCATATGGGATTCTCTTTTACCGTGTTCTCAACAATGTCAGGAGTGTGGCCTGTTTTCTTTCAGAGTGTTCAGGTACTAAGTCCGATAAAAAAATGAAGTATTGTTAAAGTTTAGATTTTGGAAATTAGGTTGATTTTTTCTAGACCAAAAAATAAGTGGTTACGCTTTCTTTTTCCGTGACTGCTTTCTGTAACACCTCCAGGTTTGTGCCATTTAAATGCTTTTGAAATATGAAGAGAAATCAGAATGAGAAAAATTCTGAGCTGGATTTTCTTTTGGCACTCTAGTTTTTTGTACAAACGTTACACAGCTGTTTAAGCGGCCGTGAGGAAGCGGGATTTCAAAGGCGGAAGATACCCCAGAAGTTTGGGAGTAGAGAAAACGCTGTGGGTTAATTTTTTCCACTTCCCTACAGGAAAACCTTCTGAGGTCTAGACAGAGGACGTCAGTGCAGACGGCAGATTAGGCAGTCGTACAGTTGAATCTGTGTATACTTCTTTCTTCAGTTAAAGCCTCCCAGTAGCACGAGTTGTAGCAGTACCTAGATTCGTCACTCAAATCCAGACCTTGGGCCACCGTTAGCACTCCAGAGTTACACGGAGTTGTTAAGTTGTGTTGGTTTAGGCACAAGTCCATTAGAAAGCCTACTACTGAGCTGTGACTTAGTGGTCAGTATTGTTTCTTTTTCTCTGGGATATGCGATTGAAGGAGAAACACCTTCACTCTTTTAACTAATCGGTATAAAGGATAACACTTTAGGGCCAGGAGCGTAATTTCAGAAAAGGAGAGGGGAAAAATACGGACCCATTTCACTTTCCACTAGGAAAGTGCATAGTGATATTCAGAGGAGAAGGCACAACTGTTCCTACAAGCAATGAAAGTATGAAAAAACAAAAACAAAAGTGGTGTCATGTACCAAGACACGTTTTGTTGACACCACCTTTGTTGTGAACTGCAAATGCAGCTAACGTAGTTGTGTAAATGTGCCTTTACAGTATTGCCACTCATTAGGGATATTCTATGTAAGGTGCCTGTGGGGTGGAGGTTCTGCAGGCTTCAGCACTGGTTTAGTTGTAACTGGTTTGCGTGGATTTTAAAGGGAAGAGATGACATTAAAAAAAACCAGCATATGAAAAATGCAAATATTTGGGAGAAATGGCAAAGTGTGAATCCATGTGACAGCAGATTCCGTAGTGGAACTGAGCTAGCCCCATCTGTGCAAGCCGGCAGTTCACTAGATGTTACGAGCAACAGTGAGGACAGAGGTTTTTCAGGCTGGTGATGGCAGGTTCAACACATCCAGTGTTCCTGTCGATGTCAGTATTTTTCAGCCTGAGGGAAAATGCAGCCTGATGCAAACTGCATTAGGGTTGAGGCACTCAAATGGGAAGCATTTTTATAATCGGTCTGTTTTCATGGAATGAAAGGAGAAGACCCGCTGTGACATACTGTGATATATGTTGTTAATTGCTCGTCATAACAATTCTGTTTCTTCAGTAAGATCTCTTTTTTCCCTTACCTCCTCTCCCTATGAAATGATCTTGTCAATATGGAGAGAGCAACCCTGAATAATTTAATGAAAAATTGCTGTTGCCATGGCATAAAGAGAGTTCTGATTTTATATTGAAAGTATTTCTCAGTCTTCATTTGCATTCCCTGACTCTCTGAACAGCTATATCAGCTGTTAGGATTCAAACAATTAAAAATGCTCTATTATTGAGAAGAAATTAAAAGAAGTAATCAGCTTAACACAATTCCAGCTCAAAAAAACCCTTCCCTGGCAGCTCACGGGAAAAGCATATTTGTATGCTGTTAACATCCCAAATTGGCTTAAGTTAAAATACACCGGGGCAAGATTAAACTGAAGCAAAGACAGTGGAAAAAGAACGAGTGTTTTCTTTTCACAGTGAACAATGTGAAATTTCATCACTTTTTGTTGTTAGTATGTCATCCGAAAATACTATGCTGAAGCCTACTATGCAGGCTGTTGCAATCTCCTAAGTGAGACTCTTTGATATAAATTTCTTGGCATCTGCTGAATTCCCCTCTTTATTTGACTGAAATGTTTGTACCAGGCTTGTTCTTGTTCCATCTTCAGTGTTCGAACAAGAGAGAATTTTTTTTCCCCTCCTGTTTTTTTTTAATTCCTTGGGTTTGTGG
The DNA here is from genome assembly GCA_035590275.1 of Ibycter americanus. NCBI lineage: Eukaryota > Metazoa > Chordata > Aves > Falconiformes > Falconidae > Ibycter > Ibycter americanus. Next base: position 99,195,243 of record JAVJGI010000040.1, read on the forward strand.
GTGGGTGTAATAAAGTTTTATAATCCTGATGAACTGATAGTAACTGGGTTGAACGTAACACAAGAAGAGGCAGATGGTACCTACACCTTTGGTATGCCTAAGACACCTATTTCCACCGTTCAGCAGCCTCCGCTGTTATCACCTCGGTGTCTGCAGGATAGATGCTGCAGACCGCGCTGCAGCTCACCAGATGATGTTGTGGCACATGGGGTGGTGCCATCTGTCGTACAACCACCGAGAGCATTGGCCAGCTTTTGTGCCCCAGGTTAAAAAGCCTACAACCATAAAAGTTTGGCTCCTGCCCCTTTAGATATCCCGAGCCAAACTTCAGGGAAGTACAGCTGAGGGGTAAGAATTTGGGGGTCCATTTTATTTCCATCACTAAAGATTTTAGCCCAGCATACCAGGCACAGGCAAGAGATCCAGGCCTTCCTGGGATGCCCGACTTCAAAGCTTAAAGCCATGGAGGCTCTCTGCCCCACCTTGTGTGCTTTCTTCGGTGTGTTCTCCCTCCCTGCTCTCCAGTGTGCTAGTAATAGCCTTCTCCTCCCTCTTCCCTTCCCTTTCCAGAACATCCATCTCACTGTATATCTGACCCGCAACTGTTTTCCCATCTGTGGCTGAAATTTACCTCTAGAGGAAAGTCCAGTCACCGGCTTGGGCACTGAGCACTCCCAGGCACTCCTGAACTTTACGAGAAGCTGGTCGTGCCTGTGCTTTGTGGTCCGGGGCTGTCCCAAGTGAGATCACTGACCTTGGTTTGATGATTTCACGCCTGCGTGGGTGAGCCTCCAAACCACTGCTTTGAAAATGAAGCTCCTTCTGCACAGAAAGAGGCTTTTAACCCTTAGGATGTGGCATACCACATAGTGCCCGTATACCAGGCTTCACGTGGAAGTCCTAATGGTTTTTCAGCTTGGTGAGCTGTGTACCTCTGAATCTTACCCGGCTAGAAAAAGTAGAGGCAAAGCAGCTTTGAAGGAAAGGTCCTGTTGTTACTGTTCTCTTGTTCTGTCATCAATATATGGGATGTTGTCCCCCTCTATCTCTTTCTGCCCTGGAACTAAGAGTGAACTGTGCTCATTACAGCGTCATTACAGTCTGTAAGGTGGGTGGCCCGTAACTGCATCTCCAAAGCACTATTAAACCCTTGAATTGGAGTGTAGCCAGGCTAAAAGGCTTAACCAGTTCAAAGGCCAAGTGTGCTTACTTGCGAGGCAACGATGGTCCAAGATTAGTTTCTCATTTTCTGACTTCCCATTCATACTCCCCAGTTTGCCTCCCAGGATGTTAGGCCAGCCGATACACAGACTGGTGTTTTATCAGCTATTCAAGAGATGGCTTCACGGTACAAGGGATGGTCTCTTCCCCAGTGCAGGATGTCTTCTCAGGAAGGTCTGTCTGTGTACTTGGTGTAAGATTATTTTTCTAGCCTACAGCAGTCTTGAAGACTGAGGTTGTTTGCCTGGAAGTTTGGTTATTATTTGCTTTTTTTTATAGCCTGCTGTACATCGTGTGGGGCAGAGGAGGAGGAAAAGATGCAGGTGAAAGTCTTTTCATCTCTAATGTTTGATGTATAGTTAGTTTTGTTATTCTAACCTCCTGCATCCATCTTAGGGTTGATGAAGGGATGGAAAATAACTGTAGTAGTTTAATAAACCTCTCTGCCATACCCAGTCCATCTCTGAACTTCAAGATTCATGTGTGCATTCCTCTAGTGTCCAAAAATTTATTACTACTTCTGCTTCATATGCCCTAGTGACTGAGTCACTAGATGCTCATGATTGAATTCCTAGCGATTGATGTGGTCAAAAAAAAAAAAAAGCGCCCAACAAAATCCCACCACCTACCTGGAGAAACTGTGTTTCATTTCTATATGGAACATATCCCAGGCTTTTAACTCACTTTGGAAACCCAACTGTAACTTCTCGGGCACCCCAGTACACAATGGTAGCTGATGCTCGAGCTATTTTGTTATGCTGGCTCAGCATCATGCTGGGACCAAAACAGGTTCTTCATCAGTCATTTAAGAAAAATATTTTTTCTACTTACAGCTTCAAAACAGAGGTAGTTAAGTAAAATATTTTACTTGGGCTTGGTGAGTTACTGTCGAAATGTGTGACGAACTCTCAAGACATGGCTGATGTTTAATAAAGAATCTTCTCAATTTTTTGCTCTTATAGGAAATCTGTTCACTAGAAACGCTCATATTTAAGTGTGGCAGTATACGTAATGTCCTAGGCAGGGTCCAAAGGCTGCCCAAGAATGGCTGTACAATCAGGATTTCTCTTAGAGCCCTTGATTTCCTGTTTGGTCCAATAAAAACATAAGTATATAGACAGCTACAACTAATCAGTGCATGCATGCATGCGTCAGATCTATATCTTTTATAGACGTGTATCAGGGACGAGCATGAGTTTGGATTTTTGGTGCTGGCTAAAGAAATTAGACTTCCTTAGTGAATCAATTCCTTGGTGAAAGCAGTATTTTTGTAGAAGGCATTTTAAGTGGGATTATTGCTGTCCTTTGTAACGCTGACGAAATCTTCCCAGGAATTAGGTGACAATGTTTGTCAGTAAGAACACCCAAGTTGTGTCCAAGAGCTAAACTGACTTTTGATCTCTCAGAATTATCTTCTGAGAGCCCTTCTTGGTTACTTCTGCAAAACCAGATTTAAATTTATGTTCTGCCTCCAAAGCCCTTCCTACTTTCTGCTATATGAGTAAATAAAATGATTTTAGAGAGTTAAATCTCACCCTTTCGTAAGAACAAAAAAACCAAGTAGACTGTTGTGAGTGCTTGACCCTCCTTTTAGTCTTTTTTCCATTTCTCAGTGAAGCAAACAAAACCATGCGAATCTCAAATACTCATGGGAGGGGAGAAAGAGGGAGAGGCTGTTGCTTCTTTTTTTTTGGATCGAGGAGTAGTGCCCAGAGACGCTGAAGACTGAGAGGCTGCCATTGTGCACAAGCTGCACAGACATGTGAAAGAAGCAGTCTGTTGTTTTAATATTACTGTAATAAATTTGTGTATATGTTTGTTAAGTCTATAGTATGCTGCTGCAAAATTGTTGCTTGTCTCGCAGTGGCCTTCCAGGAAATGTGTTAGTACGTTTGCATCTCTTGTTCACATCGCTGAAGCTTAGAGCTGTTGCCTTATTAAGCAGGGGAACATGAGGATGAGTTTAGATTCATTTGGGAAGCTGACTCCGATATGCCTTCCTCCTGTTTGTCTGGTATCAGTTCTTGCTGACAGTGTTCTTGCTGCAAGGGAATTTCCCTTAGGAAG
>JAVJGI010000040.1:99198630-99210629 GCA_035590275.1 Ibycter americanus
AGACATGTGAAAGAAGCAGTCTGTTGTTTTAATATTACTGTAATAAATTTGTGTATATGTTTGTTAAGTCTATAGTACACTGCTACAAAATTGTTGCTTGTCTCGCAGTGGCCTTCCAGGAAATGTGTTAGTACGTTTGCATCTCTTGTTCACATCACTGAAGCTTAGAGCTGTTGCCTTATTAAGTAGGGGAACATGAGGATGAGTTTAGATTCATTTGGGAAGCTGACTCCAATATGCCTTCCTCCTGTTTGTCTGGTATCAGTTCTTGCTGACAGTGTTCTTGCTGCAAGGGAATTTCCCTTAGGAAGTAAGTGTTTTATTGGACTAGCGCTTCTCTGAAGTATATAGAGAAGAAAATAACACCAGGAACATCAGGCAGGAAAAAATAAAGAGCTCCAGCAGGTATCCCTAAATATTGTCACATGTTGTGTAATACAGGGAATAATAAAAAGTAGTGATTATAGCGAAACACTTTTGAGATATGTTTTTGTTATCCACAAAGCCAGTATTATATCTGAACAAAAGGCCCTCGCATACAACATCAGTTTTGTATTTGTACCTTTTATACGAGAGCGCCAAATTTCATAGCTGGGTGATGTAGAGGTATGGTAACCAGCTGCTTAAATATTTAAATAATGAAAAGCTGTGGATAACATGGCGAGCAATGTTCATATACTATAGGAGAAGTAGTATAAATGGGATAAACAACAATCTGGGTTGCTGGCCTTTCTAAATTCAGGGACTGAAATGCATCATTAAGGATGGCTGAGAGGACGTACGGGGAAAGGCACAGACAGCCCAAGGAAGCAGATGGAGTCCAAAGGTTTTGAATGGAGCTCATCTATGAGCAGGGGAAGAAGGTGGGAGGGAATTGTCTCTCCTTATTGCCTGTTCTTAACAGTCGGAATCTGAAGCAGGAGACCTCAGGTACCCTTCCAACACCAACCCTCAGCATCTCACTACAACAAGACTGTGGCTCAACAGCTATGGTAGAGCCTGACACTCCTAATGGGGGAGGCTTCAGACCTGAACTGCTTGAGTTCATGTCTGCTGGGCTGACAGCTGGAACTGTAACAGGGAGTCAAAAATTGGAGAGAGAATAAAGAAAAATGGGATCATGTCCACCTAGAAGTGAGATTCAAACACGGAAAAAGCTGACTCTGGAGCTACAGCCAGCCTCTATTCACTGTGGATGCTTATTGCTGTATTCGATCCCACATTATAATTAGCAAATGAAGCATCAAATGATGAACATTTTGATTTCGTTTGCAAACATATATATAAACAAGATGATGTCTCGTCAGTGCAAAATACAAAGGCTTAACAAATTGTGTAATTATACATTTCCTGCAGATTTTCTGCTACTTTTCGTATAGTATTTGAACATTGCTCGCCATGTTATCAACAGCTTTTCTTTATTTAAATATTTAAGCAGCTGATTACCATACTTATGCATTACACAAATATGAAATTTGGTGCTCTCATATGAAAGGTGCAAATACAAAATTGACGTTGCATGTGAGGGCCTTTTGTTCAAATATAATGAACAGGGATGCAAAGAGAAGGAAATACTCATTTTTTTCATTGTCTTACCTCCTTGAAAGTCCATTTAAAATTCTGTTTGTAACACGGGAGTGCTACACTTTTTCCTTCTGTCCCCAAGTTGCCTGTCATCTGCTCACTAACCTTTTGATGTAACGAGCCTGGCGATTTTTCTTCTTGTTGTTTTCGGTGGGGAGGCTCCAGTAGTCCTGGAAATGAAGGTACCCGTGTTAATCAGAATGTGACTCTGAGCAATTATCCAAATTCCTGGACTGCTGTGGCACGTTTGGTTCAACTTGTGCCTTCGTAAGCAAAAGTACAGTTACTTTAGCTGGACAATCCAATGCAGGGGGGAGGCGAGCGTGAGCTTTCTGTTATTTTATTAACACGCTCTCAGTTTAGGTCCTTGGGAAACCTCTGACCAGTATTTGTTTGAAGATGTCTCTGTCCAGGATAATATTATGATTAGAATCAACGGCAGCAGAAAGAAAAGAAAAAAAAAAAAGGTTTTCTACTGAAACAAAGTGAAGGATGCTTTTTATTTCCCCAGCCTAAAAAATCTCTGGAAGAGTAACCCAAGACAGGAATTGGCAAGTACTTATTATGCCCTCTGCCAAATAATGGCTAGAGATCTAGCAAATCTAGTTATTAAATGAGCTGAGCAGGAAGAGCCTGTTTGAAACTGCTTAGAAGTACTAGCACTGTGCTGGGCAGAGGACGAAAGACGCAGGGATTATGAACTGCAGTCACTGAGGCCTCACGTCAGCCGAGTAGGATCAGAGTCAACGATGGGCAGAGTGGTGCGGGAGGAGCAGGAGAGGGGGGATGAGTGTCGTTGAGGCTCGTGTGCTGCTCTTGGCACTCGACCTGCTCTTGTTACTTTGCTTGGCTTTTAGCTGATAAATAAAACATGGAGTAGTGTCTAGAAACACAGACAGAGGAGAGTTCAACTACTGCCTAACTGCTGCGTGGTGCAGTTGCCGCGTAAGAACTCTCTTTTGGGAATTAAGATGGGAACTGGTGGCATGTTGCAGACTGGGACCAGCAGTAATGCTGTACAGGAATAGGCCGTGAATAGAGCAGCTGAGGGAAGTATAAAGGCGTTATTCCTAGGCAAATCCAGGGAATGACATTTAGGCAGTCCAGAGAGTCTGCACTGTAGTTGAACTGGCACCAGTTGCTAGAGCAGATTGCATAAGTGACCCAAAAGGGATGGCAGAGAATAGCTTTCCAGCTCCCAAGAGCAGAGGGATCCTATTCAGGGAAGCTGCCTCAGCTGTCAGGGTAGTTCTTCTTCCATGTCAGTGGACTGAAAAATATCTCTATTTTTCCCTTTGCAACCAAAAGCAAAAGCCAGCTTCTGAAAGACTATTTTAAAAGTAGAAGAGCTTCAGGCTTCTGAGGGCTTAGTCTTCCAAAATTTTAATGACGGCTCATAAAAGCTAGTATCCTGCAAAGAGACGCTGTACGATTTCTGTCTTGCATCCTTCTAAAAGGTGAGTGCTGGCTCGACATGGAGGATAATTCACTTGCTATTTTAAAGCTGGGGAAGGTGCAACTTCATTTAATTCTGTAACTGTATGATGTCTCTGTTTCACTGCTGGGGATGAAGTGCTGCTGCTTCATACCAAAAGCCAGTCTGGATGCAATGGACAGAAGGCTTTCCAGGAGCAGCGTGGCTATGCTGCTCTGGGTGGGTGTGCCGCAGCTTCCCCCCCAGGGTCTTTCCAGAGGGATGTTGGCTTTGTGGCAGTGTGCGTGGCAAAGGGACTGAGCTCTGCTGTGGCTTGAAGAAAACAAGGGAGAGCAGCAGCTTGTATTCTTTAGGGTTTCTGGGGCAGTAGACTGGGAGAAGTCTCCCGTATCTTTGTACAGCCTGCCTTGGCTTCCCTTTCTTGCCCGGCAAAGGAGGGCCTCCGTGTGCTTGGGGCTTGACTCCGAGCTCAGAGGCAGCCTTTGCGAATGGCTTTCAAATGGTAGCCAAAAATATTAGTCTGTGCATGTGTATGTGGAGGCGTGGGGGAGGGAGCGCTGCTCCCTTCTGCAGTCGCACAGAACAAGCCACAATCTGGCGTGCATTTGGTTATTAATAGCTAGAATATGGAAGTAGGGCAAATATCCATCCTGATTTATCCTGACCTGAATAATCCATATAGTCTTCAGGCCATAGACTAGTGATTCTGTCTCTAGCTGTCACATTCCTGAATTTTAGGAAGTGATATCTGTGACCATTTCGTGTCATGATGATCAATGTCACATTAAAGAGAGAAGCCCGCAGGCAGGAGCGTGAGCTGTGTGAGCGCTGCTTGCTTAGGGAAGCACTGGGGTGGGGATCCTGCTGGCTGTCGCTCCACGCTGAGAGACCACCAGACAAAAGATCCCGAGGGAGAGGTCACCCTGGCCTGGGGCTGCTCTGCTGGGAAGGAGGGAGCATGAAAGATGCTCTAAGAGGCAGGCCACGGGCGGAGGAGAAGAGGCAAAGAGCTGTGAAGCAGCACGGAAGGAGGCAGGAGGTTTGATTCAGCGGTGGGGAGGGGAGAGAAAAGGAGGTGTGCAGAACCCCGTATCCCTATGGTTAACCATTCCCAGGCAGGATCAGGGTGTTTGGCAGGAGTGCAAACCAATACAGGAATATTGGGCTGTTGAGATTCCAGGAATTAAAATTAAAACAGAGACTCAGGAAAGGCTCCGTGGTGTTACTGGAAGTTGGGCTTTTTTTCCCCTTTTGGTTTCTAAAAATCGTGAATACATTGAATCCCATCTTTTTATTCTCCTCCCAGTTTGCAACATGGTGTTTTTCACACCTATTTTGAAATCACAGCGACTTTTTGGACCAAATGTGCAGATTTGCCGTTGTGGCCTACTTAACATGCCTAGCATATGAAGAGAGACAAAGAAGAGGGCATTAACTGTGATAAATTCAGAAAAAAGATGCCTGGGACACAAATCAGAAGTCCTCATTTGGTCAGGTTTCCCGCTGACTTCCACACGAACTGGCAAGATGCTGGAGTAGAGCATGCAAGCTGGAAGAATAGGGTGCACATTTGCATCCTGCTATTGTTCTGAGTGTTATTCTGGTAACAATTTTCTTTTTCTGGATGGGCACACAAAAAAGCAATAAATATTACTGCTGATTGCGTTTTAGAAACTGCAGGCATTAGTTGGAATGTAGGCCTATTTACTAGGGGTAGAACGAGTATATAGGGAAACAAATCCTTGCCCAGAAGTATTTAAAGCCTAATATTAAATCAAGACACAATGTAAGAAACAAGACTAGCATGAAATGAAGATGGCTGTGCTAACAGTCTGCTGCTATTTAAGCCAGCTAATGAACAATTTGATAGCTTCAAAGCATCTAGCATTTTGTGCATGTTGTGATATGTTTCCATTCCGCTAGAACGCAGAGAAGTAAATACAAGAGTGGTTTCTACCAGGCTGATTTCTGGAGTCGCAGTGTTCGAGTTATACCCAGGGTGGGTGAGTCTGTTTGTAAACACTGAGTTTCAGTGTGTCAGTGCTTTTCTTGGGTCTTTAAATGTCGGTATGAACGCTCACCGGTAGCTTTCCACGCTGCAGTTGAGTAGCCATGGTTAGATGTCTCCTCCTTGTGCCTCCCTTCCCAAGCCACAGCAGATGAGGAAACACCGCAGGTCCCCTGGCTCTTCCCTCCCGATTTCACACTCTTCCTCGCCAGACACAAGCCTCTCTTCACCCTCCCCTCGCAGAAAGCTCTTGGCTGGAACGAATGCAGCGCAGCAAGGCAAAGGTGCCAACAGCCTTCTCGGTGCTTCGGCAGAGAGGCTGGGGCGGCTCCCCCGAGCTACCAGAGAGCCGAGGCTCCGGGCAGCCCCGGCCACCACCTCGCCCGGGAGCAGCGGGCAGCCACGGCAGCGCTCCCTCTCCTCTCCCGGCCAGCAAAGCCACAGGGCTCCCAGCCCTGAGCCGGCCGGGGAGGCTGAGATTCCCACAAGTGGGGAAGAGAGAGCATGCCGGGATTTTCCTGTTTGCTTTTTCAAGGCAGATGCCGGCTGTCCGGGTGTTGCTGTGTTTCTGATGGGAAGCGTGCACCAGCGCTCGGGGCTCTGCGGCTTGGGCTTGTGGCGTTTGTGAGCCTTGTTTGTCAGCGGTAAGTTATTCTTGTCAGATTTCCAAGTAAACAGCAGACAGATACCCCTTTGAGCTGTTAGAGTTTGCCAAGAAAACTGTCTGAACTTTGAAATTTCGCCTTTTATTTGCTGCCTTCCTGACCCTGCCTCCGCCGACAGCAGGTCCCTCTTGTCAGGGGAATGTCCTCCAGGCACAACACAGGGAAATGGAGGAGGGGAATTTTCACCTCCCGAAATCCTGTTTGGCAAGACGAGGATGTCTGGGCCTGAGAGGGACTGCAGCAGGCAGCTCGGTGCAGCTAGGACTCGTCGATGAGAGTCTCCTCAAACTGAACAAGATCATTTCTCTGGAGAGAGGGGGCAGGGTCGGAGCGTGCGCCTGGCAGCAGCCGCTCGGTTGATGGGCGATAGCTCATTAAGCTGTCACAGCTCTATGGTAACAGCGTGCGTGGCATCCACATCTAAAGCAAACACGCAGGCTTTGATCAAGTTTGCTCTTATTCTACTAGCGAGTTTCAGCCCAGCCTGGGCTCCTCAGGAGCTGGGGACTTTGCAGAATTAGCTCTGCCCCTGCCCCTACAGGGATGCTTTCAGCAGTTCCCTTCTTGCTGTGCCCAGTCCCTATCCAGGGCTAATGTGGACGGTCAGCTTCGCCATCCTCAGAAGCTCTGTGCAGGCAGAAGCCTGGGTTTAAGTTGCCTTCTCTACCATGACCACCTAAACGAGGGTCTCGGAGCCCTACCCCGGTGCCGTATGCACCCAAGTACGCAGCGAGGCCCCTCTGGTCTCTGGAAGGAGCAGGCTTTGAACAACTTCTGTTGAGTTATTTTTGCACGATCCATACATGTCTTGGACTTACGTGGAGTCTGTTTATGACTGGGATAAAACATAACAAATGCTAAAGTATCTGGTACATCTGCTTTTTTTCCCCTTTAAGATGTGAAATAAATTGCATAACGCTAACAGTCTGAATTCTGGAGTAAGGAGCATTAGCCACACTCCAGAACGTGTCACCTTTTCTCTTTGTGAAATGAACAACTGGAAATGGTGATTGAAGACAGTTTCATATCAGTATGCTTGAGACACTGCAAGCAAGGTATTTATTAATTACAAAATATAACTGTTCAGTTTTGGTCTTTGGAAGGGGAGAGGACTTCTGGCCTTTAGGCATTTCTTTGGGGAAGAAATGATCCAGCCCTAGTGAATCAATGGGTTTTCTTCCATTGACTTTATACATTTTGGCTAGTGTCCAATCTGACCTCCCTCAGCTTCTGTCTGGGTGTTTGAACAGTTAGATCATCTTTGGCAGCTAGTAATATATTTTTGATAATTTTTTTTAATATACCAAAACGAATATCAGTGTTCAGCAGGTTATCAAAACACAAGCTTACGTTACTGCAAAGAAGGCGCTGCTGTTTGCTTTTCTGAGCCCCGTCCTGCATTTCTTCTCCTCTTGGGGAACAGCATGGTAAACGAAGGAGGGGAACAGTGGCACGGTTCAAATACATCCTGTGAGCAGGTCTGTCAATACAGATGTTTTAGGAAACAATCTTTGTGAAGGATCTGTTTCACACAGGCTTCCCAAGTGTTGCAGCGGGTTGCATCTTTTATACACCATGCAGGTCAAATCCTTAATAAAAGCGCCATTTTTCTTGTAATTTGTAAAACATATAACTTCTTCCCCCAACAAATGCTTTCCCTTTTTCCTGCGACCCCCTTCATCCAGGTGCGTGAGGTCTCTGTGCCGCAGAGGTCTTCTGCTCATGGGGCAATTCCTAGTGGATTCCAGTGAGACCTTGGGTCTGGTGCTGTCCATCCCCTGCCCCGGCCGGTGGCCTGAGAAGGTGACCGTGTGAGGAGGTCAGTCTGCAAGCCAAGGTCTGTAAGCGGTGGTTGGAGCTGCAGTTACAGGCTTTGGTGTGGTTCCTGGAAGCGGGACTGAGCCAGCCTAAAGGGTGTGCTGAGCTGAACGCATCCCCGTTCCCTGTCCTAACATATAGCGCGTACCATGCTGACAGTCATTTGTTTTTAGGGTAGGTAATCACCGATATGTTCTTTTAAGTGAGATTCATAGATGCTGATTACATTTACTGCATAAATTACTTCATTATTAAAATCAGGTCATTTGAGCCCCAAAACCATTAACATGCAAACTATTAGCATAATTTCATAAGCTAATAAATCAAGCACAGGAAAAGAATTAAGCGGTTCCTAGTGATAAGTGTTTCTTCAGAGATTAAGAAACACAATTTTCTTATGCATATATTAACATTTTAAAAGTGAATTCATGCAAAAGCAATTTTTCTGCATATATAAAACTTATGTTTAATAATCTTTATACTCAGCCTCCAGAGCTGTTTCAAAATTAATGTGGCGGGGGGCGGGGGGGGGGTTCTCTCTCAAATCACTGTGCAGGAATTTGACGTTGAACCAGCTAGCCTGTTTTGAGATACTCTACCTGTAAAATTCTTTATGTCTTATTTAAACAGTGAAAGTTAACGAATAAAACAAGCCAAGATATGATCTAGAAGAAAAATAGCTTCGGTTCATCTTAGATAATGAGCTGTTCATCCAAGGTAAATTTCGTATTCTTAATCTTAAGCAGTACCAATGAAATTGTAATTATCTCCATAATTGCAATCTAGAACTGTAGTTGTCATCTTATTAAAGTGGTGCATTAAAATTGATTTAATTCCCATTTCTTATGTAATAAAATGTAATATTGGCCAGAATAATGCAGAGGTAGGCTCTTCTATTCACTTTACTGACTAGATTTAAAATAATACAGTAATACAAATGTAATTATTTGGATACACAGAAGTTGCAGGGAAACAAAGAAAATTCCAATGTAAATGAAACTGTAATAAGTAACAGATGACAATGGCCAGGAATTTTACTATGTTACCAGACATCCGTGATTTATTTATGTTTAGCTGGGTTTGTTTTCCAGCTCCTAACCTACTGTTTTGGTTTGTTTAGTGTATTGTTTTTTTCAGTATGAGGCACCCAATGATTTGCTCCAAGGAATAAGAGAAGATTATGTTTTTGGAATGGTGCTCACCATGCTGGTGAAGCATTTGGTTCCTACAGCAATACCACAGTCTCTTTCTTTTCTAGCCCACATGTGAAAAAACACTCCGATAGCTTTTAGCAATTGCTTCTGCTTGCTGCTGTTTAATGACTGGCTTGGCTGAGACACCACCACACCGAGAACCGCCCCTTTGGCGAGGCTTGGCTTGCTGCTGGCCATCTCCCTGCACCACTTCACCCCAGGGCCAGACAAGGACAACCGCTGGTGCAAGGGAGGTGGTGACAACGTACAAGAGCGGACACCCCTCATCATGGCAGCTGATTGCTATGTCAGCTTTGCTGCAGCTTGAAGCCACAGCCTCAGCCACAAGAGAGCCTGAGTCCTGAGTCAAGCACAGTGGTAGTGCTCACCCAAGCACAACTGAAGTAGCAGGACAGCCAGCAAAGAGCCTGTGCAGAAGAGAAGGCAAAAAGGGGACGTGTTATGGTCACTCCTGTTATAGTGGGGTAGCTCATGTGGTGCCTGGATTGGACCTGTGGCTCAGAAGGCCAAGTATTAATCACCTTAATTAAAACAAACCCAAGGAAACAGCAGAGCGCTGTCGATGTGCAGCTTTCCATGTCTGGTGTCCAAACTATTCTTGTTCTGTGTTCCTTCCTCGCCTTTTTGCCCATCAGGAGTACAGGGATCTTGTAAATCCCCCAGATTCTTAGTGTTCTCCTTGCCTTTCCCCTGTTGGAGGATTCGGTGCCCCATTCCTCGGTTATGGACTCTTTCACATTCTTCGTTTCAAAGCAGATATTGAATTACTGCTACTCTTGGCAGGTCCTTAGCTTGTTTGGAGGCTGCGTGTGCTATTGTACATGCATAAATAATTTTTTGAGGATTCTCCTGGGCTGTTTCACTTATGTCTTCAGAAGAGTTTATCAAAACTCCATTCCAGGTCATAAACTCATTTTTCAATGTTTGTGTAATTAATTGCACAGAGGAGATGCTGTATCTAGCACAGAGCAGGTGACAACACCCACGTGAAATTGCATTTATGAGACTTTTCTAATCAAAATGTGAGTAATCGCAGTAGAATGGTTATGGAGTATTTGGCAGTGTTGCTCTCCGTATTGCTGAAGGTGAATATTAAAATGGAGATTTGAAATCTCGTCTGGACAAATTGGCATGATTTGGGAGCTTTTACAACATAACAGTCCCACTTGAAGACAAATGGAGGCTACTGTGCAAACGCAAAACCTGACTTGATTGCTTTGTTCATATATAGTAGAATCCCCTTGAAGTCAAAGGCAGATTACTCACCTGAATAAAATTTCTGGGTCAGGTTCCACATTTGCATGAATGAATATGTGTGAAAAGAAGAATTTGAATTTCCAGGATTCTGTTATAATTCTTCTCAGGTAACGCTGCTGTCTTCCCTTTTAAAATGCTAACGATTCCTTTTAAAGTGGAACAGCCCATGTGAAGTACTTCACTTAGCCAGGCAGCGTCCTGATTTTCAGCAGTGTGCGGAGAGGAGGGTTCCTCCAGGCAGTGCTTGGCGCTCCTACCCCAGGCTTCTGCTCTCACAGCCTCTTGCAGGACTCCGTTCCGCTCCACATGCTGGAAGGGAAACCTCAGGAGACATTTAGCAGGCAAAGTGAAGGCATCTGCCCAGGTTCAATGACTGTTCTCCCAAGAGAACAACAGAGAAACTCATTTGAACCACAGAGTTTATATTTCAGTGTTGGGTTTTTTTCACTGCCGCTGCTCATACCACCATCTTTTCTCTTTCAAACTCTTCATCTTCTTTCTCCGTAAGCTGCGACCCCCTGATAAAATGGTCAATTCAGCTCAAAAGTAATTTCTGTTTCTGATACACCTGTTTATCAAGGCTCACTGAGCCGTGGAAAAGGATGTTTAAAAAATCAGTCTTTGAAATTACGTTATTCGTTACGTAAGAAGTGTGTCCGTTCACTAATCTGACCACTTCCAACCTTCTGCTAGCACCTTGTATACACTTTCTGGCTCATGGAGGAAGAAAATGGAGACAAGTGGACTGTGTTGCCTGTGCCTGGCAATTACAGTGGACATGGGTGGCAGGAGGATGAACAAAAGTTCAGATCCATCTCTAATGGGTTCCCATAATACGAAAAACTGCTTTCTATGAGAGTGCGTGTAGGGCTGCGCTTCACACACACAGTTCCGAGCCAGGAAGAGCCTGGCTGAGGCAGCTGGTCGTGATGTACACGGTTTTCTCCCTGCACATCTGCAGCGTGCTACCGTGTACCTCTGTAACCCATCCCAGGGAACACGCCTGTCCTCCGTGGCTGCCTCTCCAGCACCGCCAGCCCAAGGGAGACAGGCTGTCATCCTGCTCCTTCCTCCCTAGCATGCCTGCAGCTGTATGGGTGGGAATATTCTCCGACGTTTGGGAAAGAATGCTGAGAAATCAGCATTTCTGCTCTGGGGTACCTATAACCCTAACAAACCCAACAGCTCTCCTCCTTCCCCAGGAATCCAAAATGCTTCTGGAAATCCTGAGCTATTGCAGATTTTCTTCCAGGAAAATTGTATTGTCACCAAGACATTTCTCATGGCAAGAATGGCTGCTGTTTCCATTTGGAGGGCTTTTGGTTAGTTTTTTGGGTTTGTTTCCTTTTTTTTTTTTAAAGGTCTCTGTCTACAGTACAAAACAAATGCTGCGTTATTTTCCTCCAGCACAGAAAATTCGAGTGAGGAGGGAACACTGTATAAGCAGCAGTGCGGCACTTTTCCCCTGAGCTGTTCAAAAGTAGGCTCACTCTTCAGAACTAATACTGCAGTTTGCCTTTGTTTTAACATGCTCCCGGTTAGCTACCACATACAGCATTTTAGTTAGAAGTAAGTAGCTTTAGATGGTTGAGCTGGAAACTGAACCATCCATTAGAGGTTCTGCCAGAAGAGGCGGCACTTCCAAAGGCCATTGGGAGCCCTGTGACAATCTCTGTGGTTATTTCAGTAACGTGCTTTGTTACCAAATCCGCTCATTGAACTAGCTACCCAGCTCAACCATTGCTCCGTTTCTGAACTGGCATATATTTCTATAAGAACAAAACAGATGCATAGTACCTGTTGCTTTAAAAAAAACAAAACAAAACAAAACACAAACACCAAGATATGTGAAAGTGTTTGCTGAGAACCAAAGCCTTTGTGTCAGAAAAGAGTTCAAAAAAACTAGGATACACATAGTACTCTTTCTTTGCCATAAGTTCCCTGTAGAGGGTTAATTAACATTGATAATATACAGTTGTGGGCTTGCCTCTGGGACGGTGGGTTGGCTGATGTGGATA
>JAVJGI010000040.1:99210729-99239476 GCA_035590275.1 Ibycter americanus
GAGAGGCTGGCTGGAGGAGAAGCCAGGAACCTGGATGCAGCAGAGGCAAGAAGCAGGGTGGACTGGCCTGAAGAGGAAGAAGGAGCAACAGCACAGACAGTAGATGAACTTTTGGAACCTTGTGTGGGACTGATGGTGGTACAGGATGATAAAAGCCTTGTTGCAGCTTATTAGTTTTGCTGTGCTGCGACAGTTCTCTGCTGCAAATTTGAAATGACAGTATGGAAGGTGCCTGCTGATGATATCTGCTGTGATGTAAATAGCCTTGGATTATCAAAACCTGAGCCTGATGCATTGTGTTAACTCCATTTTCATTTTGGGGAGTGTATGAACTATTGAAGAACAAGAACCAGCTCACACAAATGGTTCTCCCTTAGTTACATATCAAGAGTCATGTATCTTCTTCATTTTCTCACATGACCTTAAATGGGGCAATAAACTTTAAATTTTTACGCATGTATTTGAACTTTTCAGTGAGGAGGGGTCTAAAATCTAAAAATAACTGAAAAATTATGAGACTAAGAACACCAGGGGGGTTTAAGGTTAATTCTATTTAAATAGAATTCAGATGCTTACTTGAGATCTTGAGAATTTCTGTAAAAAAGTGTGCAAAACAGTATGAATCAATATTTTTAAGATACCACAATAATCTACTTGTGATTTATTTGTTGTTCTGTGAACCACTCACTGCGGGTGGTGGAAAACCTTTTTCCTTTATATTGCAGATGACCTGTGGTTCCGGGCTCTTCCTCAAGAAAAAAAAATCTAAGGGGTTATTAATCAAATTGGAAGATTTTAAGGTAGACTGCAACGGACAAAGAGAATTGCTCCACCAGGGCCAGAAATTGAGCCCGCAGGAATTAGCTGAATGGCTGTAATATGTGCCCCATAGAAACTGGCGGCGTTGATTATTTTTCATTTTTAGGTGGTGTATGTTAGCTCACCTTTATTTACCCATCCATCATGAACACTGTAGAGGAGAATTGTGCATGGTCGTATATATTTAGGAGATTCTCCTCCACTGTAGAGGAGAATTGTGCATGGTCGTATATATTTAGGAGATTCTGGAAGTATGATTTGCTTTCAGAAATGAGCCTCCAAAACTTATATAAAAATCCATCTGTGGCTTGTATTTCAAATAAACAGGTCCTTTGAAAATACTGTTAACGCTGCAGAGTGTTTCTAAACTTACTGATGCTTACCATTAGCTCATTTGTTAGCGTGCCATCCTCTGGTTTCAGCTGGCTCTCTGGGCATTTGGAACCCATTTCTGAACCAGAGGACTTCCTGCTGACTTTCCCAATACCCCTGGGATATTCCAGGGGTGTCATCCAGAGTGCAAATGTGGTCATGTCTTGGTGCTGCACCTTGGCTGGGCGCTGCCTGACCCCAGTCACTGAACTGGTTCAGGGTGCTAAGCCAGCAGGAGTCTGACCCCGCAGAGAGAGACCGGGTGGTTTTCTGGTAGGTGACCATGTAGAAATGTCTTGATGCCAAGTGTTGAAGGTGATGCAAAGATAAAGGTGGGACAGCTCGACGAGGAGCGAGCTGGCTTGTCACCCGAAGGCGGACATGAAGCTGCAGCCCTGTAGAAGTAGCTACTGTGTGGCTTTCCACACCCAGCTTAGACATGTACTGCTGGTGATAAGAACCTCATGCTGTCTGTTGAGAAACCCATTTATCGGCACGGGGTATCAGCTTTGAAAGACTGAATGCTTAAATGAAAATATAAAATCTGTGCATTATCATGACAGAGTCTTATCTTGTACTACAGGCAAACATTACTGCAACATAGAACTACGTTTTAGGAAATCTGAAGAGATGATAGAGTGACAAGCTTATTATAACTGACATGGGTATGTAGTTTTACACTTCTGCTTACATAAACTTTGTTGAAGTGGACCGACATCAGCTATGTTTCTTTACTAGTATGACATGTCCTTTCCTTCTCCTTGAGTCTTGCACATGGAGAACTGCAGCACTGAACATGAAACATTTCTTTCCAGGCAGTTCTAAATAAGGACAGCCAAGAAAGTTAAGGCAAATCAAGTTAGGGATGCGAATCCAACTTCCATAAATTAAAGTACATTAAAAGGCTTCTGTGTGGTTTAGTTCCTTCAGGTGTAGTGCAGCTGTAACTTGCTCAAGGACTGAGCTCGCTTCTTGTTATTGATTGCTCTTAAGTTTAATGAACTTTAGAAAAACCCCAAGAGTGAGATAAAAAAGATTGAAACGTGTGTCTATTCTAATGAAACACTTAAGGGAAGAGGAGACTGTCTTACCGAATGACTTACCCAGGTATAGTTTGGAAGTATACAGCACTGCTGAAGTCAGGTCTCCTGCTGCAGTTGATGGAACTCCTAACAACGGCGCTTGCCTGAAAAGTATCTTGGGAGCTGTATTCCATGTGAAAACCATGGACAAATCAGGGAAGATACTTCCAATGTAAGTAAACATGTATTTTAAATCATTTTATTAATGTTTTACTGATATTTATTAATATTTTATCTTTGAGAAGAGAAGGCTTGGGGGGGATCTTATCCGTGTGTATAAATACCTGACAGGAGGGAGCAAAGAAGGCAGAGCCAGGCTCTTCTGCTGGTATCCAGGGAAGGGATAAGAGGCAATGGGCACAAATTGAAAAGAAGAAAATTCCATTTAAACAGAAGAAGAAACTTTTTTCCCAGGTCAAACACTGGAACAGGTTACCCAGAGAGTTGTGGAGTCTGTGTCTTTGGAGATAATTCAAAATACAGCTGGGCATGGACCCTGCTTTGAGTGGGGGCTTGGACCTGCTGAGTTCCAGAGGTCCCTTCCTACCTCAGCCTTCTGTGGTTCTGTGCAGGCAAATTGTTGTTAGCAATCTGCTCGTGAAAAGATATGAGCAAAGTTTCGACCTCTAAAATTTCCTCTGACATCATCGTGTTTACAGAACTGAATACACTAAGATGGGGTTTTAATTATTGAATTATTCTTTCTGTAATACAGTGAAAAGGGTTGATTCAAATGCAAGCGATCTTTTTGAATAGCAATGGGAAATTAAAATGTTATGGCAGCAATTCCTTTGTAGAATTCAGGTTCATTTGTCAGTGATCTGGACAATGATTTTATCTTGGTCTGAAAGAAACATTCTCTCCAGATCTTCACTGATTTTTCATTTTGGATGATTTATGACATATTCCTTTTGACAATACTTACTCTCGTCTTTTTTCACCCCCATTGCTAGTTCCAGTATACTGTAATATGTTAAAAATGGAATATAACCAGAAATGACTTCAGCATTTTCAGTAGTCTTAGCATTTTGCCCAAACCGACTTGTTTGACATCTCTGTTCAAATTTGCTGTCATGCTAAATAATCCAGATGTTCAAACACCAGCTTAAGAAGAGCTGTATCCACTTAATGGAAGCATGCAAAGATCCAGAACACTGGAAAGCAGCAGAACTTCTCCTAATTTTGTCTACCGTCTATATTTATCGCTGCTCATCCATCTATGTGCCTTTCCTCCCACCCCAGCTGCCACCACGCAGATGGCATTCCCCGCAAAATAAACAGTTCGGATTCAGTATGCTATTTGTTGTCTGAAAGTGTTAGCAGATGACAGGGAGAAGGGAGGAAGAGGAGGGCTGGCTCCACGTTTTTCAGGCCAAGTTTTGCCCTGAATTCTACTCAGTCACCGCAGACTGGTGCTGGGGATTACCAGCGGGGAAGGGAGCGAGAAAGGGTTTGATACTGCACAGACAGTGGGACCTTTGATAGGTTTTGAGGCTTGCTGGATTTCAGTTTCCATACTATGCAGTTATTTACTTCTAACTCTATAACAGCTTTAATTTATTAAAGGGCTGGGGAAAAAAAAGGGTTTGTTTGCCCTAGAAATCAAGTGAAAACAATGAGGAGAAAGAAGGCCTCCCTGCAAAGTCATTGCTATTAAACCCAGACACAAAGTGGAACATTTGCAGTGTCTGTGAACAGATGTCTAATAGCAAGCAAACAAAACAATTATTCTGAAGACATGATTTATTTCTGGTTTATTTTTTAAATGCCTTTTATTCAGCCCTTTCACATTAGTCGTTTCTATATGCTTTAGTGTTGTATACTGGCCCGAGTGTTACTGAAAAAAGGTGATGGCTTAGGGTTTGATACAAGAAAAGAGGAAAGGAGAGAGATGGTGACTTTTAGGCGAAAGAATCATGTAGCCACAGGTGTCCAGCATTTGCCTTCAGGAATTCAACTTTCAGATGCCATTAACTATGTTAAACTTTCATTCTGGGGGCTGAAATCTCCAAAACTACTGTGTGCCTCAAAGTGAAAAGTTTCAGATCAAACTAGTTGGTTGAACACAGCTCAGGGAAAAGGTTGCTGCTTCTGAGATCTTAAAAATATTTTTTGCAAGCGTTTTGCTGAGGAGCCATAGTAGCTCTGTGTGTTGCAACGAGGACTTGGTATGTGGGCACATGTGACAGCAGGAGGTTTTTTGGCTGCCTGGTGCAAATTCATTCAAAATACCACTCAGAGTACAGGCTTCTCAAAAATACCGGTTCATAGACACGCAGGAGAGTTCTTGCTGCCCTGCTGTGGTGGGCACACTGGGGTATCCACTCCAGGGGCAGGCAGGTGTCCTTCTCCGTGGCTCCAGCCTGGGCACTTGCAGCACGTATTAGCCCAGTTGCTTGGTACTGCTCCCATATCTCAGACCTCATGGCTCATTATCCAAATGAAGCCCTTTTTCAATGAAAATTCAGGGAAGCGGTGCCATTCACTAGCAATGCCACCTTAACAGCCCCCAGCTGTTTATTCCCAGCCTGTTCCCTCCTCCAGTTGTTCTTGGAAAATTGTTTATGGAGCTTTGCAACAACTCGGATCTGAACCCTGCCCTTCCAGCTCTGGTTATTTTTAGCCCGAATCGACTGTCACAACCAGGTCAATGCAGGGATAGATTTGCTAGAGGACAACCAACTGCCTGTGCCCTGCGATCAGGGAGACGGTCTTTTCCAGGCACTGAATTTCCCTCTTGCTTTTGATGTGCGGGTGTCAGAAGGAGACCCAGCTGTATGTGTGTGCGGGTTCTGCAGTCAGAAGGGCGACGGGAGCAGCCGTGGGCTGGCACCCCCCTGCAGAAGGCAGGCAGCTGCAGCTGGCAATCCTCTGAAAATGCCACTGCAGGGTTTGGTAAAACTGCTCTGGCAGAGCTCTTCATGCTCTCCCCTTGCCTTCCCACCACCTGGAAAGGTAACTCAGTCTTAATAAGGCTTATGTGTAAAGTCAAAGTCTCTGCTGGTGCCACGAGCCCTTCATTATGCCCAAGAAATGTGACAACGTTTCTATTTCATACCACAAGCACAATTCTTTAATGAGCAGGAGGGAATTTTTCTCAAAGTGGTTGGGTAAAATCCCCTGAA
Organism: Ibycter americanus; assembly: GCA_035590275.1. Classification (NCBI taxonomy): domain Eukaryota; kingdom Metazoa; phylum Chordata; class Aves; order Falconiformes; family Falconidae; genus Ibycter; species Ibycter americanus. The sequence continues at coordinate 99,216,128 of JAVJGI010000040.1, forward strand.
TTGGAACCAGAGAACACAGGACTATAGGACTATATAATCAACCTGCTTTCTAATCGCAGTCCATCCGTCTCCTGTTGTCACCTGGACAAGTCGCTTACAAACACACACCTGTGTTTGTAACTAGAAAGGAGTTGAACTTGTAAAAGATGGGGTTTTCTGAAAGCGGTGTCAGGGCACTTCACAGTCTGTGTGCACTGTGAAGGGTTTCCAGGTGGGAACAAGTTCAGAGCGCTGGTGCTGCTGTTGCTTTCCACGGGTCCTGGAGGTCTGTGAGCTTTTTATAAGAGATCTGTGAAAATTTACCTGTGAAGAGTCAGGGAGCTTTGATTTGCTACATAAAGCTCGGCACTTCCCCGGGGAAGAAAAAAACTAGGAACCTGCAGACCTATGGAGTCTGAGAGACGTTGATTTGGTGAAGTGTTCGTTTGTGCCACAAATGCCTGTGTGCTGATTTCCCACACAGGCAAGTGTTTGCGTTCATCCGTGATGCTTTTACTCATCTCCTGGGTTCTCAAGTTGGTTTCTCTGTGACCTGAATTCTTGGGACGTCAATAAAACAAAATTCCAGGTGAATTTAGGTAGTATGTGAAAAAGCTTGTAAGCAGTTGTGGAGCGATCTGTAGACTAGGTGAATATATGGGGTTTGAATCGATAAAGCGAAAAGAATAGAATGATGATTTTCAAAAAAAGAAGCCAGCTTTGTTTCTTTCTCCTGTCTAATTAAATTTTTAAACCTCCCTTTTTAAACAGCATATGGGGGACAGATTTCCTAGGCATCTGGGGATCAGTTAGATCCGTGTCTGCATGTTATTCAAGTTCCAGCTGATTAAGCCATTGCATATACTAGAAGTTCTCTGTGATATTTGCACCGACTACCATGGACAGCAAAGCTAGCCTGGAGCTTTTTGACAAGATGAGGTTCATCCACAAATGCCTCTATTTGTCTAAACCAAAACTTTGTAGGGAATAGATCTAATCAGATACCAAGGCCCTGAAAACTTGAATTTGATAAAACAGGATTTGGACACTTCACATTAAAGATTTTGGTTTTCTGTAAAATGGGGTTTAGTTACAAAACGTAAGCTGGTTCCAGTACAAGTTGAAAGGTTTTAAAAATCACCTAAATAAAATATTCCTACTGACATTTTTGACATTGTTATTACTTTCAGTTCATAAACTTTGCCAAGATTTTGAATTTTTTGGTCACACTTCAAGAAAGGGAGCTTTCAACGAGGTAGGAAAAAGTCCAAATCCAGTCCCAGTTCAGACCATTGCAGGAATCTGAAAGCAAGGCTCAGTAGAAGAGAATGAAGGAGAACACCAAAGTGTCCCCGGAAAAAAGCAAATGAGGTATTGTTGTTCTACTTTCCCTTTGCATCTCCTCCCTAGCCTTTAATCATTCATTAACAGCTATAGTTCTGGTACGATTCTTATCAGGTATTTATTCCAACAAGTAAAGTGTAATGGTAATGAATAATCGGGAACCATTATTTTAGCCACTCTTCCTGATTCTGTTTAACGACTAAATGAATACAAAATGTTTTCTCTTCCTCCTAGCAGGGCTATTTAATTTAGATGTACTATAGATAAATGCTTACCAAAGTCATTCCTTAAAACTTATAACAACAGGAAACATTTGCATGTTTACATATCTCTTTCATACAATAATGAAATACGTTTTGTATTTTTTTTCAAGGTTACACAGAAAACAACCTGATATGTTAACTATGGTTCATTAGGGAATTGAGTTACAATGGAAAAATTCTCACTAGCTGTATGTCCTGAAAAAATATACTGCTTAACTTCAAGTTATGATGTCTGCTAAATGACTACAGTTCTGCTTCAGTGGTTGAAAATGAAAAAAAAAAAAAAAAAAATTATTTCAAAGCAAAACTTTTCCTGTAAATTATCAAGTTTAAATTATTTTGTGCAGTTATTTGACCTAGAAATTAGAGTGGATGAAAATGTAGGTGGGAAACTGGAAGTGAGTTATTCGAGTCTCAGGGGTTTTGCTGGGAATAAATGTAGAAGAAGCATTTATGGTCAGGGATATTTTCTTGAGTGTATGGGAAAAAGGGAACAGAAGGTTTCTGTCTGTCTTGGGAAAGAGCACTGTGAGAATTTTTGCTAGCGGAAGCTGAAAGAAACAGAAATACGGGGGCTGAGATTAACAAGATTACTGATTTTGGCCGAGGAATTCATAGAGAAGTTGCAAATTCTTGGATAAACGGAGAATGACAATTGGAGGGTGAATTTCTTAGGGGGCTATAAAATTGTGATGGGCATGAGGTCTGGTTACTTGGAAGCAAATGCTGAATCTCATCAGAACATCCCGTCGCTGGAGCAGGTTGTCAGGTGGCAGGACCTCTGACAGTACTTGAGAGGGAAGGTCACCGGACAGCTGCTCAGTCCTGTCTTTGCTGTTGGCTAATATTTTGTTGATTTTTTTTTTTTTTCATTTTGTGATGACAATTTAGCCGACACCTGGGTTTAGCTGTGAATAAATCTTCCAGCATTTCACTAAGGAGAAGGTTGACAGCCGGGCTTTACGATGTTCATTCATAGGCGCTGGTAGTGGGAGAAATTCCTCCCGTCCTAGCTTGGGTTCCAAGAGGCTTTGAGTTACTTCAGCACCCAGGTGGCGGGGGCTGAACGTGCACTGCTCTGTGGGGAGACGAAAGCTGCACATCCCATAGCTGCTTTGGCTTCCTTTATTGCTTAATTGTGCTGCTCTCAGGAGCCCCTCTTTGAGCAAAGGGCTGCAGGCTCTGCACCATCGCCTCTCTCTTCTCCCCTTCTGCTGGTGGAGGTTGGTGTGCGAGGATCTCAGTTAATGGTCAGTTAACAGTCTCGTCTGCAATGAGCTCAGCAAGAACTGATTTTTGTCAAGGCGGGATCTATGACGTTGCTGTGCCGGCCAACGTGGTACATGCTGGGCACGTCTTCAGCTGCTGTGACTTGTCATAGTCCTGTGGAAGCTGGTGAACCCTGAGCAGTTCATACTATGTGAGGATTTCACTTACAGAACAAATATGAAAGGACATTTTATATTCAATCATTTTTCATGACAGAGGACTGACATGACCAACATCGGTTTTATATGGGTTATGTAGCTATGGGATTACTTCAGTTAGTTTTTTAAAAAAAAAGATAGGTGATGGTAAGCTTCTATGATACTACTTCGGCATATTAATATATTCTTCATTTTCTATGCATAATTATTTATCCACTTGCAGAGCTCTTTTTTTTTTTTTTTTTTTTAGTTGTATTGATACAGATTTAATCTGAGAATTAAGCTTCTTTCACTTTAAGGACACTTTGCAATTCTCTTGTCATTTCACCTGTTGCAAGGAAGAGAGTATTTTTTTTCTTTTTCAGGGATGAAGAGTTATTTTCTATCATCTCATGTGTGGTGCCACTTACTACTTTAAGAGTTAAAGACTATATGCAAATTTAATTCTGCTTTATCTTTTGTGTATATTACTTCCTGACCCTGCTCTCTTATTTACTTCTTCTTAGCATTTTCAATCTTAATTTGGTTTGGAGTCTTTTATCTGACTTTTGTTGTTCAGGCTGACTCAAATGAATCCACAGAAGGGTCTCCACAAACTGCGGGAGCTACTTAAAAGCAGGGTGAAAGAAGGGCTGTCCTAGCTCAGGCTAAAAAAGATCCCTCTAGCCCAGTATCCTGGCTCCAAAAGTGATGAAAAGTGACAAAAAGTGGAGGATGATTACTAAAGGTTACTATAAAATGACAAGCATGTAGTGATGGCTGCCTGCCTTGTATTCCCAGCTTCTAGTGGTATGACCTCCAAAGTCAGAGGTAGAGTCTTCCTATTTAATAGGTTCTGGTGGTTGACTTTGTCCAAGAGATCTTTAACTCATGTCAAATTCTGTAAGCCACAACATTTTTTGGCAAGGAAACTCGAAGTTACCAACGTGCAATATGAGGAAATACTTCTGGTTTTAGTTGTTTCGAATCAGCTAATGATTCAGTGCAACCTTGTTCACTGCCTTTCATGATGCAGATGCTTCCATTCCCTATTTGACCTGTCTTTGCTAGTCATGCTTAGAGAGAGCTCTCTTCTTTATCTTCCCTTTTCCATGCCCAATTAATCCCAGTTTTGGATGTTCCTTGAAATTGTACTGCTTAGTTTATTTCTTAGAAACCTACTGATACATAATTTTCGGTGATTTCTCCAACATGTGCTATATAAAGAAGGCTTCCAACAAGGGGACCTCCTTGAGTTTATAGCAAACAGGGATGCAAAGAATTCGTGCAGTTCACTGCCTCGGCCTTCTCTTCCCCGTGTGCTCCTTTTTTATCGTGGCAATCTGCTGCTCCTGCTAACTCTTTGGCCGGTGCCCTGCTTGTTACAGAAAGGATTAACCACAAGTTTTTGATGGCTGTCAATGTCTTTTGGGGCATATGATGTGTTTATGTTTTATGTCCTGCTTTCACCTTCCCCTTCTTGAAGGATGTAATATTTTTTAATAAACTTCTGCTGTTTAACCATGGCAGCTTTTTCTAATGTATTTACTCTGAGACTTCAGGCTACTGGGAAGTATCTTCCTCTTTGGCTTATCACTTCTGATACATCTTTTACAAGCTTCCACTTTCTTTTTCTTAAACTTGATCACTACCGTAGTGGATTTCTTGTTTGGTTTTTTATTATTATTATTATTATTATTGCTCATGTTTGTATAGTAAGTCTAATTTCATTGCCGTTACTGTCAATGTAGCTGTTTGATACAGGACCCCAATGACAGGTCAGATGGCTTTCCTGGCCTGCTTCAAATACTGTGGGCAGGATGGCTTTTTGCCCAATTATTTTTCCTTTCATTTAAGATTATGTGGTTGTCTACATATTTCAAGTTGTTCCAAGCAAAATTTAAAAACAGAAGATGTTACTTTTTCTCTTAATGCGCGACCTTTGTTTATTGGTATTGTTACAATTTACAATATTTGCCCTTTCTAAGATAAGGGGAAAGGTGCTCAAGTTCTTCCACCCAGCTAGCAGCTGGTGAGCACCAGTAACTTACCCCTCGGGGCAGAGACCGGTGCATCGCTGGCGATGCCGCACCAGCCGCCGCGCCGCGTGCTGTGCAGGACAGCGTGGCACCGGCTGCCCCGTCACCCGCTGCAGTGTTTTGGAGCAGGAGCATAGGAATGCTGCCCTTCCAGAGAGGCTGGGTTTTACAGTTTACCTCTGACCAGGGTCTCTGGGACAAGTATCATCCAGAACTCCTTTGTGAAACTGCAGGACACAGTAATAATGACCTAGAGACACAGGGGAACTGGGCAGGCTGTTGCATGAGGCATGCTAACTGCAAAAAGCAAAAGTTGGGCAAGTAACTCAAGAGAGTGCTACCCAAATGTTTGTCATTTTAAAATATATCTCCCTAGTGCTTTTGCCATTGATTAATGGATTTACCTTACCAGAAATGTACCCTGAAAGGCTCTGGCAGTTTAGCAGGCGAGGAAACTTCAGCCAAATGATACATACCTGTAGCTGTATCTGCAGTGATGAGAGCTAACCTGAAGGGCAGGAAAAAGCAGTGAATTATTATATGCTTCTAGAGGAAATGAAAACTTGAAAAAAGACTTGTTTCTAAATCCATATATTGGAGATGCCAGGGGGAAATGTATTTAAAAGCAAACTTGCATCTCTGGTATAATTATGATAGCATTGGTGTGGTTGTTGGGCACCATCAACATGCACCATCTATTTTGGTATCAGCTTTTACATCAAGCTGTTACAACAGCAGTAAGTAGGCAAAACACAGGAATTATCCCCACTTTGCTTGGAATGTGCCCTACACTATCAAGTACAAGTAGAGGGCTGTAAAGGAGCCTTTATGGTGTTCAGTGAATTGCCTAAGACAACTTGAACGGATGGAAGGGCTCAGTCCTGGTAGGGGGGCAGTTCAAGGATATACTGTCCCCCTTATGAAACATACTGGGAAGGTCACAAGCACCATCAACCTCAGAATGCTTAAGACGGTGGTATAATTACAGTAGAACACAAATGAATGGAATTCTTGTTTTAAAAGACTTCCTTGTCTTCCCCCATGCTCCATTTTAACATCTAGACAAGCAAAGACTTGAAACCTAGCTTTGTCCTGATCAATTGGCTCATCTTGCCCCTTGAGGATTTTAAGAAATCCTTGAAGCTGCAAGGGAGCCAAACAAATTGTTGCAGAATCAAGACTTCTTCCCCCCACCCCCCCAAGACACTAGTGCTGAGCTGTCCTGGAACATATGCAGAAATAATCCTCTGCCAAGATGTGGGATCCAATATGCCTGTAACCACTCAGCCTTCGGGTTACCTGAAAATTGAGAAAGATATTCTTAAATGGTCTTAAACGTGATGAGAACACCCTTTCTGTTTCAGCAGAATTTAAAGCTTGCAGTCAAAGACTGAGCTGGAGGGAGACCGTTCCCTGTACACGTTGGGAACTGGATGGTGTCGGTGCAGGAAGCGTGTCTGCCTAAGCCTAGAGCTTTAGGTGACCACTTTGTGTCCCAGAAATGCTGGGGGGTTCCTGTCTTCCCATCCCTTCTCATTTTCCAAGGGCTGGACCTAAGTTACCATCTGCTGATCCTTGCCCAGTCTGCCTGGTGAGATGGGGACCAAAGGCACTTGAGTGAGCGCCCAGTCTCTTCCGATATTTTGTGTCTCCAGTTCCCAGTGGCATCAGACCAAAATGCACCTATACATCTGAGTCACTGTCGTCTTTAGGACTTTCAAGGCAGTTCTTCAGTGGCACAGCCCAGAGCACCTGCAACAGTTCATGGCCAGTGACTTAAGTTGTGTTTAATAGTCTAAAACAGCTTTATTGCAACATTGCAGCAATCCTGGCCAAACTGAGGTCTTTACAGAGGGCAGTATTGCTTGCCAGGCTGATGTTAACATGCGTGATTTAAATGATGACACAAGCAAAACTTCTGCTCGAAAATGGAGAAATTAAAGACACCAAAATATTATCTTTCCTCTTGCCAACGAGAACGGCTGGCAGGAGGGGTTTACTGGACAAAACCAGCAGACACAGGTTATCATTTTCACAGGCTTTCCCTCTGAAGTACAGGATTAACAAAACATGCTATTTTTTTATTTCAAAATTGGAGGGTTTGTGTCTTTCATCTGGTCAAATTTAGCGTAAAAGTGAAAATAATATCAAAGTTAGAGGCACCATAGGGAGACTGTTAATGTGGTAACAAAGGGCATTTGGCCAGTTAAAATAATAAAAGACTATACAGCTTTCCCAGTGATGGCTGAAGCCCAATTAGTACTTTCCAAGTAGAGCCACAATATTCCTTTCCAGATTATGCGGTTTGGCACGATTCAGAATGAGTAAACTTACTTCCCTACAAGGGAAAAATATAATTAACAGAAAAAACAAGGTCATGCAGGATTATGCTTTCAGTAAGCAATAATACACCATGGGGTGTACATTAAACAGTCGATATTCATACACCTTGGACAGGCTGAGGCAGAGGCAAAGCAATGGCTCAGCATACACGAAGATACATATATTATCTTAATAAACTTACGTGCAGGAGTAAAATGCAAATGGACATTTTATTTCCTTGCTAGGTGATTTTGAGGGAGTATGTATTCAGCGTTCATGTGTATAGCACTCACACATATTACTTTAAAAGTACCTTTTCTATTAACATTTTATCCTTTGAAGTAATAAGTGGATTTGCTATTTCCTTTTTGTTTGAGCACCTGGGGTTTTGTGCTGCTACTAAAAGCAGAGTGGTTTGGAAGATTTTTATTTTTTTTTGATAATTAAACTGATTGAATTTGTTAAAAGGACTTTCAACCTGGATACTCACACTGAAAGCCTCTAAGAATCTATTCTTATTTATAGTAATCCACTTGCCAGGACTCTGGAAAGGGCACAAAGCCTGCAAAGGCTCAATAAAGCTGAAAATAAAGTCACAGGATTGGAAAAAAGGAAGAACAACTTCCAACTTGGAGGGGAACCTGCGAGTGATTCGTAAGGGTAAGTTTTTTCTTCTCTCTCGTTTTTGGTAATGTTTTTAAATGAACAGACTGTTCAGCTGAAGCTCAAATAGAGAGGAAAACATGTAATGCAGAAGAAAGCATGGTGACCCAGGGTAAGTACATACCTAGCAGCAAAATGCAAAGAGCCCTGCTGAGACAGCTGGTTAGTGCTCTGCTAGTGACACCGTTCATGAGAAAGCAGAGCAGTATACACCAGGAGGAAGATGAAAAAAGAAGAAAAAATAAAACTTCAAAAAACATGGAACCACTCCCATCACCTGAAGCTTAGACCACACACCTGAAAGGGAGTAACCCACATCCAGCTCGAGCACGGAGTGTGAACCGCCTTATCTCCCTCTCAGCTCCACCATTTTGCAGATGTCTCCTATACTTCTAGAAAGTGCTTGCAAGGGAGGAATTGGTCATTTATTTAATAATTTTTTTATTATAACTTTTTTACATTTTTTGATTCTGATTTATTTAATAAGTTTCTTTAATAATGACAGTAACCTATGACATGATAAACCTTCAAGAGCTGCACCATCTCCCCATAGCTCCTGCATGACTGCTGTTTGGCTCCCGCTTGGTAGAGTTTCCTTCACTTCCCAGCTCCACCTGGGACTACTTGCTCCGTTAAGAACCCAAAGAGCCTCCGAAAGCAGCCCTGCCTGTTGCAGTCGTGTGTGTGAAGAAGCGGGAAATGTGTGGGCAGCGGGTGTGGGACGCATTTGTGACCTGCTGTATCGTTTCACTAGTCACGCACATGCGCTGTGCACAGCACACGTACTGCCTTCTCTTAACCCACACGTCAACAACTAATCGCGTACAACGCCCTTGTCATCTACGGGGGTTCAGATATACCCTGAAATGCCTGATTTTTAAGGAGTTACTTGAAAGACAAAAAAATGCTCGTCAGCTATAGAGTTGCGCTAAGTATTAAACTACTTTGAAGCAGGAACAAATTGCCAAAACCCTTATTATTTTAGACTTTTATTATTTTAGACTCATTGTTTTATATTAGACTCATTATTTTAAACCACTCCCGTCTGGGACCAGAGGGGAAGCAGAAGCCAGTGCTGGAGCAAGGCGCAGGGGTCTGTCCCATCAGCTGCCACGTGCCCCCAGATGTGTGGCACAGCAGCATCTGTGCCGATGCACAGCCTCTAATTCCCAGAGTGGAATTTTTCCCACTTTGCACTTGAATCAAGGTGGCGCTCCTTACAATGTGGAATTGAAACTTACCGTATCTTCTGCTGTAGGTACACCTTATCCCTCTTCTCTTAGAGTAATCTCACCGACGTTACGGTAGTGAGGTATCTAATCACGTTGTCTAACAGGTTTATGTGACTTGAGTGTGTAAAGAAATGGAAATGGGATAAAACTATGGAAAAGACAACCGAAAATTTGTATGCCTAAACACAACTTTTTCTCTATGTCTCCGTACTAATAAATCATCTTTTAGAAAGCAACAGATCTGTTTGCCCTGAGTCAGAGCTCCAAGAAAGCTAATGGAAAGGAACGCAACACAAGAGATGGAGAGAAAATAACTGAGGAAAAAACCCTATCTCCATTTTACATAGAAAATATTTTCTGGATGCTTCTTCATATAGATGCTGAACAGGGTTTCGTATTAATTTCTTGGTGAGGCCAGCTTCTCTTAGAAACATAAATTTTCTTAGCTTGGAAAAATGTGATTGATTTTAATTTTAAAATGGCACCAGAAGGTACTGCACAAAAAGAAAAAAAAAATATTTTATATGAAGAGAATAATGCAAACATTTCCCATATAAATAACTGCTGAAGAGTGATTCCCTCCTCTTCGCTGACCGCCCCCCCAAGCTATTTTAAATCACTTCACAAATATTTTCTATAGAGAATCGGTATTAATGGCAAAATTATACCATGTAAAAGAACATCTTGTCAAACAAGTATACCATGTTAACCTGCAAAACTCACTATACTCGCATGCAGCAATTACATTTTATTTCTCTTCTCTATACGTTCTTGCAATGCTTTCATCACCCCTGTGGTTCTGTGTATCCTCCAGCAGTATATTAAGCAATGGGACCGGTATCTGTCATGTGTAGTTTAATTCTTTCTTAATTAGCCTGACACCTCTACCAGATTAAAACCAGTAGGATAGTATTACCATCCACTGCATGTCTTACTTTCTGTGACATGTTTCCCTTTGTGAGGCACCTTGCAAATCCCTTTCCTTTAGCAGAACGGTAAGTCTGTCGTTGTCTAAAGAGAAGAGACTGGTGACAAAGCTTTGTCCCAGTTTGACAAATACTTTTACTAACTACAACTTGCAAAAAAGAAAGAGGCAAGTTAGGGGAAAGAACCGCTTCAAAACTAATCTTGTCAACTCAGAATGATCATTTGGTTGCACCCTGCCAGTTAGTGATGTTTGAACACGTCTTAAATATTTCTGAAAATATAGTGAATTATGGGTCATGGGAAATTAAACTCTTCTGACAGAAATATCAATTTAATTACTTTCTGAAGCCACTGTTTGCCTGTGCTAGGTTTACTTAAGTCACAGATCTTGGATTTATAAAATCAAAGCCTTCCAAACTCAGCTTAACAAAATAAAAACTATCAAGACTTCTTCCTCCTTTGGTGAAAGTCATCATGTCGCCACTGAAAGGCTTTCAGAGCGTACCTGCTTAGTGCACCAGGCATTAGCCCGCAGCCATCAGCTCCGCAGGGATGCCCTAAACAGAATACAACATATTAAACATTACTAATAATGCCCCAAAAAGTTAATATGTTCACTTCATCACTTCAACATCAAAGGCGGCATTATATTGCAATGGTCAAGGAGGGCACATCAAGAAAAACTGCCTTTTAATAACTTAATAAAATAATCCTGAAGAGATACAGATTCCACTCCCAATAAGCAGGTTCCCATCAAATTTAAAATGGACAAGAAGATTTTTCAAGAATTCTGTAAAGCTGCATGCCCTAGCAGATAACTCTTTTGAATACATTTTCTCATTCCAGCACTGTTATGCAAAATTTAAAAAAAAAAAAAAAAAATCTATCAGATGGGTTTTAAATAATCTTCCTCCCTCTGAAAAAATCCCTCAAAAACCTAGTTCATCTTTCTAACAAATGGTGAAGCTCTTCCTGGTAAGTGTAAGAATACACTGGTCTTCTGCTCTCTATAATTGTACAACTAAAGGTGTTTTGTAAATTGCTAGATTCTGCCACAAAATAAGGAAATGTCAATCCTTTTCTTAAAGATTCAAAGTTTCCAAGTTCCTAGCTAGTTGAACTTGCAGTCCCAAATCATTAAGTTATTTCTGAAAATGTCAGTGCCTGTTAAAACCTAAGAGTTACATGTTTTTCATTCCAAAATGTATGTCCCTTAAATGGAAACTTTACAACCAGGTAGTATCAAAGGGGTTTTTTTACTGTGAACAACCGGAGGAGTATTGATGTAATAATCCTACTGATTTTGAAACAGTCATGTAAAGAAAATACTGCACTGCTGCCTCAAAGATGCCGACTCTGTAAAGTCTCTTTAACTGTTAATGCCAACTTTAAAAAATAAGGAAAACCAAGTGAAAAGGCAGATCTGCAGTGGTGTGATTTCTAGGAAATGCCTTGTGATTAATAGTGTGATTAATAGATAATAATAATACCACTATGGAGCACTCTAATACAGAGATTCTCCAAGTTAATGTGCTTTAGACACCACCGTTTTCTTTTCTGTTACTGTGGTAGGCGCAGTAGCTGCCAGCTGTGTGCTGAGCTTCGGATGCGCACCAGGAAAGATGTTCAGCTGCTCCAGCAGCAAATGCAACCCAGAAGCATTTTCCCTCGGTTCTCTGGGAAGGAGGTGGTGGGTTGCATGCTCCCCCACACTCCATTCACGCCACCTTGATCGATTCTGTAGGTGCCTTTGGGAGCTCCTGCTCTAATGCATCCAAGAATTTTTTCCCCAACTAAAAAGGAATATTCAAGCAGCTGTGAGTCTACAAGACCAAAAAAGAATTTCCTAAGGTACTGCACATGCCATACCACGTTCAAACCTTCACGGTCCATCATATTATACCGAAACGCTTGTGAAAATTCCTTATTCCTGAACACACCGCGCCTGGTGCTCTAAGTGTGCCGAGTGCCTCCCTTTGTCTCCCAACATTATCCCGTTTTACTTTTTTATTATCTTTAGCATCAATTTATCCAAACCGCGTTACCCTTGGAAAAAGCACATTAAAAATACGCACTGCTAAACTCGCTCTTAAATGTGTAGTGTTGGCAGTGGAGACATGCACTTGAGGATTAATAAAAAAATCTGCTATAAACTATTATAAGCCTATTAGTTGTAAACAACATAGGAGATGGATCTAGGTACGCATATTAGCTGACTGCAGGGTTGTTAAGTTGCCATTGGGATATAACCACAAAAAAAGCAAATACCATCCAAGGACAAACCAGTTAAGCTATTTCTTAGCAGAGAAAAGGAAAATATCTGTGCCACGGCTTAAGGCACCTGAAAGATCTCGCACAGATATTTTATATCATGTTTCGTGGAAGATGAAACAGGGAAAGAAAAGACCTGCAGAGATTACCAGAGAGAATGCGTTTTAAGAGCAAAGCTGCAAAATTTGTGCTTGTTTAGTCTAGCAGAAACGAAAGCTGATACAGGAAATAATTATTCTCTAAAAACACAATAGGGTGGTAAACAGTAGGCAAGGAAAAGAAGTATTTACTCTAGCAGACAATGTTGGCACAAGAACAAATGGGTGTAATTTGGCCATGAATAAATTTAGACTGGAAATTAGAAGGTTTCTGACCATAAAAGTGGTGAGGTTCTAGAGTAGTTTTTTAATACAAATAGCGGGGACAAAAAAATAACAACTCGAGCTATTTAATGATGAGGATTGTTCAGCTCATGGAAAATGCTACAGGCGCAGTTCCCTGAGTAAGCAGAGGACTGCATTTTGCTCTTCCAGGAGATTGTTTCCAGCTTTATGTTTGCCTATTTTCTGAAAGCATGGAGTAAAAAAAATAAAAAATTGAAAGTAAATCATATTTATGCATACAGCGTTAGAAATATTGCTTAAGCAAATGCCATCCATATGTAAATGATCTCTGTAATTAAGCTTGTGCTTTGCAATAAGAAAACAATTTAACTTGATAAATAAGTATCACATTGTACTTCAGTGGTTGGAAGCTAATTCTTTTTAACGGAAAGATGCAATTTGTCACATGCTAATTTTCTTGGGGTTTATAGTGTATCTTTCTACTACTTTCATTTTGCCTTGTTGTCTCCTTTCAGTCTTTAACGTTGTAGACAACAGTTTTATCAGCGTGTGTGGACAGCAGCGGGAGACAGCTGGAAAATAGCGTCTGCCTATTTATTTATAGCAATCTGGCCAAATCTGGCTACATTTGGCTCCCAAGTTCCTCAGATGAGCATTTGCTGATAGTCTAAAGCAGTGTTAGGAAAAAGAAAAAAACCTGATGATCACCGTGGAAAGATGGAATCTGGGTATCAGACAGAAAGAAGCAAACATAAAACAAACACATCTGAGTTAGAAGAATAACTTAAAATTCAGGAAGGGTATCCAAAGAAGATAAGGAAAATGTTATGAAACTGATTTCCACAAACACAGAAAGAATTTGCTGAGATTGCAGTCAGGAGTTTAGCCTAGAGACCCAACATTAAAGCACTTAAGGTTTTCTTGTGCAGCCTCTGATGCCTGTAATAGCCTCACTATTAATAGCTAATAAATCTCGTTCACCCAACACTGTAGTGGCTCTTGAAATTCAGATCTGTGGTATACCACTATGTCATCTGAAGAATTGCAGTTATTTAAAAACTAATCTACATTCTCTCACCAGCAGAGCCAAGCAGCAGAAAGAAAAACAAAACGTTGCAAAAGCAAAGTAGAGGTATTCCCCTGTCAGTGTCGAAATGTAAACAAGTGACAGAACCCTGTTGAAAACAAGGTGAAATGCTTGCATATGAGTAGTTTGAAGTCATGTTAAAAATTCTTATTTGCAAATGTATGTGCACACAGATGAATATAATTATAAATGTACTTTTTATCATGAATTATTTATCTTTATATTCTCTGTAAGCCCATTTACAAAATATTTATTAAGGAAGAAACTGTATTATCATTTGCAGTAGGCATAAGTATTAGCTTATAGTTGGTACTTGCTTGTCAACTATTACAAAAATATGTCAAAATATAACAATAGATGAGAAATCACACAGGTAGGTGTACTTGACCAGATACTGGAGGAATCTGGCCGTACCACGCAGAGGAAAAGGGCACGAACAGCCTTTCACCTTGCTCCCCAGGGAGGAGCACCGTGGTGTGCGCTGGCTGTAACAGACCTCGCTCCTTTCGCTGAAAAAATACAACACTCCTAACGGCCACAGAAGCAAATTAGAAAAATTTAGGGACACAAGCAAAAATAGCCATTTCTGTATTTTCCCAGTTTTGTTGCTGACCAAAAGCAAGTTATGCAAAGATGTAGTAAAAATAATGCAAAACAGTTAAAAGTATGACACTCAATTTTCGGTTCACTTTCATTCACTTTTGCACGAAACTGGTTTTCCTTGTCTTCCTTCTTAACCCCTTCTTCCTTACGCTCATTAGCTACTCTATTCCGTAGCTTTTGCAACTAACAGCTACCTGAAGCTACAAGCCTGAAGGCCTCAGTAAGTTTTTAAGAACGAAAGTTGCTCCCATCATTAAGAAAGCAATTTCAAATTCTTTATGTGTGAAGTTGCCACGGAGATACCAGCCACGGCGCTGATGAGCCAGCTGCCAATTTTCAGGTGGGTTTTTTTCCCTTTACTTTTTTACTTCTGGGGAGTACAAATGAGTTTTTTAATAGTGTTATGGTCTGGTTTAGAAGGACACATTTCTGATGAGGAATTATTTCTCCTCATGTGTTGCCCTTAGGAGGACACTGTGACCTGTCTGTTGAACGAGTGACAAGGAGCTGCTGAGGGATGCGGCTCCCCGCCATGAGATCGGGTCTGCCCATCCCAATAGCACCCAGGCAGCAGGTGGGGCTTGGTAAAGTTTTACCGTCGGTTGTAAATGAATAGCTCTTGATTTAGCTTTTGAAAGTGAAACAACAATTTCCAGGGGGGAGAAACAAAGAAAAACTGCTCTAAGTGGCAGGTTATTGTGTGTGTCTGGAGGCTGGGCTCAGTGCAAGTGCAGCTACAGCATGGGAAGAAATGTAACATGTTGGGCATGACCAGTGCACAGTAGAGCTGGGGTAAATGAAGGCAAAGATGCCTCTCAGTGAAGTTTTACACCTTTGCTGATGGTGAAGGGGTCATAAGCAGAAACTAGAAGGTGGGCAGGGATTCAATGAGATGCTTTGGTTTATGGCTCGGTAGGGTATCCTGCCGACAGTTATTCTTAAGGCACAATGAAGAAGATCAGGTTTTAGTCCCACCCCTTCTAACTTCTGCCTCATGTCTCAATCCCACACCCCATGCCCCACTCCTAGCATTCTCCTTGCTATAGTTAGATTTTATGTAAGTTTAGAATCTCCAGGTTTTGCTTAAGACCCTTCCACGCCTTTGCTGTGATGCAAAGGGACAGGCAAGATCCAAAGTTATGCTGAAAGTAGTTTCCCAATCCTGAAAGTTTTCATGCTCCAGCTAGCCAACTGAGCAACACAGAACGAAATCAGTAGCAAGGCTCTAGTGGTCATCAGCTTTGAAAATATCATGAGAAAGAGGCAATAACCCGTGATTTCTGATTTATCTCAGTGTCAGATGAGTTCAAATTTCTGGCAGGTCCTTCTGTGTCTGCCATTTGGATGTGCTGATTTTTGAAGTAAGTTTTCCCAATGGGCTACATTTTAATCCAACCGGGAAATTTAATATTTGGAAAGCTATTAAATACAGTTTCAGTAGTCTCTGTGGTGTCTATATAGATTAGTTGTCAGAAAACTGAATAAACCTATTTGGGAGTATGGAAAAATATTAAAGTCCTTTGGAAATGGCAGTAAATCTTTAAAGATGGGGGGAAACAGTAAATGTATCATACTGTTAAGAAACTTGGTGACGGACACTTCTAAATAACTAGACATTCATCCATCACGAATGAAAATTACATCCCTAATTGTGCAAAAGCCACCATGTTCCTTCATCTAACTGCAGTTTCAGCTCACTCATTTAAGTAGTTTTCTCATGCAGATGCAGCGATATTGACTAAACGTGGATTGTAAAGGAATTTAAATGAGCTCACAGCCCTGATGCAGTTCATAATCACCTTTTTTAAAAACAAAACAAAACAAAAAAAAGAGCCCAACTTTTACAGTTACAATAGCTTTAAGACCCAAACACACATAATGGGAATATCCATGAATTCTTATGGTGTAAATTGTAAATTGTGTGTCTGTCCAAACCAAGTTTCTCTACTTCTGATATTTCAGAATATATTGGTTTATTTTATAGATTTTCTTATTCAGATTTGTCTATTAAAAATGAAAATGGGCAACTTACTGTGAGTTGTTTAAATGAAAATCCAGAAAATTCTCTATCTACACGGTAGGTTTTTACACGAGTGTGAAAGATCTGTTTACGTTATATTTAAGTCAGCATTGATAAAAATACAGAATATTGACTACCTCATTTCTAGAAGTCACTCCAAGCCAAGCCTGATAAGTTCTTAAATCTTTGTAAAAGACACAAAGAGCTTTAAAAACTGGTGCTGGCAGATGAAGTCTGTTCAAGACTGATATTCAAATTAAATTACATTCTGCTACATGTAAATTTATGAATGCTCCAAGAGTGATTGGTTAGTTTTAAAATTATTATTACTTAAATCTTTAATTTTTCTAACACCTGATCAGGGTCTGAATCCACAGGGTTTTTTTGCAGGGGAGAGGGAGTCACACTTTCTTTTAAATGCAATCATCAATCCATCACTACAAGTGCATTTGCATTTTTTATAAAAATAGATAACAGAATGGCAGTGAGGTTGTTCAAAACCTGGGTTGCATATATAATGTGAATCTTTCAACTTACAGTTTATAGTTTTATCTTTTCTGTGCTTTCTAAAAATGACCTTCTCTGATTATCCCAAAATGGTCCCTTGCTTTCTCAAACGTTAGGGACTGTTCTTCAGTCAGACGGAGAAAAATCAACTCCAAAGTGTAGATCTTTGGTCTTCCCTTCAAACAGTGCTTTGCACAATGACATTGTTTTTTCTTGTGAGGTATTGTGGCTGAATATGTAGGACTGCAAATATTTTCCAGCCAATTGTTATGAATGCACAGAAATTGTGGAAGCAAGTACTCATCTACAGGTAAGATAAACCAGCTGCTCAGAAGCGTATACCTGCCAGGAGTCCCTGGGCCATTGCTGTAGTGGAAGATGAAAGGACCTCTCCAAATCCAAGACAGTAGAAAGTCTGGGAATTTTTCAATACCAAATTAAGACAGCATTTTAATGCTTTATAAAGAAATACAAATTTTTATTATGGTTAGGTATCCAGTCTTTTTCACCCATTTATGATACCCCTTGACAATTATATTTTATTCTTTGCCCCTGGCATCCCCAAATAACCCCTGAAAGTTAAAATTCTTTGGAGTAGTCAATTTTATAGCTTTTGTGCATTAGCTAGTGATCAAAAGTCCCCCCAAGTTACATATATTTATTTCCCAAAGACAGAATTAGGATGTTCTTGTTGCTCTCAAAGAGAAGGATATGCATAAGTCATTCTTTTCCCAATTATACGAAGGTATACACATACAAATCTGTACGTGGCATGGGCGCAGGAGGTATATGCAGGTAACTCTGACTATGTTAAAGCTTCTCAACACTTTTCATTTACACGACCTTGTTCTCTGATGTTTACAGTCCTGCCAGATTTTAACCACTCTGTGGGTATTTTCCACACAGGGCATTTCCATCAGGAGAAGTTTCCCCTCCTTGTTTCTTTTGTTGTTGTTATTAATTATTATTACCGCATCGTTTGTAAGCTCTTGGCTTTACCCCTGCTTAAAAATATGGAAGTGTTCTTGTGCCTGTGTGCCTTGAAGGACTCAGCAGAGATGGGGAACAAGGAGGGAGGCGTTCTCCCTGGGAGACGCGCCCGTTGCTCCCTCTGGGAACACCCACCCACATCTGGGTGCTTGGGGCTGCCTATACGTTGAAGGCCAGACTGGAACGATAAAGGACCAGCCTGATGCCAAGCAACTGGAAACAAAAGCTCAACTGGAGGGCAGGAAGAGGAGTGTAAAGTGGGACAGTAAAAAAAAAAAAAAAAGTCTATTCGGAGAGGATTAGGATTGACTAGGCAAAGGCTGGGCCCTAGAGTGGGAAGCGGTGGGATGCAAAGCTGTTGGGAGAGGAGTGGGAAGCCCGGGGGAAGGTGGCTGGATTGGGCAGCGAGGTCGTGACCAGATTGCTTTCCAAAATGGCAAAATGCCGAGATGGACAGAAGAACCAACAGCATGGGGCACAAAACACTCTGTGCTCAAGACAAACTCTCAATGAGCAGCAATTCAGTCTTTTTGTCCTCGTTTCCTGAAGAGTCTGCTCCTAATTTACCACACACAGCACTGATGATGGGAGCACTAATTTCCAGCAGGATTTCCCCCTAACACTCACCTATTCATCATCTGGCTCACATTTGTTAATGAAATTATTTTCATTAAGTGCCCTATAAGGTAAAAGAATTGTGTTTAGAGAGACTTACAAAAATAAAATAAAAGACCCAGAGATTAAGGTCATAAGTATTGTCTAAATTGGGGCAAACAATCTGAAGCACCAGAAAGCTACAGGGTTTTATTCTTTTACAGAGAAATCCATCCTACACATACTCCCGTGGACTTCAGATGCTGTTGCAAGAACCCAGTAATTTAGCAAGTCACACACAGCTGTCGGGCATTTGGAAGACGAAGCGCATATAATTAAAGTTTGTTTTAAGTGATTGCCTAGCATCAAGCTCTGTGGCAGAGGAAAGGATGCGCTCCAACTCCTAAATACAATAAACCAAACATGGAATACCAAAAAAGCAGGAACTGTTAGCAATTCGTAACCAGATGAAGCCCATCAGCTTGCCAAAGACCAAGACTGCTCCTTGTGAAAAGGTAGGTGATAAGTTTAGCACAGACAAGCTTTGAAGAAGTTAATTCCTTGTTAGAAAAGGAATTGCAATAATCCATGTTAACTCTGTGCATAATACGGGCCATGCTATGTCAGCCACAGGAAAGGCAAAAATACCATTACCAAAACCGGTAATTTAAATGGGATCTAGCTGCTTAAGCTTATATGAAACATATGGTCAACTTACAGATATTACAGGTGCAGTGGCACAGGTAGCTACATTTCTGTGGAAATAAAAAGCCCTGAAAACTGTTTTTGAAGAGTAATGCTGGGACTGGGTATATCTATGTGAGTAAACTTTTTTGTAGTGTATTGGGTTATGGAAACTTTTTCCTTGGTCACAATATTGATTGACAAGTTAAATTTTCTGGGTGACTTGGAGTTTCGATACATGATGCTCGGGTATAAATACTGCAAGTTTACGGAAGAGCTGCCTGTGAAAACAGAGACTGAAGATGTTCCACCTCCTCTTTAATTACTTAATAATGACGTTTTTCCACTTCTGCTTTAGCATAGGAGTCAGAAGTATGTAGCATATAGTCTCCCCTCCCTAAGGCCCCTGTGCATACCTCCCCCTCCCCTAGCCCCGCCAGGCAGGGCATCGCCTTTAGGAGCGGTGGACATGGGATCTCACGCGTTTCCCATCTCAGTGAAGCTTCTTACCATCACTTACTGCCTGCAGGTTGGAGGGGCGGCCAGTTTGCTGCGGCTGTTGTGCCACTGGAGACAGGTTTCCAATGAGCATAGGAGGCAGAAGAAACAGAAATGGGTGAGTATGAGAAAAGGCTTTTCTGTTGAATGTTTCACTGAGTGTAAGTGCGTATATTTTAACTGTACATTCACTTCTGCACAATCTCTGTGAAATATCGAGTATAAGTGAATAGTACAGTGGCAATCCTCTGGTCTATCAATACTTTTTCCCCCCCATTTTAAGAGCGTTTCCCAATTTAACATTTCCCACTGGTGCCAATTCATCATGAGTGCTTGGCTATGCGTGGCTACCTACTAACAGGGTATAATGTTGCAAATAAGCTTTTGGCTACAATTCCCTGCTAAACTTTGAGACCTAGACCCATGGCAGAAAGAGTATCAAATGTAGTTAGGAAAAGGAATCCCAAGGTTTCAGGCACACAAGGTGCCATATGTTGAATTCCTACTCATTTTTAATGTTGTGTTCGTTAGGACAAATTCAAACACAAGGAGGAGTTTAACAGGATCTAGAAAACTCACAACAAGCAGCTCTGTTGGCATGAGACCTGGGAAACCCATTGCCTCCACTGCAGTTCCCTTTCCGGAATTCATTTCCCCCTTTGGGTCGGTCAGAAATCATTCAATTTTCAGAAGATTTGGTTACGTTACAGTCATGCAGCTAAAAGTGCAGACCAGATGTACATGTATAGTCCATGAAGAAGCTGAACTGATACTGTGGATGCAAATACTTGTAAAGCCAAAGGTATTTTTTGGTCATATCTATATAATATAAACTGAAACTGAGAAGTGTTTACCTCTATCACATCCTGCAGTTATCACATGGCATCAAAAAGGGAGCAAGCTGTTTAGGTATTTTAATTGTATCTATGAAGCCGTTTGGATTTTCTTCTGTTTAACTCTGAATTTCCTGCGTTGCAATGCTTGGTTTGGAAATGCTATTATCCTCTCAAGTCACTTCAGTCTTTCTTTCCTCGCAACATTTTTGTCTGGGAATAATGATGTGAAATTCATAGCAGCCAGAGTGCAGGGGAATCTAGAGGTACTTTATACATACTTATCAATAATGCATTTCTCTACATTCTTAGGGGATCATATTTCCATAGGCAGTTGCAATTAATTCAAAGCAACTGTAAGGTGAAAAAAAAAACAGCCACCAAACCCACAACAGACCCTCCTGTCCTCAGGGCTCTTGTCCAAATAGATACAAACATTACAGATCAGAACTTGTGTGTTTTATAGCAGCTGATAAGAATGCAGAATTGACAAGCAAGTGAGCAGAAATACTATCAACAACAGTACAGGCAAGAAGTTCCCTTCAGTTTGCAGATAAACCTGTCCTGAGCTGCTGGTATGTTTAGCTCAGGTCACGTGTCCTGGCGAACAGAAAGCATCTTCTGTTCAATATTCTGTCAACTATACTAGACTTTTAGAACAAAATATTTAAAAAAAACAAAAAACAAAGAACACCAAACCAAAGAAAAACCAGCAACAGCTTTCAGAGGAAGGCTGTAATGGAAGGAAATTAATTAATCTGTCTTTTACGATGCTGACACAGGGAGTCTTGCTGTGAAGTTCAGCAGCAGTAGAACAGGCTCCAGTACGTGCTTCACAAGTGCGACTGCATCGTGATCCCCACCTGGCTGCAGGTGAAGGCACGGGGCCACCAAACGCATACGGGAAATTTTACTCAGGTGAATATTTGTGTTTAATTGGGCACTCGCATAAAGATGTGCTTGGACCCTCACTTTGCCACTGCAGGTTCGTTTATGAAGTGTAACACAGTGAAAAACATAAGCACAAAACCAGATTGATACGTCTTGTGATATGATGTAGGTTAACTGTGAGTCACGACTGCTTAAGATTAGTGGCTTTATGTTAGTTTAATATCGCGCAGTCTGCCGTTTCTTTTGGCACATGCGATTATACACCTTAAACACTTCGGCCGTAGCTACACCTGCTTGGCTATAGCCGTATCAGAAAATATATGGATGATACAGTTGACTATATTTTAATGTTTTTTACGAGGTAATATTGCTAATACTGACTTCGTGATGCCGTGGCTGGAAAGTTTCTGATGTTTTTTTCCCCATACACCTGTGCAACCTGTGCTGCTGGCAGACTGCACTCCTGCCTTCCCTTACACGCACACCAGCCCACAAGGCAGAGTTTACTTCCTGAGGTCCTCAAACTTTTTCAGAGCACTTTGTAAGCATCCCACCGATACCCTCACCTCCTGAGGACACTGTCATAGCATCCTCCGGCCACTGCTGCGGTCACTTACACTGAGACACGCACTGCAGAGCTGGGGAGGTGAGGCCGGTGTGGAGCAGCGGGGGAAAGGCAGTGGCACGTGGAAAATGCAATAATACAAACACAAAGTAAGTTAGAGGACTCCAGCATGGGTCCGCAGAACGGTTTGGATCGGGCCCTTAAATGAAGCCATCAGGAGCGTGTAAATGCTGTGTTAGCTATACTCTGCAGCTGTTCATGAGGACACCCAGCACCCCACGAGCAGCCGCTCTCTGCAGACTGTGGCAGCAGATAAGACCGATAAAAAAATTCTGATTGCAAATACTCCATAGGATCAAAATGGTTAACAGACCATGATTTCCACAGAGTATGTGAAACTAGAAGGTTGTGGTGGTGGTAATACTAATAATAACGTAAATGCTAGCAGGTGTTTGTATGGCATTTTGCAAAACGTTCGCATTCCCGTTTGCATGATCCTTGCAGTACAGTACTTACATCAGTGTGTATCTGTGTACACAAAAACATAAAGTGCTCATCATAAAGCAGTTAAACGAAAACACCTAGTTCTCTTCAGCAAAGTTAGGTCTGAATCTCTTGATTTCATTCCCACAGTAACATAAGACAGGTTTTACACTTTCACCAGAGTTCCAATCTTTGCTCTGCACAAAGATGTTTTCTTTGTTAAGTTTTGAATACCATGTGAAAATGAAGAACATAAATATAGCACTGAATGGACTAATTAATTCCAGATAGTGTAGTAACTCGAGAGCATGTTGTCTAAGAAAAACAGTTTGCTAAATCACATTACTGAATAACCTAAAATCCAAGAATTTTGTATAATCATATTTTGTGCCCTTTCAAATTCCTTTGTTATCACAGCTCAAGCTGTAAAACCTTCTGCCTCTTCTACCTCTAGAGAACAGCCTCCATTCACATATGGGAAATTTAGAAGTGCAGTACATTGTGTCTTAAAAAGACAAAATATCTAAAATTCAGAGGTTTCGAGAACATTATTATTTAGGTAGAGTAGGCTCTTATTTAATAACATTAAAGAGTCAAAGCTGAATACAAACTCAATCTTTAACTTGTTTTTTGCGTAGCATTTCTACAAGTGTATTTTGAATAATAAGCCATATTTTAAATATGTTTTCTTGTCAGATTTACTGTGAACAAATACTGAAACAGTTAATTAGATGTCACAAGATCATACTGTATCATATAACTGTGTGCTATAAACATGCCTTCCGGGGGGGGGGGGGGGGGGGG
>JAVJGI010000040.1:99243266-99264394 GCA_035590275.1 Ibycter americanus
TCTACTTGATGGCCCATTAGCAGACATGACCCCCTCAGGTTGGGTGTGAGGGTGCTGATGACTCCCGGAGGGGAGTTGTCACACCTGAATCATTGGTGTGAAGAGAGGGAACCCCCTCATCTCTGCCCTCTCAGGCACCCAGCTCATACCCTGAGGTGTCAGGGGTGTCCTGGGCAGCTGCTGCGAACAAGGCATCAGTAACAGTTCACCATGAATGGCAGAGAGGGTATAGAATGCACAGTTCCAGTTACACCCACACAGTGATAAACTGGTCCCAGCCACTAGGACACACGATTACTCCCGTAGACCATGCATCTCAGCAAGACACATCATAAGTTCATTGTCAAGTCCCCAGAAAGTCTTAGCCTGAAATTTAGCAACAGTCAAGCTCTACACACCAAGCTGGTATTCCCTGCAATAACTCTACTCGTGCTACATTACGTCAGCATTAAAGTAGACACGATACAGAGTTCTGTCGTAACGCAGCAATTTGCACCGAAACCCAAACAAACTGGAAGAAAGCCATAAAAATGGTAAAAGCCGTGCTGTGTCTTTAAGGTGCAATGCTCTTAGGCAACACAAAGAGCAGAGCACCCATGCAAAGGCTGTATGTCCATTGCTGTGCTGCTTCGGGGGGAGAAATGTCTGTTGTCGTGCATGGCTGGTTAATGGATGAGTAATGCAGCCACAGTCCTGTCTCTTCCTTAATCATTTTTTATTAAATGCCCTAAAGGCCACTATTCCTGCAGTCGGCACAATCAGGCCAGACGTCTGGCAGGGAGATGCCTGTGCCCTCCTCCTCCTCCCCCTTACAGCCAACCGACCACACTCCTCCATTACGGGAGGCTGTGCCTCTGCAGCCCTATACACTTGATATTCAAGAATAATATCATTTTATTTGCTGTTCTGCGATCTGTGCTAGAGGCCAGGAAGAACTATGAAGTCTGGGCAAACCCCGGGAAGTCAAGGATGCCACTTTTCCTGCCTTAAAGGATTTGCTTGGGTGACTAGTGCTGCTCGATGCTGCTAACCAGCTCTTCTTCTGCTGAGCTCATCTCCACAGCCTCACTTTCTGCCTTAAAGATAAGTTGTTCCTCAAGCAGGGGTCTTCCAAGCAGCAGCTCTTCCTAAGGGAAAGATGGTCTGCAGCTGGCAGAAGATGCATTCCCACCACCCCTTGCAGCCGTGGGTGGAGGGAGGTAGGAGGGAGCGCTGCCCCAGCCGCCAGCTCCGTGGGGCCAGCCACAGCTGCCACAGTCACCAACGGGAAGTTTCTCCCCGGTGTTTTGCCTGCAATCCCGTTGGCTCTTTGGGAACAGGCAGAGGCATCTTATTCCCCCAAAGCCCTGTGAGGCTGGAGCATAGATCTTGCAACCTTTGCTGGGGAAAGGGGGAGGGAAGGCAGCTGGCCCCAGTGGTGGCGCCCTGGGGGTCCGTGATGTGACACGCAGGATGGGGCACATCCACTGCCAGCAGCCCGGGAGCTCTCCTAAAGCCCACAGTAGGGTTTCCTTCCAAGATGGACTTTTCACTGTAGTTTTCTGGTGTTGATGGAAGCTAATGCAATTTCCAGAAACGCGTGCAGAGCTCCTTTTCTAGTCGTTACGGCACACATCTCCCCCCATCAACAAGGTCCTAATTTGGTTTTCTTGAAGTCTGTTGCAGAAGGTTCAAAGTTGGGTGTTTTCATTAGTTTTTGGCCATGTATCTGCGTGTGTGCGCGCGCTGTGTTACACCGCGTTGTACTGCGTTACATTTAGGGTAAGAAATCACACTTGGACAAATTTGGGAAAAGTGACGGAAACACTGAAACTCTTACCTCGTTTACCACTTCATAACTCTAGGAACGGAACAGATTAAAATTTTGCCTCTTTTCTCGCCTTTTCTTTTTTACTGAAATGAAAATTGCATCCAAGCCCATAAACTGGATGCCAAGTTTTAGCTGAGCACAATTAGAAACGGCTTAAATATTAAACTGAAGGGCCAATGACATTAAAGGGACTCGCTCTCGCAGGCTCTTAACCGTAGTGCTGCTGACAGGGTGCTGTATTAGAGCTGAATTTTGAAGGCATCACCAAATATATCCCACGTATTAGGTTAAATTACAAACTCCAAACACTTTGCAAGTCCTTTGGATGTTGTGTTCCCCCTTCCTAAACATGTGCAACACCGTGTTCATTCAGCTGAGGTCATTTTAAAATCTCAGGGCATTGCTGCAAATTAATAAGGCTGGTTTACGTTCTGTGCTTTTTCTCTCTTTCTTATGTTGGTTGTAGATTTTACTCAATGCATGTACTGAAAAGTTATTTTTTTAAATCAACTAATATTTATTTCAAATGGACCTTTTCGGTTTTTTTCTTTTTACTTGTCAGATTTCAGTAAATCCAATTGCTTTGATTTTAATGATACATTTGTGTAACCAAGTAACAGGGAATACCTTAATCCACAGGTTTTTCCTGTCCATTATTAGTTGACCTAGTTTTTTATTCCTTCCCAATGTACCAACCATGGGCTTTCAGGTATTTAAAATAATATACACATATTGTATAAGATCTTCCCAGCAGCTGGTTCTCTTAAGATTTCAATGAAGTAGCATGTTGACCACCACCTCCCTACTCCCTATATCTCCCATAAGCTTCATGTAAGTCAAGTCTACCAAGAGAAAAGAAAATCCCAAACTCTTACTTTTCTTCAACAGAATTTGCCAGGGAACTGACTTTTCTAAAAACCTGAAAACGTTTTCAGAACTGCTCCCTAAATACACATAAAAAATGGCTTTATCAAGTGGGACTCAGACTTGAGAGAGAGAATTAAACTTTTACAAGCTGCCCTCGGAAGACTAACAGGGGCTAATTAAAAATATCACTCTTGTCACAGAAGTGAAAGAGAATCCTGTGTGTTTCCCAATCCTGCTTCTGCAAATCCTTCCTGCTGAAACAGCTGAATCAGAACAAATTGCTTGTGTGCAAGTTACTTCAGCCATATGGTGAAAGAAAAAAGAGCCGTGTGCCTCCTCAGCTATGTAGTAAATAGGAACTACCTCCATGTGGTTTTACACATTTATAGCTAACGTGGAGACCTAAATGTGAAATCAGGGAAATGAAGTGAATTTGTGAGTCTCCCTCTGGGACTCGGGGCTTATAACCTATTAAAAAGATGATATTCAACCAGGTACAGATAAATTATATAAATGTATAGATATATTGCAATGCTGATTACTCTGCTCTGAATAACCCTTTCCATTCACGTGATTAAAACGCAAACAAAACTATCTGTGAAAACCAGAACAAAATGGCGATGTGCATAAACCCCCGACAATAACGTGGAAATTTTTTGATCCGAAGCGCGAGAGGATCGCTGCAGGAGGTTGGTGAATAGGATGCGACAAGAATGTCAGTAAAGGACAGGCACAAAAGAGACATCTCGTTGTCTGTGGCACATCATTGGTGTCAGTCACTAATGATCTCCTTGACATGTTGAGTACATAGCTCAGAACGGATCAGCTTTACTCCTTTTTTCCGTCGTTATTAATGGAAGTCAGTTCAAACTTTCTGCGACAGGAACCAGGGCTTGTGCAAAGGGGCAGCTGCATGTCTTGAGGGAGATTGTAATTACGTGTTTGACCTTATTTGGATGTGGCATTTGATAAATCTGGGATAATTAATCATGGAATAATCTACAAGATTATCCATTTGGGGCCTCTGTTTTTTCAGCTTTTGTTTGTGCCTCGGTTGGGTATTCCTGTTTGCTGAGAAAGACCGCAGTGGTGCCAGGGATGAATGAGGAAACAATCCTGGAGAGAAATAAAAAGCAAAAAATATGGCATAAAGTAGGGGAACCTCTATAAAAGGACAAAACTGAGTGCACTGAACATATTGGCCAAATGCAGCAATCTGCAAATAAAAAGCCATCAACCTGCTACAGCCCACCCAGAAGCCTGAAATGCTCCCCAAACTTTCAAGACCTTAATCATCTAATAAAAACAATTCATACTTATATCCAGAACCCCAAGCTCTCATCAGTTTTTACGTGGCTCTGTATTTTTGTGTGTTTGACATGTAACAATTTTATTTAAAATTGCCATGCTCCCAGTAGAGGCAGTTTTAACGATCACTATTGCTTGCAATTAGAAAATAAATCAATATGTTCGTTTAAACCATGAAAATGCACCCTGCTAAAAATAAAAATTGGAATTAAAAATTGCAAATAGAAACAAGCATGCAGGGAAGTGCTAAAGTGAATGCAATCAGTTCCAGATTTAAAACAGCCTCCCCACACTCACACCCCCTGTTTCCACTACTGGGTGGTCACGGACTCATGGCTGTTACTAGTGGTTTTCTTTAGAGTCTTTCCAGACTTCTATTTTCACTCACTTAAAAACGGGAAGAAACAGAGGTATTGACTTAATTTTCTACACACTCTGCGCTAAGTTTCAAAATCTATCCCTAAGGAAGTAGGCTCCTGAAATGGTGGTGGAGTGTTCCTAATCAGTGGAGCAGTGGGAGTCTGGAAGAGGCTTGCAGTCAGGAGAATTGGGACTAAAAAAACCCTGTTATCCCTCAGGATGGTGCTTGCTGGGTTTATAGAGGGCAGTGCATGACATACAGGCTGTGATGAGCAAAGGCTGGGCTCCCGGGCATCAGCAAAGTGATGCAGCGGAGAGATAAAGCAAAACAGTTGATGCCGAGCACCCGGTATTGGCCCTGTATAAATTTTTGGGGCTTTACTTGGTACTAACACTGGTCTGGCCCCATAGGAGCAGATTTGGAGCACATCTTCCAGGTCAGAGCAATGCAAAAAGGAGGCCAGCGTGCTGCTGCAAAGGGGCTCTGCAATGTGAACATCAGCAGTGCAAAGGGGAACGACTGAAAGATGCGCTTCAAAGTACTCCCTGGATCCAAGCTGAAGTGATAGTACAGCCACAGACAAAAGACTCTCTTCCCATCTTACGGTCAGTAGTAAAACCCAGCTATGTCAATGAAATAGCCACGGGGGACCTGCCGTTCTGACCTCTGCGCCCATGCCAGCCCTCATCTCCAGTGTGTCCACCATCAGGCCCTGTGTGATATAAAACTGCTTCATATTGTATCCAATACCCCAAAAAAATACCAGCGTCTGGGGTTTTGTGAAGAATGAGGGGGGAAAAAAAAAAATCTGTGTAGGAATATTTGGATAACATTACATGGCGCTGGTGTAACATAACTACCTAATCAATTAACACAGTTATTTAAGTTTTTTTCCGTTCCCATTCCGTTATTAAATAAGCACTTAAAAAGCCGTTGTATTTCCCGATTTAACTTGCATATTTCTTACCTTTCCTCTCGCAGCGCCACAAGTCTGGCGGCCACATGGCTGGTTTTACCTTCCCGTTCTCAGGAGCAACTGCGACTTGCTCTGACCTCTCCTCCCTGCAGGGGCAAGAGCTCGGCTGCGTGTCCCACCCATCCAGCTGCGTTCCTTGGGCAAGTCCCGGCCTGAAGTTCTCCTATATGTATGTGGTGCAAGGTTCAGGGTCAAAATACCCTGCCTTGCAGAGCATCAGAAGAAGCACCTAGCTGCGGGGCGACAAGGAGCTAACCCACATCTCCTCCGAGGAAAAGACCAAAGAGTGAAAAGAAGATGTCCTGAGAGCCCGGCTTGGCTGTAGGTAAACCCGTTAGAGCCTCCTGCACAGTCCCTCTCTCTGGGCACAGGGCTCCCCATACCCTGGATGTCGGCTCAGCTTTCCTAACACTAAAATATGTATTTTTAATGAGCTTCAGCAAGCTTTCTCTGCAAATAATCTTTCTGACATTCTAGAAGAAGTAGGGCAATAAATCACAGTGTAATGCAGGTTTCACGTTTGGTCCGCTGGGAGCCGTGAAGCTGTGGCAATGCAGTCACTTAGTTAGAATTAACCAAATCATCAGTTTGTTCGCCAGCTTAATGGAAACCATTTTACATGCAGATTTGTAACTTGCTTTACTGTTGAACTCTAAGAGCACTTGCACTTGTATACCACTGTTATAGCACATACAGCGTAGTTCACCCCTCTGAAGCTGTGAAGTTACTTGGAGAATAAAGTAATCTTACTCAGAATTAATAAGATGGTTAAAACTGGTTTCAGCATAGCTGCTGCTGTACTTGGAGCTGCTGCTGCAACAACTAGGACTGAGTTTCTAAATGGCTTATGCTTAAGAGAAGATGGTGTGCGTAAGCTTCTGCGTGAAGAAACATTTCTTCTGTGCAAGTACACCAGAAGGTAACATCTAGAGAACCACCTTCCCTACCTGCACGTGGATTTTTGGCAAGCCCCTCCCGTGCGCGGTTCACGGGTAACAGTGCACACACACAGGCGTGCTCGGACCTGAGCGCCCGGCGCGCGGGAGGCTGCTCTGCAGAGAAGGACCGCACAGCCGGTGACCTTCGCTTTCTCTTTCATCCTTCACCCAGGATCCTTCCACCTTTTTTGGTGGGGGTAAACCACGCTTACGCTTCATGCTAAGACCTGAACACAAGCTGGCAAACTCACTGCTCTCCGCCTAGGACAAGCAAGCTGCCGATTGCTAGTGCTAGGGGGATGCATCTGTGGAAATACCGCCCTAGACTTACCCCATTTCTCGTGCTCTGTTTTTCATCGGCATCTGCTCTTGGGAAGCAGGAGACCGTGCCTGATGGACTCTCACCCACTCAGAGGAACTCTAACGCAATTATATTAAGTACACAGCAAGCACACATCACTTAGCAGATGTGCATTTCAGTCCACAGCTCTTTCACGAGCCATGTGAAAGCGCTTCGCAGTCACACACAGCTTACGGACGTTTTTGCTTTAAAATTTCAATATCGTTCTATTTAATGAATTCTCTAGCTTTATATGGCCCTGGAAAAGTCCTTTTTTCTCCTTCTATCTGTAATAGCTTGATACAGCTCAGTCAAAAGGAAAACAGAATTTCAATCTCTTTTAGGGGGGAAATAAAAATGTGCCGTTCTAGTTTGGAACCTAAAAAGAATGACAGTGGTTATCTTGTCCCATTGACTTACCAGGGCTGGGATTTTATGAGCAGCATTTCTTTTGCTCTGCGGTCTGAGGCTGGGAATTGTGTTTCTGTGTGTCTTTGACCCAACACAAAATGCAGTGTATCTCTGATCTTATCAGAAACTATAAAGTTCTGTTATGCTAAACAACATAATGAATGATTTTTTAGAAAATCAACAAATGAAGCTCAACCAGTTCTTCTAGTTGAGCTGTTAGATGCAATTAACATTCATCTTGAATTTGTCTCCTTTTCCTTTCTGGGATAGTTTAAAAACTGAACTAAATGGCCTCAAAAATAACAGAAGCCTCGATTCACAAGGTTTTTTTAAAAAAATCTTTAACATGTTTAAACATATGCTTTAAATATGTCTTAAAACACTTTTCTGCAAAGAGATTTCTCTGATCTCTGTTAACCATTTTCCAGAAAGTTCATTCACGTTGCTCCATCTCATTATTCATCAATGACATGAGCTTTTTTCTGCTATCAAAGAACTAATTCCCCGATGGCTGAAACACGACCGGTACCACTGCAGCCCCAGCCCCGTGCGGGCTGGCACATCCACATGGAGTGGGGGTCCCGATGAGGCAGAGGTTGCTGATGCAAGACTTTGAACATTTGAAATGGAATGGGGTGGGGTTTTTTCCAGTTCGATGTTCTTAGCTCCACAGACCTCGAGCAAGCTTTTGGTCGGTGAGTCTGCTGCTTGGTTAGTATTTATTTGGTACTAAGTTTAAGCAATTGAATGTGTCAAATTAAGAGACTGAAATTCTAGATTTGAAATATGATGTGCACCCATGAAAGTATAAACAAAATGGTGTTTATTTACCATATTATGAAATTAATCATAATCCATATAAAAATGTGATACCAATGCTTCTGAATGGTATTATGAAATTAATCTTAATCTGCGTAAAAATAAGATATTCCAATACTTGTGAATGAACACCCTCATCCTACTGTGAGATATTGTTTTTCTTAATTTCGTTGTTGCAAAACTTAAAATGAATTAGGCTGAAATGCTTCATGGCGCACATCTACCCAAGGCTGGCATTTTATTGAAAAGTTTTGGTTAAGTCCGTTTTGATACTGTGACCAAGGAAGAGCGTGTCTTGTCCCCGTGAGCAGCACCACAACGCTTTACAGGCAGCTGTGTCGGGAAGCTGCTTTGCTGAAGCATGGAATGGAAATCCGATAGCCCAAAGAACTGTATCGCTGTGAAAATTTGCCACAATGGGACCAAATTATGAATTTCTGAAATATTGAAGTTCCCATGTGTTTGGGGTTTAAGGTCTGGCAATCAAATGTTTCGGAAAATTAGGAGCTGCCCATCAGGCTGTGCTTCTTCCACCTCCAGAGCGACTGGTGGTGTTTCATCCCCTGGCAGCCTTGGGTCCGTGGCTGGCCAAGGCACACGATGTGCCGAGGAAGCACCACCCAGCCTGAGGCTGCAGCGTTCCCCTCTGCTCGCGCTTCTTGACCATTGAAGGCTGCTGCAATGCCACAAACAGTGCCACGCTCTCTGGCAAGAGAAAATCTTTTTTCTTATCTATTTAAAATGTATATTTTAAGTAAATATGTGCAAAAAGTGTTTTTACAGAATGCCAAGCTTAAGGTTAAAATTATAGAAATACTTTGCGAATATAGTCTAAAGACGGCTGGGCTGTCTTTTTAAATTACATTTTAAAAGCTCTTTCCACATAATTTCATCGTATGGAACTTTGGATTTAATAATTACGTCTCAATTTTCTCATTGCAGTTTTATAGCCTTTTAATCTTTTGATAACCCCATTCTTAGTTTAGCTCTTTTGGAGCTGTTGTCCCTGTTTCTAGTTGCTCTTTATTTCAATCAGACAGAAGTCCAATCCCCTCTCCACATTTAGTCTGCCAAAATAAAGACACCAATCCTTTTTACCCTCCATCCATACATTAAATTTCTCTACTCCCTTGGAAAGTAACAATTCTCTAAACCTATGCCAGTCTGAATTAATCTTTCCTGAAAGTGGATGACTGGTATCCCAGGTTTATCACTAGTATCTTACCAGGGCTTTATATAACAGTTTCCACCACCTTTGTTGAAAACAAACCTGAATTGATCTCAGAAGCATTATGATTTATGAGATTATTAAACTTATGGCTTTCTGTGCCTGCAGCACTAGATGACAATCTTGCTGTGACAGACTTGTACATCCCGGCTGCTCCATCTGCCTTGGTCGTTTATAGCCGCTGCGCGTTTACCCCCCAGTAACGATGATTACTGGTAATCTGCACCAGCTCCGACTTGCCCTTTGCACTTCCTTATCCCATTTCTCCTGCCCTGTTCACACAGTCATCCAGTTCTCCTTGTACGTTCTCCCAATCCTCCTATTAGCACTGCCTCTCTGTGTTGTGAGCGGATTTCCTTAATGTGCTTCCAAAACATTAATGAAAATGCTAAACAAAACCAACGCCAAGACCGTCCTCGTGCAACCTCCCTGCGAGCTCCCCTCCAGCCCAGACTTTCCCCTTCCAGCAGCCCCCAGAGCTGATCTCCCTGACCCTGTGCCTCACTAACCTCACAAACACTACGAAGTTCCCCATCTTCTCCAGTTTAATTAATAATTTTCTGTGCGGCGCTATATCAAATACTTAACTGACTTCTAAATAATTCTTTTTATTTTTCTAGAGTGTTTTTTTATCTTATCTAATGCAGCTTTCAAGTTACACAGCTGCAATACACCTTTGCCCCATCTACCTTTACTTCCATCTGTGCATTATGCTGGCTGAACCGATGAGGATCAAAGACATCTCATTTTACTGCTCTGAGCCAATTTTCTTCAGAAAACTCGGTTATTACTAATAGTACCAAAGGTACCAATGGTATCACCTGTCCCTGCGGTGTGTCACGGGTTTAGACCTGCGGGTAAATACCAAAATTGAAAGTCTTTTCCTGGCTCCAGTGGCTCATCTTGTCTTTCCCTGCCTGAGCCGATTTCCAGCAGAGGACTTTCGCGGACAGTACGAAGTCTGAAGCCTGGAGCACAAACAGAAGAGTCCCTGCCGTGGGATATCTGTGAGGTCTGGTATGCCCAGAAGGCATGGTCTGTCTTGAAAAGGTTTGCCATGAATGGACAGAGAAGTTCTTGCATCCTTTAAATGACAGCACTCGCATCCCTCATCTGAGGCTAACAAGTTCATGCCCACCTGCTTCAGAGGCAGAATTTGAGACTGGTAACATTCCCTTTAAGGCTGGAAATCTACGTGTCTCTTATCAGATTAAGGAAGAAAAGATCTTTTCCTACCCCTGCTCATAAACCTCCACTCCAAGCCAAGAGGCAGAAGATTACTTCACAAATCTAAATGCTGTACTTCAACAAAATAGTCCTTAACAGAAACTAATATTCTGTGAGGGTAAAAAAAAAAAGTCAGTTGTGTTTGCTTGCTCTGAAGTCTGCCAGAACACATGTTTAGTAATGTATTCTGAGCTGGGTATGCTCACCTGTAGACTGTCAGGAATAATTACTACTTGGGTGCCTGAACTGTCATTATTAAAATAATTGTGTGCTTAGTCACTGAAAAGCAAAATTAATCCAATTCCATTTCAAGTCCTAAACTGGCAAATTTGCAGAAAGCCCTCAGATTGACTTGAGAAGATTACTGAATGTAAGTTCTGAACTGATGATCTCCCAGGGCCAAAACACCCCTGGCACCTACAGTAAAAGGGCAAAAGCCAAAAGTCTCACGGCACAGGAAAGCCAAATGAGTTCAAGGCCACTGCTGCCACTGCAGCGGGGTATGGGCTTTGAGGGCACAATATTAGGAGTCAGGCCATGCGCTGCATGACAAAAGGTAAAAAAAATAAACAATAAAAACACTCTGCAGAGAATACATCAGATTAGGCAGTCTCATGAAGTATTGCCTCACCTTAGAAAGTTGCCTGCACTCAAGTAGTAAAATCGATGGAGACGAAGGGGGTGATAGGCACTAGGGTACCTATGAGCACTGTAGTGCCTGGTGGTTTGTTCTGCACGTGGAACCAGCATGGGGAGGCAGCCAGCAGCACCCCTCTCCAACCCTGCACCCATTTCAGCTGTGTGCCCACCTGTGTTTCTAAAGAAAATTGCACAAACCCTGCACTTCCGAAGACTAAATCTTCCACCAGTGGAACACTTTTTACTAAGTCTTCAGACCGCTGCAGACAAAACTAATAATACAATAAGCAAGTGCGTAGAGTCCTGATGCCCGCAGACCCGTGATGGCACCTGAAGCTTGTGTTGGCTGGGCAAAGCGCCAAAAGGCTCTCACTGTCCTTGCTTTGGGAGAAAAAGGGGAAAAAATGAAAACGTGACCTAAGTGTTAAAGATGCTGAGGTGCGTGCCTCAGGCAGCAAGCAGATGTCAATGAGAGCTGCGAGACCCCAGCACCTTGCCCCGGCCCCCAGAGAGGTGGATCTCCAGCAGGTAACAGCCTGGCTGGGAGTCATAGTGCTCCTGTGCCCTGGCAGTTGGTTTCCCTTTGGTGCGTGGCTGATGGAAACCTCCGGTGCCCTGAGCTCGTCCCTGGGGCATCGCTCCACGGACGGACCTGGGCAAAGAACAGCAGCATTTGCCTAACCATCCTCCTGCCGCAGCACCAAAATGGGGCACTGCTCCGATGCTTTCTTCTTGGCTTGGCTCGGCATTAAAACCGTTATTAGCATCAACACTGCAATCACATCGATGGGCCGTGGAGATGGAGCCGGCAATAAGAAAAGTGCGTTCTAGCCCTTGCTGCTGGCAAGAGCAGGC
Organism: Ibycter americanus; assembly: GCA_035590275.1. NCBI lineage: Eukaryota > Metazoa > Chordata > Aves > Falconiformes > Falconidae > Ibycter > Ibycter americanus. The sequence continues at coordinate 99,255,046 of JAVJGI010000040.1, forward strand.
TTCACTAAAGAGAAGATTCAGGCTTTTCCCCCCAGCCTTTCAGAGTTTTCTTTAAAACCATCAGGGCTACACCCATTTCCCCTCTTTTTAATGAATAAAACAGGGTGAAAGGCTGCAAAAGGTGCCTCCTTCAGAGCCCCAAGGGCAGCGCCATCAGAATGGTCAGCTGGGCCTCGGTGGGTTACTGTAGCCTCAATACACACATGCACTGCAAAAAAATGGACCTGTTATAAATCATTATTGTCACTAACACGTTGCTATTGAAAGTTCATTTCAGCTGTGTCTGCCCTCCTACAGGTCCCATGCAGAAAGGACCTGGAGACTAAACGTCTTGGAAAAAGCTGTGAGAAGAGGTGCCACGGGAGCCACTCCTAACGCCTTCCTCCACGGAGCAGAAGGGTGGCGGCCGTTCTCGTGGATGTGTTCGCCCTCGCTAGGCTGGGGTGAGCGGCGGCCCCCGCGGTGGCACTCCGTGTCCCTGCGCAGGTGTCTCTGAGCAGTGGCACTGCCGCTGGCACCCAGCCCCGGGCAGGACACCCAGGAGCCAAGCCCCGTGCTGGCACCATGAGGCCAGACCCACCCCATCCCCATCCCCACGCTGCAGTGCCGACAGTGAGCTCACGTAGTACGACGTACGAAACATTACGAGGGGTAGGCATGCATACAGGCATTAGTATCTTCTGCTTTAGACCGGGATTAGCGTGTGTAACCAAGCATCAACCATCAACTATTCAAATAATCAATTTCTGAAAGTTCAGATTTAGCGATTAAATCAGGTAGGGCAGTAGCTTCAGCTTCCAAAAACAAAAACTCCTTAAGCTGGAAGCTTAAAAATTGCTATTAGGGCCTTATTTGCCTAACTGTAGACTCATACATTTTTACAATGTGTTAATCTGGCCTCCAACCGCAGTGACAGAGCAACTGATGTAAATATACCTGGACAGATTTTAGCCTTACCTGGAGAAGTCTTCCCACCTGCAGTAGCAGGACAAGCAATAAGAAGGAGCATGAAGAGCAGAGCCTTCGAAGTCTGGCCCGTGGAGAAAAAAGGTCAGTTTGTGCAAAATCTTGGCATGCATCCAGCCATTATTTATCCCAGATTACAGAATGTTTTAAAGCCTTCATCTTCTATTCTCAGTCTGTGAAGAACTACTGATAGGCTTTTTAAACAAAGATCTTATTTTCAATGCTTAATACAGCCACGCAAATATAGGATTAAGTATCAGATCAACAGAAATGTGTTGAAAAGTGAAAATGTAATTGAGAATAAAAAGTCAGAGGGAATTCCAATCCACCTCAAAACAATGTGTGCAGGAGAAGGGGCTAATCTGAACAGGCAAATTATTCCCTGCAATTATTTGTTCAGGTCCATTAAATTCATACATTTAACAGTTGCCAATTACTATGCATACATGCTGCTCTGTGTCAACGATAAGACACTGCTAGTCATGCATTTTAAAACCATAATCGGGCTCAAAATCTGAGATTCTTTTCTCTTTATTTCTCTTTTTTGTTAAACTCGCATGTGCAACTTCATTACCTTAGAGAGTACCCGACTTACATTGACGTGTGCTAATAGCTGTACTCTTTCCTATCAAAACTCCTTTTGTTGGGAAGCAGATTTGAAGATAAATGTAAGCAAAATATATATAAGCATGTAAGTTACAGAGGAATTATTACTGTATCACTCTTCATCTAACACAAAGTGGTCTTGATGCAAATGAAAGCAAAAAAATGACACAACCAAGACTGTCACTCCCTTGCAAAAACTGGAAAAGACTCATTGGTAAGGAGTAAATACATTTATTTTAAACAGGCTCTTTAATTTTTGTACCAGAATTCAGAGAGCTTTGGAGGTTATGTGGTTGGTTTACTGCTGTGTATGCATCTATACATCCTGGTGTCCACAGTGTGAGCCGTAAAGCTAAGAAGAGAATTTAATACTTTTTTTTTTTTTTTTTATGACCACGGTTTAAAATTCAGCTTATACAGATTTTGTTTGATTATTTGGAAGGGCTGATAGCGACCAAGTCACCACATGACTTGATGGAACCAAACAGGCAAAACCGAGCCCTCATCAATGATAGATCATTCTTTAAAAAAAACTACAAATTTATACTTGACAAATAACTGGTGTTCTACTGTAGATTAGAAACCCAGCGAGCAAACAGATGGTTTTCAAGTTTCTAAATTCCCAGAAAAAGAAATTGATCAAATGAAAACAAAATGGATTCCCTGAAAGATATTTTCATTTTCTTCCTAAGTAAGCGGCACAAACTAAATAACGAAAACGCCATGCACACAAAAATTAAATGTAAATTCAACAGCTAGGACAGTTTACAAATCACTTCTGTAGCCCTGAAGCAGGATAAAAGGAAATAAATATACTTCATGCTTGGTAACCTATTAACTGACACCAACTGTTGCAGCTGCGAATAAAACAAATGCATGATAAGATTAGATATGTTGATTGCACCTGGCCATCTGTAAATTGCTGCTTACCATAAGAATCACATGCTTTCTGCTAGTCACTGTGATAAATGCAGGGTAACTGGTGGTTTGGGTTTGGGGTTGGTTTTTAGGTTTTTTTTTTCCTTTGGTAAATAACAGAGGAAATAATAAGGAAAAACTTGTATGCGGCGGTTTTTTTTTTTCTAGTTTGTGCAATTTGCCCTGGTGTTTTCCTGCTTTGAAAGAGAGAAGGAGTAGAGTCAAATAAATGAGACTGTATCTCACCAGTGTGGACAGGACAAGTCATGGAAATGTGTTTGTTTCAGATGGAGAGAGGGAGGAAAAGCACGTGGGGATGGAATTGCCTTCAGGACTGCAAGGGCCCTGCAAGACTTTCTATGGTTTTGAACAAGAATACAGTATGAATGTAAGTTAACATACCAACAGCTACAGCAGTCACTTCTTTCCCCTTGAGAGAGTCACCAGCAGCTCCTGAGTAGCAGTTCCCCTTAGTTTTAGGCTAGAAAAACCACACAAAAAAGAGGAGGCTCGTTGCACATGCGGCATTCAGGCGCTGCTTCACCTACTCGGGAGCGGGCATGGAAATGCTGGGAAGCAGAGCGTGGCTGTGAAAAGCAGCGTGGTCACCCAGACCGAGGCGTGCAAAACTTTGGGCACCCCCCGCAAAAAGCAGCAGCCGCCCCCCTGGAGCTGCTGTCCCGCTCCCCACATCGCTGCTGGGGCTGGCATCTCCCCAGGGAGGGCAGCCGAGCGCCCGGCGGGGAGCAAACCTGTAACTCGCAGGGAGCACGCCGAGGGCTGGGGAGCACCCAGCAAGCACCCACTCCTCTGTGCCAGGCAGTGCCGTGAGCTGGTGGGTGACTGGTCACTGCTGCTGGGTGCTGGACAGTGGGGTGCTACGCCCCAAAGCAGCTGTCCTGCTTTACTGGGGGAAGATGCAACTGAGCGCTACTGCCTGGCAGATGCCTGGAGGGCCACCAGCCCTGGGCAGGCTTCCCAACTGACCGCATACACGCAAGTTGACTTGAAGGACCAAAAACCAGAACGGTAAAGAAGGAGCTCTCTGAATATGGGGGGGTGATTTTTTTTCTCCATCTAGATACTGTCCTCTGCTGTATTAACTAAACCTGAAAAAATGCTCTACCATATCGCTGAAAACGTACCTGTGCTATAATTTGTCCCCTGTTACAAATGACAGTGTCAGCTATGCAAGTCACTCATTTCAGTAATGGCATATCAGACGCCGCCAGTTTATGTATGCGTGCGATATTACAGCCCTCATTAAACACCAGATTCCCCTGCTCCCGGCAGTGTGCGCTTAACATAGTGCTGTTGCCCTGCGTTCCAAGAGAAGAACAATTGCAGGCGAAAAAATTGTAAATACAGGCAAATGTCAGCGCTGAAGGCTCACCATGGCTGTGGGATAGGCGGGCGTCAGATATCCTTTCATGGCTGGATTTGCTTAGAAATCTGTGAACAATCCAAAGCGCAGTCAGACACCACTTCTGCTCCCCTAGTTTGCAATAATTTTGGCATCACATGTTGAGCTTTTCTGAGAAGCAGCTTCAAGCCTGTTTAACACCAGGATGTACAGCAGCATGCATTTTGAAACCTCGGTTGCTGAATATAGATAGAAAGTATATACGATTACAAAATGCACAGCATATATCTGTGTAAGAACAGCAGAGCTTCTTCCATTTATAGCAGTAAAGATGATATTATTATATTTCTGGGATAAGAAAACAGAAAAACAAAAATAGATTACTCGAGAAACTTTAAATGAGGGATGATTGTAATCTTCATCAGTAGCTGGGCAATTTATCTGCTCGCTTGCTCCATGTGATTCCGAAGATGAAATCGATAAACTTCCCATAGGTAAATTTTTGCAAAGTTGGACTGAACGGGAGTTACGCGCTGGGTGAACGCTGTTTGAATTTCCTTTACGTAACGACAAAAACAAACTAGTGCAGAAGTTATATTAGAGCAACACTGAGGCCGAGAGCAGGGAAGCAGAAAATTCAAGACGTGAAAAAGCTGTGGGCTGGTGAAGCTATGCAAAGGAGCCAAAAGTCTGCAGCATCTGCCTTGCGGAGCCTTCGCCCCCAGAAGGATCTGGGAGCAGAGCTGGGCACAGCGGAGCAGCGGGACAAGAGCTGAAAAGCAAGGCAGGACATTCCTGCACCGCAGCCTGTTCCCCGCTGCTGGATAAATACCTCGGAGAACTGGAGCCACCATCGAATCACTGCCGACGGGACGCGTAAATCAAGGGTGAAAACCTAAAAGCACCTACTATTGTTTCTGGTACCTCAGATGGCTCATTTACAGCCTGCTCAGGTAATTTTACACTGCAGCAGTCTGCAGCATACATCTATCCTAAAAAGCAAGTGTCTTCAGTGTCTGTTTCTATAGGAACTTGATATTCTTCTGTCTTTTTTAGCTCTGTAGTCTAAATATTGTGTTTTCCCCAGCAGTCTCCCTACTTCTTTCTGCCAGTGATTTTTTTTTTTTTCCCCTCTTTTATATATACAGGGAGAAAAGGTCACACACAGAAGCCTTCAGTACAGTGCTTGTGCATCTGTGCGTGCTCACATTAGCAACACGCTGTAGTGCCTCAGAGATGTTCCTTGGTGGCTGTACACCTCCTCCACAACGGGCATTACTTACACACCAGGTAAAAGATGCACAAGGTGCAGCCTTGTAGCCTGGTTACTTCCACCCCGTGTGAAACATCCAGGCTGGGCACCGCGTCACCTCCGTGCCACGCCGGCAGCGGAATGAGGAGGCACTTGGTGTCACAGGGGTGAGAGCGTGAGGAAAACCCCGAGATCTGCCCTGAGACAAAGTGCGTGCCTCAAACCCCCGCGCCGGGGCACGCGTGGGCAGCTGCTGTTTGTTCCAGCCCACAGGGTAAAACAGTCGGGGTGTGGGTATGTTGCAGCAACCCCCCCTCCCCCGCCACAGGCACCGTTGCCTTCAGAGTCCCCACAAAGAGCAGTTGCGGGGATGCGCGCAGGGAGGATCTCGGGCTCCTGGTGCAAACAGGTGCAACAAAGTCTGAGCAGATTTGGTCTAAGCGCCAGCTTTCTGTGATATCTGGGAGATGCTTGGGCTGTAAGGCTGTTTTAAAGCATCTAATGGTGCAACTTCATTAATAGCTCTGAGCAGACTATTAACTTGGGGAAGTCACCCCACAGCCAGGCATTAAAACAAGGATTTTTTTTCTTTTAATGAAATGGGAGTAAGAATAACTAATTGAATGTGCCTAGTCTTTCCTGGATACAGGGCTATTTTCTGGTATATCGACCAGATTTACACCTCAAACTTCAAAGGCAGTCCTGATAAATCAAACTAAGGGCTGTTTAGCAGATAATCTTTCTACACAAGAGCTTGGATTAGCAGGAGTGCAATATTTTCCACATTTTTCAATGACCATATTTATAATCCACAAAATGACTGTACATTAGTGTCCTCTTGTACAGTATTTGATAAATCAGTAGTTGTATAAAGCAAAACTCAGCAGTTCGGGGTTTTTTAATTAATTTCTGATACTTCGGTAAGACACCAGACTGTGTATATTGGTGAAACACATAAGCCGAGGATTCAAATTTTGGAATAATACATGGAAAATGCCTGATTCTTGTACTGTGAAACAGTGTATAATACTCTAGCTTCCTGAGGTTCTATACAGACAATTTGTTATTTCTGATGGCAATTAATCACACTTCAATACAGGCAGACCCTATGAAGCAAGGCACATTCAGGCATCCTGCCTCCCTTGAGCACACCTCCACGTTGAGATCACTCCTATATACGCTTCTTGAGTGTGACAGCTAGATCGGGATTACGTGGGGTAGTGTAGAACTCGACCACCTTTTTCTGACGTTCTGTTCCAAAAGGTACAATTCTTAGAGAAATCAAGCTTTTGAAAAGATATTTATTTTTAAAGTAAATCTTCATATTTAATATTAAACCAGTAACCCTATTCTGCACCAGCAGCATAAGCAAGGTAGGTGACACAGATTGTAGAACAGACCCTGGCAAGTACAGAAGGGTATCATTTGAGCAACTGATTCAGAAAAGATAAAAAAATAATCTACTTACTAATTGTCACACCACCACCATCATTAAGGGCAATTATATGGAAGGAAACCAGGAAGAAAGCCAGACTTGTATTTGTCCTGAGCACAAAAGGGGAGAAAATGGTAAAAAAATCTACATTTTTCTCTCATTCATTTTAGATTAGAATGCATTTTGCCTCTTCCCAGCAGAACCGGCTGTTGCATCAGAAACACCAAAAATTAAGTTAATCAAAATTTGTCTTGACGAAAATTAATCTGTTACGTCTGAAGACCGCAGGGCTGAACGAAGGGGATGAATTTTGGAGTACAGAGGCGATTTTCTGATAAAAAATACTAAGCGTTGTCTGAAGGCGAAATATCGGAAAATGACAGGCCACTCTTAGGCTCAGCCTTAATGGAGCAAGGTTGCTGGGTTTAGTCACACTTACTCCCATGACTCAGGAGATCCTAAAATTAAAGTAATTTAAAATAATCACAGTTATTACCTCCACCGTTCTGTTCTGAACAGTAAACAGTGTTATTTGATGGCAGGCTCTTCTGGAGTCTCTGCAGAAAGCCCCCAGAAAGCTTACACGCCAGCCTTGGGTCTGCCTGGGTGGGAGTTTTCTGGGGAGCCAAAAGCCGGGTGCTGCTCCAGAGTTTGCCTCTGCCAGAGCCGTCTGAGACTCCACGGATAACCCCAGCCATGTGCAGGTTGCCGAAGGAATTTTATTTACTTACAGTGGGATCCTGTGGATAAGCATCCATGAATAACCCAGCGCTTACAAAAAAAAACCAAAACAAAACCAATCGCAACTAAATCAAATGAAAGATATTCTTTCATTATTATTTAATGACTTTGAATATATTGCTCAAGAAATGGTCTCACAAGAAGCAAAGTAGGAATGCTAAAACATAAATTTTAGAGGAAGCCTTTTCCCTGTGTGTGCAGAGATTACCTTATGCCTCCTTTCCAGGAGTACCAACTACAAGCAACATGCTACTTAACCAAGAAGTCTTTTGCACACTGAATTAAGTAGCATGCAACATCCCACTAAATGATCTTTAGAAACAACCCGAATTTATTTCAAGGCGCAGCGGTTTTGTAGCTCCGTCTTATCAAGGATGCTGAAGTCTGGGTGACACCATGATGCTGTGGAAGCGGGCGGAAACACGGCATCATTCTTGGTACTACGTGGGCTTCTGCGGCACTGCCTTCCTGCAGCTGTTCGCTCGCGGGTAGAGATGGCAGGAAAAGATGAGCTGAACGTTACAAGAGTAGTAGCGATAAGCTCGTCGGAGAGGGCAGGGGAAGGGGCGAGCAAGCAGATGGCTGGGAGGGAGCGCAAGGGGCAGAGCAGAGGAGCATATTTCAAAAGTGCGGTGGTCCGGAGGAGTGGGGCACTCCTTCCCTAATACTCCTGCCGGGAGGAAGGCTCGGGCTTCCTCAGAGCTGGCTGCCCCAGCCGCCGCTCCCCTCTGGCTGTCCTCCTGGGCTACCCTTCCCTTCCCGGGGTGGCCTTGGCCACAGCAGCTGCAGCTCATGAATATGCAATCTGCTGCTACATATGCAGCAGACCGGTAATTCCTCTTCAACCTTGTGGCTATGTTGCTTTTCACTTTGCAGAAAAAGCTCGCCAAAACAGCTTTAAAAATGAAGTCAAAGCTTTTCTTATATGGAGCTGGTTTGTTTTTTTTTTTTCAAAAAAGCGTTTACTATATCTTATAGGATCGGATAGGGGTTGCGATTCTCCTTTTATGTAGATGCAAACAACGTGTTTTCCAAGGTTTTGTGCTGGTTTTTTTCTTTTACAGACCTTTTTGAACTTGTGTTATCCTTAGAGAACAAGTTTAAACTTAAAAAGTCACCAAAGTGGATAAAGGATAGAAGGTATTATCATATTTTCTTATTAAAAATCTCTGGAGAGATGTTGCTGCCTTCCCAAACCAAACATTTCCATATAAGTGATTAATATCTGAATTAATATAAATATGTATACGCAAATGGCTTCTTACCTACTTATTGTATTAAACGAGCTAGAGACGTCTTGGCGTTCTCATAACAAGAGCACCGGGTGTCTGTGTGAGGGCTCCGGTTCATGAAACACGTCAGTGAACGTATGGGAGGAAACGATCCCGTACAACTTTAGGCAACAGATTCTCACTCCCGAGTAAATAACATCCCCTGCAAAACACTTCCTAGTAATAAAAGTTCTTCCCCACGAAGCTATCGGGGAGAGTTCAAAGTGTTTCTGAATCATGTCGAATAAAGGTACTCTGTGCATGGGAGCGATGCGATTGTGCAATGGGGTGCTCTCCTCGCCAACAGGCCGGGGACGAGGGCTCGCGTTCCTGTCTCAGCTCCCACCTCCCATCCCTGAGCACGCTCCTCTTGGATCACAAAGACCCGCTATCGTCGCGTTATTTTAAAAGCCAGGGCTTTTTCCCCACGTACTGGCAAGCATCTCACCAACTTTTTTTTTCCCCTTGCATCAAAGCAGGCAGCAGCAAGGTGCTGGGGACAGTGCTCCTTCCCGCACCTCTGCGGTGGCCTGGTCGCTTGCCCTCCCCGAAGGCTGAGGTCACCCCCATACACCCATTTAACGCGCGGCGCAACTTGCCAAGGTAAAATATACATTAGAGAGGTGGGTTTGGGGCGCAGAGGGAGAAACACTCAGAAGTAATACGGTGGGACGGGTGGTTTTTTTTGGAGTGGATTGGGTTTTTTTGGTGTGGGGGGGGGTGTGGGTTTTTTCATTTTTTTTGTTTGTTTTAGGGGTTTTTTTCCCTTTTTTTTTTTTTTTTTTTCCTTAAGGAGA
>JAVJGI010000040.1:99273328-99296968 GCA_035590275.1 Ibycter americanus
CCCCGCCCCTTCCCAGGCCGAGGAGGAGCCGCCCCCCCCCGCCGAGGTGAAGGATGAGGAGGGGGATGCGCTGTGGGACGCGCTGGAGACCGTCCCCCCCCCGGGGCAGCGGGGCAAGAAACGGAAGAGTTCAGGGCTGTGAGGGGGGGGGCGACGACCCCCAACCCCCCCCCTCGCCATGGGGCAGGGACTCCCCAGCCCTGTCTGTGGGGCACAGACCCCCCCCAGCCCTGTCTGTGGGGCAGGGATCCCCCCCAGCGCCATCTGTGGGGCACAGACGCCCCCCCCAGCACCCTCTATGGGGTGTGGACCCACACCCAGCACCATCTATGGGGCCAGGACCCCCTCCCAGCCCCTGCTGTGGGGCACGGGCTCCCTCCAACGCCACCTATGGGGCCGGGACGCCCCCCCAGGCCTTGGCTGTGGGGCAGGGAGCCCCCCCAAACCGAGTCTATGGGGCAGGGCTCCTCCTCCCAGCTCTTTGTAACATCCAGAATGGGGTAAAAAACTGAGATTTTCACTCCGTTGACCAGAAATGATGATTTTTAGCAGCGCCGGGGTCACCCGGGGTGGGGGTGGTGTCCTGGCCCCCAGCTCCCCGCCGGGGGGGGGAGGGGCACGGCTGCTGACCCCGTTGGGTTTTGCTATCCCGGGTACCCTCCTGCCTACAAATATGCATCGTACCTCAAACGGTGTTTTGTAAACCGATTAAAGCGTCCCACTGACATAATGGTTTCACTTAGCTGTTAATTTACAGCTGGCTTTGAGCCATAAACTTTTTTTTTTTTTTTTTTCCATGCAAAAGGAGGAGCAAAGGAAAAGAGACGTTGCACCGGCTGTTTCGCAAAGCCACCGGCGCGGGAGGTTAATGTTTGCCCGGCCTTATCCCCGCGAATTCCTGCGCTGTGTTTGCCATGCAAAAATCTCCCCAGCAGCAGCTCCGGGCCCCCCCCGCCCCCCCTGCCCGGCAGGGTTCCTGGTTAGCCTCTTTGCATGCAGCGCCTTTCCTTGCCAAGGCCATTTGCAAATCGGATGTCTCCCCAGGACACCACCCCCCCCCCCCCCCCCCCCAGGTATTGAGGCACCCAGGGGACTCGCCCCCCGGCTACGGGGCACCCCCGGCCAGGCTGGGTGGGGGGCTGGCAGCCGGCACCCTGGGGTGGGTATGGAGAAATACCCTCTTGGGACTGAGCACAGGGCAAAATCAGGGAAGAAAAGGGCCAGGGGTGGTGATGGGGACAGGTGACCACGCTGAGCTGTGGCACTGAGGTGACAAGCTGGGACTGCAGCCCCCTGTGCCCCCCGCCTGAGCCCGGCTGGCCGCTGCGACAGTTAACGCGAGGGGTTTGATGGTTTCCTGCACACGTTGGGTTTGTTCTCAATTACAGCAAAGTCCAGTATTGCCAAGCGGATTGTTTGTCTGGGGGCTCCTTGGTGGCACGAGTTGTGGCCTCCAGAGCGCTGAGCAGAAGGCTGGCTAAGATAGCGATTCACACAACGTTACACCTGTGTGTATCTACGTAAAGGGGAAATACTCATATGTTCCTTGCTGCCTGCAATACGGAGCAAGGCAAGTTTCTCACTAGAGGAAGCACCCACAACTAAGCCACACAAGGACGTATCAAAACGTACTCCCTATTTTTTATTATTTTTTTAATAGACCATATTGCTAATGTAATTGTTGTGGAAGGAAAAGGAGTAGCCCTTTAGCAAGTGTGAAAGCTAGCAAACTTACTGCAAAGATTTTTTCTTTAATGAAGGTCTATGTAAAAGAAAATTAGATTTTAGGAATCACAACTGGTGTCTGGCCATCAGTTTGCCTAACACCGGATCTGCTCTTAGTAGTGGACCAGAGTGGTGGGTGCCTTTGAAGAGCTGCATTTCCACAGCGTCGTGACACCTCTGGTGCGAGATGGCTGGAGCTGTTTCCTCCTGCTGCCCCAGCCGCTGTGAGAGGTCCCAGCCCCGCTCCGGGAGGCTGCAACCATGCTGGAGCAAACAGGGCAAAGCAAAATTGCTCCTTGCCTGCTGTGCTCTCACTCTGGTGATGGTGTTTTAGAGACTTCCACAGCCACACGCGGTCATTGTCACCAGTGAATCCTGCTCCGCTAATTTATTCCATCCTCCACGGCATCCCCTTCTTGCTTGTGGCCTCTGCAACACCTTGTGGTAACGCTGAGTGAATTTGTTTGTGTGCCAAGCGAAGAAATGAAGGTTCTATTTTCTATTTTAACTTCAGTATAGGTAAGTTTGTCCACTTGGATACCGTAAGCATTTTGTCTCCTCTTCATTTTTTGCTAAGCCACTCATTTTTATAGCTCTTTGCTATTTCTCCATCAACTCATCTCGTAGCGCACAGAGATACAGGAAAGAATTGAACTAAAGGATTTAAATGAAAAATCACCATAAAAGACTGCATGTGTCTGTCACTAAAATTTATTTTTAATAGGCCATGCTTCTTTGTAAATCATTAATTTACCTACAAATTAGATGAAGACTGTTCACCTCAAGAGTGTATATATAATTTTCAGTAATCAGGTTTGCCTCCCCTGTGTATCGTTTCATTTCCTTCCCTTCCTCGTGGAGCAGTGTGTGATGTGACTGCGTGCATAGACCGTGTTGTGTTTTCTTTCCGACACCAAAGTAGGGTTCCCCGGGAGCCAGCAATGCTGAACACATTTGCAGGCTTCGGACTCCCATGTTACGCTGCCAACAGAAACGGCCTGACCGAGCCGAAAGGCCAGCACGGAGCTGAGGCCTCCCCATTAGCTGTCGCGACATACGCTTACACGATACGCGACACAGTAGCAGCCATATGAGTGCAGAGCCCTCACGCTGGCCACCCCCTCCTCTGCCACATCTGCTTCCACAAGAAAGTGGGAAAAAGTAGCACATCAGAGCTTCACCCTCCTCTCAAGGGCTCTTTATCCCGCGTGTTGGATCTAGTTCTTCAATGTATATAATAGGGTTAATTTTTCATGTAGAATAACTCCATCAAGGTCTCTGAAAAGCTTTGAAGGCATTAGCAATGTGACCTCCTGGGTCTACAAGTGTTGTGATCAGCTTGGTATGCCAGAGTTCAAAAATTATTACCCGCCTCCCACCATTTCAGCCTCTCCTCTCCAGGGCCCTGAAATGAGCTCTGAACATTAGCGATGATTTTTGTCACCAACACGAGGAAAAGAAATGCTGTCACCTGCAAGTTGGGTATACCTTGGCACGAAAGGTGAGTTATTCAGGACTCGGTTATTGCCCCATCAGTGACTGCTCTGTTTTGTGCATTGTACATAAACATTGCAGGGCAAGGAGTAGCATTTACGGAGCCTGTAGTAACCAACCTATAGACCACCAGCAGAATTAAATCCTCTAGAATGTGATTTAGGCGTAACTCATAGGCAAGGCTACTCAACGTTTCTCAACACTACACCTTTGGCTAGATCATGCTGTTCTGACTCACTGCCTATGCCTTTTTTCCTACCAATACACTAACTCCTAGTATCCTTTCTCCCCCTGTACTAGCTCCTCCATGTTTTTTGCAAACCAAGCTTAACTCCCCTGTGTGGCAGAAGAGCATCCCCAAACTCCACATAGCTCCTGTCACATCTTCCCTTTTAAGTGAGTTTATCTGAAGCAAAGGACAATATAGCAGTGGCTGCTGGCGGGGTGACATTCGCTGGTTTGTGACAGAGGAGGGTACCTGTCTGTGACCTGGCCTTGATGCCATTTGTTGACAGCTCACAAACGCTGACCAGTCTCCTCATGCACGCCTGTGTGTTCCATCCTTATCAGAAGCAGCATCAGCTTGCTTGAACAGGAGGAGGAGAAGGGTTTGCAGAAACAGGAGCAAGACCGGCAGGTCAGTTGTGAGGAGCCCATCGGGTCTTTCAAAGTCATGGGAATGAGGTAGAAGTAGAAACTCAGACCTGGCATGGGCCAGGTGAGCTACAGGCTTTGGGTCCCATCGGGCACTGTTATGCCAGCCAAATGGTAGAGAAAATGTGTGTTAGGCTGGCAAAGCTATGCTTTGTCGTGTCAGCAGTGCCCTTGTAATGTAGAGACCTGGAAGAAAACGGGAAACCTTGGTCTTCCTTACCTTTCCTTTTTGCTCTCAGTGATTCATGCAGCTCCTTCGTGGGCTTCCCCTACCCAGTCTCCCATTTACATTCCTTTTTCTGACCTTGCTTCTTCCCAAACATCATCCTAACCTTCTTCAAGAGGAGTTTTGCCAATATGATGTTAGAGATGTAAATTCCCTTGCAGCGGGCACAGAACATTATGTCTTTCCTACTCCCCAAAACCCCTTTTTCTTCTGCTTCAGCATTCACCCCCTTCCCTTGCAAAAGGCATGTTGCCTAACGTGTGGCAGTAGAATGAAATTAATTTAAGATGTATCCAAGATGTACCTGTGCTACATTATCATCCCGAGCTTAGTCAAAGGCTCTCAGATGAGGGTACCTCTGCAAATTGTCTGCCTCAAAAATAGCACCAAGCTGGGTACGCACTGTGGCTGTTTTCTGAAAGCTAAATGAAAACAGCCGACGTCTAACTGAATAATTTAAAAGGCTGTTGCTCAGGTTGAGTGTTTTGAACAAGTGGGATTGCTATGAAACCAGACAAGATCTGACTGCATGATCTCAGCACAGCTCACCGAAACCTGTGTGCTCAGGTTAAAGTCCAACCGCATCTTTCAAACAGGCAAATTCTTGATGTGTCAGAGAACCTCAGAGAGAGACTTTTCGCTGCAGCAGCATGCCTGAAGTTTGCGACCGCGTACGGCTCGTCGTCTGTCCCTCTCAAGAATGTGAAGCAAACATCCAAATCTTTCCAGGATGCCGGAGCTGTTGAAGCTGTAATTACTGTTGCTAATGAGGGAGCCTTGACCGGACGTAAAGCGGCTGATGCGCTGCTGACATCAGGTTCCGCGGGATGGCGTGGGACCCGGTCAGTGGCAAAGGGAACGGCACTTTAAAGGGGGATCTGGGCATTTCTCCAGGCTTGAACACCTGGATCTAGATGGATTTACCTCCATGAAAGCAGATTTGGATGTCTTCAGACCTGGCAGAATTTGTGCTAGGGGCTGCTATGATGCAAAATGCAGCGTCTGGGGTATTGCTCCTGTGGTGCCGTTGATTCAGACTTATTCAGGGTACCAGGAAAGGCGACGGAATTTAACATGATGTGAGGTAGCTCCTGTTTACATGTAAGTGCTTATGTGCTCTAACTGTATATAACTCTAGGGCTTAATTTCCGGAGAGGGACATATCTTCTGTAAATATTCAGTCGTTCCAGAAAGCAATTTCTTTCTGTTAAAAGAAAACAACACGATTATTTTCTAATGAAAGAACTTGCATAGTTCTAGCTGTAGGGAAATGAGTGGTACAGCGGATAAAACAAGAGGTTGGAAACAGGCATCTTCAGATTAATTCCTGGTCTTCCTGCAGACTTTGTCCAAGACTCAATGTGATTTGGAAAAATCTTGTTATGCTGCTTTTCTTTGGATTGGTTTGAGGGGTTTGGTTTTTTTAATTAATAAATTAAAAATGCATGACGTTTCTAGAAAACAAGGTAAAGGGGCAGAATAAGAATAAACTTTTACGTTCTCATTCAAAAAAAGGAGGAATCCTGGGTATTTTAAAAATATTTGGGTTTGTTCTCTCAGATCAGCTCTGGGGGAAAAGAAGTGTGAAAATGTTGC
Source organism: Ibycter americanus (assembly GCA_035590275.1). Taxonomy (NCBI): domain Eukaryota; kingdom Metazoa; phylum Chordata; class Aves; order Falconiformes; family Falconidae; genus Ibycter; species Ibycter americanus. Next base: position 99,279,024 of record JAVJGI010000040.1, read on the forward strand.
TTGCTTGAGCTCTGTCCTGGCTTTTAAGAACCCAGACATGACGCCTTACAAACGGAGTCCTTTGCTTCCCTATCCTGAATTGAAAAGGCACGCTGGTGCTCTGGAACAGGTCGCAAATGGAGGGTCACAAACTCCAGCTCAGCTTATCTAAGTGGTGTATTTCACGTAGTTCTTAAATACTGTATTATCCCAGCAAAAGATACCTGCTGTGAGTTAGACTTCGGCTGATGTACTCAGTGATAATTACGTAAAGGAAGCTTCCTAATTCCATTAACAAATTATTCCAGGTTTAGATAAAAATGAAATCGTAGTGTCTTCTCCTCTTCTCTTGTGTTGTTGTTATGTAGATGTTGGTTCCCTTAATCACAGCTCAGCAGCTCACGGCCTCGGAGCACGGCAAGTACAGGACACAAAGAGGAGACCCACTTCAGACTGTTTATAGTTCAAATGTGGGACAGAAAAACAGGCACAGATACGAGCTGGGAACAGAGTAACATTACCCTCCGGTTTGGCAGCACGGATCTGGCTACAGCAGCAGCCCGAGCAACCTGCCCTGTCGTTCTTTGCAGGTATCACAGGTGGAGACAGGTATTAACAAGGGATTTGGAAGAGAACGCAGGTAATTTACACCGGTGAAGAGGGACCTCTTCACCGTATTTCTCATGAGGAGAGAAAATACAAAATGTAACAAGCAGACAGTTAAGAAGCTGGGACCATGCGGTGATGGCAGCCAACTCACTGCTGCGATGCAGGAACGGTAAGATACTTGGTAAGCGTGTGGTGGTGCTGGGAAGGACGCTGGCATAGGCTTACTTGTGGAAAAAGGCCAGGGGACAAGCTCAGGTCATCATGGTCAAGCTCACGGGCCATGAAAATGGTCATTCAGTGAGAAAGTCTGGATGCATGGGAAGAAGGAGGGGGGGGAATCTGCTGCAGTAGTTGGGGCCCAGGGTGTTGTGAACTCCAAGAAGAAAAGTTTAGAAAAAACCAATACTAGTAAAGCATAGCCTGGGTAGTAAAGCAGAATTATTGCTGGTTACTGGCAAGAAACTGGTGTTTGATGACAGTAATTGAGGAAGAGGTAGGAGGAAGGCTTGAAGAGCCTAGTGGAGATGGAAAATTGTATCTTTGTTTAGTTCAGGCAGAGTATACAGCCGGGGTGGCTCATTATCCACAGGCAGCGTTAAAGACAAAGGCTGAGGTTTTAATTTCTGCTGGAGTGAGGATGTCAGCAAATCACTGTGAGCCAATGGAACCAGATCTCTATCCACCTGTATCTCAGCCCAGCTCCCTTGGGTAGAGACTCCGACGTCTAATTGGTACTCGCCTCCCTGCTGCAGCCTACCCAGCAGGGCCTGGAGGCTACTGACCCTGTTCCCCTGGCCAGCCCCACCTGTGACTCCGACCCACCCCTCAGGAGCTCATTTCAGCTGGGGCCTGGGTCTTCGTCCTTTCCCCTGAACACCTCCCTTTGCAAAGCCTGTAGAAACGTAGTGTCTTTGGGACCCCAGCTTCCCTTCTGCAAAAATGATGGATGGACGGATGGATGGAGACCTACATATGACACATCTTCAGGAAGGTGGGTTTAAAAGGCAAGTCCAAAGAGCCTCTGGCCTGTAGCCATCTCCAGCTGGTGAAATGGGCGGAGGAGGCCTTTGAATGTTGTGCTTGTGCTGCTCTGGGCTATCCTAGCACTCAGCACAGGGCCCGGCGTCCCGTGGCCTTACAGATCAGATGTGGGTTTTGTAGCCTTCTCTAAAGGATGCTGAGTGCCGAATGGCAGGTCTAAAGCTTCTGTGGCTCTGTTTGTGGCTGGCAGGTCTGTTTGTTGGTGAGCTGAAATTCTGTTAATTCTAACTTATCCTGTAATAATGCCAATACTATGAAAGAATGGGAAATATTATCATTTACAAAATAAAACTCCCATGTAATAATATTTTTTTTGGTAAATAGGGTTGTGTCATAGGTATGCTAAGGTGTAGTTATTGCTCTTCTTGTTGTAAATGAATTACAAACAAGCAGAGCAAAGTGCATTCATAAAGAAATATCCACGTGTGCACGCTTACAAATAATTTCTTCGTCAGGGTGCTCTGAGAACAATAATGGTGACAAATAAAATGGGCTGGTTTCACATCGGGGGATTGATTTAGATCAAAGTTATTTAAATTGCCAATTTTAATCATGATTTAAATTGTCAAGTTGGAAACCCTGATTTAAATAATTGATTTTCATCTTGTTTTGCATTTGTGCTTCCTATTTTTCTAAATAAAGGCTGATTCTCATTGGCTGGTGTAAATCAGTATTTCCTTTTGCTAACCATGAGGATTATGTACATACCCCATCTGTATACATTTAAGTCGTTTAACATATATTTACACAGATTCTTAATTTATACATTTCATCATGCTAGAAAAATAATTAATGAATATTTTCTGACTTTCTAAATTATGTTTATTTTTCCTCGTGCATTGCTTCAAACTGTATTTGGATGGTAATTAGACTTTCATTAAAAATACATAAAATCTGGAGGGAAAGGGGGTGTTAGTTAAAATATGCTGCGTAGCAAAGAAGTAGTTTTGTTCGACTGTGTTGCTTTTAAAAAGGAAGGTCTAGATCTGCCCTTGAGTGCAGACTTGTAGCCATGGTAAGTTGTTTTAGTGGGTCATTAGTTGCCTGTGCCGCCCAGCCAGGTAGGGCTGTGCTGCAAAAACCTTCATAAACCTCTTTCAGAGTCCAAGGGCTCTGAAAGTGTGCTGAAGGTCTGGAACGGGAGAAAGACGAGGAAGCCACCAAGGACAGGATCTCCTGCAGGGTCAGTGGTGGCTTCTCCGCCCAAGCTGGTATTGGTGGGAAAGAGGAAAAGCCACCAGCTGTCCTGAACCTCCAGGACAAGGACAAGGTGTCCTGGTTCATTGCTCATAACAGCAGCTTTGACTGAGGTGTGTTACTTGTAACCCCATGCCACCATGGAGTTTAGTGCCAAAGTGCTTCTGCGGAGTGTGTCCCAACTGATCGTTGGATTACCTGGGTGGTCTGTGGTTGGGGAGCTGAAATGTCACTGTGTCTTCCTGTATTTTACAAACAGATTTTGGTGTCTCATAATGCTTTTTAGCCTAATTGAAAAGGAAAAACGGTCCATTCTACTTTTAATCCCTGTTGTTTGCTTTGTGTGTCTTGGCACTACCGTGATGCTCTCCTGGAAGACCCAGTTGCTGGAGAAGGTTCTTGATTTGCTATACCAGGAAGTATAATTTTCTTCATTTTTGACACTGAAGAAGGCATTTATACTTATTGATCAGTAAAAATGCAGCAGAGTTTTGTGATGCTTTCTTCTTTGGATTTAAATGCATTTACAAGGTCTTTAGTCTTTTGGGTATGGAATAATGAAGAAGATATAGTCCTTCCTTTGATAACTGGGATATCTTAAACACGTTGATTTAATCAACTAGAAAATAATGACATTTTTAATTTTTTAACCTTTCATCCTGATGATAAGAGATTATTTGTGAGTGTAGACTGTTTCACCACTGAGCATTCATTTAAGCAGCAAAGCAAAGCTACTGTGGCTGTAGGGAGTCTTGAATGAACGTATTTGGAAGGTCTGTGTGACCCTCAGTGTTACATGTACATCTCTGTATGTGATAAAACTAAACACAACAAAGGTGCCCTAAATATATTCCAAAATATGTAAGATATGTGCAAAGTAGATGGCTTGTATTATAAAAGGACAAGCTTAAATAACAGCTGTTAGAAGTTTTCCCTAAAATGATCTTTCTAAAATCTCTTGGTCCTCTTATTCTGCTTGGCCAAGGTTGTTTTAGGTACGAAGAAGGTAACAAATTGCCAGAAACTTTCTGTTGTTGTTGCTTGTTCAGTTTTGTTTGGTGTTGTGTTTGGGTTTGGTTTTGGGTTTGGTGGGCTTTTTTGTTGTTGTTGTTTTAAAAGACTGTTAACTCTATCTCTTGATTTCTGCTTAAGTAAGTCAGATGATGATGATGATGATGATGATGATTATTATTATTATTAAAAATGTTGATGTGGCAGTCAAACCTAGGAAAAGTAACAAAGTACTAATTAAGCCCTATCTAATCTCAGTCTTATCTGGCCATCCATGCTCATAATTAGTTTCTCAGGTTTAAAGGCACTAATCATTTAACAAAGCCAACTGTGTAAATTGAAATTAAGGAACTATTAATTCAGCCTTTGCAGAACAAACTACTAATTTCACATGTTCGCCTTAGCATTTCTGTCACGGTTCCAAGTATCTGGTAGTGCCTTATCTCTGTAAAGGCAGGGACAGGTCATGGGGCAGGGATCCTTTGGTCTTAAATATATAGTAGCATGCAAATGGAGGAAGAGACAGATAGAAAACAATCCAAGAAAACAATATGAAATTCCACTTTATATGGTGATGAAAATGATGTTCATGAGACTGTCTCGATGCATCATAGCCATGACTGAGTCTCTCAGATTTGAGGATGGTGATTCTGTATTTTGGGTGTTTGATGGCCTTAATACCAAATTTTAATGGGTTAATTTTTAAAATAAGATTTCTTAATTTATGTGTGTGGGGTTGTTTTAATAATGACATTGCATTAGTGTATCCATTGGGACTTACAAAACTGGAAAATTACCTCCCTTCCTCCAGCAAAGCCCGTTTATTTTTATACTTCATAGAGGAATAAACATAGTCCTCGTTACTTGAAAACATCCCTTTCCTCTGATCCTCAAACAGCTACTTTTAGAGAGTTTCTTGACCTTTTGCTCAAGATCTTGATTTATCTTCATGACAACACCTCACAGCTCTCACACCGACAGCGTTTCTTTTCCTCTCACTCTCATCAGTTCAAAGTTGCCCCCAAATATTTCTCCACAACAAATTAATGTATGTACGAGCGCATGATGTGTACGAGTGGTGGGGCTAGGATTTCATAAGACCTCTGCATGGGTGGAATATAAATTCCTTTAATATGTACACAAATAGAAGCTAGGAGATGCTTAAAATTCTGCAAGTGCCCAGCGTGTAGGATGAGTTCTGATTAACAGCTGATAAACAGTACTCTAAGGTTTCCTGCTATATGTAATAATATAGGAGATGAAAGAGGATATAAAAGTTGCTTTAGGCCTTGTCCATTTTACTGAGTGTCATGTCAGGGATTAGATTTAATTTGATCCTTTGTGCAAAGAATTTTTTTTTAATAAAGTAGCTGTTCAGATTAAAGGATAAATTAATATATTATTCTCTAGTAATAAGTGTTAAATTGGATAATGTATTACATCTGATGGTATCACAGAAATTACTCACTGTGATAAAACGTTGCTTGTAGTTCAGTGGACTATAAGGATGTCCTAGAAACTGCATTCCCAAAATAAAGGGTTTGAAGCATTCATCTCGCTTATCATGGAAAGTAAACAAAATCAGGCTGCCCTTAATTAAGAGGGAAAAAGACACTACTTTGGGCTCTGTTATAGAGGTCTGGTTGAATACAGGGAACAACGCAAATGCCTCAAATGGACACAAACCCAAACCGAGCCTTTTAAATTCGACAGCAAAGGCAGCAGCAGCGAGAGAGACACCAAAAGCCTCACAAGGCAACGAACTTCTGTGCTGCGGCCCTGGGCCCTGTGCTGGCTTGGGGCTGGTTTGAGCTGACGGTAGCTTTCCAAAATGGCATAATTTATGAATGAAAAAAAATCCCAGCCCCCTTCCCCTGCTGCTGGGGGGGCTGCCTTGCCTGGGGAAGGCTGGGCAGGCTCAGGGGCAGCGAGGGACCATCCCTGTCCCAGCTCTGCCTTGTCCTTCCTGCAGAGCTAAAGGCCTGTTTTACTCTATTTCTTCTATTCCACACTTCAGCAGAGGCACCGTGAGACCCAAAAATTACTTAAATAGCAACACCAGAGATGAGGAAACGGTGACTGGCTCACGTGTTAATTAACCACCTTCACCTCATCCTCCACAATGCACCCTAAGACTAAAAATGTGCCTTGGCGTTTCTGCTTGGTTTTTAATCTCTCACACTGTTCTAACAAGAACACCTGACATGATATTTTAATAAATTTGATGCCAAGTGCACTGAATTCCAGGAGAAAAGGCACCGGTGATTTAAATCTGCTTTGGAACATGCCCACAGTGGGAGCTGAAGTCACTTTTTCTGCTCAGGTATTCCGCTTCTGAAATAATTCTCTTCCAGTTCTGCACTTGACTACTTTGCTCCGTAGGCCTTGTTTATACATGCACGTTCTGATTGTAAAGGTAATCTTTTGGTCAGTAAAAGCTGAGATAATTCTCTTCACAAATGATTGGAAAACCAAGGACTAATCTAATACCAGAAAAGCCTCCTGGAGGGCTTGGAGGAGGGAATACAAACCGCCTGACAGTTCCAGCTGGGGCTGCATGGGTCAGTGGGAAAGAGGGTGATGTGCATGCTAAAGCTGGGAAGTGCAGGAGTGATCGGGAAGGGAAACCCTGATAATTTTTTAATTTCTTTATTTTTCTTTTTACTAGATCTTATTGCGTAATTTAAGCCACTGCTGTGGCTGGTTGTACCTTTGCCAGACAGGAGCAGGTCACAATCCCATGACTCCAAGAGTCCTAGTCATCATCTTTTAAAATCAAATGCAAGGGAGCAATAGCAATTATATATATATACACATACATACATACAACAATCTCCAGTAATATCTGGTTTCTGCCAGCTGGTCAGCTCTGTGTACCCACGCACGGAGTTAACGTAACCCAGGGTGGTTGACAGTGGTGCTGGGACCAGCCAGCAGGCTGGGGAGATCCTACAGCATCAGCTGTAGGCTCTGGTCGGCCACCGTGGTTCCTCCTCCTCCTCCAAGGGCATCTCTCCTCCCCATGAGCAAAGGGGTCGTGTGGGCTGGGGGTGTCCATATATTGTGTGAGCAGAGAGCTGGGTGCTTACTGGGGAATGCTGGGTTGACTGGGCTGGTGTTTTGCTTCTGCAAAGGTCTGGCCAGGCTGCACAACGTGCGCTGCGGGATGGGGGGGCAGTGAAGAAAGTCACGTGTGAGCCCTCTGGAACATAGAAAGTCTTGACCAAGCGGTCTTGACTGCCAAGAAGGATGGGCACGATGGGTTTCAGACCCTCCTCTAGGCTCCTGAAGGTAACAGCAGCTTCTCACAGTAGAAAAAAAATCGGCCGGTGACTTAATGACAACATCGCTTCGTGCTAATCTTTTGTCCTCTCAGTAGTTCTGCTCCTGAATTTGGAGATAATTTGCAGGAGTTTGTTTGGGCTGCAGTTATGTCTCGGTGCTGCTCTGCCTCTGAGTTCCGATAACTCTTCATACAGAATTATTTCTGGGTTCCGTGACTGTCTGGTGTGTGTCTATAGAGCTTTACACACAGAGATCAGCACTGGCCTGGCTGAGGGTCAACTTCATCTGCTGTTTATTCGCTGTCATTAACGGGGTGTTTAGTCTTATGATGTAAAATGCCTCCTGTGGTTGGTATCTAGAAATTCGTGTTGTCTGTGGTCACTTCAAAGGATATTTTCCTCATCAGATCTATTTATTATTAGTTTAAATCAAGAGTAGCTTTTACTCTTGAATATTTAAAATATTATGACATTAGGACATGTGTTATTCTTGATGATAAAGCAAGGAAAGTGTTTCTTTTTCATGCTGATTTTAACTTCAGAATATTTATTTTTCTTAGGATTCTTTATTAGGATAATAACTCGATTTTTACTGAGGATATACAAGATGTTTTGTGTGATTTTTCAGAGAGAAATTAGGAAGGAAACAATGTAACTAGACAAATTTTGTAACTAAAATAGTTAAACAAAAATCACCTGGTGATCCTGTAGTGGCTGGAAGCTCAGCAACAGCAGGTTAATAATTGCCCTGCAGCCTCCGATTGTGGTTAGCTACAGACGTGATTTCCAGGGTTTTCAGTTTTTCACAGCTATTTGTTCATTTTAGGCTATTAAATCTACTGACCTAAACTTCTCAAGTGTAGTTGTCTATGAGCTTTTTTTTTTTTTTTTTTTTGCTTTAATGCCTTGATTTCCTTGCAATTCATATTCTGAATTAGCAGAAACTTTTTTTTTCTGGAGTGGAACTTTCAGTTTCTGTTTTCCCATGAAGATGGGAGAAGTTGGGTTACGTTGATTTTTGAATTTTTTTTTTTTTTTTCCTCTCTAAAGTATCTGTAGCAATGGAAGCGCAAACCTCATGGACTGTGGTATTGATGTAACGGTAGATGATTTAAGAGCAAAAGATATTTCCCAGAAATCCCTTCAATGCTTTTAAACTGACCTTTCCAGTACACTATGCCTACGTGAAACAAACTACCACAAGAAATATCCAAAGTGGTTTTGATGCCTGTATCCAGGTGTTTCTGATAGATGTGTTAAAATACAAAATCTGCATCTTCAGCCATCACTAAAGCGGATCAATTGTTGAAACAGCTCTCGCACGAGCATCGCGTGCATCGGTGGCTTAGTGAATGAATAACGCGAGCCAGAAGTTTCTAGAGTTTTCACTAAAGAGGAATGAGGCTTCCCACCAGTATTTAGGGCCTGACTCTTCTTCCACTCGGATCTTCTGCGAGCATTTAGATCTGTGTGAAGTAAGCTTAAGAAGAATTAAAAAAAAAACGCTCCGCTGGAATTTACATGGCTCAGGAGGCTGGTAATAGGATGAGTGTCTTTACTTCAGGTCACTGATTTAAATCCCAGTTAGAAATAGCCCGAAGTCATTACAATCTCGTGGTGGGTTGGTGACCTATGAAATGAACTGGTGACGGGAGCCACCAGTTGCCACCAGGATGTGGCTACGTGTTGCACCAGCGAAGCAAATTTAGTAGCCTGCAATTAGAGAACCCAGAGTTTTTCTTTTCCTGAAGGAATATCTTGTTTCTCACTGCCCAGCCCGCACTGAACAGCGCGCAGTTGAGTTTTATCCATTAATAGGAGATTTTCCGAGAATTACAGTCTTGGTAGCTGATCCTTCAAATCTGCAGAGACAACCAGCTGCAGCCTTTAGGTAGTAATTTCTCCTCCGCCTGGCTTTTATCTAGTAAATATTTGCCTCTTTTTATGCATGTGGTGATTTCTTCAGGCTTTTCCTGTCATCACGGAGGAAGCAGCCTCCCTTTACCCTCTCCCACACTTTATTTGACTTCGTAAAAAAATAAAAATTTTTAAAAAAATTGATCGTTGTCCTTATGAATGTATTATTGAATATATTCATGTATGTGTAGTTGGAGTCTAATATAAAATAGCTATTGACTGATGGACTCCATAAATAACCCAGTGTCTGCGGAGGCAGAATCTGGAAACGTAGTGTGTTTGTGTGTAATAAATACAGAATTTGTAATTTGACCTCCCAGGCAGAGGTTACTGGCAGATTATGGGTCTCTCTAATCTGATTCCAAACAGTCACATATTATGGATGACATTTTCCTTTCGTGACACCTCTGGCGTTGTGTGAAGCACCAAATTTGAAGAGAACAGGCTCATTTGAGCTTTGTTATTCTTTAATGTGACACATTTTCTTAAAAATAACACCAGGCAGAGGAAAGATGGAGAAAGAAAAAAGGAAGCTGGGGATGAGTTTTATTGTTTCGAGCTGTTGCCTTTGGAACTCACCACGTGCTTGACTGGGGCTCTCAAAACACAGCTTTCATGCAGCAGTCAGACACGTACGCGTAAAGTTGCTTGCATGGGAGATGGCAAGAGTGGGGCTGGAGAGAGTGTGCTCGTCTTGAGATGCTGATTGCACATTCTGTTTGGGTTTGCATGGGGGTGGGCATTAATGGCATTTTTGCTGTCATTCCGCTGACAGCTGGATTGAATCCTACTTAGAAATCCTGGGTGTAAGGAAAATGATCTACTGTTTTACCAATATTGGCCAATATACACCTCAGTTTTATTGAGGGAGCACAAGCCATATCTCATTGAGACTCTGTATATATTTTATCTTCTTACTCATTAAATACAGAGATAAATTTTTTCAGAGTGACATCATTATTACATATATTTCATTTATACCAAGTAACCTTATTCAAGACTGGGACTTTTCCGGATGCTGGTTTTCAGTGTACAGTTTGTATTTTAATAAATTCTTATTAAAACAAGGGTATGCTGTGAAAACTATTAGCAGGGCAGGTAAATTATTTTGTGACAAAATATTAACAGTGACAAAAGGAAAATAAATTGGTAAGATGGAATAGCTACCCTTTTATGAATACGGATCTATTACTGAGAGAAACTCTTCTGTGTTATTCAAAGGTGTGATTGTTTTAATAAGTCACAAACAGAATAGGTCTGTAACTTCCCAGATGAGGTTTCATTTGAAAAATTTGAGACCAATGGCAACGTTGAGACTGATAATCATATTGACCCAAAGGACCAAAAAGGCAATTACAGAGGTTATAGGCAAAGGAACAAAGAACAGTAATAGAGGTCACAGGCAAATGGAAAACCAGACAGTTAGTTCATCTCATGTCTATATTTACTATGCTGTTTTTACCAGAGCTGTTATAGTATTTCTGTGCGTAGTGTGACCTTGATATTTCTTGCAAAAACAAATTACATTCCCTCGTCCTTCACAATGGCAGGTATATGTCTGCATTTTGCCATACCTATTTCCGTGTGAAAAGGGTCAAACTCATAAGACCTAAAGATGCAGGAGGTCAACGCTCAGGCCAAAATGAAAGCAGGGAGGCTGGGCTGGCTGGATCCGTGGCCAGCAGAACGTGTTATCGTGCAGAGCGAACCCCCTCCACTTGTGCCGGCGTGGGCTGAACTTGCCCGGCAGCCCCGTGGTGGCCCTGGCAGCGTGGTGCTCGGAGGAGGCTTTGCCTGCTTGCGTGGCGTCTGGCAGGATGGTGGAGAAAAGTCTGTCCTTCATCCTTTTCCCTTCCCTGGGCTGCTGGCTCGCTCCCTCCTTCAGCTGGTGCTTTCCAGCCGCCCCAGCACCAGCCGACCCCGCTGGGTGCCCTGGTCCTTGCTGGCCCCTGGGGATGCCCAGATGCAGAAGAGGAGCAGCTTTGCTCTCTCCGGCTTCGTTCTTTCTCCTTTCCCTTCATGCGTGCAGGGGAAGTGTGTGCTGTGACATAACTTTGGGGTTTTTTTTTAATTTTTTTTTTTGTTTTGAGGGCTGCAGGCTGCGTAACCGCACCTACGCCACATGAAGCAGAAGTGCATGTTTTTGGAGGGCTGCCTACGGCTGCGGAGATGAGGAAGTCCCAAATTAGATTTTGGGCCAGCCACAAAACCCCTGGCTATTATCTGTCTGTCTGTCTATCCGGTCATATCACGAAAGCACAAAGATATATTATTCTGCTACACACAGGTGTTTCACACGATAACAAGGTGCACAAAGCCCTGGTAAACCAGACCAGGGTTATAAGTAGGACTCAGATCCTGTTCCTGTCTTTGTCCTGTATATTCTCTACATGCGGGAATTCACAACAAGGGTTTTACAGTCTCCGTGCTTCAGGAATATTCAGCTGACTGCTCAAACGGATTTATGAACCAAAGAGATCATATCGACTGCGATTCTAGCCCAGCGCCTGTGTCAGTACTGTGGGGTGACTTCTTAAAAGAAGCGATGAACTAGAAAGGCCAGCATTTTCGATATAAGCCAGAGGGGAGGAGAATTAGTTAAATAAGTTGAAAAGCAACTAGAAATAACTTGAACATTGTCTGAAGGTGAGAAGAATGGATATTATCAACCAATATATTCAGAATGTTAGTCTTAAATGTTCAGAACACACTGCCATATTATTCTAACAACTTTGAAGGTGAATATGCATTAGATAATCTTTATGCACTGTCTCATTTTTGTTGCTGTATTTAACCTTAATGCCTCTCAAATAGATCAAAATTTTTAGGACAGAAGTCCAAGTTAATGTTTTAAAACTTTAGGGAGGAAGAAAGTAAGGCTGAAACCAGAACTCCCCAAACTTAGTGTTATTTTGGCTATAATAATTAATTCAAGCAGTAATCGTTAGTGCTTATAGAGTAAATGAGAACAAGAACATGGAAAAGTAATCTTTTAGCCCCTGCCTATTAAGAATAATATAAAACAAACCTGTTCGTTTGTTCACCTTGCAACGGAGCTTTCATTCTTCATAATAAAAAAATTAATTTGAGAGGAATAGCAACTACAGTAGCTACCATCGTATATGAACACATTGCTGAACTGAACCCTTTTGAATTTGTTTGGGATTTATCTATTTCTCTAGGGATTCTTGTACAAGATCTGTTAGAAGAACCATAGGCTCCGGAGGGAAAAGTGGCAGAAACAGTTACAATGGAACAAGGTCTGTGTCCAGTTGCTGATCTGCCAAATAAAAAGGGCAGATCAGCCTTTTTAGGTGACAAAAAGGGTGGGTTAAATGGGGAAAAAAAAAATATATATATATAAAGGGAGGTGACAAAGAGGCTTTGGTGTACATCTCTACAAAAAAGAAGTTCTGTTAACGGGGTCCCCGAGCTAAGACTTTCCTTAGTTTAATCAAGATGGATACTTGATGGAAAAGAAGATCAGAGAGGATTTCACTACCCTTTTTCTGGCATAGGGGAATAAGGAAAATGCAGGTAGTTGAGAATCAATTACAAATTGTATTTTCTTTCACTGGAGCACGGAAGTTGGGAACAACCTTTAGGTGATTCAAAAGAATGCAGTGCTGGAAAGCTCATGTTGTTCTGTCCTTTTGAAATAATGTGGTTTGGGGGGGAGGGGTTTGCTGGGTTTGGTGTTTTTGTTGGTTTTTTTTTTTTTTCTTCCCAAAATAAACATCCTATGAATTTGCTGAGTATGTGTCTCCAGACAAGAATATATCCATGCCAAAACAATTCTTTCATTTGCAGGCTTGTCCATCTTGGTTTTTACATTTACAGGAGTGGATTGACCTAATGATTTGATTCATACTTCTACAAAAGGGAGTAATGGTGAAATCATGCTCTGCACGTGGAAGAATAAAACAGAAGAGGAAGCAAAAAAATTGCTTGGACAGCAAAACCCAGAAGATGCTCTGCATTATCTGCTAGAAGACCACTTTTTGCTGATCTTCTGCCGTATTGCCTGTCTTCCTATACATGGAGCATCCAAAAGCTTGTAAGGAAGTCAAAGTGTTCAGATGCTCTTGGAAGTTGTAGTTCACCTCCCAGGGAAGTGGAGTCAAACAACACTAAATAACTTTTTGTGCAGTCTTTTCTCACAGTAAAACCAAAGACAGTTGCTGTAACTGATGTATGCTAACTCTTCTGTGAGTTCCTTCCCGAAGCTTGTCATCTCCTGTGGCAGCCACTAAAAGAGAACTGAAACCAGTTCTCTGGAACTCTCTTCTGGAGCACCCTATGGCGGTGGTTTAGTGGGTCTCACAGAGTCTAAATGTCTTCTACGTGGCTGGGAGCAAAGATCAGAAGGGATCGTGTGGGTCTTCAAATCCAGCCTCTTGAAACCCATAGGTAAACAGCCACCAGCTCTTTAGCCTGGAGAAGTCTGCAGGTGATGTGTGTTTGGACTCCCCCCATCTCCAGCATAATAAAACTTATATAGCAAGTCAAAAAGTGACGCGTAGGGTGTGTAACGGAACGTAATCAGCACCTCAGCCCTTTGCCACCGGCGGGGCTGCCCTTCGCGTTGATCTGCGTGGTGGGTTCATATAGCATCCGCATGGAATTCCGGGTGCTGGTGGCGCCAGTCCGCACATCACCGCTACAGCATCAGCAGGTGCTTCCGAATGACCGTCGCCATTGGTGTGGCAACCAAAAAAACGAGCGTCGCAGCCCCCGAACCCGCTCAGCTGGTGAACTTCAAGAAATTGTATGTTTTCTTGGTAAATGTAATGGAACCTATACAAGTTACTGGAAGTAATCCCTCAAAGAGATTAAAACAATCCCGTAAGTGCATTATCTCTGCAGGAAGGTTTCCTGTCCTGTGCAGCCCGTCTTGCTTTCAGGCCCCCATTTATAAAATTAGCTGTACGCTAATGTAATGTGGTGGCGAGACACAAAATAAATTAAAAAAAAAAAAAAGTGACTAGAAGCTAAAGCCAAACAAATTTTGATTTAAAGTGAAGTATGGCTTTTGTTGTTGTTCTTTTTAACAGCAAGGGCTATAGTTGACTTAAGAATTAAGGGAAGTGGTTGACTGTGTATCACACAATGTTTTAGCAAAGTGGAAAACCTTTCTGGAAATGAGACTTTGGAAGAATATGGCCAACCTGGATAAATACAGGAGAAACTGGATTACACTCTCTGTCCAGTCTGACCTTCTATATGATGATTCCATGACCTTTTCTGATCGTAAAAGTCCTGAATTTATGTCTAGAGTGAATTTCTCCGAAGCCTTTCCTGAGTGAGGCTTGGGAAGCAGCATCATACGGAGACGGAAAGAGATCGGGTATCTGAGACCGAAAGAATTAAGAAGAATGTGGTTGTGCAGTCGGGGAATCCAGGATTTAAAAACTGAACACAGGTAGTTCAGGCTGCTTGTCCTCATTGTTTGGGAGCCAGAAGAGACTAGGTCACTGCCTTTTGGAAATGTTTAACCGCTGGCGCTCTGTGGGCATTTCCTTCTTGTTGTGGCTTTCTTCGATCCAGACGTTGGCATGTGGAGCTGCCAGGAGATCCTCACATCCCTCCTACAGCCACAGTGAAGCCTAAATACAAAAGAACAGTTAAGAACGAGCAAATGCTGCATGAGAATAGTTATTCTTATCCTTAGTTCTCCTTGAGTTTCATCCTGTCAGGCTTTCCGCTGTTTTTTAAGGGGTGAATGTCAAGCAAAACGGAGTATTGTAATCTGGGTCGTTCTGTTTGCCCTTTTCTCAAATTGGCACAACATTGGTGATAGATTCCCCTAATTTCCGTGACATGCTGGGATTTCTTAAACTGAGCATCACTGTGACATAAAGTACCACGTATTTTCTGATGCTCGGGTGCAAGGCATCTGGGGCTAAGGGTTTGATGTTTATTGGAGCTAGGTGCTGCCCAAAGACCAAAGAGTAGGTCATGATCTGTGTGCAGTATTTCTCTTTCTGCTCACAGAACACGTGTCGTTATTGGCACATTATGTATCATGATTAAAAATATTACTATGTCTGGTGACAGGCCTGTGAGTGTTGGTTCTTAGGAGACCCTTCGTTCCTCACTTACTGTAAAATTATTTTGAATTCCAGCCATTCCAGATGTGGAGTTTTCTGTAATGTTTTTGACTTTTCCAAAGAATTTTCTACCCTATATAATTTTTATTTTGTGTTAATTATCAACAGTTGCTCCCTCTTTCTTGCTTCTCACATATTCTTTTTTACTGTTCAACGCTTGCCTTTACCTGGCCAATGAACCACAAAGGGATTTTAACCAAATTTTATTGTCTTGACCGCAGACGGCCTTTTATTCATCACATAAACTTCTATAAGACACAGTCACTTTTGTTGAAATTTCTGGTATTTTTGCCCTTTTGATCAATTTTTCTAATTTTTGCCATCCTCCCCCAGTTAACTGTTCAGCTACATATTACCAGCTGTGACTGCCTTCTGGTTGTGTATATTGGATGTAAGCAGGTCAGAGTTATGGCAACTGGTGGCCTCCAGTACAATGATTAATTAATTTTTATTACTCATAGTGAAGTAATAAGGTAGAGACATACCTTATATAAATACAGTTTGCAGTAGAGAATCACAATATATGATTTTTTTTTTTTTTTTTTAAGGCACGTTTGGCCTCCGACTTCCAAGGGCAGGCAGAGAAGTAGATGTGGGTGATCCTACTTCCCTGCCCCACAAACTCCAGCTCAACTGGCAGGCCACGGGGCAAGCTCCACCCTCACAAATCCTCTGTAAGCGAGGATTTTGTGCAACGTGTCTTGGATGTCCCCCAAACCCCAAATTCCATGAAACCAGGAGTTACTTGTACAATTTGTGCTTTTCCAGAAAACGCTGCTGAGACTAGTGCTTTATGTTTGCTGGTTGTGCCCCAGCGTGCAGCTTTCCACCGGCTTAGGGGCCATCTGGGAAGGAGACCCAGCAAAAAATTAGATGTGTGTTAGCAGAAGCGTGCGTGTTGGTTATCCAGCAATGTGCACGACTGAAAGAGTGGGTGTGAAAAGCAGAGAAAATAAGGATAAAAGTAATGGAAGGGCTACAGTGCAGTCAACATTCCTCTTCCCCCCATGAAACCGAAGGATTAAGAAAAAAGAAGCGAGGAGGTAAGAAAAGAAAGATGGATAAAGCCACCATGGAAATAGTGCAGATGGAAAGAATAAAAAACTTGGTGAAAAACTCTGAAAAGGAGGGAAAGGAGAAACAGCCTGTAGAAAATAATTTAGGAGGATATTGTAAAAGCGTTACGATAGCTGCTGCAGAGCACACGATGCAGAAGGGCAGAAGCAGAATGACCGCGAGGAGGTGTTTCACACGCCCGGTGTTATGCCATGCCATGTATTTTCATTTCACCTCAGCAATCCAGAATGAAAAGCAACAGCAAAGTACGTTGCCGCAGAGCGTAGGAAGGCAACGGCTGAGGGCAGCGCGCATCATGTGCGGTGGTGAAAGAGCTGGGGGCAGTTTCTCCAGGGCAGGAGGATAGAAAGGTTGATCCTGGCTGGGGAGTTATGAAATGTTTTGAGGAAAGACTTTGAGGCTGACGACATTGGGTAGGATGGAACGGTTTGGATGAGCCTCAAAACTAGGGAAGATGGGCAACGGGGAAAGGAGCTGGAAGAAGGATGAGTTGGGCTGCTAGCATGAAATCAGCACGGGCTGAAGGGAAATGGGAAGGGACGTAGGTGAGCAGGGGCTGTAGGAGGTGTCAGCAGGACACCAAGGGCTAAATGCTGTGCCCTGCCCATCCTGGTTTTCCTTCTCAACCCCCTCCCATCTCAAGATCGTCCTCTGGTTCCTGACTTTGGAAAACTAGCCCTGCCGTGTCGAGCGTCGGCTGCTGTTAATTACAGATTCCCGGTAGCTTCTTCAAGGTTGCTTTCATTGTGAAGAAAAAAGAAATATTAAAAAGCCAGCTGCGGCTGGGGCACGGCTCGGGCCTTGGGCTGCCTGCTCCAACAGGGTGGGGGGCAGGGTGGGGGGGCCGCCCCGAGCCCCTGCCAGGGGGCACAGCGCACACAGCCGCCCCGCGCACCCCGGCACACCAGGCACACGCTGACGGGCACGCGGGCTGGCGTGTGTGTGCTGCGCACCGAGACAGGCTGTGTGCGCCAACACGTGCTGTGCTCACACCCTCACACGTGCTGTGCACACCTGCATGAGCACCCTCAACACCCTTCTCCATATGCACACCCGCACACGTGCTGTGCACACCCTCACACGCACACATACAGTGCACACACCCGCACCTGTGCCGTACGCACACCCATGCACGTGCACTCACATACCTGTGCTGTGCACACACCCTGACACGCGCTGTGCACACACCCTCATGCTTACACGCGCTGTGCACACCTTGACACGCACACACGTGCTGTGCACACCCTCACGCACACTGTGCGCATCCTCACATGCACGCGTGCTGTGCACACCCTCACACGCGCTGTGCACACCCTCACACGTGCTGTGCACACCCTCACATGCACACATACTGTGCACACACCTGCACCTGTGCTGTATGCACACCCATGCACATGCACTCACATACCTGTGCTGTGCACACACCCTCACACTTACACGCACTGTGCACACCCTCACACGCACTTGCTGTGCACACCCTCACATGCACACGCGCTGTGCACACTCTCACGCGCGCTGTGCACACCCTCACATGCACTGTGCACACCCTGACACACACCCTTGCTGTGCACACTCTCACGCGCGCTGTGCACACCCTGACACGCGCTGTGCACACCCTGACACGCACCCTTGCTGTGCACACCCTCACGAGCCCCCTGACACCCCCCCACCCCCCGCGCCGCGTGCACCCCGCGGCACGCGCGGACAAAGGGCGGCAGCC
>JAVJGI010000040.1:99298619-99314704 GCA_035590275.1 Ibycter americanus
CTGGCCTCCGCCGTCTGCCTGCTTTGGGTTTTGTAATTTTTGGTTTTTTTGTTTTTGCGGGGGAGGGCAGTGGGCTCGGAGTTCTTTCGGTGGTTTTGGGACAGAGGAAAGCTGAAGATGTGAAAAAGTTCTTGGGATTGTAGGGAGTGCTGGGGGGGGCTATCCAAGGGACGGGGGGCTGGGGGGCCGGGCAGGGCAGCCCGCAGCAGGGGCGAGGTGGGGGACACCGCAGAGGGTCCCACGTCGCTGCGGCGGGACCATCCCAGGGGAGCAAGGTGCCCAGGAGTGTGCAGGGACAATTTTAGGAGGGGAGGGACCAGGGGGAGGACTTTGTTCTTCCGAACGCATTGATCGTGGCGGGGGCGGGGGGCAGTGGGAAGGGTCAGTCCAGGCTGGCCCTTCCTCAGCTCGTCCTCCCCTGCGCAGCCCGCTCCGCTTCGTCCCTTGGAAAAAGCGGTAATTGCCTGGGTTTTGTTCCATCCTTTCTGGTATTTGCGCTTTCTAGAGCAAGCATCGCAACTTTGGAAAACTTCCTCAAGCGCTCTCTGTACTTTTCTTAATTATCTTGATTAATTTAGTGTCTTCTTATTTCCCCTTCCATTTTTCTACGCTATGTAACAGCCTCCACTTTTCTTCTTTTTTCATCCCAGTCCACTACTTTCCCTTTCCGGTGTTATTTTCTTGTCCTAATTTGCCAGTTGTCCCTTTCCCGCCTTAGATCTGTCCATTTCAGAATTTCTGAAGTCTCTACTTTTCCACATTCTATTGTCACTCATTCTCCTTCTTCCTCGTCCCCGTCCACCTATTTGCTTGCGTTTCCCGTGAAAATCTCCTTTGGCCAGGATCTTTCTTTGCATGCGTGGGTAGATACGCTCAGGTTTCTCCTGATGTGTAGCAAACAAAAGCTTCTTCTCGTTCCTTCTCCTAAAATTATTCTTTTGTGATCTGCCCTACGTGCATGTTACTCAGTTCGTAGATGGAGTTTCTAGCAAAAACTTCTTGTGCATTCACCGGTATTCACCTTCTCCTTTTTCTTGTCTTCATCTCGGTGCACATGCATCTCCCAGTCTCTAAAGCCTCTTCTATCTCCTCTCCTTCATCCTTGGCGTGGAAGTTTGTTCTTTCCCCCACTCCAGCTTGGCAGACTTGATGCTGTTCCTCACATCATTTTTCCCTTGGAGCACAGACTACTCCAACTTTTCTCTCCATTCCTCATATTCCCCTTCCCGACCTGAGCAAACACTTGCAGTTGGTACTACTGAAGGAATGGCAGAGCAGGAGTACCACCAGCAGGCGTGGATTTGGGTTTTCTGGCTTGCTCCTTGCTGGGCCAGGCACCGCCAGTGATGCTCGTTGCCCCAGCTGCAGCAGCGTGTCTGCTGGTGGAGGTGCCACGGAGGGACACTGAGCCAGGGCTAAAGCGGGAGGAAAGATCACCGTTAAGTTCTCTCCTCCACCATCCTGATATGTCTCCTTCAAAAGGGTTGATGAGTTTTATTTTTGCTACCTGGGGCTTTGTTATTGACTTATTCTTTTCATGAGTTTTGAAATACCTGCCAGGGCAGTTGAAAAGCCTTTATATTACCTTCCTCTCCTGTCACTTCAGTGCTTTCTGTAATGTAGGACTGCACAATGTGTAGAGAAATATGAAAGCCTTTTTCTTAAATCATCTTCTGTTACATTCCAGCCTGATGATGTTTTTAAAGTGAAATGCTGTCACCAGGCTTTGAGTTTAGTATGTGTCTAAATCTGTGAAGAAATATGTGTTTGAAATTATTCAGAAGAACGTAACTTTATATTTGTACATTCGTCCCCGACTGGTGCGGCAGAGTTACTGTGCTGAACTAACGCTTCTTCCTCTTATTTGAACAGGTCAAAACATGGTTGTGGGGAAGACGGGACGGCTGCCAAAACGCCCGTCTGTGATGGGTGCCATATTGCATTATTCTGTGAGTGGTGGAATACAGCGTGGGATTCTTCAGGGGTGGTTAACGCGGCACAAACCGGACCATGCAGCTGCTGAATGTCTTAACCGTTTGGATTCATACATAACTTGATGGGCTTCTGGAAGAGGTGGAAGAGCCTTTTGCCGAAACTTCAGGATATTATGGGAAATGCTGCTGAGACCCATTTGGATTATATCACCATCTGACATCAAGGTTCTGCAGCTGATGAAAGGTATGCGTCTGCCCTATTGCAAAAATACTGTGTCTTGTACATCAAAATACCAAGCGTGTTGTCTTTGTCTTAAACAAACTTGCTTTGTAACCTTTTATTTTTTTTTTTTGCCTTTGCCTTGCTGCTGACACCCAGCAGTAGTTTTGAGTGGTGTAATCTGACAGAAATGCCTTACTAATGGTTTGGCAGCATTTATATCTTAAATGTAGAAGGAAAAACTGAACACGGAAGTTTTGTTTTCAGAGTTAACTGATATTTTCAAGGTAATGACTTCAAGGGGTCAAGGAGTGTGTAGCAGTTTTAGAAAATCTGACTAGTTAACTTCCAATAAAAATAAGTTAAAAACAATTTAAACAAAGCATTTTCCACAATTCCAATCTTCCAAGTAGCTGACTTTGTTTAAAGACGTGTTACTATTTTGGGTTGAACTCAAGAAAACAACCTTCTATTATTTAACCTCTCTTCTTCCAAAGAGCAACAAAAGTCTTACGGATGGTTTGTATGGGGGAGAGAGCGAATAGAAATATTTCACTTAGAAAGCATATGAAGCAAAAAAATTCCTCGAATTTTTAAGTTTTGATTTAAGGCTTCTTGTGGACTGTGTTTACATCCTGAATGTCCTAGTACTGTGACAGCTTAATGAATGCAGACAGCGCACGGTTTTCTTGTTACTGTATGAGATAACAGGTGTACAAAAATGAATTGAAAACTAGTGGAGAAAACAAGCTGTTAAAAGAGTTATTTATGAATAACAAATTATTCTTGAAGCTAGATTAAGTGTTAATCCAATGGTGAGGAAATCATTGAGCCCCTCAGTGAACTATGAAAATTGCAAAGCAAATTTTAAAACTATTTAAAATTTGATCCTTTTATACCTGTTTTGTGCACTTCTTATTTGTAGCTGAAAATGAATGACATGAAAATAGTTGGTTTTGCTGCATATTTCAGCTCATCTGATTGGTTCCAGCCTAGACCATATGTAGGGCAGACAAGTATTCATAATCTTAAGAAAAGTGCTGAGCTGGCTGGCCTACTTTAGAGCAAAATAGAAATCTGAACGAATAATCACTTGTTATCCTTTCCAGTTGTAAACGGAGATACAAAAAGCAATACAGTCCCAATTTCCCGGTTCTGACTGTGTTGTAATAAAGACCAGCTCTTAATTTTCTTGATTATTGAGGATAAGCTTTTTGTTATGTACTGAATGCAATTCATGTACATTTAGTTTGCCATTCTTAATACTGTTCTGCATTTATACTATTTTTGAACTTTGCATGACTTAAGTTAGCCGTATGAAAGTCTTTATTTTAGAGGGTCGAAAAAGGAAAGTCTTAGGCTGTTTGTGGAAACAGGGAAAAAAAGCATAATAAATGGATTGAGCTGGATAAAAACATTTAGAGCGGCTATCTAGTGTCATCTGGTAAAAGCAGCCCAGTGATTATGTTGCTGTGTTTAAAGGAAACCAAAACCGCGATCCTTTTTCCTTTCCGTGCAGATTTTCTTCTTGTTCAGTTTCTTCTCAGGCACTTGCCACTCTTTAGGAAAGCTATACTGGACAGAAAAGGTACAGTCTGCAAGAACGCCATTAGTTTTCATCAGCACTGAAAATTGAAGTGAATTTTTACTTACAGTTAATGTAAATAGGGATAACTCCTTAGCTTAGCTTCATCTGAGAGTTTGTGTAGACTGAATTTCATCATTGCCATAGGATTCAGGATACGTTATGCAAATTATTAGATACACTTGTGTGTGTTTATACCTGGAACATCTCAAATGTTGATGACTTGGTGACAAAACTTTTCAGATTTGAAGAGGGGGAATACAATTTATCTGTCTTCAAATTTCTTTGGACTGCTTCCAATAAAAGGAAAAGAAGCATTCTCATATTGGGAGATAAGATCCGCAGAGAGAGGAAGAGTAGGGCCAGCTAGGAAACGTTTAGCACGGTAGTTCCCAGCTGCTAGGTGTGCTGTGTCGGTGGGAGCTGAGACCCT
Source organism: Ibycter americanus (assembly GCA_035590275.1). Lineage (NCBI taxonomy): Eukaryota > Metazoa > Chordata > Aves > Falconiformes > Falconidae > Ibycter > Ibycter americanus. The sequence goes on from JAVJGI010000040.1 coordinate 99,302,792, forward strand.
TGCAGGGCTTGCACGGAGATAGAGAAAATGCTGTTTGCAGGCTCTGGCTGGAGCATCCCTGCACCTTCCTCTTAGGAGCAGCCCCAGGAAAAGGGGCAGCAGCAGCAGGTGAGGCAGGGGATGGCTGGAGGCTGAGCAGCACCTGGGTGCTGGGAGCACCTGCCTTCACTCAGGTTAACTCAGCCCTGCTGCCTTTGGTACAGGCTGGCTGCGGGGAGCCTGGAAGCTGCTGCTCAGGAGGAGGGTTTCAGGTATGAGGGTCCTAACCCTGTAGCTATAGAGTGTGTGAAAAGGGTTGTTCCTGTGGTTTGTCTCTGGTTACAGTTGGGCCATCGCTTGCTTTGCTTGTGACTGGCCTGGAAGGTGGTGGGAGTCCTTGTGGGTGTCCTGGGTGGTGTGGGCTGGGGGGTGAGCTCTGGACTCCCCCTCACAAGCCTACCCTGGGATGTGTAGTTGTTAAACTGGTAGCAGGACTTACACCTAAACCAAATACAGACAGTCTGAGTAGCGGTTCCTGCTTTGAACTGTGTTCTCAGTAAAGAAGGTCTTCTCACCAGTGTACTTTGTGGCATGAGGAGGTGCCTTTCTCCGTGTAGCTTGGGTGAGAGTAACCGTGGCCATGGCCTCAGGCTGGTGGAGCAGAGGAGATTTAAAAGGCTGCAAGAAGTGCTTTCACAGCGTGTGGTGGGTAGGTGAATGGCAGCGTTGGAGTTGTGCCTTGTGAGGAATAAGCAGAGGAGAAAAAGGACAGGTTCTGTCACTTCAGGTTTTTCAGGTAGCAGATGGAGGAGGTGGTGTGTGGAGTATCAGCAAACATCTGGGAGGGTAGAAAAGGAAAAAGTGATAAGGACGTATTTTATTTCTTTGATTGTTCCTTCCCTTTACTTGAAGTGCTTTTTTTTGGGGGTCGTGAATTCCAGAATTCCCAAGTGAGGTAGAAATTCCTGCAGGTCCATGTGTGCCCCACTGACTCCTGATACGTCTGGGAGAGGGGGATGCTTGCCTGAGGGCCTGCTGCCCCCCACCCTTGGTGTGAGGCTTGCTCCTGGCAGCGCAGGGCAAAGGAGCTTCCTTCTCCGGAGGCCTTACCAGAGCATCCTCCTTGGAATGCAGAGGGCCAGTTTGGCTGGAGTAAAATTTTGGGAGAAAGCTTTGGTAATAAGATTGTTAGTCCCTGAAAGGGCTCCTAAACAGTCTGAAGAGTATTGTGTAGTGACAAGGAGGATGGAGTGGTGAGTGGTGACTGTGCTTCTCGCTGGGAAGGTGAGGGAGAAGCTGTAGGATGGGGTGTATTTCTAGAACAGAGCTGGCTTTGTAGCTTTGGTTCCATAGAAAATGGTATTGATAGCAGTGTCTGGGTTTGGGTTTTTTTTCCTCTTTATTTTGCTTAATGCTGGCTAAATCCCATGTGCTTAATCATATAGCTTCATATAGTAGAAAGCATAATTGCAAATACTATGATTTCTCTTTTTTGTTCTCTGCTTTCACTGTTTGTCACCTTGTCGGGTAACTTGGGGTACAACACTCTTACAGAATCAATACAAGCATTGGAGCTTGTGTGAGAAAGGTAGAAAGTTGGCCAAGGCTGGAAGGAGAGAGTTGCCACTTGAAATGTGAGGGTGAGGGGTGGTTTACTGCTCCCCCTCCCCAGTTCTATTAAGGTTATGATTGAGATATACTTGCATGAGAACTTATAATGAAAAGGAAGCTTCCACTGCGTGAGCTGCTTTCTGTAAAATGCTGTCACTTAGGTCAGAGGCATATGGTGTCCGGAATAGTTTTCTTTCTCTTGATTAAATTTATCTTATGTAGCAAGAAGCTTTCCAACTCACAAAAATTCTATTTTGATTCTTCTTTTACTTGCCTTGTCAGAATGTGAAATTTGTCACAAACTATGTGAAGCCTGATGCTGTTGCGCTTGGTACCTTGACCTTTTCTTGATTAAAATGTATAGGTGTGTTTGGGTTTGGTCGGGGAAAATAGATAAGCTGGGGGGCATGCAGAATATTTTAACACAAAATTAATTGTGGCCTGTGTGAGGACAGGGACAGCACATCCCCTGAAAGGTGATGGGGCTGCTGCAAGTGTGGATGCTGTAGTTGTATCTGTGAGTGTGGTAGATCAGTGAGGACGTACTGCCTTTAACCCTGTACAGAGAAAAATGCTCATACCCAATCTCAGTGCTATGTTCCTGCTAAAAATAACAAAATGGTTACATTTTGTATACTTAAAAACTAAAAAGAAGCAACACATCATCCATTTAGAAACAATGTTGCCACCTTAAACAAATAGACTGTGTTTTGATACATTTTAACCATCCCAGTATCAGTTTTTCTGTCACTTTCCCTGTGTGGGTGGTTTTATTTATTTTTTTTTCCCCCAACTGTTCCTAAAACATTCTGTATGGTGAAAGGAGTTGCCTGAAGTCCTGCACAGGGCAATGAGTGTGGTGTTGCTCTGGATGTCAGCATCATTTTTCCTTCAGAGGTGAGGGAGAGCGGTGGGGCAGGACCATGAATGGGAGGGAGGTGGGTGTGGGAAGTGGGGGGGAAGAAGACACACGGTTGCCATAAAATTCAGTTAGTGGGCAATGGGAGTGGGTGTTCTGGGGCAATAAGGATGGGGTCTCAGTGGTGAGGCAGTGATGGTGGGTGAGGCAAGGAAGCGGCAAGGCATCTTGGAAATGAGGGCTGGTTGCCAGTGATGGATGCGCTGGAGAAAGGAGAGGTGGGTTTTGTGGGACTAGAGGAGAAGCTGTTTGTCGTAATTTATGTGTCTGGAGGCCATCAGAGCATTTCTAATGGGAAAATGTAGTGAAATCTTTAAATGGCTGTAGCACAGGTTATAAATATCTCGGGGATCAGTAGTATTGGCTTCTTTTTGGTGTATGATAAAATCATTTCTGTTTAATGCTGTAGAAGGAAAAAGAAGTTAACTTTAGCTTTGTGTGTTTTGAATTAAGTCTGCTCCCAAAATAACTAAAGTCTTCAACTGAGGATACAAGTTAGCTTCTTCTGTTTGGCTTCGCAATACTGTGCAAGGCAAAAAAATTCATTTAGGTAAGTGGTTCAGGAGTTGCATATGTTGTTTTGATATTATCTCGGAGGTGAGACTTTGTGTGGCTGCTCGTTTAGTTATCTTTCAGAATTTGCAGATGGGTTTTTGGTTGGTATCAGTGTTTCTCTGTGCATATGCTCTGAAAATAATAAAAGTTGTGATGGCTCCAGAATACCTAAGAAGGTACAGTGAAGATTATGCGGCAAGCAGAGGTGTATCTAAGCAACTCACTGGTGTAGTGCGACGCAGGGTGTTAATTCAGGCCTGTAAGCTACTTAAACTGTGTAGTGGTGCTGCTGGCCTTCATCTGTTAATTGTTGCCTCTCAGCTGAGTTTGCATATGATGAGGCTTCAGCTCTGCTGGTGCTGGAGCTGACCTGAGTGGTGGTGGTGGTGGGGGCTCTTCCTTGGGCTCCCTGTGGGCTGTGAACATGATCGCAGCCGTGCTTTGCAGAGAGGCTGCTGCGTAAAGGCTTTGTATTGGAAACAAGTGTTGGAAACTGCAAAGGTGTTGGACGAGGTGTTCTTCCCCTTACAGAAGATGCGTAGCCTTATTGGTAAAAAAATCAAAGACAAGCATATGTTAACCAGAGGTATGACTAGAGACAGCGTACCTTTCATCATCTATCTTAAGTTTGCCATATTCAGAGTTTTATGATGCAATGTAAGCAGTAGCTTTATTCATTTGAGCTCCTGGACTGGACCGATGGGGCATGTTCAGGCATGGGTCCTTACCTAAAAACAGACACTGGAAGGAAGGGTGGTTCTGGTTCACAACTTTGTTTTCGGTGTCTTGCTTTTTTTTTTCAGTTGAAATTCATTATACTTACAAAAGGAGGAATGAAAAAAATGTATTTCTAAACCCAAAAGCTTGTTCTTTATCACGTAGATACCTTATACCTTTCACCTTCAGGATTTGTATACGTTACTTTTATAGTCTCACATCTATGCATTATGTGGCTTTATCAGTTTAAAGTTTTCCTTTTGCATATGGTTAATATCTGCATCCTAGATCATGACTCGCTTTATCAGATTTGGATTAACTGCCACTTCTTCTTTTCAAATAGCTTCTTTTCCATGGTATCAACACCTGATATTTGAATATTATCATCCATCTTCAGGAGACTTTGACATATGAGCATTTCGAGCCTAATTTAGTTGATCTGAACGTGTTGTGAAAAACTTTGTTTAAAATGAGAGAAAAGTTGAGTGATTATTGCTTTTAAAGCATAAATGGGAGCACAGCCTGCAAAAACAAATTATCTGTCCCTGTAAATATCTATATTGTCCACTTAGTTACTCTCTGTACATCTCCCATCGATGGGAGAGAGGGTTTCTCCTGCAGGAATCCCAGCGCTTGGGCAGTGGAGGAAGGGGGCTATAACTTGGTATATGTTCATGACAGCAGTTCACTTAGTAATAGGGCTGAAAAGAAAGTTTTAAGGGCAACAATAAGAGGAAGCTGCTCCTTCTTCCCAAATAAATGAATGGACAATTTGCTTAATGTCTGTTGAGACTGGTGTTGCACCACACAATGCACCTAGATGCAAGATTAATTAGACGTTAGTTTATTTTAAACATCTTATTTAAACTGATACTGAACACCTTCCTTGTATGCATTTTAATGTGTAGTAGCTTAAAACTAATACCTGAAATATTTTCATCAGCTGATTTGCGTTACCCGGTGCATTTTTTCCCCTGTTTAGCCACCAATATTTGAGCTGCTGTGTCTAAATCCAGTCATCTGGTCGATTTCCAGCAGAGCCAAATAATAATCGCTATTGACTTCAGTGGCGATATGGACCACTGGGGTTTTTGAAAAAGCAAGTCAGACACCAGAGCCCCTGTGTATACGCATACATTATATGCTTATACTTTGGACATAAATACATATTTCTAGACATGTGCATATGCATACCATATAGTCCAGAACCAAAGGTGTGGTGCCTGTGACAGCTTCATGAAGGAGACAGGTGGTTTTTCCCCTCTGAAGCAGCGTCTAGTGCCTTCCCAAACCTTGCTTCTGTTGTCCTGTGTCGGTCGTCTCCTGTGCCGTGTTCCCTTTCTGTTTTGGTTTTTAGCTACTCAAAATGAAATGCGTGCTCTGTTCCAATTTGTTTCTTAAAATACATCCTGTGTGTAAATTTCCATCAGTCAAAAAACGTATAATGGAGAAGTGTGTACTGAATTAGTAGTGATTAGGCGTATAATGAAAGAATTCACTCTAATCAGTTTTAAAACCCTTTATCTCAATCTCAGGTGTACTGCTCGCTCCTTCCCTGTCCCCCCCCAGACACCACTGAAAAGCAGCAAGGCATATCTGAGGTGGATATGACAAGCACTGAAAAAATAAAGTATTTTCAACCGACAATCAATCTGGCTTAATGTTTTTATGTGTGTATGTAGAATGTATATATGTATATACACGAGTTATATATGTTGGTTTGATGGAATGCATTTTTTTAAATTATGCACAGTCTAATATTTGAAGTGACTAGAGGAGGTTGTTTGTATATATCTTGTTTTAACATCTTTAGTAGGAATTGTGCCACCAAAACTATGTGTGGAATGTTACTTGTTGTGGACTTCATGGAGGGTAAATGTATTAGTGGCTCTCTGAGACAAGCGAGAGCATGTTTGCAAAGGAAGACCAGAACCATTCCCAGATTGATTTCTTTGCATTTGTAAATGCAAAGAAATCAATCTACTGCTTTGACCTTGGTTTGCGTGTTGCGGTTGAAATATTTTTTTTTTTTTTTCCCCTGAACACTGTTGCAAAAGGCAGTAAGTTAAGTTATGATGGATCAGAGTGAGAGTAGGACAGAAAAGAGGCAGAATAAGAATACTTTTGTGTTTGAGACTGTTGCCCAGGGTTATGCATCTCGAGCGTTTTCTCAAAGTGTTGGTACAGTCCTGTGAAATGTGGTTGGGTTGTCCGATAACTGCATAGGAGACCATATTCTAGATGCTGAAAAATGTCTATAGCGTTATTACAAATAAGGATTTGCGGACACACTGTAGCCTGGTAGATTATGAAGGTGAAGAGGAGGGGAGCTCTCTGGTTTGTTGCTCTGCTATATCAGAAATGGTGTACCTGAGTGATGGGTGCTGAGTTAAAGCAGGGTGTATTCTAGGCATCTGGTTGCTCGGTGTGAGCAGTGCCGTGCAAACACTCTGGGAATTGCCAGGAGCCATTTTGCATATAACATTTTTCCCTTGTTTTCTACTGTGGGCAGTGGTTTATGGCCACGATTTGTGTAAGAGGAGCAGGGTATCTTTCTTCTTCTTTTTTATTCTGAATGCTTCCAGGCTGAAGAGAGCTATGAAGTAGACCCTGTTATTCCAGGTCAGTGCCTGGATTAACTTCTTGGCAAAAAACTTGTTATGGGTCATGTATCGCCATCACTGCAAAACACAGTGAAAGTGAAATAGGGTATCTCTAGTTCTGCTTAGGTAAGGTCAATTTCTTCTACGAAAACCGAAAAGGAATCGGTGTGGAGGGGCAGGGGTGGAACGTAGTATAGCAACCACTTGCCAGAAAGGTGCTTGGTAGTAGCTTTTGAGGGAGATGCAGCTACTTAGCGTGTGTCTCTAAAGAGAACCAGGGTGCACTCATTGGAAGCATATTGGCCTGTCTGTTGGGCAGCAAATGTCATATGTATTTTTGGTGAGTTTTGACTTAATCTGCCTCTTGCCTTGGCATTCAAAGATGAGAAATACAGGCTCTGAGGAATATTGCCGTGCACGGCTGATGCCTACATTTGGGTGTAGGGCCCTACTTGCTGTATAGCAGCGCTGGCAAAATCTATAGGCATTACTGGCCATCTTATTTTTGTTTTCCCTAGTGGTAGGAAGGGGAACAAACACTTCATTAAGCATAACAGAATATTTAATTTCTCTTATAACTTCTGTATGGTTCTTGTCCTGTCTCGGTTCTCCAGTGCTTGGATTTAGAATTGCTACGCTAGCTGCACATGCCTTATTATTTTCTGTCAAAATTGAAATAAGTAGAAAATGTATTTGAAAAAACATCCAGCATAAGAATTCTGAAGTTATTAATATTAATTTTAAAATGAAATCTCATAATTCAAGGGTCAAAGTCTTTTGTTTGGGGAAAATCATCAGTATAGAAGCTCTCTATATCTTTAACCGAAATGGTCTCTAATTTATGCTTGATTCTTCTGCTAGGTTAATGTTAATTAGTTTAACATATCACTCATAAAAGATGTCATAGTTGAGTCATTGTGTAGGTAACAAATCTTGCACTGGCTAGCAATGAAGAAATATTACCTCTATTAAAACCCACAGTTAAACCGTGGAGTCAGTAAGGACTCATGACATTTTGCAGTCATCCAGCTTAATGCATTTTAATGCTTTCAATGGTGTGAGGGTTTTTTCCTTCTTGGGGGACTGTGCGGGGGATAAGCCAGTGATGCAGAGCTTTCAGATTATGCAGTACGGTGTGTAGTGTAGCCTGTGCCAAGAGAGAAACCTGGTAGAAATACTGGTGTTAGGACTGGGTACTGTAACACCCATTTAACCTTAAAAATAAATCTATCTGGTGTTGGGTTACCCAAGGAAAGCATACATAAACAGTGGTAAAAAGCCCTTCAGCTCCGAATATCAGCAGATTTAAGTGATTTGATATTAAAATAGCTAAACATTTTGCAAGTATACATGCTTATAATTAGCTAAGTAGTTTCATCTATCCCTGCCCTGGGAGAAGCGTTAGAACTGATTCTATAGTGGAAGGCAAATTTCAGTTGTAATTGTGGAGCGGTTAGTATGACTCCACAACCTTTTTTTTGAATTAAAAAAAAAATAAATCCCCCAGCCTCTCAGAGGAGGTGATGGTGTGGTGCTGCCACCAGGGCTGTAAGCCTGCGCCAAGCCCTGGCACCCTGCTCAGCTGTTACAGGTACGCCAGCGTACGGGGCTGGCAAGGCAAGTTGGTCTGGTCAGACCTTTAAGCAAAAGATGCTGCCCTCATCTATGCATCCAAATGGCAACGAGCACTTGGATAAGCGTTTGGGAGTGCTTTCTCTGCCTGAGGAAGCCTGGATCAGTGGAAGGTCTTGGGTCTTGAGAGCTGGTGGAGTTTCACTTGAACAGCACAGGCTGACATGGTCAAGAGACAAGGACTTTGCATCACGAATTAGTGTGGAAATGTTTAAACCTCTTCCCTTGCTAAAGGCCATAAGCACTTGCACGGCACAGGAGGAAGGCAGTCCATCCAGCACGAGGCAGAGAACGTCTGAAACTTTGGAGGACATCTACCAGTGCATCTCAGAAATCATAAACTAACCAAACAGATGCGTGCGCTTGCGGATTGTGTGCTTGTCTCCCTGTAGCTTGGTGGCCAGCTAACATGGTGAGGCTGACCTGAGAAAAGAAGGGTTACCACCTTGTAATAAAATGCATGTAAACCGCCAACGCGTTCTGTCACCTCACAGCCTGAACATCAGAAGAAACTAGGTTAGCGCTTTAAGTATCCTGCTAAATGCAGTCTTTTGGATCCGAGAAATGGCAGCTTTGCAGCAGGTGGGGCTGGCAGAAGAACAGCAGCGTTCTTCTGCCTCCTTTGAAATTGTGTGAGCGTTCAAACTCCTTTGGACTACTTGTACTTCTGCGCCCCAGTAGAAAGCAGAGCTGGTGATTGTTTGTTTGCCGTGAAGATTCAGTGAAGTTTTGCCGATAAAAATGTGCCACTCTTTGCTTTGCTGCTCATGGCAGTGGCGTGTTTGTTGCGTGTCTCAGCACAGGTGAAGGTGTAAGACAAAACGATCCCTTTGAAGTGGCTGCAACTGTCAGCATGTCACACTGACCTTGCAATGACATACTTGCTATTGTGTATGTAGCTGTGACCATCAGGTTTACCTGAAGGAGACCTTTTTCTATGAACAGGTTGCTCTTGAGGTGCTGTTTTCCTGAGACGGTTTTACTTTTAGCTTCCTTAGCCATTTGCTCGTTCATTCATTTGCAATTATAAATTCTGGTTACCACAAGAGTTGAAAAATTGTAGCAAACGAGCGACTTCTTTCTGAATTTGCTTCTCACCTTGGATTTGCATTAAGCTTTCAGACTTCCTTTAATTTTAACCATGAAAATGGAATATATTACAGTAATTTTATTAACATCAAAAGGCTTCAAATTGTTCACGTGTAGCTCTTAAAATTTATAAAGCAGCAGTTTAAGACTTTGAAATTCTTAACAGATGCTCAGCTATGCTCCCAGTATTTGAGCTTAAAGCAGGAAGAATTTAACTCAATTATAATAATGTAAACCTTTCCCCTTTGCTTTGCATAATTAAATATTTTCATTTACATAGCACAGAAGTTTAACATTCCAAATGGGGTAGATAAGCAGAAGAAAAAGGCAGACAAAGATGCATCTTTGATGCATGCAGAGTAGTAATGCACTTGCTGGTAATCTTAGTGCACTTTTATTAATAAAACCTTAACTAGAAATCCATATGCAAATTCCTGTGATTATGGATTGTATTTAATATGTGCTTATTTTTTTTTTTTAATTGGGTTCATCTCCTGAAATAGTAAGGTACATTAGAACTGGGGCAGGAATACAGTAACCTTGATATCTTCTTTTACTTCTTGTTTTAATATATTAATTAGTGGAACAGGTCTGGGGAAAATTAAGGTTTCTCTTTATTCATTTGGCTCACTTATGTGGATGCAGGATAGAGCTTAAGTGTGCCTATGTGGAAGTCTGTGATCCTGTATGTCTCTGATTTACAACTGGTGTAGGAAAAACTATGCTAGGGGTGGTTATTACTGTCACTTTGAGTAATGCTGCGTATCAGATTCACCAGCCCACTGTCAGAGTAGTATCTCTGTGGTATAATATGAAGCATCAGGTGCTTTGAGGGCTACAGAATAAACCCAAGATCTGCAAATAAATAGCTGCTCTTCTCTGAACTACTGCTGTATGTCATGTCCATATCAGCACAAAGTATCAGACTGAAATGAATCTTTGCTATGTTTCTGAAGAAATTTAGTGCAACTTTGGTTGGGTAGTTTAATGTCCCACTTGAATCTTCTTGGAACTGGGAGGATCAGTGATGTTAGCCTATAATAAAATGAAGCACTGCTGATTGCCATGTTTTTGAAATCTTAAATTATGTAATATATTACAGATTATGTCAAGGCACATGTGATTAAGTACAAGTGTGTAAAATAAGAGAATCTTTTTTTTTTTTTTTTTTTAGTTACTTTGCTTACCTGGTGAAGTGTGAGGGTATGTGGGTTTGGTTGAATGTTATACATCAAAGCAGTTTGGAGATCTATTTTTACAGTTGCTACGTGTGTTGAATCTTGAATTCTAAGGGCCAATACATAGGATACAAACAAAAATTTTGTACACTAGAATTAAGGGAGGATGGATCTTTAGACAAAGCTTAGATTATATTAAGTGCTATTTTCAGCACATGGATTTCATGGCATATATCAAAACACAAAATAAAGTGGAAACCCAAGCAAAAAGAGAGAGCACCTGTATGTGTGTGTATGTATACGTTGTGGGGGTAGGGGGGACCTTAAAGGAAGCTGATGTGTTTATCTTTGACCTTATATTCACATTCCCTGCAGGGATGCTTAATTGATGAGCTTGAGGAGAAATTGTTTCAGTGGTACTTACCTTTCTGGGTTTTTCTGAAAATGGTCTGGGTTTCTTCTACTTGCAAATACTTTTTTTTTTTTAGTGCAGTATAGAAACCTTTGCCATCTTCTTTGCCTTGTTTGGTGGAGGTGAACATAAGAGAGCAGGATGCAGGTGAAAAAGAATTATAATTTAATATCCAATGTAGTGAAATTTCATACCCCAAAGGTGCTTTTGCCATCCTTTTAATATAATGAGTGGCTGTTTGCTAAACACAAATCCAAGAGTGTAGGTTAGTTGCCTAAAGAACAAGTGAAGGTACGAGGATCTCATTAACTTTGGTTTTCATATAATCCCCAAAGCTTGTAATGATACGTGTGCTCTTGTTTCCTTTTCTCTTGCCTCTAACTTTGATCATTGGGGAGCGCTTACATGTTCTGAAAAAGTCTTTGGGACCTCCGGGCCCTTTAAAGATAATTTTATTGGTAGAAATGCAACTGGAGACTGAGTGTGGTGGTCTCTTAATTTTCATTATTGCTCTTTTTGCTTTAGCTGTTAGGTATTTTGCCAGTTCTCTGCTCCGTTCTTGCTTCATTTGACTTGCTCTACATCTCTGAAGGGTCATGAGACGTTTGCATTATGAAGTAGCTGCTTAGCTCAGGAAATTGTAGCATTCTCTGGATTTTTGAGGTGTTTTGATGCTTAGGAGAAAAATGGGTTTGTTCTGGTTTATATTGAGTTAAACATAGTGAATGCATTGGGGAAGCATCAGTATTGTAGTCAGATTAGGTAAGTTGGTTTTGTGTATGAGGAGTAACCATGGTTCTGTGGTGTTGGCTCCTTACCTGGATGCCTTAGGTGTGTTGCCCTCCGGCTGGTTTTCTGTGTTGTCGTATTCTCTCTGGCTCTATTCCTGCACGTTTACAACTGGATTTCGCTGTGCTGAGGCCCCTGTTTGAGGTGAGATAGGGAATTGTTTCTGTGTATGGAGTTAGGCGTTTATCTGTCTGTGTGCATGAAGCAGGAGTTGGTTTCTTTTGGTGGTGGTCTGGCGCAGAGCGCTGTATGGAAGATGAGGAAATACCTTTCTTGCTTACTGGATTTTGTTTGCAATTAGCTTATGCTACGTGGCTTTACTTATTACAAAAGCAGCGTGTTGCCGCTTTACTAAACCCTTCTCTCTCCCTTTTCCCCCCTATTCTTGACCTTGTCAAAGACTCTTGAAGTAATTGTGTGCCTGTTTCT
>JAVJGI010000040.1:99322375-99351934 GCA_035590275.1 Ibycter americanus
GTGATTTTTGTGGGGTGCTTTTTTTTTTTTTTTTTAATTTTATTTGTGCAGACCTTGAAATTAAAATTCTGCAGGGGCACATGTGATGCCTTTCTTTGTGCCCTTCCAGGCTGTTGTCCACAGCTTTTGGGTTTTTTGTCTGTGGTTGGTTAGTTGGTTTTGGTTGTTGTTGGTTTCTGGGTTTTTTTGGTGGTGTGTTTTTGCTGGGTTTTTTTCATTGTTTTTTTTTTTTATTTGGTTGTTTTTTTTGCAATGGAGTACCTGAAAGCCTGGTTTTACCATGCCTACAGACAAATAAGGGCACATATGCAATATACAGCATCTGTAGTGGAAATGGTCCCAATGGAGGATTTCAGTGCTAGGAGTGAGGTCAAGACATTGAATGTGTTTGTGCTGCCGTGGAGATATGGGGGGGATGGTGTTACTTCTTCTGGGTTCACCTTCTGTAGCATGTAAACGCAGCTACTCTGTGTTTTTGTTATTTCCATTTTTTTTTTCCTGTTTGGCTAGTTTTTGTTTGCCAGTATAAAACCAGTGAAATGACAGTTTTGTTTCAATTGCTGTCACTTTAGGAAAACATTTCTGCATTAGAAAAAAAAAGGCTAAATTGGTGTAGGAGAGTATGTGAAGTAGAAAGACAGGCTGAGGAATTGTTGGCAATTTGGTTCTGAGGTTTGTGTGTTTTTGTACAAAATGCTTGGGTAGGCTTCACTTCTTCCTGTTTCTTTTCTATCCAAATACACTAATAAAATCACAACAGTTGACTGTATGAACAAGGAGATAAAAGCTGTAAAATACGTTCTCACGCTTTTATTTAGAGATAAAACTAAAATCTGTTATTTACAAAGGCCCCTTTCTGAAAGACTGAGTTGATGAAAATATTTTTATTTCGAGAAAACATGTGATAGCTCAATATTTTCTTGAAATAACATCGAGTTTAAAACTGAGCATAGAGTGAGGCACGAGCTTATTTAGGCCTGAGGAAATTACAGTAAGTTAAAAAAAAAAGTTAGTAAATTTACTGTTGAACTTAGAGGAAAACCAGCTCTCTGAGTGGTGGGAGGCTGCAAGATTTATACCTGAGGTGTGAGCATTCGACAAAGGCAGTCTGCTCGCACAGGAGGAATATTTCCTTCCCACTTACTTTAGTATAGCAGCTATTCCATTCAAAATTAAGAGCAAATTGGAAGAGAAGACGGGAGAGCTTGTTTTTCATCTTCTGGCAGAAGAGAACAGCGGGTGTAGTAGGTGAAGATCTACTAATTCTAAACACTGCGGGGCATGGTCACCAACACAGTCAGTCACGTTCACTAAATATAAATAGAATTTCTGCCAAAGTGCTGCAGTTATTGTGAGGATAATTAACTTCAAATGAAAATGTCTCGAAGGTCACTAATATGAGAACTATTTTTTTTTCTTAAGGAAAATAACTAAGCGTAAATACCAAACAAGCTTGATTTTATTTTTTTTTTTTTTTACATTGATGCGAATAGTGATTATAACTGTTTTTAAGTCCCTTGATTTAAATAATCCTAGTGTGATCAAGGTAAAAGTCTATGAAGGGTGTTTCCTTTTTATTTATTTTTGTAAGTATTGGAAAAAATGACAGAAGGCTATGGACAAGCACTATTTCTTTCGTTCTATTTAGCTGCCTTGTGTCATCTCCCCCTTGAAGTCAGAGACCTGTTTCCATGGGTCCAGAGATGAACAAACTGTATCTTAAAGTCTGCATGTTGGAATTGCTTGTGAACTTAGTAGCATTAATAATAGGGTAGGAGTTAAAGATCTGTACAAATATTTGAAGGGTATGAACATAATTTATTTCTCTCTGCTTAGAAAGAAATTTTGCTGTTGAGCAACACAGCGGGGAATCTGCTGTCCAAGTTTTCATCTGAGGAGCGAACGTTTTCTCTGTGTGTGGTGTGTTGGCTTTTTCCCCCTTCACGTCCATGTTGCCAATAGAGAACTTGCTTTTCGTTTAGCAGCATTTCATCAATGACTTTCAAGTAATGAAATGACTCTCTTTTGAAAGGCTTTTTAATTTTTCTGTAGTTGAAGAATGGCAACAGTAAATCGAAGGCATTGGCTTGTAAGAAAACTTTCCTTTAGAAAGAAAGGATTAAAAACTGGATCCTCCCAACAAAACACCTAGCTGGTCTCTTTTTCTGTCTTCTGCTTTGCTCTTTTTTCCTTCCCTTCCCAACCCAAAGGGTCAAACAAAATCAACCACACACAACCCCCCCCGCCCCAAATGAGAAGAATCAACCTGTCCACCTTCATTTCTGAATCCATTGCCTTGCTGCACACTGGCAGGTAAGTATCTGGGGATGAATATCAAGACCATCATTTCAGCCAAGTATTTAAATGTGTGGTTACATTCATTCCTACTAAGGCCGATGCTGAGATCTAGATTTCGTTCTGAATAAGAGGCACTTTCCTGAACTGGTGTATGGGGTGCAAAGTGTCTGGCATCAGTCATAGCCAGGTCTCTGTCCAGAGATTGTACTTCTGGTACCCTACTGACTGCAAATGGGATTCTAACAGTTTGGTTTAGGTATTCTGCACGCCCCAAAGAAGGGAGTAAGGTAGTCGTTTGGAAGGAAAAGTACTGAAAATAATTTTGTTTTCAATAGAGACAGCAGTAAGTTTGAAGGCTGGTAAACTTAATGCCGTCAGTAATTAGGCATATGCTTGCATGCCAGTCTAGGTACTGTTAAAATGTTTCAGTGCTGTTGAAAAGATAAAAATATTTGTTGCTGGCAAGTTAAACTGAAAACATCAAGTGGCTTTTTAGGTGTCAAATTGTTCCTCAGTGGATTTTTTGTTGTGATAAAGAAAAAGTGAGAACCAGGGTGGGTTTAATGAAGCACGGGCTAATCTACTGAGCAACCCTGCTCCTTGTGTCTCTGTTGTACAGGTGTGGCCCATGGTGAACACGGCTGCAAAATGCGGCTCCCCATCACACCCAGGGCCAGCATTTCTGTGTGGAAGGGTTTCCCCTCTGTATCAGCAAGGAAGATGACTATATTTCATAGTTAGTAGCTGCTGCTTTGGGCTCTTGGCAAAGGATCAGGCCGGCTTCTGGGCGGGTGACGTTTGGATGTGTCTGTTTTGCAAGAAAATATTTTGGCACCGTGTTATGTGTGGTTCGGTCCAGCGGAAGAGCACGTGGGATGTGTAGTCTTCAAATGGAAACGTTGTAGGAGTATTTATTTTAATCAATTTTTAAACATGCATCGTGCAATGGATAAAAATACCTGCCTACTTCAGCAGAGTGAAGAAGAGTGCTGTAAATATAAACGTAGGTGGGGTGGATGGCTGAGAACTGGGTAAAGCTTGCTGTGGGCTGCTAGAGGCTGTTTTTCGGGAGAGAATAAAAGTTGCATGTGAACAGCAGGCCACGGGACTTTATTTTTTTTATTGATATGTTTATGAACAGCTGAATTTGGGATGTAAAAAGATAATGAACCAACATTGTGTTTTATTCATTATCTTGGAGGGAGGCAGGAGCGCGGACTGCACCGTTCGGCTCTGACTCACCCTGGCTGCGCTGAACGGGATGAAGCTACAAAGGCAGTTTTAAAACACGTGGCTCCAAATAACTTGTCAGTGTTTGGCGATGCAGAGTTCGCATAAATCTCTACATCTGGAATGTGTGAACCCACGAGTATCACCTATTAATTACGCGGTTTGACATTTCTAAAGCTAAATAAGAATGATGGTTAGTTATGAATCATATCTTGCCGTGCTGAAATGCCAAGCTTCGTTTTATTGCGATAGAGATTAAGGCCAGCAGAGCAGTAGTTATTCTCAGCATCAGAATTTTTGCTACTGTCAGACTGCTGATGCAGCATTTGCTTAATATAAATGAACCTTTGTACCTTTATGAAGTGCTTTAAATCTAGAAAAATTTATGCCTTATCAAAAGGTTAATCCTGACAAATTATTGTAAATTATCTCCTGTCTGTGCGGTGCAGGTGCGGTGAAACTAAATCTCTGCTGCACAGTGCAACACGTATTTCGGAAGAGTGGAGAGCATCGTTGTGGGAGCTAGAGGCTCCAGGAGCAGCTGGGGGCTGATCTCACAGCACTCTGGGTGGCTCAAGTCTTCGAGTACCAGTCATGCGTGGGGTAACAAGCTTCATTCCTGCTGCTCAGTGTTTGGGATGGGACTGCCTATCAGCCTTGTTCCAGCAAAGTGCAGAAAATACGTGCTTAAATATCACGTAATTTCCAGTGGCATAGAAATGCTTCAATGAATCGGGGCCTCAGGGCGTGTGGTGGCTTTGTGCTCTTGTTGTTGATTTTTTTTTTTTTTTTTTGTTAGGGTTTTTTGGGGGGGTTGGGGTTGGGTTTGGTTTTCTTTTTCTTTTTCTTTTTGTTTTTTTTTTTTGGTAGGATAGCATTCGCTTTCTGTCTGCGGTGCTGCATTCCTAGTCCCGCTGTAACTGCAGTGTTGGGGAAAAATATACCCTCTCTGAAGCGGAGTGCTGGGTAACCTTCAGTCACCACAAAAAATCCAGTTTCAGGCGGTTGGCCAACTTCATAGCTCATATTTAAGGAAGTTCATAAGCTCCAGTATCTGTCACTTCCTTTTATTTCTGGTTTGACTAAGAAATGTGAAGAAGTCTAACTGAAAACTATGTTTTTGATCACAGCATAAAGTTAGGCAAAGGTGCAGGCTGTAGAACTACTGCACCTACACTAACGTTTTGTAATTGCTATTACAACACATAGAATAAAATATTTGTCTAAGTACATGGTGGGGAACATCACATTGAGGTAAACTTCTGAAAATTGTTGTTTTTATGGTAGCAGCCATGCAGCTACAGGGGCATGAAACCAGCCTGTGCTGGATGTGGCACTTCCCCCGTCACATCTGGGCTCCTGGGCAGTGAAACGGGCTAACCTTCCACCTGGGCACTGTCCCGCGTGTTATGTTGATAAGCATTAAATAACTCCTAACAAGGATACCCACTCAAGAGCATTGCAATACAGAATATTTTATTATTTTCATTTTTTTGCAAGAGTGAGACCTACTTGTGTAGCTCAGAAATGCAGGTATTCACTAAGAACTACATTTCTCTTTTTTTTTCTTTCTTTTTTTTTTCCTCCCTCTCCTGTTTTTGAGGCAAGAAAGATGCACATAAGAGACAAGCGTGACATGTTTTGCCAAAAGCCTTGTTTTAACATCCTGCGGTCGACAGGATCCAGGGTGTGCCCAGCACAGATCTGCAGTACTGGACCACATAAGCTGAGCCCTGGCCCCCATTTGCCTCTAAAATGGGCTCTTTTGAAGCGAATGCTGCGCTCGCTGCTCTCTTTCACTGCAGAAACAGTCAGGCCCCAGTTTCCCACCTTACCCACCCGTGCAGATGGCTTGTTTTTTGGGGGGTGTTGTTTTGCCGGGGCGGTGTCCGCCTGCAGCAGGGGCAGCGGGAGGGAGCCCTGCCATGGTGCAGGGATGCTCTCAGGCTGCTCGTGGGGCCAAGGCTACGGTGAATTCCCCCTCTCCTCAGGCCAGCAACAGTCTATATATTTTTATTGAACAACTATTTCAGCTTTTTGCTCCCTGCTGGTCTAGCTGGTGATGTCTCCCTTCTCTTCTGCACTACCTTTTTTTTTGTTTCCCCCCCTTCCTCTTGATTGAAGTCCTCGCTTTAACCTCCTATTGTATCTGCCCAATTCCATAAATTCTTCTTCTGAATTCCTATTCCTTTCCCACAAAAAGCCCCTTATTCTCAGAGGGGAGTGCGTTTTAGCCTGGCCTCTGGACAGCTGTTCTATTCAAAACCTCTCCCCCGGAGTAAGAGGCATCCCACAATTCATCGCTTTTTTTCTTTGCCATGGTAAAAGCTAAAAGAATGTTTAACAAAGACCTACAATTTGTGAGGGGGGTGGGAAATGTGAGTGTAACTTAATAGTTTCAGAAAACTGCTGAATAATGTAACTGCTGGATAATACAACCCTTTAAAGAACCTTTTTTGAAAGCTTTATCCCTGTTTGTAACCAGCTGATAAAGCAATAAACTTGCAGAATTTGATGCAAACATCTTATTGGGACCTCAGTGGCAAGTCGGGTATTTTAATTATTTAATTTTTCAGAGAGGCCTGGTGCTTTTTTTTCTTGGCCAATGCAAGGTGACATGAAATTAAAGCACGTGTATATCGAGGGTTGATAATGAGTAGGCGATTAATGGATTGTATTATGTTTTGAAGATTTTGGAGTCCGTAATGTTATGTAAATTGAGAGCAATACATTTGTAAAAAGTCTTTTTTTTTTTAAGTTACATTTATCCCTTAAAGCCGCGACTCTTTCTTTTAAGGATTTGTGGCTGTTTGATAAACACTATTTTGATCATAGGGATAATTTGCGGCATGGATTTAGATCATAATCTGAACAAGTTTGTTACAGAACGGTGTGGTGAAATGGGGTGTTTTAAAGGAATGCAATCAAGGTAAAATTACAGCTTTGCCCTGTTTACATAACAAAACGTTTTCAGCTCCTCTCACTTGCGGTGAGGCTGTTAACCCAAAGCAAGATGAGAAATGAAATACTTTAGATTTTGTGCTAGTGTAACGGGCGGCTCTGATAGCGTTCCCTGCACGTTGGGTCCTGCTGTGCTCTCACCGTGGTCACTCGCTTTGTTTTTTTGTCCGAGAGGCCTTTTCGTGGCGGCTGGGAGCCTGGCGAGACACGCTCCTGGTTCTGAACGTGGTTTATTTCAAGTGCGTACTTGCCTTATTGCTGCTTTCTGGGTCAAACCATCTGGGGGCTGAGGCTGCCATTTTGAAACGTTCGTGTTTGTGGGCTGACAGCGGCCGCGTTTCCCTCCCTGCCTTGTGGCACACGCGCGTACAAATACGCTGGGAGCTGACGTGGAGACGCTGGAGCGCTGCGGCTGCTCAGCCCCTTGCACCCTGGAAGAGCCTGCTCCCTCTTTTACACCACCTCTGACCCTCGCACACGCACCCGGCATATCTGGGTCTTGTAGGGATGCCTGGCCTGAACCCTATGGATGTGCATTAATACCATAGGCAGCATCTCCGAAGGAGCCGTTGCGCTGCACTGCTGCAGCTGCTTGCTGAGGGCTGGGGGGGTGGACAAAGGATCCCCCCAGCTGGCCAGGGACCGGGCTGGCCCCACCGCTGGTCCGGCCACATGCAGATGAGGGGGCCTTTAAATATGTATTGGCACTAACCCTTTCTTTGTTGTCACTGATTCAAGTAACGGAAAGTCTCTAGCTATTCTCTAATGTGCATTGTGTCATAAACATTTCTTCTGCAGGATTCTTAACCACTGCTATTTCTGTGGAATAAAAGATATACTGAGAATTTTTTTTTTTTTTTTTTTTTTTAACAGCCAGGTAACATATAGAAAAGTCTTAAGTCAGAGTGAACAAATCATGCGAAATATTCACTGCGAAGTTATGCATACTTAGAACTGTCCTCTGGCGTCGTGGCGGTGATTATTTTTCCACTGGTGATGGAGTAAGCATTTCAGTGAAAGCCAGACTTTTCTGGTGACGAGTCCTGCTTGCTCTGCTGATCTCTGGTGTGTTTGCCAGTACGTGGCTCACATCGCATATATTCTTTGAGTGAGCTTGTTCAGCAATTTTGCAAATCCAGTCCAAGACACCTTGTTTTCTTATTGCGAGGTAGTGGGAGAACCCATGTTTTAACTGTTGCTAAGGTTTCAAGTGGGATAGAGCTCCGTTCTGCAATGGTTACATGGAGGCTTGCATTGTGCCCTTGTAGCCTGGGGAGCCACACCAGCAGCCTCTGTCTAGAGACTGGGAAGGAGCTTTGTGAAAGATGACATTTGGCTACCAGACACATTCAAAACCAGGGCTGCCGAGCATTATCCCATCTGCTCTGAGCAGAGCAGCGGGGGTTTCTAATGCCTTATGTATTCATTATATAGAGGGAGTGGCTACATATTTAATACGGGTCCTCATTAATTTGGTGTAGTCTGCTAGAGTTCTCTAGTGTAAGTATGAAGAAATAAAACTCCTAACGATCTCTTCTGTTCCCTCGGTTTGCATCTGTTCCACAGGATCCTCACCAGGTCTGTTGCCTTTTTTACTTTTAGGGTGTAATAGGAAGCCTTCAGGAATCGCATGAATGTTACTGTACCTGTGCAACAAGGACCTGTATGTCAGGCAGGGGACTGGAGGCAGCAGGCAACGCGGTGAAATTATATCCTCGCTGTGCTTCTTGAGAGTGCCTGGCCAGCTGGTGCCAGGTGGCCTGCTGCTGGAGTAGCAGGGGATGTGAAAAATAAGACCTTGTTTTCTGTGACAAGTGTCTGTCGTCCTGGGCTTGCCGTCTCTGCAGGGCAGCTGTCTCTTCTCCAGTGCCAAATTTCCCTGGTTTGAAGCAGTAGCCGGAGCTAAGTTCCTAGTGCTTTTAGAGGGGTTTAGGCAAGCGTGTGAACAGCCCCCAGAGACTTGGTAGCAGCCTCTGACATGCAAATACAATTCTCACCACCTTATTTTTCCGATCGGTGCCAAAGTCTTTCAGGTCCCAGCATGTAGGCACTGGTTGTGCCGTAGTGTGGCATTCACGTGCTTGAGGTGTTAGTCGCTTCTAGAGTCACCAGAATGAAAGGAGCAGCTGCAGAGCCTGGTGCAAGAAGAGATGTGCTTGTGCATTTTCTAACATCCTACAAATAGTAATGAGAGATTGAAACGTAGCCAGAGCCACTTTTCCATCTTTCTCTATCTTTAAAAGTTGCTTTTTTTCCTTTTGATTCAGAACTCCAGGATGTATATCTCAAATATTGATTTAAAGTCCTAAATAATTTGTGTGATAGCTGAAGATCTTGTAGCCATTTATCACAGATTTATTTTTTTCCCCTCATTGCTCAGTGCCTGTGGACATTGCTGTCACTGAGGCAGCAAAATTATTTCTGCCGTGAAAGAGCTGGAGTTTGAAGCCTTTGGGTAGGACGCCAGAGTCAGGTTGTGAATTCTTGTTTAATCTTCATTCCCGACCTCTAATAGCCTCCGAGGAGGAGGAGGGGTGTGCTGCCTCCCAGTGCTCACAGGACCCAGACCCATTCAGTGGTTCCCTGTAAGATGCTGACTTGCTATCATTTAGTGCATCTCCTGGCTTGAGTGTGTAATGGTGGAGATACCAATGTTGCAAAACACAGGTGTCGAAAAATTCTTGACTTCTTTTCACCTCCCGCTTTGGATAGTACCTGCAGAAGAAAGACTGTTTTTCAGTAGCGTGCCTACTAGCAATGTGCTCGTTTATGAGTGTAGATTGCCAGCTTTGAAAGTGAGATTAAAAAAAAAGTAGTCATTTTTATGTGCTGTTACATTAAAAATGCCATTGATAGCCATCATTTCCTGTAAGGTGAATCAATATAAAATCCAAGCAATTATTACCCATCCTAGGACTTAGCGTTATGGTGCCCTCGTTGGTTTAAATTAATATGCTGAGGGTGAACCATGGCAAGGGTGGCAAGGACACGTGTTCTCTTCTGCTGCCTCAGCTACACAGATGGCAGTCCTTGGGCAGGAGCGGGATGGGAGAGGACAGTGTCCTACCCCCTGGCAGAAAACTGCTGCAGCTTCCTTGTCAAAGTCCTCGTTTACTGCTATAAACCTCCTTCTCTCCTCTCGTTTATAGGGACAGACAAGCTTTCAGGCTTCGTCTGCTGAATGATCCAACTGATTTTTTTAGTAAGACAACCTAACGTGAGGAGTGCTGCTCGTCCGCAGATATCACAAAATAGATGATGAAAGTAAGAGAGGGGAAAAAAATGTGGGGACACAGCGTGAGCTGAAATCTATTTACACGCAAGCGGTGTGCAAAGATATTAAAGAAAATTGCACCGAGGCAACTTTAAAGAGCTAGGCCAATGACGCAGGCTGTGATTTTTATCAGCCTCTATCAGGGGCTAACCTAAAAATTAGGCATCGTATAAGCTTACCCTAAGGTGAGCCTTTTGATTTCAGCGCATACTGCGGAATAGGTATTTACATTTCATCATTCTCTTGTTATTCCTTTCTTTACATTTACATCCCCTTGTTTTCTGAATATAGGTCACAACCATAGACTGTTTTGCACTGCTTTTAGTCATGAAAAATTCATGACAAACCTTGAGAAAAATGTCTCCCTGTGTAGTGAGTGTTATTGGTAATAAGTAAAAAAGCTACTTCAATGCCTTTTCTGGGGGGAGAAGTTATCCCTCTACATTGGGAGGAAAATAGAGCATTCGGTGAATTTTACAAGATCTTTATCATGTCTGATGTCTTTAAATCTATGACGCTGGTTGGCTGGAGTGCAAGGCAGTCCATTAAAGAAATGTCAAGTGTAATTTTGGAAGAGATATGTTTTAAAACAATACATGCATAAAAAATAGCATAAGGAATTTGCCTCTGGGCTGCTGTGAGGGTGACACATTAATTGTCACAGATGAAGAGGTAGACCCCCCTCGGAACTCATGATTTCGCTGTTCATGATTTATTAGTCTTGCCACTCATTAGAGGGGGACACGTGTGCTATTCTCATAGCATTTAAAAGGCGGTCTGTCTTACCTAAATGTTTTAGCAACAAACTTTTAATTTTCTAAGATCTACCGGTGTCTTCATATTACTTCGTTTGGTTTTTAGCTGAGCAGCAAGTACAGCTTGGGTTGTGGTTCCTTTTTTTTTTTTTTTAAGAACTGTTGCTTTATGATAAATATTGAATTATTTTTTCCTCTCTTTTTGTCAGGATGTACTGAAATGCATACAGTTAAACCAGTGGTTCTTGCATGGTACATAATAAATCATATCTTGTCTATTTTTTCCTTTATACTTCCTGTTCAGTTTGTTCAGTTCAGCTCTGTAGTGAGATCAGCTAGATGATGCTGTTGCAGCAGAAGCAAGATGGTGATGCTGTGGCAAGTACTCCCCCTCCCCCCACAACAGTTTATCACAGCTCAATTGGTTTCTCTGCTAGTATTCATCTTGGTCTGTGCACACTTTTTTTTTTTTTTTTTTTTTTTTTTTTTTTTTTTTTTTTGTGCACAAGCATGCTTTGCTTTTTAGCTGAGAAATCCCACTCTTGTCCTAATGGTGATGATGACCCTCACCTGTGAGTTTAACTACAGGAAGAACAAGTGATGGTGTACAAGGAACAGAAATGAAGGTCTTTTGCATGGTCCTTCTCTCCAAGCCTTGAAAATGATCTCCTGGAGATATTTCCCTGCCTCCTAGAGGCATTTCTGTCCAAATTCTACCATTACTGCAGAATGCGTTGAATTTTAGGGCTATAGGGCACCAAGAAAACACAGCAGAAGAATAAAATCATAAGAATCTGTTACCTAGGCATGGCTTTGGTGGCGGTTCTGCCTCCAGAGCAAAACTTTCTGAGTTTTTCTTATTGCAATGAGATGTTCTCGGTTGGTAATGTGTGGAAAATAGGGATGTCACATGATTTTTCACTTGTAAGATCAACTGTGATTGAAATTTTTTTTATTGAACTCTTCACATGAGTTCTTTCCCTACATCATCAGACTTAGTCATCAAGATTGTGATAGTTTTTCAGAAATTACCAATCACTGAAAGAATGTTATACTAACTTTGTTCCTTCTGAAGGCACTGAAGTGCATCTGAAACATTCTTC
The DNA here is from genome assembly GCA_035590275.1 of Ibycter americanus. NCBI lineage: Eukaryota > Metazoa > Chordata > Aves > Falconiformes > Falconidae > Ibycter > Ibycter americanus. Next base: position 99,333,997 of record JAVJGI010000040.1, read on the forward strand.
TGTATCATGTATTGATTTTTATATTTACTGAATGACAACGCGATTCATCAGCTTCAGGAGTAGAGCCTAAATTGTAAGATTTTTATAATAAAAGTCATGCCATGGCTTCTAAATACCATTACTTGGTTTATTTGGTGGTCTTGTGCTGTATCAAAGTGTGAGCAGCTCTGGGCTTGTATGGTTGTGCGGTGGGAAGTACCTCATGGACATGTTGACTGATCGAAGCGCGAACAGCCGTGCAGAAGATGACGTTGAGGGCTCTGCCCGTACTGCTGTTCCTCTGCCCTGGGCCAGGGAACAGCTTGTGAGCATCTGCAGAGGTGAAAGGCCTGCCTGGGGGATGTGCCAGCACCAAAGCCAAGAGGGCTGAGATGAGATAAGATGGTCTTTAGCTATTGAGATAGCGAGAGTGGGGGAGGACGTAGGGGAGCAGCATGTCTTTGGGAGCTTTGACTGCCTGTCTTTAGGAAAGATGTTCCTGGAGAGTCCTTCCTGGAAGTTCTGCCTCCTTTTTACACCTGAAGGTATTTGTGTATGTTTTTTCTAAAAAGTTATCACCCTTGCCTTTGAAAAGGGCTCATGGTCTGCGGTGTGGCCACAACCGATGAAAGAGCAGGTCTACCCCAGAAAAAACGTGCCCGTTCTTCCCTGCTGCCGGGTACCCTGTGCATCCATCAGCCCCCCAGAAGGACGAGGGGAAGGTGCTACAGGCTGAGTATCCATCCTGGGGCTTGAGCCTGCCCCAGCAAACTCTGCCTTTTGTCCGTTTGTTAGTGACTTATTCCTTCTCTTCAGTAGCCTTAATGTTATGTGGGGGTGTTTGCAGGGGTGCGTGTATGTTTGTTTAATGTCTTGCCTGTGTAAACTTCTCACCTCTTTGCCAGAGTCTATACAGGAATGGGGCACCTCTTATTCAGTCGTGCCTTCTGATAGTTGATATAAAAGCCACCAGGATTAGAATATTTCATGTTTTTGAGACAGCACCTGGAGATTCAAACTTGCTGTGTTCTTTAGAAAGTGCCTGCAAACCTGCATTGTCTGTTGTGTTTATTTCTAGGAGATGCTCTTGTTTTACACGTTGGTCTTCCAAAACGGGAAGCCCAGAGCAATGGTGGTTTGCCACTGGCCGTGCATCCAGGCACAAAATGTAATCGTGCATTTTCCTGGTGCTGCAGCTTCCCGAAAAGGTGCCGATTCTGACATGGGCATATTGCTCGTGACTGGTCAGCGATCGATTTTAGTCCCTTTGTTAATGTTCAAGGATTTTTAAGCATGAGTGTGTGGTTTCATGCTTCTTCCATTTTTTTCCCCTAGTTGATTATGGTCATTCATATCACATTATTTCAGTCACTTCTATTATTTTAGTCTCTATCTAGAAATTCTGTCATTCTTCTGTTTCTTCGGATATGTAAACTTAGCTTTATTTACCTCAGATCTGTAATGTGGTTCTTCTTATTTCTTTTTGTATGACTTTAAAACATTTTGTCTAACTTTTATCAGATAAAACATAAATGGGTTTGGTTTATAAAACCTTATTTTTAGAAGGCTGGTATCTCCAGGAGCTTTCAAAAGATGCTGTAAGGTGATATTACTCTTCTCCATTGTTTAAAGCTGAAACTTTTTTTCTTTTTTTGCACTCAGTAGAGCGACTGGATGGTGGACTTGGTGCCATGTGTGTTTTGCTCTTTGATCAGGAGTTTCTTCTGTTTTCCAAGGATTTTTTTTTTTTTAATTTTTTTTCTTTTTTTTACTGATTTGAACATAATTACTGCATTTCTTGCTGTAAGTGAATGGGAAATGATTCAGTGTCACAAACACTGTCATAGCATAAGGATAGAAAAATAACTCAAGAAAACACAAGAAACCATTTTAAACACATTGAGTGTAACCAATTAGCATTCACTTAGTCGATATTAAGAGAACTTGCTTTCTCTAAAGCTGCTCTAAAATCCACGCTAGTAATCTGTTAAACCAGGCGGGATCATATTGGCAATCTACAGAAGACTTTTTCATTGATTCTGTCAGAAAAAGCAGAAATATTTTGAAGGTTATGAAGAAGGTGCCCCTAGTGTACAGAAAAATGAGATGTGCTTGCAAAATAGCTTAAAAACATGAAACTGAATAAAAACGTAGAATAAAATCTAGGTGACTGCAGAAAAGATTTAATGGCCAAATCAGCCATGCTGCCTTCCCAAGCATATGAAATACATTGGGTAACTAACTCTGCATCTAGCTGAAGCTCTTCACCACAATTGCATATCAGGATGATAAAAGCACTTCAGTTTACTTTGATTTCTAAGACAACATCACAAAACACAGCACTTTGTGATAGGTGAGCGCTTATGCTTTTAACAAGTCTTGCTTATATTGTCCATTAGAAGTTAAACTGAGTAAAACTGATTTTCTGTTACAAAGCATTTTCCATATAAAACTTTTTTGTTTTTTTCAAATATTTCCAAATAAAACTCCTTAGTGGATGCCACATTTAGCGTGAGGTGTTTTCAAAGTTTTTTTACAACAAATCTAAAGTAGTTGTTTGTGCATGGAGCATATGTGTACAGGGAATGCATTAGCAGTATTGCATCCTCTCTTTTGACCTTGGATTAATCACAAGGTATAGTTTTCGCTGTAAGCGGCGAAAGTTGGTGATCGATAGCAGCAGCGGAGATTGACGTGAGCTCCAGGTTTGTTTCTGTGTTTTGTGCCGGGTTAATGGAATAACTGAACTGTTCAGGAAACCTGCTCTGGCCAAAGTAAGCAGGGTCCTGATCTTCACCTACGTGCTTAATTTCAGTGCTACATGTGTTCAGTTTTACTTCTGCAGGAACGTTCCGTTAGTGAATTTAAATCTTTTAATTGGCAAACACAAACTCGTTTGTAGTCTGGGCTATTGTTATGTACAGGCATTGGGAGCCTGTTGCGGGCAGAGATGTGGTTTTGCTTTGCCAACCTAGAGGTGACTCTTGCCCCTCAGGTTATGGTGTAAGTATTGCTGCTGCATCGGCAACTGCTTGGGACCTTGCCAGGAAGGGGGGGTTATTTTGTGTTGATGCAGAGGGGCTTCTTGGGGAGCCTACCTTTCTGCAAATACCATACTCCACTCACAAATGCTTCTATTCAAGCCGATATTACTGTAGCAATGCCCCCCCCCCCTTTTTTTTTTTTCCTCCAGAAAGCAACCAGTGCGCAATGAATAATGCAAAAAAATCATTAAAACTAGGGCTTATTTTAAACTTTGTTATATATTTTTTTTTGCTAGTTTGTTTCTGCCTCTTTCACTCCAAAATAACTGAGCATAAAGCCTCACTGCCTGCTAAGGTGGAGGATGCTGCTGTTGCCTAGCCTGCAGCGGGGCAGCCGTACCTGCAGCGCATCCCAGGGCTGGCACAGCTTATTCCTTAGCTGCCACGGGATTTATGGTCCCTTGTCCTTTTGACCAAGTCCTTTTGAGCTCTTTTTCTGCAGTTTCAGGCTGGGGGAGAGGCAGCAGGAGTGCAGGTTTTATGTCTGTTACAGGTGCTGCAGTGATGTGTGTGTGTGGTGGGTATTTGTGACACTTGAACTTCTGTCTTAAGCTAGAAACAGAGGCCAAAATACCAGTTTTCTGTCTAAAAGCACATGCAACTTATCTGTTCTGCTTCTGGTCATCTGTTATACAGTTATACAACTTCCATTTGAAAACACGACTGGACCATATTTTTATTACTAATGGTGCTATAAATACTATATTACTGTTTTATATATTATTATGAGTAGTATAGATTAATATAAATAACCAATTATATTTATATTACTAATGGCAATATAAATATAATATATCCCTTCGGAGGGATTTATGAGCTGTTTTCTCAAGGGTGTGGGAGAAGTCTTCGTGTTACAGGAACTCGACAATGGTTCCAGTTCATCACTAGCAGTGGTGCTCTGCATAGTGCTGGAGGGTAACGGATAGTGTTCTGTCGAAACAACGCTTTTTTGTTTTTGTCTTTAAAAATAGAGTAAAAGGATTTAAAGAGTGGGAGAAGAAAAAAAAGCCCTATATAAACAAGGTGAAACAGGCTGTGCGATCCCAAGAATCGGTATTTGTTTTAGAGCACTTGGTGTTATCCATTGTGTGTTCTGGTTAAGTATTGAGAAAGGCCCGCAGACTGAGGAGCCATATCATGGAAACGCTTTAAGCTTTTGGCTGTTTGTTCAACTGAAATTTTTCTTTCACAAAGGTAGAGAACATATTCCTTTTCACGAGACACAACTGCGTCTTTAAACTGATCATCAGCCTTAGTGGGTAAATAAAGCCATATATGTAGCGCATAGGCTAAGTCTTTGGTTTTCTTTCATCTCTTTTTCTCCACGGATGAGTTCACTAAGACTCGTAGAAAAACTATTTTAAAAGTTTATTTTTCATTTTGGAGCGTGGGTGTTTTATGTACACGAAGCGTGGTTTGAAAGGGCTCTCCTGCAGGTGCGGAGGCGAGAGCTGAGGGATGAGCAGAGCTGAGCCGAGCGTGGTGGGTACCCACGGAGGTTTCGCGTTCCTCGCTGCAGGCTTGCCACCTGAGCCTTTATACCTGCAGAGCAGAAGTGAAATGGGTGGCGTTTGGTTTTGCTTTGAGACTTGCCTGTGCTTTGTTCAGCTTGTTTCCCACCTCTGCTCTTGATTTCTGGACCAAGCACAGCACCAGTGTTAACCAGTTTGAATTCTTACATGTTCTGCTCCCCACTATAACTTTTGCCTTTCAAATCCTTTTGCTTCCTTTGCAAGCTCAATTAGTGCAAAGGTATTTTTATTGAAAAATGATAATGCTGCTCAACAGATAATAGGGACTCACACTCCTGGGGTAGGCTGGACCTATAGTATAAACACCTTCACAGATGACAAATATTCTTTTTTTTTTTCCTTCCAAAACATGCTTTTGTTTTCCTATTCTGTTTTGTTAAACTGTTGGCACTGTAGTTTAGTGAAAGATAAATCTTAAATTTCGAAATACCTGACAGTTTCCATGTCTTAACTGTGGTGTACTGCAGCCTTTCCTATCGACAGCTCACTGTTTTGTATAAATTAACAGGGGAAACGTACATACTTTGGCAACTCAGAAAAAAGTAAATTGTGTTTTGACAGTTGTAGAGACTTTGAAAGATACTTTGAAGTGTGGTGAATTTTAATGACTGTGATGTAGGAGCTGCCTTAACCCTCAGCTGATGGCTTCAGACTCCATACCTACATTCCCAGGAACACAACTTTATTGGTTTGCAGTTATCTGTTGTTTTAAAGTTGCCTCTGCAACTCTCAGTGCAGTGTACAGAGTTTTTCTGCCTGGGGAAGCAGAAGTTGAGGGATGTCAAAGTTGTTTTTATCACCGCAGAAGTTAAATGAGTAACTTTTTGTATGATTTTGTGGTCTTGCATGCGGACTCACAATCATGAATATTGTGTGTGTGTAATTGGAAGCATCAGAGGTAGGGTCTTGTTTCTCTTCTTGTACACTATTGCTGTGGCAATTTTTATATTGCTGATTTTAAAATTGCTGTGTTGAGGGTTGGTTTTATTCAACAAAAGGTGGTTGACTCATGGGGGTGATACACTAGGTTGTCATTAGATGTATGGCCATTCTGCTGTTGACAGAGTCTGCTATTTTTATATTTTCCATGTCTTACTGCTTGAAAAAGACACTAATTTATTACTTAATTTTTTTCTCAGTGCCATAAAAGAGCATTCCCATTTTTCATGGTCTAGTTAATGAAGGAAACACATTCTTTCCCACTAAAATAATTGCTAAATATCCCTAGTGTCCTAATATCAGGTCAGGATGCTCAGCTGACTATGAAAGCAGGATAGAACTTGTCACCCCTATTTGAAAATTTGAGTTTGAGTATCAGCAAGCACCTCGTGGAGGTCCTAAAAGAAGCTGGTAAACTTTTTGTTTGCTAAACTTTTCTGTTGCTGTATAGCACAGTGAGAGGTACTTAGGATTTCTTAGAAATAAATATGTAAGCCCATAATATAAGTGGTTTCTAGTTAAAAAGAGAAAATAATATCATATATTCTTCTAAGCCCCAAAGCAAAAAGTATTGCGTAGGCTGATGCTCCTAAATGTGGAAAATGAAGGCAGAGTGAAAATTAGACCAGCTCCCAATAGTTTGCTCATGCTTTTACCAACTCTTTTTAACATCTTTAAATTCTAAGTGTGAACATATTTTATTTAATGTGTGACAGAAGGCATAGGCTTTTCTTTCCGTTTTCTAGCAACCCACACTTTTCATGTGCTAGTGGATATTAGTATGAAGTGTGGTTTCCACCGTAGGAAAATAATTCCCAGCAGTGTTTGACGGCAGGAGGGAAGAAAGGATCCGGACTGATATATTTAGTTGAGGCACTGAGTAGTTTTCCTTCTTGCGTTTGGCTAAAATGAGTGTCATTTTTTCCAGTTCATCAGTGTCTTTGATTTATCCCCTAACAATCCATAGTGGATGCAGTGCTTTGCAGTCAAAGCTACAAGGTACAGTCATTCATTGCCATGTTAATGCTTTGGTTTGGCTCGGGAGCTCAGTTTTGGGGGGCAGTCGGAGCACTGGGAGTCAGGGCTGATCACGGCCACGTTGTGGGGCCATCCTGAGAGCACAAATTGGATTTATTTCAGATAACACCAAGCCAGAAGATTCGCACCCAGTGTGTACTTAGAACACTTCACCTCCTAGTTCCCTCTTCATTATGGGGACATATTGGGGTTGATCTAAAGTAAAACTCCTGAAATGTGGGTTGTGGTAAATGTTGAGTCTTTAATACCAAGGGTGTTGCTCTACTCATCTGCTTCCAGTGGGCAGCCTAGCCAGGAGGCTGCCTGAGTGGCCTAGAAATAGAGCAAGAGGAGCGGTACAGATTGGAATTTCTTCTCTAGCTCGGATGAACTCTGGGAAAGTTTTTTGTTTCTAGGCTTCATGGAGATTTTTGTCAAGTTGTGTCGGTGCCTTGCTTGGAATACTCCCGTTGGTTTTGAATAACAATATTTAAATTAGCACTTTTATTTTATTTGAAATCACTAGATTGTGAGGTTTCTGGAGCTCCTCTCAGTGAAATTTTGGCGGTTGCCAGCTGGCTTCTCTTCTGTGATGGTGGATATAATGTGTTTTACTTCTGACTTGAAAAAAAAGTTCATTACTAAATTGCGTAGTTTAAAATTTAACACCATAGCTGCTACGGTAATGCAAATGAGGCAGCAAATATTCATTATTAATAACCACTTAAACATAGTTAGCATTTCTGTTGCTTTGGTATCAGGCGAGACTGTCATGCAAAGCCTGCCTCGAATACTTTCTTCCATCAGCTGTTTCAAAGCCTCCAGATTATGAGCTTTGGTTTTTTGTTGGTCTTGTGACTCCAGACACCATTATAAACAAGTGCACTTCTGCTGGGCTCGTGACCCCAGCCATAACTGCTGTGCCCCTACTTGGGGATCACGACCCCTCGTTTGGGACGTGCTGCATTAGGACAATATGAAAGAGTTGCCTTATGCTAATGCATTAGCAGGGACATGCAACTACCTGTCAAGAAAGCAGTGAAACAGATTAATCGTGCAAAGGGTCATTGTCTTCCAAAGTAAAACTAGAGATAATTTCTCCACGTTCAGTGTTTTAGGAATAGCATATGTTCCACTCCCCATTGATTACATACCTCTCATTTAAAAACAAAATACCAAGAACACGTACATGTTAAATGTAATTATGATAATATGTAATTAACCAGCATGAATTTCATGCAAATGCTTGTATTTTCTTTGGAAAGTAAAACAAAGGCTTTAAAGTAAAGATCATGTGATAGACTATTCCCCCTCACTCTTGCCCAACTCCACAAGCCTTTCAAAGATAGAGATGAAATCTGACATTGAGAACTTGTGTCAAAGTTCAGCCTGGGAAGACTTGTTTTATTGCCCTTAGACCAGTGGTTTGTAACAAAGATAGTGAGGATGTTGCTTTTTTAATGTCTTGAGTGTAATTCTTTTGTCTTTTTAAATTAAGAAAGTTGGGTATAGTGTTCTAATATCTAATTTCTTTTATCGTTTTTCTACCACAGTAAGGATTCAGTAAGTCTAGCTCTCTTGGTCTGCAAGTGTAGTTTAGCCCTCTTCTCGATTAATTTATGCCATATGTGCTCAGTTTTTTTAAATTAATGAAGCTTTGTTACTCAAGAGAGTGTTTCCCTAGACAATGACAAAGTCACCTGTTCTTCTGAAACAGAAGAGTTAATGCTGATTCAGGTTGGTGATGCTGCCTGTGTTACTGTCGGGGTTTGACCCCAGCCGGTAGCTAAGCACCGTGCAGCAGCTCGCTCACTTCCCTCCTCCACCACCCCCAGAGGGATGGAGAGGAGAATCAGAAAGGAATGTAAAACTCAAGGGTTGAGATAAGAACAATTTAATAATTGAAATAAAATAGTAAAATAATTCCATTGCAACTGTTGTTGTTGTTAAGGAGGGAGAGGGATGAAATCCAAAGGGAAGGGAGCAAAGTAAACAAGTGATGCACAATACAACTGCTCACCACCCGCTGACTGATGCCCAGCCAGTCCCCCAGCAGCCATCGGGAGGCCCCAGCCAATCCCCCAGATTATATACTGAGCATGATGTCCCATGGTATGGAATAGCCCTTTGCTCAGTTGGGGTCAGCTGTCCTGACTGTGTCCCCTCCCCATGTCCCGTGCCTCTCCAGCCCTCTCGCTGGCATGGCCCAAGAAACAAGAAAGTCCTTTACTGAGTATAAGCATCACTTAGCACACTGATGTTTTTAGTTATTGCTGTCAACATTGTTCTCACACCAAATCCAAAAACCAGCACTGCACCATCTACTAAGAAGAAAATTGCCTGTATCCCCACTGAAACCAGGACAGTTATTTCATCTCTCCAGTCTAAAGAATGGTTTGAGGCTTCTAACTAGTGAAGCCTAGAATTTAAGAATCACAAACTGTAATATTGAAAATACAAAGGGCCTTTTTGGCTCTTCATGACTCTAAATGTCTTACTGTGATGGCAGCACTTTTAAGGAGGCAAAGGACCCATGTCTGCCTCATACCTGACCATATAATATTTGTAAGCAGCCTAGGATGGTGTCCTTTCTGTCTTTACTGAGAGAAGTCCTTGTGATCTATGGACAAGCAGAATTCACACCATTCAGGCATGACTTGGTTCATAGGAAATGCGGCTGAATTCCAGCCGACAGCAGTGTGCCCTCTGCAGGGACAGCTTCCAGGCCCTCTGGATGGCCAACGAAAAGTGGGATGGAGGTCTGCAGTTCCGCAAACACGGCTGACACTCCTGGGCTCTGTGTCGGTGACACTGCTGGGCAGGCTTTGCCTTGGCAGGCTTTGCCTTGGCTCTTACAGATGTGGATGAGGGCCCATGTTTCCTCTTCCAGAGGTGCAGGCAGCTGTGCAGTCACCCTGCTCCCCACTGTACCCTTGCACTGACAAAGTTATCTGAGAGCTGAGGACAAGGAGTGCGTCCCCGTGCGTGGTCGTTACGCTGGATGGCTTGGGTGCAGGTTGTTGACCGCCATCAATAATGTCTCACCAGTGTCAGGTGAAGCAGCGTAACCCACAAAATCTATCCCGTGAAAGCAGAAGAGGCTCTGTAAGAGGCAGTTCAGGACAGTGCCGGGTGACTCTGTTTCCAAAGGTCTCTGACTGTACGTTGCGTGGATGCAGGGCTGGTATCTTAATTTTAACACTCTTGAGGATCATCCCTGTCAGTAACATATATTGCATGGCTGTTGGTTCTGTTCAGTCTCTGATACTGGCATTCATCAGGGCTCGTCTTTGTGTTTGTTACTCTGTTAAAGATGTGATTCTTAGGTGAGACCTCTCCTTCATCCTTTTATGACTTGGTAGTGTTCTCCAAGCCAGCTGCTGTAGCTCATATGCCCTTTTGTGGCTGCGGTCCCACCGCAGAGATCCACCGAGTGCCGAGCCCGCTGGCTGGTGCTGGTTTGCTTTGTACCTTTTCTCTAAGGACAAGGTCAGGCTGAACACGTATCTTAAATTCCTTCTGGGGTTGACCTTGGGACCCACTCTGCTGCACGCAACTGGAAGGCCATCATTCTTTCCCAAAAGAAAAGTCAGTTCTTCAAGGTTTTTCCTGTTGCACGCTGATTCCTGACCTGCTCTTTAGTCTGGCTTTCAAACTCCTCAGTAACCAAGGCGTGAATTGCAAGGGGGAGAGGCAGACCTGTGCTTTATTCCCTTGTGAAGCAGCTCGAGGGGAGGTGGTCAGCAGTCAGGCACACCAAGAACGGGACCCAGGCTTGTCCTGCTCCACAGCTGAATGTACTGTGTGGTAAGTGACTGGCATTTGAGTTCAGAATTGAGAGATTTCTCCTTTAACGGCTCCAAGTACATCAGGTTTATAGGGCTCTGGAGTAGTTAAAATGTCTCCTAGGAAAAATATTAGCACTTAAGGGCTTGCAGCCTCGAGCACTACTAAGTAGTGGCTGTGGCATGGTGCGTGAGGTGTAGGGTGCTATTTGCTGAATGTCTTCACGGTTGTTGAACACTTTGTCTCAGTGCTCGCTTGTTCTGTCACCGTCTGATTTTTAACATGTTCTGATTTAAATTTGAATTTGTTTGTTAGACTGTCTTTGTGAACCTTTAATCATTTGCAGTGTTACCTGTTAAAATGAGAGGACAATTATAGCTGTGGGGGGGAAAAAAAGAGTACATTATTATGACTGCCTAGCTCGTGATGTAATCCTGCTAATATATTAACTTTAGTGAAACTACAGTAAGTACTTTAGCTGTTAAGTCCAGCTAACCAGTTTTAGAAGAGAGAGAAGAAGCCTGTTGAGATGCAGCATCACCCTTACTGGCTTTGCGATGAAATGTTATTCTCAGAAGCATAATCTTATTTCTCTTCTTTCATCAAGCAAAAACAATTAGTCAAATATTCTTTTCTGCCTTGACAAGTGCTTTATCACAGCCTCAGATTTCTGTGCTTGGAGGCAAAGAGCTTTTTGTATGCAAAGCCTCCATTCTGAGATAGACCTGCTAAAGAGGCAAAAAGCTTCCTCGTGGAAGTCTCATCAGTACTTTGATACATAACTGCGCTGGCTTGTAGTGGGAAGTGTCTTTGGCAGAGGTTAAACCAAAACTGTAATAAATCAGTACATTGCGCTAATAAGAAATTAATGACATCAGATTCTTCCATGTCTGGAAGACTGCAAACAGTGCATCTTTGACACACTGGAGTACAATGCCAATGTGTTGACAGGGAACGATGTAATTAGCATTTTGAACAGCTAATGAATGAATGCTTGGTATTTACAGGCTGTGGATGAGTTGACCAAATGTGTTTATTTTCTGACTTATTTTCCATGCACTTTCTAAAACTGTAAAGAATAGTGTATTCTCAATTTAATTTGAAAGTTTTAGTATTCTGAATTTGAGAAGAAACTGCATTTTTTTTTTAATTTAAATACTACTAACATGATTGGTAGGCAGTTGTTTTCATTCTGCACTAAGCTTCTGAGCAGGCTTTTGGGGATTTAAAGATTGCAACGTTTTGTGAAGATAGTAAAGAAACACTTTGCTTAGTACAAGCTGGTTTGATCTTCTAATAGATACTCGTGGTTGTTAGGTCTAAAAAGCAATTTGAACAGGTAGCCCTCCTCTTAAAGAATTTTAAGATCTCTAAGGGTCCTCTGGCGTTCATATAGGCCTTCTGGAAGGGAAAAATATACAGTTTAATGGTTTTGTAGTTTCTGGCAAATGATTTGTGTAGCCAGTTATTGAAAAAGGTGCTGCCAATAGCCTAATGAAATACTGGGTAACATTTACTTCCATTCACAAGATCAGAGTGTCTCTCAAAATGAATTTTATCTGAGGCTATAATGATGACTTAGCCAATTTCAGTTAATGGATCAGGGTGATAGTGTACATTGGTTACACAGTTTGCCTTGCATGTGAATAGGGGGTTGCTTTTCTTTATTAAGCAGCAGCAGCAGCAACAAAATAATGGTTGGTATGTGTGGTGTTTATAAATATGCCAGTTAAATACAAAATTGCCTGCAGAATCTGTTGATATTTCTTCTGTTGGCCTCTGTAAGTCTTTCCTGGCAGAGTATTTAAGAAGACGAAAAAATTACTTTATGGACTTGAAGTTTGTATTCTATTTTCTGAGAGCAATTAATTTCTTAATAGTGAGAAATGAAACATATGGCACCTAATTTTGATAAAGGCGTGTTCTTGTTTTAAGTAATTTTATTGGTGTTTATCTCAAGTTATATCAGGTCTCTACTTTAAATAGAGATAGGCAGAAAACACCCTCCTTTCTGCTGCTAGTTGTCTTGACAAAATCAAATCCCGTAGAGATACTAGAATAATTAAAGATGAAGCTAGACATTTTTGCTTGTATTTCCAGAAAAGCCAGAAATGCAAATGACAAATGTTTGAGTGTTTTTCCCTTTTACTTTGTGAATATATTGGGTTGTAGATGTGGGCTAGTCTATGCCCAGACAAGGCAATTGCGTTTATGTGGTGTTATGCAAAAAGGTAAGTCTTCCCAGAATTTGAAAAATAAGCATAATAGATATGAGGCTCTGAGGACAGTCCATGGAGAAGCTTATGTTTTCCAGTCTTAGCTTTCTCTTTTCAGTGTTGCTGTGGGGAGCATGAAGTACTTGTTTGCTGGCTATCGTTACCTTCAGCGCTGTGAGCCGCGTTTTCCCAGGAGTACCTACGTGCCCCATGAACGGAGGGAGATTTTGATGTACTTAGAGCCAAACCTCTGGAAACCCCTGAAGGCTTAGACTGGATCCTTGAGCTAGTCTGGGAGCCACTGGGGTGTATGCTGCACCTACTGACATGGTCTTTGTGGGGCTTCCTACTTGGCCAGTATTCACACGTAAGCTGGACCTTCTGCTGGTTTTGCTCCATCCCCACAACAGCAACCCCAGTGGCACCTTGTTTCCTGGCAAGCTGGAGACAGGAGAAACTTATTGTTGTCACCAGGACATCCTCAGCATTGCCAGGAACCCTAATTCAGTCAGGTTCAAGGTTCCATACTGATGTGATGAATGCAGTACATACATATGGCTTAAATTGAGGGGGAAGGTTGATTTTTGGGCTTGGTTCTTCAAATGTTTCCTCTGTTCTTATCAGTGTGACTTCTCTTGTGCCAGCTTCTTTCCATGTGGACACATATCTCTTGCTGTTCTGTTGACATTTTCATGATAGGTTGGGTGTGCTCGCTAACAAGGGGAGATAAAGCTGGGCGGCGTGTGTTAGTATATTGCTACCAGATGTGACATCCAGCAGCTGCACAATAGCATCCAGAAATCTGAGGGTGGAGCAGAGTATCAAAGACTCCCCCTTCCCTCTGCAAAGCAGTAACTGGTGGTGTTCGTTTTGTGCGTGTATGGGTTTTTTTCTTTTTTCCCCTTTTTTCTTTTTCCTTCCGTTGTGGGGTGCTGAGTCTCTAGAGACACCTTCTCTTGCCTTCCTGACCGGCACCTGGCCTAGCAAGCATTAATTCAATGCTTCTGCTTCAGCTCGCCTCAGTTTTTCCCCACCCGACTCATTCTGGTATGTGGGATGGTTGGCAGCTATTCTGTGATCCTTCTTCTTTCTCAGACTAGCTTGTTGGAGGCTATGGTGTGTGGGTGTCCGTTGGAGGTAGCTGAGGTGTTGGGGTGGGAATGGACGAGTGCTCAGGACTACAGGAGTGAAAAATTCATGGGACAGAAAGCATGGAACGCTTGATGTACCTGTACCTCCAAGCTGTCATGTATATTAAAGCACCAGAGACCCTTATTTCTGACTGATGGAGGTTTGAAAGTGTCACCCACAGTAATCTGTGCAAATGACAACTCTTAAAACTTGATAAAATCTTTGCCTGCCTTACAGTAGCAGAGACCCTGAATTTCTTTCCCTTTCCTTAAAATAAAAGGGCATGCGTATGGCCTTGCTGGTCAGATTTAATCACAGTCCTGGAACTGGCTTATGTGTGTTAATGTTGTTTATGATGTAAACAGAGCAGAGAAGTAAGACACGCTTTCGCTTGCTTGAGGTTTTTAGGCTGCAGAAGTTAGTGATTGGTCCATTTCCTTTAACAGCACATCAGTTTTCTGCTGATGATCTGGGTTTAAATAAAAATCATATTGCAGCATTAGCAAAGGAATCGCTAATGCTATTAGGTAAGGAAAAAAATTTTCTCTTCTGTTATAGCTGATGTGAATACTGTTAAATAATCAGTGTCATTAGTAGAGTGATGCACAAGGCCTTCTGTAATGGAAAAAGCAGTGCAAACTTGGAACACCTTATTGTACAGCATGTGCGATGAGTAGTGTGGTGTCAAAGCAAGAGTCTTAACTGTAGGAGTTACGCCATTGCAATGAAAAAAGAAGCAATGGTCGTTGTTCTGCTAGCCATGGGAATGTCAGTCTCTATTCACTGATATGTATTTCCACCTGGTTTATCTGCTTGGGTTTCCATGTATTAACTTAACGTAGTAGGTTTTGGTTTGGAATTTATACCTAAGATTGTTTCAAGATAAATGTTAATGTTTAAAAATGACCATACAACAATCCCCTCTTCACATTATAATTTTCCCCACGTAAAGTAGCACAAACTCAAAAAATTGGGTAGCAAGCCTGTACTTCAGAGGAAATGTAGACAAATTGAGATTGAAAAAATCCAAAATGACCGGAACCCAGAACACCCCAAAATGAAAAGCTGATGTGCTACAGGAACTCACAAGAACTTAACTCTGGTCTGCAGTGACATCAAGCAGTGATCGATGCATTTCAGTATTTGTGCTACTCAGCTAAGCATTTTTTCCTAACAAGTAATTATATGTATTTAGTTGCTGTAGCAGTGTAAATGTTGGCTTGGTGCATTCCTGTGTTAAGTTCAAATAGTGAGAAGTTATTTTTTAGTTTGTTTTTTTTTTTAATATACTCTAGACTTTGGGAGCTGCTGAAAGAATGTGTTTTAGATGTGCTTAACAAGGTGGTAAAGTCAACACTCTTTAAATGGGAAATGTATTCTAGAGTTGACTTTTTTTTCTTTTAAATTTATTAGTGGAAGGGACTTCCTAAATGGTTGCCTACTATATGCAGCAAGTTGCAAAGAGAATTAACAATGAAGCATCACATTTTGCTGTGTTTCTCTTCAGTAGAGTTGTCAACGTGTTCCTTCTGCCCCAACTGGAGGCAGTTGCTTGGGTGACAGTATCACACCTGGGAATGTCAACCAACGAACGCAGATTTAGAAGCTGCTAGGTGCTGCTGGTCACTGCACACCTCTCCCAGAGTCACTGCAGAAAAAACGCCAGCGCTTGTGAATGCATCCGAGCTGCTCCCATGCAGTGTCCAGTGTCTCTAGCTTGAACAGCAGCTGGTGGTGATGAAGCACACGTGCAGCTGCTCCCAGGGCTTGGCTTGCTGGTCTGGCATATGGTAACAGGCAAGAAAGGAGGAGGAGGAGGAGGAGGAGGAGAGTGGGAGAGATATTAAAGCCTTAAATCACAGCAGCTGTTGAAGTGAGTGCATGTCAAAAGCTTATAGTTAAAAACACAGCCCACCACAGTGGGTGGTGTGCCTATGAGTTGGTAGCTCATCTTCCTTAAGTGCTGTGGGTTTCCCACGCTGAAACATCTCTCGATCTACAGTGATCAGTAGGAGCATCCTCTGCATGGAGTGCTTCACAGGACCAAAGCTGGAGGCCTGAAGTATGCGATGTGGCTATCCTGCTGCTTCTGTGCATTCAGACATGGACTGAATGTTAAAGGGGGTGACTGGAGGAGGCTAAAGCAAGCAGAGCAAAGCTCCTCAGCCCTCCCAAAACCACTGTGTGTGGTCACAAATTGCTAGACTGTTATGACAGAGGGAGAAGGAACAGTTTTGTGGTTAAGGCACCGGGCTGGTGTCAGGAGATGTGGTTTTACTGCGATAAACTTCCTGTTTGTCTGTATCTCTCATGCTTCTGTGTTCCCCGACGGAGCAGAGGTGATCATGCTTCTCCCCTGCCTTGCCTGCTTTGCCGGCTGTCTGGGACAGGGAGAGTTCATTGCCCTGCCTGTAGGATATCAGGGCTCTTGTGGTCAGTCAGTGTTGTATTCCCACCTGACAACATAGGGCAAAAGAATACTGTCCAACATGCTGGCCAGCCCAGTAGGAGCCGATATTTCATATAGGAAAGGGAAGTGTCACCTCCAGTGCACGTACAGAAACATGTGCAGCCCAGGAGACAAGCAGGAACTAGCGCAGTGTTGTGCGGTGATGGCTCTGACTCTGCTGGAGTAGTGGGAACGTGGTGGGACACGACAGATGCTGGTTCTTCCGGATAGGTAGGAGGAGAAGGTGAAGATTGAGGGAGCTTTCCTCTAAATGAAGGAGCAGTGTGAATATATGGAGCTCATCTGTGGGACAGATGACAGGCGGGTAGAGAGCTTGTGGGTCATTACTGGGACAGGCGAGTACAGGGGACATCATGGTGGGAGTTTCTTACAGATCACCTGATGATGAGAAGAAAGCAGACAGTCTTCAGACAATTTAAGGAAGTGTCTGGCTCACAACCTGTGACTCTTACAGGTGACTTGAAGGTCTTTGACATCTGCTGGAAGAGTGACGTGGTTGGATGCAAATTAGCCAGCATGTTTCTTGAGAGTATTGGGATTAACTTCTCGATACAGGCCTTGGAAGGGTCAAACAGGTGTTACATGTGATTGCATCTGCTATTCACAAAGAAGCCAGAAGTCACTGAGAGAATGATAATGGCAGCCTTGGCTGTAGCCACTATGAAATAGAGGAGTTCAAGATCCATAGGGGAGTGAGAAATGCAAGTAGCATGATGACAGACCCTGGACTTCAGGCAAGCAGGATTCAGCTTATTCAGGCAACTGGTACCAGATAACATTGAGGCTCTAAAACTCAAAAAGAACCCATGAAAGCTGGACAGGTCTTGAAGGACGGTCTTTCCAGGTGCAGGAGCAGTCCTCACTTGGGAAAACAATCTTGCCCAGCCAGTCTGGTCTCCCAATATATGATGGAGCTCCAATGCAAAAAGGCCATATACAGGAGGAGGAGAAAGCAGTAAAAGAGGAATTTAGAAACATTGTCCAAGCATGCAGGGCTGGTGTTACAAACGCTCAACTGGTGTTGATGTGTGCAAGTGGTGCTCAGGGCCACAAGAAGAGTTTCTACCACTTACACCTGTAGGAAAAGGCTGACTGAGGAAAAGCCTGCTGCTGAGTGGGGTGGATGACTCCGGGGCAGTGGACACAGGTAAGGCTGAAGTACTTGTGCCTCCTGCACTTGGTTGTCATCAATAAATGCAAGCTGAGAAAGACTGTGCCATCTCCACCCTTTGAGGTTTTCAAGACCCAACTGGATAAAGACGTGAGCAAACTGATCCCACAGCTGGCCTTGCTTTGAGCAGGAGGCTGAACCTGACCTCAAAGGTCCCTTCCAGCATGAACAGGTCTGTGGTCCTGTGTCATGTATCTACTTGGGAGGGCTGCCTGCAACCATTGAACTCGTTTCTTAATTTTGAGGTGTATGTTGTAACTTTGTATGTAAGGGATAAATAGCTTTGGCTATTTGTATAGGAGGAAGCTAATTTTATAGCATGTCATAATGTGTTTGGCTTTCCCTTACTGAAGCTGTTTCATAGTGTGTGAAGTTAAACACAGTTAGAGTAACCTATCCTTTAGAGGGGTGCATGCCCTGGTCTCTTGAGTGGTATAGGTTTGGGTCACACCAGCTCCAGGCAGCTGCAGGCAGGGGGCTGGGAACTGCCCAGCAGGAAAGGGCTGGGGGGGGTGGTCACCAGCAGCTGGGCATAAGCCCCCAGTGTGCCCAGGTGGCCAAGGAGGCCAGCAGCGTCCTGGCTGGTGTCCGAAACGGTGTGGCCAGCAGGGCCGGGGCAGCGCCCGTCCCCCCGCGCTGGGCCCTGGCGGGGC
>JAVJGI010000040.1:99352138-99372921 GCA_035590275.1 Ibycter americanus
GTCAGGCATCGGCACAGGCTGCCCGGGGAGGGGGGGTCACCCTCCCTGGGGGTGTTTAAGAGACGTGTAGTTGCGGCCCTTGGGGACAGGGTTTAGTGGTGGCCTTGGCAGTGCTGGATTAATGGTTGGGCTTGATAATCTCAAAGATCTTTTCCAACCTAAATGATTCTGCGATTCCATGGCTGGTTCAGTGGGGGCTCTTCCATGCAGTCACCACTACACTCCAAAACCCATTGTGGTGCTGAGGTGGGTTCCATATGGAGCCTCTCCACTCATGCTTATGACCACTTGTCAATAAAAGGTTGCTCGAAGCTGCCAGAAGCGTTTAGTCTGCCCAAATCTTCTCGTCTGACGGGGTCAGTCCCACTGTGGTGGAGGGTGCTGCTCCCCAGTCTCTCCTTTGAGTCTCACCTGTGTGATGCCGTAGTCAACTTGCTTCCCATCCTGAACTTCTCCAAGCTGTTCCCCCATGTTGTTGAGAAGCTTCTGACGCTTGCCGCGAAGGACTGCGTTTTGGTGATGAATGGGGTTTGTGCTGATAGTTTGCTTGTAAAATGCTTTGGGAGCCTTCCCAGCGAGAGGCTCTATATCAGGATGTGAGAAGCTGGAGTGTGAATCACTGCGCTGCCTTCTCTTGCCAAGCTTCCTGGGCTGAGGCTGCGGGGCTTAAATTCCAAATTGTTCCGGTTTTTCTCAATGGACTTGTGAAGAACTGCTGCTATTTTTCGCACGAGTAGCTATGAAGAAGTTGTGCGTATTGGGCTATAGCTAAGGCGCTCTCCTGGTTTCAGAATAGTTTTTAAAAGCTATTTTTAAATTGCAAGGCCTTTCAAGACCTTTTGTAGGGTTGTGTGATAACGGGGAACTCTCTCCCTTTGCCCAAGGGAAGGATGGGAGAGGGAGAATGGGGTCAGGTCTCCCTTGGAACTACAGCATTCCTGCCTGTATGCAGCCTGCAACAAAAAACTTCATTGGAAGTGCATTTTCCTGGTGCCTCCTTTCTCCCCATGCTGAATATTTAATTTTTTTGAACGCTGTTCAGCTGTCTACAGTGTTACTTCTAGCAGTGTTTCCTGATAAATGTGAAGGCATTGTATGTTTTAATATATTTTTAAATGTTTCTTTTCTCATGTGTGTGATTATAGTCTTGGGAATTTTCTTCCAGAGTTCTGCCAATGTCTTTAACATATGTTTTACTCTTAAAAAATTCATAACGGATGTATTTCCTGGTTTTAAACTCTAATAGGAATAAAAGAACCACAGTTTTCCCAGCTGAGTGATAGCCTGAAGCAGGATGTGTGGCATACAGGCATACAACAGACTTTCACCAGGAGGAGGAAATGAACTGGCTACAAAGTAGGGAAAGTTCACCAGGAGTCATTGCTCTTCATTTATTTTTAAGCCAAGCTCTGAATCTCTAGGTAAAAAGACAAATTATATAATAAATGGAGTTTCCCTGCATGTTAATGTGCAGTGTTTAGATACCGGTGTTGACTGTGACTGTAGTGAGATTATGCAGCCTCATATATTAAAAGTTTCATTTTTTAGGTATGTCTGTTGTTTTTTTTTTTTTTTTTTTTTTTTTTTTTTTTGTTAAGGAATGATGTTTTAATGCAATTAAATGAAGTACTGATGCATGTTTCCATGGCCAGATTCTGCTGTGTTTCCAAGTCGTATGTGGTGGGAGTGTACATAATTTACTCAGATATGTCCTGTCAGCTTTTTGGTCCTTATTCTTTTTGGTGCCTGGAAAAGTGAGATAAAGCAGCTTATCTTCCTTGAGACCTGCGCCGCATTCAAAGCTGCTTCAAAAGAGAAAAGGAACCTTCAACAGTTTTTCTAAAGTTAATATAAACTAATAGCAAAAAAAAACCCCAAACCAAAACCAACAAACCCCGTGGCCAGAAGCGTTACTCTTAATGAGGCTTGAAATATGCTTTACTCTGAAGGATCTGCAGACCAGTGGAGGGGTTGAAGGTGTAACATCTAGAACAGCCTAGCACTTTGGAAAAAATAAGTTTTCCTTTTAAGTAAACTTTGGTCGCAATATGTTTTTTCCATAGTTTGCTGATTCTGCGGTGCTGAGTGCCCACAGGCAATGCATTGAAATCTGTATGGATGAAAAATATCTACTCCGGCTGTCAGTTTTGTGTGAGTGCAGCAGGAAAGGAGTGAGGCTTCCTCACTGGGTGCCCCCCCCAGCCCCTGTGAAGTTTAGTGTTAAATTTAGTGTAGCATTTCAGTGTAGTAATGCTTACCATAACAAGTGATTATTTTTTTTGTTTTGTTTTAAATCTATTTTATTTTATAGTCTATAGAACAGAATTTGTCCATAGGATGCTACAGGTAGAGATAATTAGCTTAGCTTGGTGCCGTTTTTCCCTATTGTACTACATTTGTTTTGATAGATGACATACACTAGGAAGAGCTCTTCAAAAGTAGGAGTTTCATATTTTAAAAATTGCTTTTGTTCATTTCCTGCTGCATTTCTTTTTCTGCTTCTTATTCAAATTTCATTTAGGTATGTTTTATGAGGCCTTCTTCTCTTCTTGCAACTTTTTGTGCCTTAATTCCTCACTTATAAAATGGTACTGATATTTCCTCTTCCTTGATAGCTTTTCTCCTTAGTTTTGCTGGGCTACCTATTTTTTGTATTGTAGACCCAATGTTGACCCCCAGATTAGAATTTGCATTGCTGAGTACCTAGGAACGCAGCGGGTGCTGTCCTGGCAGGTTCTGCTTAAATGATGGTTGAATATTAATTTCAGTATTTTTTTGAAAGATGGCACAATTCTGACCAAGGAATGTGAAGGAGGGGTTTGCAGTGAGAATGGCTCAGGAAAATATTCTCAGTTCTGTTTAACAAGGCTATCTGTGGCTTTTCTCAGCTCAGCTATATACCTGGGATTGGGTGAGACTTCATGGCAATAGGGACGTTTGTATAGGTTAATGTTTTGAAAAACTTCAGCTGTGGGACTCCAGCTATCCTTTCCAGCAATTCTAACAACAGTAGATTAATGGTATAGAAATCTTAATATGCATACGGTTTACTAAATTTTTGTAATGTCCTGTTAGTAATACTAGGAAAAAGGTGATATTACTAGTGAGATATGGTCTGTAGAAACATGTACACGTAGAATAAAAGATTTCATGGCAGTCTTTTTCAAGATGATTGAAAATATTTTTAGCAATAATACTTCTGTTTGAGGATCTTGTTTTGATTGCCCTGAGAAAAAAAAAGAGGTTTGCTTTTTGAGTTTGTGTTCCTTCTCTGCCCTGTTATCGTCAAGTGTATGCACATACATGATGCACTTCTGCCATCTCCGCGGGACATTGTGGAGAGCAGCTGGGAATGAATGCCCTGCAGAAGCCCGTTGATGCTCCTATTGATTTATTTCCCAATATCTTCCTTATTTAAAAGTGAAGTACCTCCGATAAACGTGGGAGAAGATTCATTCCTGTAGCCATGTTGTCAGGTGGAAGGAACATTAGAAGAGTAGAATTTCAACAAATCTCTCACCTACACAACCTGACCTGTCAAAGCTTATAAATGAGATGCACTGGGAAAGCTCTTGCCAAATTCATTTGAATATTTTCCATCTAGGAGGTTGCAATTAATGTACACAATCATCTCAACCAGAGTTATAGGCTGTTTTGGTCTTGGTTTTGTGATTTTTATGTTTTTAAATTTTTTTTTTTTGAGGGGGAGTGAAGTAGTGTATCGTAATTTTACCATGATGCAATCAAAATGATTGTACTCTTACTACTTGATGCAACAAGAATTGTTAATGAAAAACCTGAACTGTTAAAAAAAGTGGTTTTTAAATATACATACACGCACACATCAAAAACTTTTATATAAATATGAATATTTTTTAAAGTTTGAGAACAGGATGCTACTGTTCATTGACATCTAACCTTTGTCTTATGGGCAACTGGGTGGAACAAGGAACATACTGAGTAATATCACACTAATAGATGGCTTCAGCTTTGACTCTTAACTTCCCGTGGCCTGACCTAACGTGAGGATTTCATGTGAGACCTGTTTCCTCCCAGCCGTGGGTTGGCCGTCACGGTGGTTGTTTGTGAAGTGGATGTAAAGCTGCTAGGGTGCCAGTTTTACATCTAGCCCAGACATACACTGAAGAAGTACTTGTCCCAAGGGCTTTGTTCCTTCCCTGAGGTTAACGTCTATATTTTTACATTTAACCATCACCAGATTAAAATCCATAAGCGGTTTGATAGTGCAAACCGTGTTGACTTCCTCCTAGGGAATGTCCTGACCTGATAAACCAGAGTGTTTTTCTGTGGCTGAGTTAATCTTGGGTGCTGTTCTGTAAAATGGCACAATATCAAAAAGTGCTGCTTTGATATATTTTTGTGGGTCTGATGCCCTTTGGGGAGGGGAGGACTGTGGGGTTGAGAGGCTTATGTGGCATCGTTGACCCACAGCACACACCTAGCCTTTTCTCCCTGTCTGTGGGACAGTTTGTGTGGTGGGTTTTTTTTTTTGTATGGATTGTCTTTTCTTTGTTTGGGGGTTGTTTTTAGTGGAATTAATTCCAGTTGCTGCTGTATTTTCCCTGAAGCTCCAGGTATGGGTCAACAGCGTGTGTTGAACAGTTTTACAGCTTGCTGCTGGCAAGGAGTTTCTGCTTTCCCCTTCCCGCTCCTGCGGCTTCCCTTTGGCGTCATTCCTCACGCCTCCTTCTAGCCGCCTTGCAGTGCAGAACACGTGGGAAAGCACTCCAGGGGAAAAAAAATAGTGTTTCTTCTGCTGCTTTAGTGAGTCGGTGCCCTGTGGGGTGGGGGGCGGTGCGAGGGCAGGGAGAGCCTGTGCTGGGAGCTGGGGGGGCAGAGGAGCGGGGACCAGGGCTGCCAGTTTGGAGGGTGGAGGGAAAAGGGAAGGGAGCTTTTCTCCTCCCAGCAGTGGTGATGGGGCTGTGGCCATGCCTGTGGTCAGTCCTCATGTCGTCTTGGTGTGTGTTGAGTGGAAGTTAATGGTGGAAGTGCGAGTGCCTGTGGGCTTCCAGGTACAGCGGGTACTGGGTGGGACACACGCCAGGGCTTGGAATTCTGCTTGAGCTCTGTTCAAGGTGCACGAGCCCATCCTTTGGAGTTTTCCGAAGTATTTTTCCAGTGCCTTGGCTTAAGAGGCTTGTGCAAAGCATTCAAGAAAACCCGTGGGTGGGAGTGAGAATTTGACTGTAGGCTTTCCTGAGTCCTGGAGGCAAATAACCAGCAGCGAAACCTTCCATCCTCTTGAAATGTTTTTCTTTGATAAGAGTGTGAGCTCAGCGCGGCAAAGATGCCGAACAGACACAAAGGCCGTTTGTAGCGGGATGGCCACGAAATGAGGAAGCATGACTGGAAGGGATGCAAATATGCAAGTGGTGGGGGTCAAACGCTGACACATACTGCGCTGCCTTTGTTTTATACTCATAACCTCTAGCAGTGACTGGCCATTTTCAGGCCATGCAGATTTGATTCCCCCCGTCCCCTGAGGCAGCTCACAACTTCTGGAATGGCAAGAACGGGCAA
The DNA here is from genome assembly GCA_035590275.1 of Ibycter americanus. Taxonomy (NCBI): domain Eukaryota; kingdom Metazoa; phylum Chordata; class Aves; order Falconiformes; family Falconidae; genus Ibycter; species Ibycter americanus. The sequence goes on from JAVJGI010000040.1 coordinate 99,357,680, forward strand.
CTTCTTGGCATTACTGCATGCTGCATCTACCCCCCGCTAATTTTTGCAGTGGGATGTGGTCAATGCCTGAGCTCTATGCCATAGAGATTTGGAGTTCAGATTAAGGGAAGAAAGCAGCATGGCCAATCCAGCAAAGAAAATACTGCTCTTCCTTCATGGTGTCAAGGAAAAGCAGGCAAATCTTGCAACCTTCAGTTTTTTTGTAACTGCTACATGTAGACCTGCTTACTCAAAAAAAAAAAAAAACAACAACCCCTCAACCCCCCCCCAAAAACCCACAAAAAAACCAAAAAACCTAAAACCAAACCAAAAAAACCCCGAACCAAAACAAAAACAAACAAACAAACAAAAAAATTCTCCTCCCAGGGTTTAGCAGCCCTGTTGGACTCTCTGGTTCTGCATCAATATAGCGGCTTGTAGACACAAATGGTATCAGGTTTTAGAGGGACAGGAGACATAGTAGCATTAATGTGACATGGTTGTAAACACCAATAGGACTTTATCTGTTTCTCCTTTTAATGATTTTTGTTGAATACGGCTTGCTCTAAAATAGCAGTTCAGGTCCCCTGTGTGAGTTTTGACACCTCTGGGCTCGGCTGAAGAAATACATTATCTTTCAATAGCACGGGTTTCGTAGAGACTAAAATACCAGTGGAACAAATAAGTAAATAATGGAGGAAGCAAGCAAACAAACAAAAAAAGGTGAAAGATGCAACCCAGGAAAAAAACATGTTAAAAGGATAGGAAGGAAAGGAAAACCAACAGAGTCTGACTCCTCAATAAACGTGTGCCGCTCTGGTTTGGTGCGTTTCTTCCTTCTCTTTCTCCCACTACGGCGTGCCTGTTGTCTTTCAACATTAACCTTCAGCCCTGGGTGCTGTGGGTCACGGCTCTGCGAGTCCTGCTCCTGCCCTTGCTCCCCTGCTGAGCTCAGGGCTGGCAGCTGGGGGAAATTCGGTGTGATTTGGAGCTGTGAAGTGCCGTATCAGCACATGGGAGATTAAGGTTTTTAGTAATTTTTTCTCTTACTTGGAGAGAGGAATTAGTGAGCTCCGAAAATCACTGGATTTATTGGAAATCTGTGCCTGCTGAATGTATTTATTCCCCCATGTTGCTGGCTGCACTCTTGACAGGTGCTGAGAGGAGATTTAGAGAAACAGCAAATATTTGCTAGAGTGGCTGAAATATCTGAGGATTATTTAGATGTGACTGTTTATCATCATCTCTCTTAGTTCTAGTTCAATAATTTAAATGCACAGGCTTGAGTCTTTGGGAATTTTTAATCTACTTTTCTGTTGGATTTTATACAGGTTTCATGACTAAATCCAACTACTAATGGACTAGTACAGGTCTGATACATAGACTTTGAGAGCAACTTTTTCCTAGTTTTTAGTTGTGATGAAGTAAAATTATGGGGAGGGCAGAACACGACTATGGATGGATGCTGTTCGTCACAGTAGAAAAACTTCGGTTGCGTTTAGCTGACTCAAAGTAATCCTGAAAAAACTCCTGTAGAAGAATCTCTGTATTAGTTCTTCTGTCCATATTTCTGCAGGACTCCTTTTCGTAAAACTTTAATTGTTTTTTTTTAAAATACTCTTTTGTAGATAGGTTGTACATCACTAGCTTTTAGAGGAGGTACAAGAGGATGAGGAAAAAAAGAGAAAACACTTTAGATAACTTATTCTGGATGTCCAGATCAATAATTGTAGAAGGAAACAATAAAAGCAAACAATTAACCTTCCCTCCAGTTTCCAGTGAAATACATAGAAATTGATGACAGCTTTGCAGCTGTTTCAGAGATGAACAAATACATGCTCTGATGCACGAAGCCTGGAAGAGAGGTCCAGAACCCTGTATGGAAGCCTGCTCCAATGCCACCTCTGTGGTCGTGCTAACCTGTTGGCAAGCTCTTCCACCTTTACCACTGTTTCTGACCCTATTTTGACCGTTTAGGGAAGCAAGCAGTTTCTGAGGTAGCAAAGTGCAGAGCTGGTGACACCATCATTGCAATTTGTCAGTGGTACTGAGCAAAGCGCCAGGGCTGGTTGGGACTCTGTGCTGCCTGTCCCGTGTCTCTTAGCACAACAGCTGATTTTGCAGCTGTTTGGTCTTTCTTGCAGCCTGGGCAGTGCTCAAGTTTGTCAGAAACAAGTAGCTGAACTTCAGTTGGTCAAGATGAAGATGATACTGGCTGACTCATAGGAAATCAGGCAGAGAAATGGCAACTTCCTATTTCTTCTGACTGTTGTGCATCTCTTCCTCCTTCTGCCCCACAGAGTTTTCCATCTACAGGTGCACGGCTTGGAGCATTGTGCTGTGAAGCGCTTCAGTAGCACAGGACACATGACTGTGTTTTCAGTCTGTCCTTGGTGAAGAGGCTGAGCTGATGTGGCCTCTTTACAAGCCTTAATGCAGTTGTCAGCTCCTGCCATTCCATATTGCGTTAATGCACTCTGCCTGGGCTTGCTGACCATGATTTCCACGGGAGCTGATGCTACTGTAAAATGTGCTGTGTGTTTACAAGTGTATGTGGCTGTGGTTTGGTGAGTTTTTTTTTGACTGTGTACTTCTGAGTGCTATTGAAGGTTTAAAATAATTTAAAATCGTTCTTTCTGCCTCTCTTTGCTACAAGTTGGTTATGTTTGGTTTCAGTGTCTGAGAGCCCATTTCAGCTGGAGGTAGCATGGTTTTGGTGTGGATGTCATGTTCTTGAATTTACTTTTTTCTTGGGCTTAGGGAGAGCGTAAATTTATTTACCTTCATGGCCTTTTGCAAAGCCCATTTCCTGGAGGGTGTGGAGTGTGTGTGAGGTTTTAGGTTTCTGGGAGCACCAGTCACACTGGTTCAGTTGATGCCTGGATGTGTTTTTGCAGTAATTTTTATACCAGCGCCTTGGTCATGGCAAGCACGCTCTTAGGCCCTGAAGGAAGTCCTGTAAATGAATGTCTTTCAAAATGTTTTCCATTAACTGATTACCGAGTTGTTATTCTAGAAAAATTTCAAAATATAAAATCCAAGCTGAAACTAATAAACTAAGATGCGATTTGATCAGAGGTCACAGACCTGGAAAGTTGACTTACACCCATAGCAACACTGGGCTTTAATTTCAGTTTTGTATTCACATAAAAGCATTCAAACGCATTAAGGAAATGAGGTGTATTCTTATTTTGCATCAGGATATTGCATTTCTCCTCTTTGCTTAGGTCTTCAAGTTCACCTACAGCTTCCGTTCTAATCCTTGAAAAGTTTGAGTAGCCATACATTGTGAATGTGCCCATGCACCTCTTTATTTTAGGGCCTGCAGAGCCGGCCAAACTAGCACTAGCAAAATACCTTTTTCTTTTTTTTTTTTTCTTGGCAAAAATGATATTTCATGTTAACTTCTGCTGTCTAGCAGTTGGACTTGTATTGTGCTCTGTCAGGTGTTATTTCGTAAGGATTACCGGGGTGGTTGTATCTGTGTGTGGTTGGGTGGGTTTTTTGGCATATGTTTGTTGGTTTGTTTTTTTGGGTTTTTTTAAAGTTTCTAATGACATTGAGAAAAGACTTGTCCACCTGCAAGCGTATCATCTACACTGCTGGCTTTAGCCATACATTCATTCAAAAAAACCAACCCCAAAGCCGCCTAAAAACACCAAAACAATCCCTCAAACACCCCCCCCACCCTCATATGTACATATGTAGAGAGACTGGTAAAGCAAAATTTTTTCAATGGAATGTATTTGTGTACATGGATGGACGGATAGGTGGAGGATGAAATGAGCATTTTCTAAATCTAGATTTGTCTAACAAACTGCAACATTGTGGTTATGAAGGCAGTGAAGTGTAGAGAGAAATATTATGGGTACTGCAACTATAATAAAATAGAGAGGATGGTAGAAGAAGCTATTGCTCCAAAGAGGCCACTAGTGCATTTTTGTTTCCCTCTCTGAAGAAGAGAAGTTATGACTTATGTTTATGGAAAAATCTATCTAGAGTAACTTTCTCTGGGCCCCGTGGCCTCATGCTTGGCAGGAAACGCGTGGGAGAAGGCGCAGCAGGTTTGGTTCGGAGGAGCAGGCAGAGCCCACTGCGAGCATCAGAAATACCCTGGCAGCTGCCACGCTGAGCCTGTGACCCGCTGAGGCTTTCAGCTTGGCTGCCTCGGCCTGCGTCGTTTGTGTGATGATGGAAATGGTCAGGCAGTGGTCGTCTCTCACCTCGCCATTTCTAAAAATTGTCTTGTCTGTGTCATTTACAGCGCTTCGGCCCGCTTGACGGCTTAGCGCTGTGTGAAATGCTTCATTGCAGCTGGACTTCTCTCCCCTTTTTACCTAATTGGGAGCAAAAGACCTCCAGAGTCATTGCTTTAGTTGAATTAGTAGGTTGCGTAGGTAGAAATCTAAATTATTCTGGGCTGGCAGTGGCTGGGGAGGGGGTCCCTCCAGCCTGGTCGTGCCGCTCCTGTGCCCGGCTCCCGGCGCTCCTGAGCCCGTCAGCAGCCAAAGTGAAATTCCAGAAGGCGAACTTGTACGCGTGGCAAACTCATTCTTGGTTGCCTGGGCTGGGTTCCCCTTGGCTGAGCTTCTGTCCTTTTTTACAGTTTCAACACTTCTTACCCCTGAGACATTGTCTTCTTTCCTAATTAATCTTTTCATTCTTTGTAGAGTCTGAACTTCCTCTCAATATCCTGTTTAAAGTGTTTATTCATCCGAGAAAGTCTCCAGTCTTTCCTTGCCGTTTTTTCCCCCTTCTGCTTGGAATGGGAGTGAGAATAGCATTGGTGTTTTTCACAGGAGGTATTCCTGTGTTTGAGCACAGCCTCACTAATTTCCTTGGTTTGTCAAAATTTCCCGTTCTGAGATCCTGGATCTCCCATTGCCTTTGCTTTTGTCTATTTGACTCTTCTCGCTAAATATTCAGTAATTTTTGACAGCCAGCTTTTCTGTCCAATCTTTGCTTCTCATTAAGGCAATGGCTAAAATAGATCCATCTCATGCCTGTTCTTGTTTATGGAAATAATCCCATCAATTATAGGGGGAAAAGAACCCCTCTCAGACATTTTTTTGGGGCAGCATATATGGTCTCTTTTTAAATCCTGCATGGGGTTGCAGAAGATGGATGGACTTACCTTACAAAGAAGTTTACAGTTTTGTGTATCTCAAGTATGATATTTTATTTATTATTATTTTTTTCTTTCAATATCACTATTTTAAGTACCTCAGAAGACAAGTTCTGGCCAACTCCTGTTTCAGGAAGGTTTTTGGAAATACAAGGTGAAGGAAGCTACATAGTGTCAGAAAGGGGAAAAGGTAGAATTTGTCCCATATAGATGTAATTATTGTTCAGGGAAATTCTTTTCATTTCCAACTAGTAAGCTCACTGAGTACGTACTAGTTGTAGCAGGGTTGAACTCACTCAGCATTGCAAGAGGCTACAGGTTAGCCTAGACCTCTGCGTGCCTGGTGTATGATCCTTGGGCGGGTTGTAGGGATCTCCGGAACAGCTTCCGTCAGGCTTTTGCATTCCAAGTTGGTAGCCTGCCTGAGGACTAGGCAACGCTCTTGCCGATTCCTAGGCTGGAGTGTCAGAGAGAAAGGATATCATAAAAGAGATATGTGCTATGGAATAATTTTTGTGCTTGCTCGGTGAGGACCTCCCTCTTTCTCACGTAGACAAAGATTATCCATGCCTTAAATGCCTTATTTTTCAGGAAAGCCAACATCCCATGTTTATGTTAACCCGATAATTTTAGGGCTAAGCTTAATATGCTGGCAACACTGGAAATAGGATGCATGTGGCTTGCATCTGGGGTATAGCACTTGTTAATAAAACTGTGATGATAAACTGTGCCAACTTTTTTCCCAACGTCCACTTTCATTACCACTGTGTATGCACTTAAACCTGAGCGTGCATTTCCTTGGTGAAGATGCTTGTTTTGTGCCAAGCATGTAGACTTATCTAAGGATAATAAAACAGCACAATAAAAGCAGTATGTAAAATCAGTCAGAGCAATGCTATTCTGTGCACAAAGTTAGAAAGGCAAAATAGGTTGAAGAGAGTTTAGGAATTTGGCCCATGAAATGCGTCAGAAATGTCTTGGTGGGGGTTTTCTCCCCTCTTTTTCCTCGGAGGTATAAACGCCTGCGTGGAAAACCTACTCTTACTCCTTGCATTTAATTTCTTTCTGTTGCTGACAGAAATCCAAGTTCTCATAGTTCACATAAAATGGATTCAGTCCAGGGCGATGGTTGCTGGGTTCTCATTATTAATCTAGAAGGCTTCATACTTGCAGCGTGTCACTGGGCTGTGAAGAATAGAGAAAGGGCAGAGGCGTCTGTCCGGGGGAAGGGGGGAGAGGCAGCATGCCTCCCCCCTGGTACCGAGCCGCCTTTTCAGCAGTGATTTCATGCCGATTTGAGCATGAGCTAGCGTCAAGCCTGGCCAGCCCCAGCCGTTCTCACGGCCGAGGGAGCCGATGCGGGGCGGAGAGGCGCTGGCTGCCTCCGCCCTGGGACCCTCCGCCAAGCACGACCCATCCCTGACCCAGCTGCCAGCCGGGAATTGCGGGCGAAGGTGATGAGACCTGCCCAAATCTGAGTTGCGGTGCATTTAAATTAAAATAAATATTTAGGGCATGTTTTTCTTTAGGAGCCTCTTGTGTGAGACTTATTAAATGTCAGTGTTCAACTGGAGTGCAAACATAGCTTTAATTAGAAAGGATGTGTTTTGCTTAAAGCTGTATGCCGCCGCTGACTGGGGTTTGTAACTCCGTTATTAATGGCTTTTCCTAATGACCTGGTCTGAAGATTCCCAAACTGTGATCCCGTGGATCACTTCAGGTCTGTGGGGAGCTGACACGCCGTGGCAGCTGCTGTTAGGCTTCTCGCCAGAGATCAAATCATGCAAAAAGCAGCTAAAAACACACTGATGCTTTTTTTTTTTGCATTTTAAGAAGAATTTTTTTTTTTCTTTCAAGTAAGCAAGTGCTGTCTACTACAGCTACTTACCTCTGAGTAGGGGGGAGAATTCCTGAGGACACCAAGATTGTGGAGAAGTGGTCCCTGGTAGCTCTTTCAGGAGGAGTCATTGCCACTTCTTTTCCTGTGCTTTTTTTCTTTTAGCAAATGATGATTTATGTGCTTTGGTGTTGGATTAATACTTACTTCTACCTGCCACGGTACCGATAGCTAGGCGATTTCTGGTGTAGAAATGAACATTTCTTGTGATCAAAATACATGGCATGTTCCGTGTATGGCTTCTTTTTAAATCCTGCATGGGGTTGCAGAAGATGGATGGACTTACCTTAAAAAGAAGTGTACCATTTTGTGAATCTCAAGTATGATAGGTTTTTGGTGGTGGTTTTTTTTTTTTTTGTTTGTTTGTTTGTTTGTTTTTTTTTTCTTTCAATATCACAATTTTAAGTACCTCAAAAGACAAGTTCTGGCCAACTCCTGTTTCAGGAAGGTTTTTGGAAATACCAAAGACATACCTTTTTTTTCTTTTTGAGCTGGACATTTAATCCATATTAATTTTGTTGGTGCCTGATGAATTTTTCTTCTTACTGTCCTAGTCTCTAAGACTGGAGAAGATGTTCTTGCAAATAAAAAGTTAATTCTTTTTCCGTGACTCAGGAAAGGAGAAGACTATTTCAAATTGTAAGAATATTTATTTTTATCATATTGACAAGGACGTTGGAATGAAACAAATGTGGTTTTGTTTTTGGTTGGTGTTTTTTTTTTTTTTTTTTTAAGACAGCAGCTGGTTCCAGCCTCCAGGTTTGGAGTATTTTCAGTCTCATCTGCTTACAAGCAGCTGGAAGCAAGCCTATATGGGTTGCTTATTTAAGGGGTTGATGTAGTTTCTGTAGGGAATGCAGAACTGGATCTCACAGAAAGGAATATATTAATGTTGTCAGTGATGAGTTTTAATAAACTGAGCTTACACCAAGGGCCTTTGAAAAACTGCTTTACTCTGAAAGGTCTTTTGATCATCCGCAAATAAAAATACCAAACATTTGACCATGGCCAGATTGCCTTTGTAACTGGTAGCTTAGTTATTTCAGATTTGTTGGTTGATTTAGTTATTTTAGATGAATTTGAAACAAATACCCCAATAAAAGAAAATTTTCAAGGGAAGAGGATTGCTTTTACATTCCAATTACTGGTAAGGGAAAGAATGCCTTTGAATAGCCAAAACCTCACATAAGGACTTTCTTATTCATGGTATATATATCTATATATATCTCTCTGATAATTTTCCCTACCCCATGCAACTGGTATCTAGTGCCACATAAGTCAGTAGCAGAAAAGAGACTCAGTCTGAAGGATGACCATTAAATATCTTCATGGAGATGATGTGTGTTGTTCAGCTGATCTGTTGCTTTACAGAGAATATGCAGTGAGTGAGGAGGGATTATTTTCACTTGAACTGTTTGTGTGATGGAGGGAAGATGAGGCAGCAGCAAAGTGGGTCAGCCTGAATCCCCCCTTCTTTGTGCAGAATTTAAAAAAAATGGAGATTTAGTGAGGAATGGACAAGTTTAGCCCTTTCTCTCCTTGCTGCGCGCACGTTCTGTTTTCTGGTTTTAATAAGACTGCTAATTCTGCTGGGTGTGTTTCTTAAATTCTCAGCAGTTAACATGTATTCAAGATGTTTCCTTTAGGAAAGTTTTCCTCTTTCCATATGCTAACTAGGGGGCTGTGAGCAGCACTGCCTTAAAGCGAGAGCAATGCCTGGTTCCGTGACAATGGCAGTCCTAGGCAGCGTGGGGGGAAAAAGATGACAGGAGTGTTTTCCCAGTACCACGTCTGCTTACACAGTGAGGTACTTGCTGTATGTTGCTATGGCCTGTGTTTACAAGAATATATTATTTTTTTGAAAAAAACCAACCCTAAGCATCATGAAATATATTCAAGATATGCTTATGCTTAAAATATATACAAACCTTATTTATTGATTTAATAATTCTTTGAATGTTATTGAGAAACGTCTGAGTAAGTTCTGTCAAGTGATCTGTGCCACTGGGCGGTGGTAGCTGAGGATATAAAATGTGGTACCCGTTTGCTTTGTACCCTGCAGCCCGCAGAGAACTGTTCCTTTGGATGGTGTTTTGCGCTTCGCGTGTACAAGCGGTCCAGGTTGCCTTTTGCAGCTGCATGCTTTCCTGCTGCCAGTGGACTCGGGGTCTGGGTCCTGATATTGGTGGCTGCTTGAAGTCAGGGCATTGCAGTACACCTCCTACCTGCAATTTCCTACCTTTGGCTCATTTAACATCCAGAACCTTCTTACATGGAGTACTGTTACTGTTCTTCTCGCACTTTAAAGAAATAGCCTAGGGTTGTCACTATGGATCAAATATTCATTGCACTGAATTTTGAGTTTCTGATTAAAAATGACCCATAATTTTTAGGTATTTCAAACTCTCACATGTAGTTGCCTTAGTCATTTATCAACATTTATCATGCCACAACTGTATTTCAACATCATTTGAATACCCAAAACTTTTTCTTTGGCTGTGGCATTCATTTCTGCATGGCTATTTCATGTCACTACTTTCTTCCACTTTTGACGTGACCTATATATTTTCGGTGTGCATACTGTACTGTTTCACTGTAGAAATGGCATGTCTAACCGCCTGGTTCTCCTCCTCCATTCAAGAACCTTAGTTTTCTGTACCTTGAGAGACTATATGGATGCTAATGCAATTCTTTTGGGCTATATGCTGCCACTATACCTCCTGATAGGAGACAGATCTGCTTTCCCAGCAGACCGTTGCTGCTTTTAAATATGTGAAAGACTGCTTGTGTAGGCGAAGATCTCGTAGCAAGGTTGGATTGAGCAAAATGGAGTGGGCAACTGAGCTTTCCCGACAGCACTGCTCTGCTCGTGACCTTTGGATGGCGGGATTAGTGTCTATCTCTGGAGTGCGTTTTTCTAACAAGCGAACAAACAAAAACCCCCGCCCTAGGATGCAGGTGCTGCAGTAAATAAATGGAGATCAAAGGATTTCGTGTTGTGAAGAGATGCTATCAAATCAGAAGGTGTAAAAAAAGGAGAATGTTTTGAAAAGGCCTCGGTTTAAGGTGTTTCATCTTGGGATGTGTCCTTTAATTTTCTGAAAAAATTTTAAGTCACTTATACAGTGTGTGTTTTTCCTCATCTTTCCTTTATATTGGCAGTTTGTGAGCTGGGCAGAAGTACTATAGGTGGACCATAGGGTTCCACATATTGATCTATTTTTCTGCTGTCCCTCCCCACTTTTTTTTTTTTTTTTTTTTTTTTTTTGGGTAACAGCAGAAATGTGCTTTGCAACTTGCATGTGAATTTAAAGTAAAGACAAAGCTGCCAATATAAGATTGATATGTATCCATATGTCTTGATCAGCCTTTCTTCCTGTTTCTTTTATGAGACTTCTTCAGCATGAGCATTATTTCAGTCTCTCTGCACTTGCAATTAATGATTGTAATTAAGCTGTTGTTATGGTATATCATAGCAGTGTACTTCTGAGTGTTCTTTTAAAAATGATGTTGAAATACAGTTGTGGCATGATAGATGTTGATAAAGTACTAAGGCAACTACATGTGAGAGTTTGAAATACCTAAAAATTATGGGTCATTTTTAATCAGAAAAATCATGAAAGTGTAATTTTTGTTTGAAGGACTTTCTAGGGTTAGATAACTTTGTAGTAAAAAAAAATTAGACTGGAATTACATCCAGGTTTTCTTTAGAATTAACCCGTACTGCACTTCAGGATCCTCCAGAATGAAAGCTTCATTACAAACTAGAAATTAAAAAGCTCGCAGAAATGTGAATGGAGGGGAGGTAAAAAGGGGCCAGGATATTGTATATCATGACTATGTGAAATAAACAGGAGCCCATCACAGTATTGGATCATGATAAGGGGGCAGCTAATATCTTTTCAGTTGTACTGCTAAATCCATGCCTGATTTAGAGTGGAAGTGTTTAAAGTTGGGAGGCGTACTCTGTCAGAGGATGGAAGCATCCTCCTGGCACTGACTTGTCACCTGTACAATGGTACGTGCTATACTGTTCCGCTTGCACCAGCAATGGTGGCTGGGGTGAGAGGAGCTGGATTCTAGAAACTTCAGGCAGCCGCTCCCAGTGCTCGGTCCTGCCTCTCTGGGGTTTCGCCAGCCTGCCCCTGCGTGCAGCATGCTTTGGGCGATGTGACTTGTGTCAGTCACAGGCTGGTACGTCTCCAGGGAATGCCCTTTTAGGAGAGGTGTTAAAATTAGAATACTATTGCCCGTTTATCTGAGAGATGTGTAATTTTTAGAATTCTTGTCTAACGGCTGAAAAAAGTTTTCTGCTTGTTTTGGTTTCACTGCTAAATTGATGAATGTTGCCTGTTCTTCAAAGCTGATTAATCAAGATCTTAACATGTTGTTTAGATTAAAGCAGCTTTATATTTCATTAGAAAAATATTATGTAATGATTATATTTGGACCTCATCTTCTTTTTCTTTTCCCCTGCTAGTATTATTCCATGGTGGCCTTCAAACAAGGGATCCTGTTAGATTCTCACTGGGTGGCCAAAAAGCAGAAGATTGCAAGAGTTATAAAGATTCATGTTTGTTTTGGGTAGAGGCTTCAAAGGCTCACAGGCTTCCTTACACAAGGATACAGTCAGGAAATGGGAAAGCAGGAAAAAAAAATTCTGAATCTGTTTTATATAAAAAGGGGATCATAGAGCCACCATCCTTGCTTAGCTTCAATGGAAAGGCAGTGTAGTAATGGATTTCTTTGCACTACGTCTTTGATGTTTGTGTTAGTTGCCATCAATAAAGCTTCCTTTTTTCTTTACATGTACACTTCAGTAATGTAAAATACAGTGACACATTCATAAGGCAAATAGTAAATAGTGCGCTAAAGCTTAGCCACTTAATGTGTATATTGAGGAGCTGGGTGATGGGATGTATGGTGATGGGATGTATTCCAGTCCATATGTTCTGCAGATTCCAATTAGTAGGACCCTCCTGCTATGTGGGATAAAGTGTGAGCTGGGATTTAAAGCTGTATATTTTTTTTGATAAGTTATTGAAGGAATTACCTCATCAGTTCCTTCCAGTACTAAAGATAACTCACTCATGTGGCTTGCCCAGGCTGGTCTGTATCTGGAGGGCTTGTGATTTTGTTGTATATCACCCATGTTAGTCATTTTATTAGATGATGTTAAGATATGGCTGTAAATCAGAATTCTAACACGATATTATGAATGTCAGCAGGAACACTCATCCTTATATACCATGTCAGAGTACTGGCACTTAAAGAATTGTGCACTGTACTAAGGGTGGATGAAAATAAAAGGAAGAAGCTGGTTTTTGTCCCATTCAGTCAGTTGAATCCTTTGATGAAGAAAGGAAGGAAATGTTTAGTGTTAATTTTATGTCTAAATTGTTTTAGTACAGGGTGGCTTGTGTATGCTGTTAGTGGTGTTATCTGTTACATTTGAAGTACTTGGTGGTCTTAGTCAAGAAGTCGTGTGCTTTCTAGCTGTAAATTTTTTTTTTTTTTTTAAGATTCCCACCTTCCCACTCCCTCGCTGTTTTTTTGTTTTTTTTTTTTTTTTTTTTTTTTTTCTCCGGAGGCTTCCAGTTAATGGAGTTGCACACAGGAAGTGATTCAGATTGCAGACTGGACACAGGCAGCATACGTCTGCATGCGGAGATGCTGTGGGATAGGCAAGACTTCCTTTCAAAGTCACCATGGAGCAGAAATCCCACGGAGGAATGACTCAAGAGGACTCAGTGTACTCGAGTCATTTCTTTGAAACTGTCACCCTTTGTCAATATTTGCCTACACAGGCGTTATTGCTTGTGTCCTTTATGTTCGTTAATAGGTTAAAATCTACATCGCTTTTGTGGTGGAGGAGCTTTTTGTTCAAGTGGGGAACTGAAGTTACAGGTACACCTGAGCAGTGTTTCAGCTTGCCATCAGGGGCATGCTGCAGAGCAACCCAGTGCCCTAACCCTGACAGGGGTGGTTTGGAGCTTCATCCGGGTCTGTGGAAGCCAGGATGTATGGAAAAGGCAGGGGTCTGCTCCTGTCCTGGTGCTGGGATGTAGCCAGGGGCATCTCTCGGTGAGGAGATGATGTGCGGCTGACCTCTGTAACAGGGCATAGCCTAAAGCTGGCTTGCTCAAGGTTGCCTGGGCAGGCAGCTGAGATCTCACCCATGCTGCTGCTGGTTGGCCAAGTGACTACGTGACAGGAGCTGACCAGTCTTGGAAACTTCATTTTAAATCATAACTTGTAGTCAGTCGCCCACTGATTGAATGAAACTGAGGAGTGGCAGCACATGCTGCAGTGTTACAAACTGGTCAGAACCCAAGCTGGTTAATTGAACATTAAACAGCACTACATGGGAAAAATCAAGCAAACTTAGTTTTCTTGGCAATAATTACCCCTGTTTTCCATTTCAGGAAGATCTAGGGCTCTGTGAAATATAACTAGAGATTGTCGTTACAAGTCTTACTCAAGTCAGCTTCCCAAGACCTCTTACGCTCAGCACTGACTCTCAAGTCTGCTCCAAAAACTCTGTAGGTTACTAAAAATAGACAGTACAGCTTTTGACTGTTGGAAGATTAATGTTATGGATTCTATGGATATAAATTACAGTTCCGTTTGGGAAGGTTTGATTGTCTAAATCCTGCATAAATACCTTCAAGCAAATATTAAAGGGTGGTGGTGGTGGGACTTTTTAATTTATTTTGGGTTTCTATTGGAGTACTTGTTCCAAGAACCGACTTCAGTTGGACTATAGTGGCAGAAGGTGAAACCTGATGTAAGTTTCATTAAGGAATGAGAAGATCGAAGCAGTTTTGGAAAACAAACCTGAGAAATGTACCAAGTTTGTCAGTCTGAAGGTGTTCTGTTGATTCAATGAGCATCCTTACCACAATACATTCAGAGATGAGAAGCCTTACAAATGGAAGCTATGACAGCTGTTACACTAGGAAAAATCTGTTTTCTCTCTGGAGTGGAAGGTGTTCAGTCAGCCTTTCTTTCCTGCTGCCCTGCCTGAGAGTCACTGCTGCAAAAGGGAAAGCTGTGATTGTTGGTTATGCTTAGGCATCCTTATGTTGCTGTGATGGTACCAAGGGACACTTATCTGATGATGCTTGCTATAGTATAAACAATGGTAATATGATAATGTTGTTGGTTTTAGTATTCTAATCCCTGATAAAATCATTTACTTCAGTGAAGAACTGTCTCTTTAAAAAAAAACACAACCAGTTCTCCCTTCTGAATTTGCTACCAGTATAATTTAATTAAGTGTGTGTATATATATTCTTAGTGTTAATATGACTAAAAGTTGGATTTCTGATTATGAAGGTATTTTCTTTGTCCTAGAAATACATCCTAAACCTTTTAGAGAAGGTGGTTAAAAGTGAGTGACTGTTTAAAGATACACAGACAAAAAATAATAAAAAACTCTGTTTGGCATCTTATTTGCCTCTTCTTGCGGTACCCTTTTAGAAACCTGAATGTATTTCCTTCCCTGTCTGTTGTGCTTTTCCATTTGTTTCTGTATCAAGACAATAGACTCTGCTAAAAAAAAAAAAAAAGAAAAAGAAGTAGAAATGAAGTTATAACTTCTGTGTTGTCATGGACATGGGAATTTTCTCAAGTCTGCGTTCTTCAATATTTTGCAGCGAATGTTGCAACATCATTGAATGGTTACAGTTATTCACAGGCATTGTAACCCATAGGAAAAAAGAATGTCAATGTTTGCATTGCTGATATTTTTTGGAAAAAAGACTTTTTGGCAGTGTAGAATATGTATATGTAATCAACTCTGGAATTTTAAGTATAGTGAGAAGGATATAAGAGGAAAATGCCTGCATTTTTTTTTGAGTGTGATTCGTAAGAGACGTGTTTGCTTATGGTTAATATCCAGTGTTTCTTGCCATCTGAAATATAATGTCCTATGTCTGTGTACGAAACTCCTTCACTTGGCTCATCTTTGGCCTTGACTTGGTTTTGGTTGATCTCAGTTGTCTTTAGTCAGAGGCAGGGGTAAATGCTGCCTCAATGCACTCGGGCCAGATTCCTTCAGTGTTTTACGTCTGCAGTGTGCCATGCCATGTTGGAATGGGTACTGTGGAACCACGTCTAAAATCATGGTTATGGAACTAGCTGAAACCTGACTGCCGTGGTACATCCCTGGCAGTGCTCAAGGCCAGGCTGGATGGGGCTTGGAGCAACCTGGTCTAGTGGAAGGTGTCCCTGCCCATG
>JAVJGI010000040.1:99373021-99400291 GCA_035590275.1 Ibycter americanus
CAAGGCCAGGCTGGATGGGGCTTGGAGCAACCTGGTCTAGTGGAAGGTGTCCCTGCCCATGGCAGGGGGTTGGAACTGGATGATCTTGAAGGTCCCTTCCAACCTAAATCTGTGATTCTGTGTCCTGGCAAGCACACGCAAGCCATACTTGCTAATTGCACTATCAATGATGACAGGCTTGCAGTACCACCACGCCGGGCTTGTTTGTGCCATCCCACGGGATGTCATGCTTAGATGCCTTCTGAGTGCTCAGCACCGAGGTGTGCAGGACCGTGGCATGCAGCGTGGACATGCTTCCCGCTGTCTGGGATGGGTAGATGCATCCAAAACGGAGGTTTTGGGAGAAGGAGGAATGTGAAAGTCTAAAAGGGGTTGGCTGGAGCAGCACAGGGGAGCTCCCTCTGCTTTCCTTGAAAAGGTTGTTAGTGTTTTTTAAAGAGAAAAGAAACACCAAACCCAAAACACACCAAACAAAACCCTATATTGCCACCATCAATACGCCCCTCCACAAGGTTCCAGCTCTGCCTCCCAGGGCTGGGAGGTCTGCAGCTTCAGAGGAGAAGGCAATGTGAAGGTGGCAGCCTGCCAACAGAAGGGAAAGCTGGCACACCTCTGGGGAGTCCAGTGAGAAAAAAAAAAATGTGAAAGATGCCTGTCATCTTCAGGGACTTTGTTATTTACAGTGGAAGAATGCAGTAGATGCGTCTGCTTCTATTCTGCCTGTATCTGAGGTAGTCGTGTTGGTACTGGTATTATTTCTGTTCTGTGTCATCCCAGACATCTTCTAATATGCAAATATCGCTACTTACTGAAAACTAAAAGCAAGTTAAGTATAGAACTAAAGCCATCTGGTAGTTGAGACAGAAAAGTTAGATAATTAGCTGTTCTTGTCAAGGGACTGTGATTAAAATAGGCCATTTTCATAATAGTGACTAGTTTGTAGGGACTTCCTGAAAGCCACCTGGGATAATGATAATGAAAAGAACAAAATTAAAAAGGAGGGGGAGGTGGTGCTGTTATAGCTGATGATGGCTTGTGTGAGTGGATTAAGTTAGGTTTTAATTTGAAGGCTGTTATTTTGGTACTTTGGAAAGAAACCTAGACTGAGTTTTCTGGCTTTGTTTGGCGACGTGACACAACCAGCTCAGCCAGGTGACTGCTGGGGACCCTTACAATGTCTGTGTACAGCCCTGGTTTCGTTGCTCACGTCCTTATTAACTCCAGAGTGCTGTTGGCAGAGCTCATCTTCAAAGACCACTCGAATCTGTGTAACCTGGTGCGTCCTTCTCAGGGAATTTGTTCCTTTTGGGGAATTAACACTATTAAGAAAAACTAGATGAGGAAAAACCATCAGAACGCCATTACCGTGTTGTTTTTTTATCAGGTGATGATCGCGATATGCATAGTGATGTTTAATATGAATTCATATTGATAGGTGTTTTTTAAGGAAAAAGCTGTTCGGCGAGTAGTATTGAAGAGTAACCTAATTGTATAGTAGGAGGAAGGATCTGTGTAGCTTTGGCAGCTCCAGCCCCCTCTCCAGCACTGCGGAGGGGCTCTGTGCTCCCTTTGGCCTTTCCAACTGAAATCTTGTCCTCCTCATCCAAGAAAACAGCAGCAGGGAATCCTCCAGAGGTTGAAGAGCACTTGCTCTTTCCTGCATATGGATTCCTTAGTGGATGCCCTATGCCAATGTGATAGAGTGACTTTAATCAGTGCAGTCTGACCTGAATCATCTGCTAAGCTGGGTCTCTTTGGGAACCGGGTGTTAAGGGCAGCTATGCTAAATGGACTAGTAGGGTAAAATAAATGGATAGTAAAATGGCAAAGGGAGAACGCTCCATAATTGGTATTATTTAATTAAAAATATTTTCACTTCAGGTGGATAAAAATCCTAGCTCTGAATGAGATAAATTGAAATTTATTTGGCTTTGGTTTTGCTCTTTTTTTGTTTTGTTTTGTTTTTTTGACAGTTGCTGCTTACTTGATAATTCTAGTTAAAAGCTCCTCATGCTGTTTCAGGTAGAGGTTTGCAAGACCGGTGTGGCTGTAATATTATTCTTGTACACAATGTGCTGCAAACCTCTTCTGTAAATGTAAGCAAGTTGAGAAATTAAAATGTGGGCAAGAAGTAAAAGTACATTGGCTTTTCCATTCTCCTTGCAAAAAAATCTGCTTCTAAATTATTTTCATTAAATGAAGCTTTTATGTCCCTTTTATTCCTTGATTAGGAGAGCAATGATTTGAAAAATTCAAGATATTGAGGTCTCAAAAGTGTCAGGGATGCTCAGCTTTTAGAAAACATAAGTAAATATTTCAGTGCAATATGCTCAAAATAAATTGTTGTGAGTGTTTGTGGATATAGAAATATTTCTGATCAGTTTAATGGGTCAAACTTCATATCATTAAAAAGGTAATAAATGTAAGCATGCATGACCAAGTTAATATAAGTCTCTAAACACTCTCTGTAAAACAATGTGATGCACGTAGTGAGTACTTACCTAAGGCTTGTTGGAAGAAGTGTTGAATCTGAACACTGCCTTAGGAATTTTTCTTTTTTAAGATTGAGAAAATTAAACTATTAAATTGCTTTTGAAGTGTTTTCCTGAAAACCATCAAAAATGGAAGATCCATTTTAGCTTCCAAATACAGGTTTTCACTCATGCTTTAAATTCTGCCTGCCCATGAGATGTTCCAACATCCTTCTATGCTCAGTGCCCTGATGGCCACAGTTGTGCATTGTATTATTTCTTTTTTTTTTGGTGGCAGTCTTTTGCATTATGCCCAGACAATCTGACTTTCCAGCATTCTTTGTGATTTTATTGTTATTTACTTATATGGGAGAAAATGGGCCGTGAGCTGACAGCCAAGCTGAAGCAAGGGCAGGTTTTTCGCGTGGTGCTGTTACAACTGGCTTTAGATAAATCTTTGAAGTGAGCAAGTGACTGTCGAAGGTACGAGGTAACAGAAAGGCTGGGTGGCTGGGGCTGAGCACTATTAAGTGAGAGTGCTCTCTTGATGGAAGTTAGTTGAATTTCATGTGGTTTTAAAATTCAGATTTTTTTGATTTTTTTTTTTTTTATTAGGAACTAAAGCTTGTTTTGTGGTATGACAGACCTTTAGATTTTTTTTTTCTCCCAACTTGTATTTCTCTAATGTGCCAGAGTTTTTTCACATCTGCTTTTTGATGAGGTGTCTGATTATATGTTTTGGTTTTGTCCTGTTCTTTGTACAAGTTGGTGAAATTCAGATTTTCTTGTAGATAAGCCTTTGGCCTTTCAGTTGCTCCTGCCCTGTGAAGAAATTAATTCCTTCAAGTCAGCGAGTCTGCAGCTCCAGCTGTGACTGTAGATGAATGTTCTTGCAGGGTCATATACTGTAGCTCTGAACTTAAATAAAAGGATTAACAAGAGTTCACTTGAAGGAAAAAAACGCTTAATTTCACTATAATACCTATGAGAATCCATAGGGAAAACCAATAAAGCTTTACTATTAAAATTGTTAACAAATGATTATTCCACCCTGACCCCCCCCTTCCCACTGTTACTGTAGTTTTGGAACAGCAACAAAGGATGAGATTGACCTGGTTCAGAGGAGTGTTTTGGTCCCTGGCCTACAAATTATCTTTTTCTTGAAAAAGAATTGAAAAACAATGATATTTATGAAGAAAACAATGTTTCTGAGGCGTTTCACGCAATCTTCTGCCCCAAAGCTTTGCTTGGTGTGAAGAAAGAAGGGGCATGAGGTAGAGTTCTGCTGGGACCAAGTCTGACAGCCAGCCATGCCCAGGTGGTGCATCACGTTGCTCCAGGAGAGCATGGACATTTTCCACAAACTGCTTTGAATGATTCCTGGCGGAAAGGGAGGTTTTCCAGGGTGACCCTCTTTGGCTGCATGCATAGACCTCATTGCCTAGTCTCCAAGCTGCACCTCTGCCCAGGACTGGGGGAGAGCAGAGGGGCTCCTGGCAGGGGGCTTCCTCCCTCAGTAGGATCTCTGTCAGCTGATGGTGCCTGGGGTACGGCCCCTTTCCATCCAGTAACTGGTGTGAAGGGCCAAGCCAGTACCAGGGGCAACAGTCTGATCCGTGAGTGCTCTCCTGTCCCTAATGGACATGCGAGGAGAGGATGGAAGGGGTTGGATCACAGTGACTTTGGCTCTTTCCCCAGCATTTTAGGACTGCCAGCCTCAGGAAGCACTCTTATTGGAGTAGTCAAAGCAATACTTGTATCCATTTCCTTGGGAAGGAAAACAAGTAATTAAAATTGACTAATGCGACTGCCCTGCTGGGTTGAAGAAATCAAACAGACAAAAGTTGTCTAATTTTAAAGCTTGATATTAGCTTTGTATTTTTTGCCTCATTTGGGCTTTAGAAGTGGTCGGTTGGGAGGCTGGTGACCCTCTTGGACCCCTGGCTAGAAAATGCCACAGTGCCCATCTGGGTTGCCTGCCAGGAGCTCCTGGCGTTGAAGCCAAGGCATGAAGGCTGGTGCATGAACAAGGCTCCCCAATAGTGCTCTGAGGTGCTGCCTAAGCACACACTTACCATGAAGAACTGAGAAGCATTTTGGGTTCTGTCATGTGCTTTTCTGTTCCGTAGTTTTACTTCAAAGACTTTGCCCCTTTAAGACATGTTTATGTATCTAGAATATATGTGCACATATACATATATATGTATAGATATAGAACTTGTAAAAGTATTCTTCAACCTTTGTTTCATCAAAAGACCACCTAATACTTTTTTTCAGACAAGACAAAAATCTATGGACAGCACTGTGCTGTGTTTCAACAATGGCTTTCACTTGGGACCAGATAAGAATCAGACTAAACTTTGAATGTTGACTGACTCTTTTATTTCTCTCCTCCTTTTTTCTTGCTTGCATGGCTCAGGGACATGATTTCAATTTTCCCTCCTCATGATCATGTTGTAGACTGCCCTCTGAAACTGTAGGGACCACCAGCAGTCCATAGGGATGGCTGAGGAGCTGCACTCTGCATAGAACTTCACATGAACTTTTGTTCTTTGCTATACCCTTGCTCCAGCACTGAGCCAGCTGTTTCTAATGGTCTCTTGTTTAATACCTAATGTGGCTTTAATTAGTCACGAGTGGCAAGTGTCTTCTAAACGTAGGAACTAATTGCAGCCAAATAAACTAGGCGTGCTCTTTTTATCAACTTCATTTTATCATTGATTGGTTGGGTTTTCGGGGTTGTATGTTCAGGTAAGCAGCCTGAGCTTTAGAGCTGTTCCCTGTTTTTCCTGCGTTCTTCAATGATCTCGGTGAAGGAGGTCACCTCGCAGAAATTGCAGAGACTGTGTTGGAAGAGGCTTGAATTTTAAAAGCGTGTTTCATGGAAACAGTTGGCATGGTATTCCCAAGCGGCCTGTTTTCATTTTAATTTGACTGGATTTCCAGAAACTTAGTGTTGTAAGGTGAAAATTTTAGAGCAAAGCCACTGCAGCTAGTGGTACAGCTGTCAGGTGGTCCCTGTGTCTGTACGTTAGGTCTTGCGTTGTTGCACTGATGAGTTCACGGTAATAGGATTTAAACGTGGACAGGGAACTGCAATGTAGGATCCATCCCGCTTTCCCCCTGCCCCTTGGAAAAGCCACTTAATAGCCTGAATGCACACCAAGTTTATAAGATGCATTTTGGGTAAAGCTGATTTACGCTAGCAATTAAAACATTCTATATTCTGTAGCTGGAAAATGCTGCTAGGTCGGTCGCCACTTGGAAGGGCGAGCGGGGTGCTGTGTTTCACGTATCACCGGGAGATCGCCAGCCACACCGTGTCCTCCGAGCCACACCTGGGCAGCAGCTCGTTGCCCTGAAACCTTCCTCTCCGTTATTTCTGGGCTGCCTCACTGAAGGCTAAGTGGGTCGTGTGGCTGTAAAGGAAGGTATGCGTTAGCCAAGGTGGGCTGTCGCTGCTCCTGTAATGTGAGAGCGGAGGGAGCACAACTTGACTTTTGGGTGGTTTTTTTTAAGGCTAATTTGATGTGAGGGCTTATTTATTTATTTATTTATTTCTAAGCTTAGCAAATCTGAGAGGAGTCAGTAATGAAATAAGAATGTCACCTGATCATGTCATTTTCCAAGTTATTTCTTAACGCAGAGCTGCGCTGAAGCTTCTGCCGTGTAGTAGGTGGGTGAGGCACTGTGGACTTTTAAGACAGTTACATAAAATTGGTGGTGTGAAAGGGCGCAAATTAGAAAAATGATCGGCAATTTATTTTTCCTTGCGTCAATTAAAT
The DNA here is from genome assembly GCA_035590275.1 of Ibycter americanus. Taxonomy (NCBI): domain Eukaryota; kingdom Metazoa; phylum Chordata; class Aves; order Falconiformes; family Falconidae; genus Ibycter; species Ibycter americanus. The sequence continues at coordinate 99,379,278 of JAVJGI010000040.1, forward strand.
TCTAGTTTTCATGAAAGCATTTGTGTGCATATACTAATATTAGGCAAGCAGTTTTAAATTCTGTAGATGGCGAGATGGATATGTGCATGTGGATTTTATAAGTTCCATCTCATAGTAAGCAAGGTATAGCGAAACAGAGTTGTAGCCATATCCAGAGTGGTGTTTTGCTGGCATGAGTAGGCAGCTGAGCTGTCCATGAGAAGTAACTGTATTGAAGCTGCAGAAAGCAGAATGTTCTCCCATGTGTTATAAATTGCTAGAAATTGGGTGGGACCTACTGAGAGATTGCATCTTGCAACTTCGATTTGATTAAGATAATTTTATAGCGCATATAAGGGATAAAATGTGTGCTATAGGTGTCATTTGCAATAAAACGTGGCATCCTTCATAAAAGCAGACCCGTTGACACACTGTTACGAAGAAGTACTTTTCTTGTATCCCAGAAAACATGTTTTGCCCATGAATTTCGTGGTGATACGCTCACAGGCATGGGAGTTAATTGTAGTATACGAAATCTGAAAGGTTAATTTGCTAGCTAGCTTACTGCATAGTTACTCTCTGTTAATCAAGCAGATGCGTGCAACATTAGGAGCGCATGTTTTTTCTAATTCAGGATTTGATTTATAAAGAGAAGACTTTGCAGAGATACAGTATAACTAATGTAAGTTGCAGAGTCTTTTAATGTGCTTGTGGCTATAAAGTCAAAATGTAGCGCTGAAGAATGCTGTGTCCAAAATTTTAAAGCATTCTTCGTACCTGGACACTTAAGAAATACAGAGCTTTCCAACTGAGACTAAAAATGAAGGAAAAATGTTAAGAAAAGACATGTTTCATATTTAGCATAAGTCATTTTTTCTGTAAAATCTAACCATAATTTGGAAATGCTATTTCTTATTCTGTGAGAACTAAAGAACTTCTCTGTGGGCAGTGTGAATTAGTATCAACAAGTGAATGTGTGGATACGGCATAGTTTCCAAATCATTAAACCAACTAGGGATGACTGCTTCTCTTTTGGTACTTCTATTTTTACATATCATGTTGATTTGCCATCTATAATTAGTCTTGTTAGTAATTACGATTCTTGCTGTTCTAGTTCTGCTTCAGATGTATGTACCACAGCTTCGTTTGAATGCATGGGGGAAAAGTCTAAATAAAAAATTAGATTAAAAAAAGAACCATCTGAACAAAAAAATGCTTGTAGGTGCAGCATAAGGCTGATCTCTGAAGTATTACTGCTCTACTTGCTGTGGATTTGGTGACTTCTGTATTATGTAACGTGCTTATATTTCTTTTTAAACGTTTAGGAGTTCGCCAGACCTTTTTGTGATGTGGTTGCTGAAGCCTTATCCTGGGACAGCAGCAATGATGGATGAGCGCGCTGCAGGTAAGAAATCAGATGTATGCCATTTGGTATGGCTGTTCATTAACTTCCCTCACATTGTTTAGGTTAAGCTTCAGTAGTAGCAGTCTTTAGCATTACAGGATCAAAACTGACTGAATGCAAAACATAAATCTCTTGTCTACGTGAATGTCTACATATGTCTCTCTGTAAATCATCGTGAGCAGGTTTTTGGTTTTTCTCCTAGATTTTGGGAACTCTGACAACAGATGACGTTGCATGTTAAATTGGGTTTTAATGATCGAAAGATTATTACAAAATATGGTCTGTCATTTCTAATTCTTCCATCAAACCACCTGCTCCTGCAGGAGTGAGTTTCATCTACTTTAAGTTAGACCAGATTGGAGCATCTACTCCAGAAGGTTTTATTTCTCTAAATCACACTTGGCCTGCTAAAAATTTTTTGATGTTTGCCCCTTAGCAAACTTTTTACCAGTTAGTCTGCTAATAATTTGGTGAAAATATCTCCATGAAGAAGAAAACAAAACACTTGTTTGTGTATTTGTGGTTAGTTCCATCTGTATCCCACAGGGGAGATGTTGGCTCTCCCGTGAATTCTGTTCTTCTGCCCCTTGTGATCCAATTTCATTCACTCAGATTTTGCACTTGGTTCTGTGGTGGCCATGGCTGCTCGGTTGCAGGTTGCTGCTGCGTCTCTGTGTGTCTTAGTTAAATAGAGACTTCACAGGATTCATTTTTCTTAATAAATCCACTCCTGTCAAATAGATGAATGTGATGGAAATACCACAAAAAGAGATCGTGTGCCAGCGCATGTGTGTTTCTTTGCACAAAGCAGCAAACTCTTCTTCAGTCCTCTTGTGTGCAAGAGCTAGCCGATGTTGATAAACTCTGAAATTATTAGTAATATATAATTATCCTATATAATTGATTGGAATGGTGGGAGCAAACCAGCTGCTGCTATTGTAGTCTTTACCCTTGCCACTGTGTAAAAGCATTTCTTTAACTTTTGGATTTTATTTCACACAAGTGGTTATAACTGTAGCCTGAACAGAAGGACAATTTCAGCATTTCTTGAGTGGTTTAAGTACCTCGCTCTTTGAGGCTGTGCCAATTCAGGATATAGTTGTCAAGTTGCTGATACCCTTGGAGGTCAACCCAAGCTTATTAAAGCCTACCCAAAGGCCAGCAAAGGTTGATCTTGACTCAGTCCTTGCTCTGTCACAAGCTTCCTGGGAAACCACGGCCACATTCTTTAGTCCCCATATCCGCGGGAGGTAAGTGCCGCACATAGCTGTGTGCTTGCGTTTCTGGTAGAGCAGATAGCGTGCCCAGAGTACTTTTTTTGTACAGCTCTGATATGCCCAGGGCTACGCTGAGCTTTCTGTGGGCATGGGGACCACCTTGTGCTGGTAATGTAGAGCTGCTGGGCAGCCGGTGCCTGGCAGTGGAGGGGTTTACTGCCAAATGTGCACTGCGGCTACAGTAAAAGACTTGGGCTTATATGTAAGTGATGTCTCAGCACATGCATAGGCTTTGTACCTCTGGGCTTTCAATCACCCTCTCTTCTTCCTTCGTGAGAGTATCGCAGAGATAAATACGGTGAAGAGCGCGTTGTGTTCAGGTTGGGACCAGCGGTGTATCTAATGTAGGCACGCTGTTAAAGAGGTGTCTTAAGGGAAGGGCACAAAATATACAAATGGATGACCCTGGAGATGAGTTTATTCTGCAACGTGCAGGCTGTAAGAGTATAAACACAGCAAACGTGTCAGAATGTCACTATCAGTCAGGTCAAGGGACCAGGTTAAGCCTGGACCCTTAGGGAAGGCATGGCAGCCTCCTGTCCCAGGGAGGGACTGGTAGCTGATGCCGGGAGAGGAGAGTGGAGCAAGCCCAGCACGTGGCTGCTTCCCAGTTCAACCTCTCGTGATCCGCAGATGAAGGACCTCTGAGTCAGTGGTGGCTTCTCTGTTTGAGCAGTCTTGGCTATACTTTCCCCTTCTGTGAATGTGTCAAGTTATGTTTTGAACCCAGGTGAATTTTTAGGCTCCGCAGCTTTGCGCTGTTCAGAATTCCCTGGCCGAATGCTGGGGGAGGGAAGGAGCACCCCCTGAAGTTAGCTTTGAACCTCCTACTTGCTGACTTTGCTTAACCTGGGGGCTGGGAAGGTGTGCTAGGGGAGAGTAAAGACTGTGCCCTTGCTGCTCCAGTGGGGCGGTGGGAAAGGGTGATGGGTGCTAAGCTCTAAAGAAGGCATCTTTGTAAGTAGCTAGACAAAATCTTCCTGAAGTGAAATGAAACGGCAGGGCTCCTGTGGGTTTCCCACTGCTGCTGCCTTCCTGATGTATAGGTTTGAGGCAGCTGCTCAGACCTGTCTTGCTTTTCTCTTTGAGCTCATTTCCCATGTTTTTTAATAACAATTTGGGTGTTGTGTGGCCATTATGTTCTGTACCTCCTTGAGTGCCAGAAAGCAACAGAGAAGATGCTCTGTCTCCTGAGCTGTGGGGCACTTGTCCTGGCCATTTTTTTTTTCTTTTTTCCCCTGGCAGAATTCAAGATTGTGTGGAGGAAACCATCATAAGTTTAAAATATCTTGGTGACACACACTCAGTGGGTTGAGCCTCCCAGCACCATGTTAAAATATAGGACCGCTAATCAGAATTGATCCATTTCTTTTTTCTTGTATTTCTTTTGTACACTCAAAACATTGCTTTTGGGTTCACAGAAACTTTAGATGGGTTAAAAAGAAAAAAGGGAATTACCCAATAGCGCCTTTAAAGCAAAAATAATTGCACTGAGGACCTGACTGCACATGTTCCAGCTAATGCATCAAGGCTATGGAAGGAAGTGTGGATATTGCGTGAATCTGCCTGACTTGCTTAGAGGGAGTCACAGAAGTACGCTATGCAGTACGTATTATATTAGCCATTGCGGTGGGATTGCCGAACTGGGAAGGGCTATGGCTTTGCTGAAGGTGAGCCTCTCTGGAAAGGTGAAATTTGATATTGTGAGTGTGCTAAGTGCGGAATATAGAGAACTACGCTTTTAGGAGTAAAGACTTTTAAATTTCTCTAAAAGCAAGCAGAACCAAAACCAAGTCTTAACTAAAATCTTAGCCAGTTGAAGGAGAATAACTTAATTGTACTGAAAGAGAATAATTTAATTATACTGATTTTTCTTTGTTGTAAAGAATATTTGGGAGACAGAATTAATGCAGTTGAGTAAAAGCTGGGTTCCTTTTTGCTCTCCATATTTGTTTTTCTTCAAAACACAGTGGAGATCTTGCACTTAATGTCTGTTCCTGATTACAGAACCAAGTTAATGTTGTATACCTCTTTCCATCCCATCTGCCCTCATTTTCCCTTCTGTGCTGATGTTTGGGGCAGAGAGTGATAAGGCAGCTGTTGCAAAGCATCGCCTTGATGCGCAAGGCCTTCAGCTGTATTCTTATGAGGTACAAGGCAAGTTGGATGTAGCATATAGTTTACGGCTTTCTCAGTTGAAGATGGCTCTACTGCATTTGTTCTGATAGCTCATGGAAAAGCATGTAAGACAGCCAAGCCAGCTTTCTCACTTAGAGGAAACTCTTGGGCACCTTGTTCCTCAAGTCCCCAGAAAATGTGCAAAGGTTTTCCCCTGAATCCCTTCTGGGAGGCTGATGGACACTGAACTTGCCTGGGGTGCAAAATGACCAGCTATTTAGCGGAGAACCAAGAGAAGGAACCTCAAATGAAAAAGCTTTGCGATACTGGGACTGTGGCTGAATTGTTTGCTCGCCGTTTTAAGCCTTCGAAAAGGGGTGGTGGTGGGGAGAAGAGCAAACCCCCAGCTTTGCTTGACAGTGCGGGAAGGAAGGGTTGAGAAACATGTGTTGTGAGTGTTTGGAAGGGGAGAAAGCGAGCTGGCCAATTTGATTAGACTAAAGAGAATAAGGTTTATCCATAGATCATCTGGATGCATGTGAATATACGGAGGAGGATTGTTTCTTGCCAGAGACTTGTATAAAATTGAAAAAACAGCAGGGTTTTTTTTCTGTAGCAGGATATAACTAGATTGTAAACTTTGGCAGGACTCTTAATGTCTGAATGCTTCTTGAAACTCTGACAATGTTTTTGTAAAACTGATTCTGGAACTGGAATAAATGAGAGTTTTTCTATATTCTCCTGCATGTTAATTAGGTGAAACAGTAAGTTTTATATTTGTCCAGAAAGAGGTCAAAGCAAACAAGAAATTGAGAGTGCAGGAGCCAAGCAAGGATAAGTTACGAGCCAATTTCTCAAGCTGGCAATGACATACCAAGATTTTGGAAAAAGTAGGCTTGCAAGCTTCCTTTATTATTATAACCTCTTGAACAGAATAATCCAGTCCAAAAAGCTATAAACGCTTTCCAATAGAGAAGTTTATGACCTAGTTTCTGACTGTAGCACAGTATCACAGTGTGTGGAAAGAACTTAGATGAAGATGCTGGTGGCAGTGCCTCTGGAGCATCGTATTAGAAGCTCGGTGTATTTAGGCATTCCTGCCTTTTGCAAATACTCGCTAAGTGGAGTCAAGTGGATTGAACTTGAAACATTGGGGTTTTTTTTTTGCAGGAGAGACAGACATTTAAATGCCTGGGTTGGCATGAAGAATTTTCATAGGATCTCTGAATTTTTTTAACAGAGCACTGTTTGGAAAAATAATCGTTCTAGGGTTATTTCAACAAAAATTCAGCAATTATAGGATGCCTTTCTAGATCCAATGTTCCTTTACAGCAGTGAAGAATCAAAAAAAGGTGCATTTAGTCTGTTCACAATTATAAATCTGCTCTGGAGAGAGGCAGGGAAAACTTTGACTAAGCTTCATTCAATTCACGGGCCTCCTGTGAGGAGCAGGGCAAGGAGATGAGGGGAATGTGCTGGGAGCGGATGGGAACAAAAATGTTGAACTTATGATCTGAACAGCAAATTCTTTTAAATTGGAGAAATGTTTCTCTTTCCTTCTGTGTATACCCTTGCAGGAGGCATCAGAACAGCCAATGTTTTGATTAGCTGCCCTGGTGAGAGGCTGGCCGACACGGCACTGCTGTGCCCGGGAGCAAGCACCACAGAAGTCAACTAGACGAGCTGTTTCGAGTTGGAGTATTTTGGTTTTACTCACTGATGCCACAGAAAGCAAGGGAGCTGTGTTGATCTCCATCAGCTGTGCTGTGACCGACACCATCTATCCCTTTCTTCTGCCTTTTCCCGGAGGCTGGGAGTGATCTTGAAAGCACAGCCCGTTCGCATCTCAGCCAAGAAGAGTTTCTGAATACGGTTGAAATACATTAAATAATATTTAGTTAGCACAGCAAAAGCTATACTTAAAAATTCTTGCAGTGTTTCAATTATAATTCCTTTATTATTCCAGTTGCTTATAAGTTCCTGAAATGCTCATGTCTCCAGTTGAAATTTTCCAGTCTCGATCTTGGCCTGACAGTGACCTTTCGTCCCTTTTCTTCTTTGCTTCTCTTTTCTCTGAGGCATTAAGTGAACACGACTTGGGCGTCTCATTTATAATGAGAAGAAAATAGTAGAGAAATACACTTCAGCCATTACTTTAAAACTCTGAGACTGAATAGCTCGAGTGGTGCAGCTTTTAGAGAAGTGGTGGTGAAAATCATCAGAAGCGCTTCTTGATTCTTACCAGGATCTGTGAGAGGGTGCACTCAGGGGACTATCAACATTAGGGCTAAAATTTAAACTCTCTTTCCACCATGCACATGCATTACACTCCTTTGTAATTATCACATGCGGTTGTTTTGGCCTGATCAGTGATGAGCTGAATGAAACGGTAGTCCTTGGTGAAAGAGCAGATCTGTTTTTCCCCGTTTGCCATGACCCTGGTGAGACAGAGCTCGTGATTCAGGGACAGCGCAGCACAGCTGGCCAGTGCCGTACTGGGATGTGTGAAGGAGCCCTCTGGGGTGCTCCTGTCCCACACTTCAAATTGAAAATGTCGAAGTTTTCAGAAACTCTTCTCCCAAGAAAAGTATTAAACAAAACACAAATTTTAAATAATTTTTTTGACCAGCTCTACTCAAGCTGTAGGCTACAGTAGTTTAGAACCCAGTTGTCTGAAGGGATGGGATTTATATCTGGGATGGAAAAGGTAGAAATAAATTGTCAAGTGCTTTCCTTTAAATTAGTCTTGTTATCATGTCTATTTATTAACTTATGTAGAGACTGCTGATGCTGGTGGTGATGTTGCTAAACAGCAGATTTGGGGGTTTTATTTCTTGACTCACAAGATGTGTTTCAAGACAAAGTCACGTGCTTGCCTGCTGGCACGCTCTGCCTTAGACCGTGGGTTTTGCCAAGGACAATCAGTGCGAGTGTTTCTATAAAACATTGTAAGAAACTTTTCATTTCTAGATTTGGTTTCTCTTGGTCTTTTCTGTTCCATGGGCAAATATCAATTCATGTGCATTCGTGAATCCTCTGTCTATTGTTAAATGGATGTGTCTTCCCAGTGATGGACAAATGTCTGGAAGCTGCAGGGCAGCAGCAGAGAGAGGGTGAGCAGGACTGCCAGCGGATCTGGCAGAGGTTCCCGTTGTGCTCTCCTGCCCTTTAACATATGTTTTAAGTGAATTCCCTGACTCTGAGCCTCCTGTGTAACATCACAACTCTCTCACCTTGCAGAGGACTGTAGAAACTTTCTTCGCTGCCTCTCATGAGCTTTGGCCACCTGCAAGGTCACCCCTCTTGAGTGCCCTTCAGCCACTGCTTCAACAGCACTGCCAGCTGCTGCATAAAACTAAGGTGCCCGTGGCATAAGCCCAGTTTCTTGTATTGCTGGAGAACCATTTCTTGCTGGCAAATAGTACTAGATATATGGTAGTCTTAAGATTTATGGATGTCAGGATTTAAGATTTGGTCAATAAGCACAGAAATCCCATCACAACCACTTTCACTTCTAAAAATTAATCAGAATGTATCTGCTGCACCGCAGACTGAAACAGCTATCTTAAAGTTGCATTGAGCTGTCATAAAAAGCAGAGTCTAATGCCAGAACTTGAAAGAAAATTATTCTGTGTTGTCAGTTTGTCTTCATAGCAGGAGGAGGGGGACTGTTTTCTTTAAATCAGCCTCCAGATTTCAGTCCAACTTGCTGTTCTCTGCACAGGGAATCTTGTCACATGTGGCATCCTTCTGACCTGTCCCAGAGTGAGTCGCAAGCTTCATAGCCATGTCAAAGACATCTGCCGATGGAGAAAAAAGTTTTGGGGCTTGTTTTCCAGGGAACCCCCTGGATTCTGAATTCTTTCAGGCTGCCTGATACATGGTGAATTACTAAAACAGAATTGTTTGGAACAGGTACGGTAGACGTTGGATTCAGAAATTAAAACACAGCCTTATCCTTAATGCTAGCCTTGCTCATCCTATTGGGAATGAGCAATGCACACTTTGGTGTTGGCAGCAGGTCGTCGATACCACGGCAAATGTTGCGGGCACATGACAGTCAATGTGCAAGAAGTTTTAGGTGAAACAGTAATTGAAACTTTCTTGAAAATGACAAACTTCTGTTTCTGTGAGGCTTTCCTGGTCATTTCAGTCTGTCGTTGAAGCTACTGGTTTAGGTTTGCTCTCTGCCGTGCTGTCTTTGGCCTTTCAGTTATGTTTTTGAATGCCAAATTGTGGAAAGATAAGCATCTGTTTCCATCACAGATATTTAAATGAACACTCAGTTAGTGGAGTATCCAGAAATGTGGTGTTTTGATTCTTTTGGCCCAACCTGCCTAAACTCTACACTTGGATGGGTGTGTTTTTGCAGGGTTACAGCTAGGTGTTGGTTCTTTTGTCAGCTGTAGGATATTTAGGGAGGATTTCTTAATAGGAGCATGGAACTAATTTTATCCTGTCGATTTTATATTCAGTGGTTTCTGCATTAGCCTGTTCTTTGTAATGTTAACTTTAACTATAGGTGTAAATATTCTGCCATCCGGAATGGGCTCTGTTGTTCATAACTTCACTAACAAAAGTCTGTCTCAGGGTATTTAAAAACTGACCGGTCATCCTTTAGCCTGTTGAATCAAGTTTAATGGGCAGTGATAGTCTTAACTCACTTTTTTTTCCTTTTCTTTTTTTTTCTTTTTTTTTTTTTTTCTCCCCAGTTATTTTATTATGAAATGATCTATGGTGATGAGTGGTTTGAAAAAATTCAGTTTAACTCCTGAAATGCCGATCCACTCATCACTCTTGCTTTGTCACTGCCTCAGCCCCCATGTGCCCCCTCTGAAATGCGTGCTCTCTAAGTTAATAAAAGATACACTAGACACGTAAGCCAGCATAGGCAGAAAAAGCTCCCTGAGAGTGCTGAAGCGACTCCCACGCAGTAAATTCACGGCTTGCTGAATGCTGCTGCTGTTCTGCTGAAGGAGGGATCAGAATAGCACTTTCTTGGTGCCTGGATAATTGTGCGAATGCGCCCTGGGTGCCTGACCTCCCCTCCCCCACCTTCCCAGGGCCCTCGAAAGTAACTGTAATCCTCCTGGCTCCTGTTTTCTATGCCAGAAAAACACATCAGCTCTTAGCTTGGAAAACATCCTGCTTTGCAGATGTGCTCCATCCCAGGGAGGAGGGCCCTCTCCCAGGCTGAACGCTCTCGGGTCAGCTGCGTGACGGCGTCTCTTCCCGACCCTCTTGGAAATGATTAATTCTGGTCATGTTGCTGCTCTGTATACAGTCGGGGCGGTCTCTTTTCTTATTTCAGGGATCAGTGTAGGAGGGCCGTGTTGTGGATTGCATACCATTGTTTTTGGACACTGGGGACACGTGGTGACTCATTGGTTTAGTTTATATGTCAACTGAGAAGTCAACTTGAAAGTTTAAACTTATTTGAGGATGCTTGCAACTGAAAGTTTTTTAATTTTTTTTTTTTCTTTTTGCGGGGGGTCCCAATAGGCTCTCTTGCAGGGAGAGGTTAAGCTGAGGTGGAATAACTTGTATTTTGCAAGGAAGTGAAGAGGATGGTGGCTTCTTGCTGCAGGGCAGATAGCTGGGTCTCTGTTGGGTGACAGGGAGGGGGATGTACCCCTATGTACCACTGCCCTGAGTGGGCTGGCTGCAACAGCTGAGCCTCTGCTGTATGCCCCGGTGCTGGTAAGCATTGTATCTAGCTGATAGGGGGAGTGAATTAGAAAACGTTCAGTGTTTCTGTGAAAAATAACAGTTTGTGTGACCATAGACTAAGAAAGGCGGCATGGGGCTGCCCAGTCAGGAAATCTTCAGGCACGGAGGCACCGGTGAGATGGCAGACCTGGGGAAACCAGCAGTCTGGAAACCAAGAAGTGGGAATTTTGCCACAATCAAAGCAGGACTGAGCAGGAATATTGTCTTGTCAGCAGGTTTGCATTGCCGTTGTCTGATGGAAATGGTGCCTGCTTGGTTCCTGCGGGTGCCCAGCCTTGCTGTACTTTCCCAGGACAGAAGTTTTGGCGTGAGGGATATCCCAGTGCAATTCAATCGCTCTGGCTGGACCACCCTTGGGTAGGCAGCTTACAGTCAGTCGGAGCTATGTTGGTGGCAGAGCAGCGTCTCTGCCATCTGTAGGTTCAGATATGCTGGAGATTAGGCCTGTTTCAAGCTGTCTCTTTCATGGCCATACCCTTCGTCTGATCCCAATCATTAAGAGATTAGTTTTCTTGAAATATCAGCACTTGTTAGCCCCCCTGGCTGGAGCAAACCACTTAGCCCACAGATGCGGGAAGGGTTGAATAGATTTTCAGTGTGAAAGAAATGCTGAGTTCCTAAGATGTAGAATTTATACAGAAGAATGGTCTTTCACCTGCAGAGTGTTGGTAAATGCTGGGTTTTTGTACTGTGGCCAAGGGCACACACGGATAAGCTGGTGGAAAAAGGAATGCAGTGGTGGTAGGTGTTTCTTATAGGGAATGAGTACAATAAAAATAGGAATGTGCATCAGAGATGGGGAGCGCTGACTTCTCAGAGCTTCCCAAATGCTCACTGGTTTAAAACTCTCTTATTATTTTCAGTGGGGACTGCGTTGCAAGTTTTGAGCCTTCTATTTTTCAAAATAGAGCCTTTGTCATCAAGAAAATTTGAGTTCTTACTACACCAAGATCTGTTAAAAATCCCCAAATTGCAGGCCAAGTGGAGAGTTTTAGAGTCACATGCTGCACTTCTTGAGGAAGAGTCTGAAAATAAGCAAAAACGAGGTTTTTGATGCTTTGGCAATCGAGGATTTGGCCAAAGCTTTGGAAAAGGAGTACAAAATATAGAGGACATGCTTTGATTTGTTTGGAGGGGACTGCTGCCCAGCTTGATTGCTTTGTATTGGCAAACACCGAATTTCAGTACAGATAAAAGCTGTAATATTTACCGTCATAAAGACAAAAGACCGAGCTCCAGGTCCTGTATCTGAAACCAGTTCCCAGGCTTGTGGGCGCAGGTCCTTCCCGCAGCAATGGTCTCCTGGGGGGGGGCTGGGAACTCCACCTGATTTTACGCTCTGAGCTGGGATCTAGACCTAGGTGGGTCTGAATCTCTACAGCAAAGCTGCAAGCAGTCACGGTAAAGCTTAGTGTGGGCAGAACGTGTGCGTGACTTGTTTATTAGGGGAATGTCTGATAATTTCAGACTTGCCTTGAATAGCTTTCACATTCTGGTTAACCCTTTGTGTTCCATATTTTCTGTAGTTCTTACTGGAAAATCCCCCCAAAATGGCATAAATGTTCTTGTTTCTGTGGGGTTTTTTTTTTTTTTTTTTTTTAAGTAGACACTGTTCATAAGGAACACCGTTAATATGTACTCTGAGTGCAAAGATGCATTCTTCTGTTTGTTCATAGAATCAGAGAATGGTTTAGGTTGGAAGAGACCTTTAAAGATCACCTAGTCCAACCTCCTTGCCATGGGCAGGGCTATCTTTCACTGGATCAGATTGCTCAAAGCCCGTCCAACCTGAATTTGAACAATTTCATAGGACAAAACCTAGGCTGGATTAGGTCCTTTGGCTATTCTTTGCATTACGGTAATAATAAAGTAATTCACATTATCACATACAGTTCTTTTGAGTTGTATTGAAGTGAAGAAAGTGTTTCCTGTGTAAATGCTGGTAGAATGGACATGAAGATTTTAAATCTGTAGGTTCTTATTTTTACCACTTAACATGCAAAGGCATGTTTTCCTCTTAGAAAAGAGTTTTTGGCCAAGTTCTGCTTTTTCAAATCCACAGAGGTGCAACAAACAGTTCTGCTGACTTCTCTGCAACGAGTTCAAATTTTTGCTTGTACAACTGAGAGGAGACTCTTGACCCATAGCTATGCAAGAAGTATACATTTTATTCTGATTTTAAATATCTCAAACTTTCAATACTCAAAAATTACTATTTTAAATACACTTCATTTTTTTTAATCTGCAAGTCCTCCCACAGAATTTGCTTTAAGACAGCTGTGATTGCCTTCTCCTGCTTGCAGCTGTTCCCTTTTCCTTGAAATTTAGACTGACTGAAGCAGTTGGTCTAGACACTGTTGGTTTAATTCAAGGAGAACTTTCTCACTGATCTTTCAGTGTTAACCATAGGCAATGTGTGTGTACACACATACCTACAGTATGTGATACATACGTTAAGTGACTTCATCGTGTGGTTTGGTCTACAAAGCCAAGGAGGAGAATGAGGCTGTTTTTGCAGGAAGATCTCACCAAACGCAATTATCTAAAACTCCAGTTCCACTAACAGTTTGCATCTGGCTGCCTGGGGAGGTAACTCAGCAGTAAGCCAAGCAAAGCAAGGACTGGATTGCAGCAGTTTACGGGTTTTTTTCCACTTGAAATACCCACTGTTTAACTTTACAAGTGGACTGGAAACTTAAAACTTGCGCTACAAGGGGTGATCTCCAAACTTTGTTGTTTGACATGGATTCTTGAACTTAAAGAATAACTGTTATCAAGTCTCTGAAATTCAACCCATAAATTAGGAGGCTGAGATTCTCTGGGGATGCTGGTACAGGGCTATGCTGCGTGAACCGGGTTCCTGGCAGGGTTGCTTTTTATGCGTTTGCACAGGAGGGAGGGGATGTGAGGAATCTAACCCCAAACAAATCAGTCTTTTTGGAGAAGAAAATGTTTATTGAAGTTGGCATCAATAAAGGTGCCAGAGCTGGAGAAGTGCAGTGGTGTTTAAGCATAACGTTGGCTTGAACGCAATGCTGTGTAGCTTCTCTTACATCTGTAAGGTCGCTCTGGATGTGCTGTGCTTTGCTGCCTCCAAGGTCGGGTACGGGTCATGGGGGGTGCGTAGGTGTACATACCTTCTAGTGTACATACCATCGTGTGGCACATAGCAGGAGCATCTGTGAGCTGCAGAGCTTTGCCATTATCCCATAACGATTTGAAACACCGCTAGGCTTAAAAAAAAGCGCGAGCTTTCCTGTAGCGTTGGCTGTTCAAGTGTGTAATGGATATTCTTCACTGCAACAGGAAAGCATATACAGTAATTAAAACACAGAGCAGAAGAATTAGTCAAATTTGGCACAAATGCCTGAGAAGGTGTCTGCTTTAGCTGTCGATACAAATGAAACACTAGCCAAAATTACTTTCAAAGGCTTTAATTGCATCTGTTTTAATTTAGGGTGTAAAATGCAGGGTATCATTTTTTAATATAAATTTAATTCATGGTTAATCTGCAGATTGCAATATCCTTCCAGTAGGAATGATGTAGTTGGAGTGGAATAATTGAAAACTTCCCTTTTGAGCTGTTTGTTGGCCTGTCGCAGGGTGTGCTGTGCAGAGCCATGTGGTCTCCGCATACATGCGACCGGTGGTGGTGGGTTATTTCACAAAAAACCCAACACTGTTGATTTTCATGGAGGAGCGTTATTGTACAATAAGCTGTTCGTGCTGCAGATAGGTAAACCGGTCATCAAAATGTAATATCTTTTCTGTAGCCTTTTTCTGAAGTGCACACGGGAGGACCGGAGTGGTGCTTCTCAAACTACTCAAAAGCCGACTGCTTGTGAACGAGGAAAGGTAACATGCTTGAGCTAGCCAGTGTTTTATATCTAATTAACCCATTCCAAGTAAGAAAGGGACCTCGTGTGTGTGTGTATGTGTTAGTTCATATATTCTGTACCGTTTGATGGCTTCAGGAGTCATGCACCAGTAAAGAGTGAGTTGAGAACGCTCCCGGTGAGAGAGTGCAAGGTCCAGGCGAGGGCAGGACTGGCGGTCTTGCAAACCTGGCTGCTCGCAGCAAGGACTTGAAGAGTGCCCTTTGGAAAATTAAAGCTGCTGTCTAAATCAGCAGGTTCAACTAATCTAGATCTGAAGGATTTGGGAAGATTATCTGCAATGAATTTCAAACACTGCTGGCCACTGTGCTGGGTAAGTTGCGAAATAAACAGTGAGTCGGGCAAGAGAAGCAAGAAGGAAAGGTCATCTGCTGTCCTCCCACTCAACCAGGAACTGCTGCTCAGTGGTCCTCGGGTTTAGTCCTTGTGTAAACACATACACCGATGAATAAAGTAATAGATTTAAAAATAGAAACTGTGTGTATCTGAATGACAGAAAGAGGACTTAGAAACTATGTCTCTGGGTAACAGAATCATGGGTCTTAAATAGTTTAGTTACGTAGATGTGGAAATCTGGCCAGAAAAATTGGAAAGCCTTTTTTTTGGTCAAAATTATAGTATCGCTAGTAGGAGGAGACTGCAATATATATAATGTGACTTGATTTTGGGGGAGTACCATACAAAATTTTCTTGTGAAATCTTACTTAAAATACCATTTTAATTGACTAGTCTGTGAAAGTTGGCACACTGACTGAAACTGAAAACTGGCAAAAATAAAAAAGACCCTCTCAAGCCCAGAAACAGATGGCAGTAACAATATACAGGGTTAGAGAGTGTCATTAAGTGGGCATTGTAATGCTTTTCCCATCTTGTTTTAATATATCTTGATGTAGGGATGTGGCATGCAGATGCGTGATGACAAATCTACAAGCTCTCTTCCACTTCATTGTATTTTCTCCTGCATCCAGGGATAATCAGCTCTTCACCAACAGCTTATTCTCCTGCTGTGAGCAGGATCTGAGGCGACATGTTTTTAGCAGGGTGTTGATTTTTGTCAGAGGAGTGGGCTGCAGCATTGGTTTCAGGATCACGTCTCTGAGAAGGGTTTGGTCCATTTTGTGGGTGTGCATCACTTTTTTTGTGTGCTAGGAGCATCACTTTTTAAATGCCTCCAGCAAAATTTTGATCAATCGGTGATGTGGTACTGGAGATCTTGATTGTAAAAAACTCTTCTTCACAAATAAGAGCTCGGGAAAGCTGAGTTTCTTCTGTAATTACTTCATGTGATTGCCGAGCTAGGTAAGTACATAAGAAACCCCCAACACCTACCAGGAGACTTCTGATAAAATCCTGAGCATGTGGCAGTGCTGTTCCTCGATGCTTCTTTTGTCCCTTGATGTATCTATTAGAGCAGGGATGAAGTGATAAGGGTGAATTTGTTTGACTTGTACCTTCTCAGCATTTTAGTAGCTGCAGGTAGCATCGCTGTGATAGCAGGCAATCATTGCTCTGGTCAGTCTTCAAAAGCATTGTTAAAAATGTAGCTGTGCTACAAGCAGATACTGTCTGCCACAGCTGCCAAAACCTGGTGCTTTTTTTCTTGTTTTTGCTTCATGGACCATGACAGAGGTTACTGTCACTTATGTTCAGGCAAAGAGGAGACTGATGTGCCAAAGGGAAGAACGGAGAAGGTTTGGTGGGCTTGCTGGTGGTCCTGACCCTTGCTTTCTGAAGACACTTGCTCAAAACGGGAGCCACTGATTTGTTCTCCAGACTTTGTTTAATTACAATACCAAGGAAATACTGGATGCATGCTTCAATTTTTCTGTTGTATCCTGGAACTTCGGGTTCAGTTTTATTAACTGATGAAGATTTAGAAACCTGGAAGCCTGTACTGTTTTGGAAGATGCTATTTGGGAAAGATAGATGGTGACGGTAGAAAAACAAGTAAGGTAACACTCTCTGAGCATCAAACACATTTTTGACTTAGAACTAGTTGCTAAGTCTTATAATGGTGAAAGAGCAAAGGTCTTTCCTTATTCTAATGCTCAAATCCTTAGCAGACTGCTTTAGTCCAGCCCCTAGAAACTCAAAGCCATTGTAGTAATACTACAGCCGCAGGCAGGACCCTCAGCAAGGCACAGCTTGGAGAAGGGAATATACGTAGATCATCATTTCAAAGCTAGCTCCCTCCAAAAGCTGACAAACAAAACCCGTGTTGTATTTGAAAGTAACTAGAAAAAAAATTCTGCCTAGAGAAGGCTCAAAGGCATCAATGAAGACCATTAAAACCAACCACTCCTCCCAGATAAACACTCCATGCAGTCAGTGTCCCCCAGAAAAAGAAGAGACCAGGAGGTTTAAAGTGATAGGAAATGCAGAAAAAAATAATCTGCTGGCTAAAAGTTTTGCCCTCTGCCAGTAAACTTGCAAGTACTTTGTGCTGCCTGCAAACGCCTCGAGGCTTGGCTGCTGGTTCGCAGGGAGTACCCCTGCCGAGGTGGGGAGCGGGTGCCGTGTAAGGAGTTTATGGCACAGGTATCCCGCTGTGTGTGATGGGGTCTTCACAGCAGACCATGGATGGATTTCGGTTGTGGCCCTGGTGCCTTCTCCTGTGGGCACCTGGATGGTGTGCTCTGGTGCACGTGGCCTCCAAGTTACCTGTTCCTGCCAGATGTTTGCTTCTCCCTCCATCTCCACCGCTCACCCCGTACATCCCCTTCTAGAACAACACAGGAAGTATCTGAGCATACTCCGTTGGCCTCTCTTTTGCCTACAAAGAAATCTACTGCATGATTTTCAGGCAAAGTGGGCATTGCTCCAGTTCTTGACCTCTCCTGCTCCCCCACATGCTCTGCTTCCATTGGTTTTGCAACAGAGGGAAGGGATTGGGATGTCCCCAGACTCGACTGCTTTTGAACAAGCAGCATGCAGTTAAATACATTTAAATAGGCAAAAAACTTATTAAAAATATCATACCTGCTCGGACACTACTTTATTCTTACTGCAGGTCTGTGTACATGTAAATAGAAGATCTGGGTCCCTTTTGTCATATACTGTGTATGAAGCAAAACCACAGACCGTGGCCAAAGGAGCCGAAACTTTCAGTTGCCAAATGCAGTATGTCACTGGGTGATCTGCTAAACTTCTTTCTGTAATATCATGTGCTCTGAATTTCCTGCATCCTTCTCATTTAAGAACTTAAAAAGCCATCACAGAATAAACCAAAATGTCACAAACAAGCAATTGCCTTTCTTTTCCTTCCTTCCCCCATTGCCTTGAAAGGGTGATCTGCCATTTCTCTGAAGGTATGATGAAAAATACGGGATAATCTGTTGCAATATCGCAATATTTAATATTAAATGCAACTCAAAGGTCCTCAGACTCAAAGGTTTCATTGCAGAGTTGTTTTGCCTTTACCTTACTTTCCCTATTGCTGCATTATCGCCTGCTGTACACACCCCACCACCACATCCCGCCCCCCCCAGCTCTTTTAGTAAAAGCAAGTAACTTCATTATGATTATCAGCTGTGTCTTATGTTTATATGTATGTTGACTGTTCTATATGATTTATTTAAAAATCACAATCTCTTATCATAGTAATAGTGTTGTGGAAGAATGTGTTAGAATAGTTCCTGAGCACCCAAGAACTGCTCAGGCAATCTTGCCTGAATCTTTCATTTCTCAATTATCAGGATTTGTTGTTAGTGAAAAAGAAGTTGCTACCGCTACCTAAGCTGAGAATAGCTTGTTGATGTTAATAATCTTTTGGAGCATAGACTATAAACAGAAAGAAATCTGAAATAGAAATCTTCTGACTGCATAATACAAGAAATAACCAACAGATAGTTACAGTAACTGTCGAGGCTCCTATTTTAGGCCTGTTGTGGCTGTGGTGATGGGTTGTTATTTTGCCTTGGTGCGTTATTTCAGAGATGCTTCTCCGCACCTCTGCGGAGGTGAGAGGCTGCTTTGCATAAGGTAACGCAACTGCTTCATTGCCCATTGCTCGGGCTTGGATTTTGTCTTTGAACTTGTCTTGTTTCTTTCGCATTTAATGCCACCAAATGCGTAGGTGATGGGCGATCTCCAGCACCACGTGCTCCTGTTGCTAAAGGAGGTCAAAAATTGAAGGTTGGAAGATGTGGGGGGGGCCCTGAACCTCTGGGGCTGAATGTCCCCGAAAGCGCGGGGAGATGCTGACGGTGTGGAGCAACGTTCAATGGTGGTCGTCTCTAACTGCTGCTTTCCTGTATTTGTCTTGCTGGATAAATAATAATTAAGATAATGGTTGGCTTAATTCCTGTTGCCTTCTACATGCTGTTATCGTTACAGTAAGCTCTTCGTTTGCCGTGTGCCTCGTGCCAGCTCAGGATCACAGCAGAGTTAAGCTCAGGTGTCCGAAATGCTGTTAGCCCTTCCCCTCCCCTGGGAAACTTCTTGTTTTCAGCTGGAATCCCCCCCACTCCTGAAAGTTCTTCTTCATCCCAGTAGCTCACAGCTCAGTAAACCCAAACCTGTGTTTCTATATTCCCAGCAGCCTTAAATTCAGGCTAACCCAACCCGGTGCTCTGTGGGCAGCCGCCGGCAGCGAGGATGGGCTGTGCCAAGGGCATAACCAGGGCCACCTCCTGCATTGGGACTGCCTGGCTTCAGCTGTGACTGCCTCCAGC
The DNA here is from genome assembly GCA_035590275.1 of Ibycter americanus. Lineage (NCBI taxonomy): Eukaryota > Metazoa > Chordata > Aves > Falconiformes > Falconidae > Ibycter > Ibycter americanus. The sequence goes on from JAVJGI010000040.1 coordinate 99,398,356, forward strand.
ATCGCCTCCCAGGAATACCACATTTTAAAGCCTCTTAGTTGTCCTGAAAGAAGAAAACACAAACAAGCCACAGCTGTGCTTCATGTTTTGAAAGTCGCGGAAATGCCAGTACCTTATGAGTAGAGTATGGTTTTTTTTGCATGCCATTTTTAAATGCTTTTTGCAAAGAATCATAGAGAATATTAATTTGGGGATCAGCAAACAGGTTTGGCTGACGCTAGAGGCAGTCCATGCTTTTTCACAGTTTTTGAAGTGACTGTGAGATTTATGGCTTTGGGACTTGTTGTCTTTGAATTGTTAGGAAGGGGCAGGACTTGGTTGTCTTTCTCATTCTTTCTGAAATACTTCAGCAACTTCCTTTTATTTTTTATTTCTTGATAGAAAGTCTTAAGCTTGACAGTTTGCTCCAGTTTTCTGGTGTAGACAGAAGAACTTTGGACTGCTCTCCTGGTTTTGTTAACTAGTTTAAAAAGTTTAGTAAACCTCAGAATTCCTTGTGTGGTTTTAGAGTTCGTTACTTTTAGTCGGTTGGCACAATTCAGAAACGGATCATAAACACAAAGCATCCTATTGCAACCAGCATTTAATACTTATTCTGTTTAATCCAGTGCTTATCATCTGCATAGGCCAAGTGTTAGAAAATCATTAATTGGTTAAACTTAGATAAGAACTTAAAGTATTTTCTATCTAGTTTCTTATAGAAGAGAGAATGTATGTTACAATGTTTTGATAGGTTGAATCACTGAAGTGATTTAAAGTGCTGTTAAGTCAGAAAAGTATTATTTCAGGAATGGGAAGAAGGGAAAAAGGGGATGTATCTTTCCCTTATAACATTTGTTAGGTCAGTTTTGGTTTTTTCCTTTTATTTTGGGAATCACTTTTCTTCTCTGCCCATCCCCCCTTAATTGATGGGATGAAGCATAATTCTTATAAAATTATCCTCTCTACTTGTAAAGTTATATTCTGGCTTTGTTCCATTTACGTTTTCTCATGTGTTGAGTCTGCTGAGCACAGACAAACAGAGGCGAGACGTGCAGCCTTTACTTGCAGTAACTCTGTCAGTGCAGGTCGCTTGCTTATTTCGTATTTATCTGCTCATTTCTCTCAGAGCTCGTTAATCTGTCAGCATGACACAATCCTTCCAATGAGAAGATTGTGCCAAACGTTACAGTAGCACACCAGCACAAACCTGCGTGCCATTTATTTTTCCAGAGATTAAGAAAGATCATTTCCCTGTCTAATATTTATGCCCAATGCAATCAAAACTCACCGATGTTTTGTTTTTTAGGAGGAAACAGCATAGCCATTCAACAGCAGTGCCTGCAAACTTAGTTCAGGCTCTTGCCTACTTTCTGCCTGAGCCTCCAGCCTGCAGCCCTTTGCTTTGAAGCAGAAGGGTGATGGTGGGGAGAGCAGGGGGTAAGCCCAGCTGGGAGGGAGAGCTCAGCACACAGGGCTCCACTGGTATTTAAGGCTGAGCTTCAGAGCTGCTCAAGAATTACTGCTGCTTATATGTGTTTGGCCTGGCAGGCTGTCAGAGCTATTAACTGCAGAATAACATATCCTGAAAGAGAATGCAGCGGCTGGGGAGGAGGGGGGAGAAGAGGCTTTTTTTCTTAAGTTAATGAGGCATTATTTTATGGAAGAAGAAAAGGCTTCTGCTTGAAGTCTGGAGCTTCCATAGCTCTGGATGATGTGTAAAAATAGCTGGGAATGTGGAGCATCCAGGAGAACCTCAGGAACCAGTTTTGGCTTCTTGAAGCTTTCAGAGCCTCATAATTCTGCAGATGGAGCTTGCTTTGTGCCGGCCTTTGCAGCCATGTCCCCAGATTGGTCTGAAACTCTTCAGATCACTGATGCTTTCCCCTTCTTCCCCGCTCCCCCCCCCGGCTCCCAAATTACAAATTGTTAGATCATTATCTGTTTAATGAATCCT
>JAVJGI010000040.1:99401784-99413013 GCA_035590275.1 Ibycter americanus
TCTACTTCTTTAAAACAAATGCCTTAAAAATTTACTACATTAAGCCAAATGAATGTAGATAATCACATGTCTTAAAAAAAAAAAAAAAAAAAAAAAAAGAATGCTGTCTAGAAATCAGGAGAGTGAATAGCCCAGGCTCTTGGGTGCAGGATGCTGGACGCTTCAGACCTGCTCCAGCTGGACCAAGCAGGGGGGGTGTCCCCGGGCGCGCTGCAGGCAGGGGGGCACTGCCCGCTGTCCCCAAAGGGGTGTTTCTAGCTGGTGACCTGCACCAGACAGACTACCTCGCTCGTCTGTCATCGCTGGGGAGATGCCTCATTTCTGGGCAGATGAAGTTGTGAGACAAGCAGGATCCTGTTCTTAATGAGGTAATGTAGGTCACCCAGCAACAACCTGATGTGGGGCAAATTTCTCCTGTCTGGTTGCCCGTGGGCAAGTATCTATCCACACAGCCTGCTGCCAGAGCACTTGGTATTAATTGGCACCTTTTCTCCTGGTCCTTGCTGGGAAGCTGTACTGGGAAGATAACCCTTTCCTCCTTCTAAAAATCGATGGCAGGGTTCAGCCTGTTGCAGCATTTGGGACTTAACTGTGTAGTTGTTCTGGGGTAAGCCTGTATCTGTGCGGCTCATCTTGCCTCTCTCACCAACTCTGATGCCACATGAAGTAAAAAATGCAAACAGAAAAGATGTTGGGAAGGAAAAAGATTTAAAAAAAATATTATTTAGTGACCAAAGCAGGTGTTTTGATTTGTAACAGTAATTTGCTTTTAAGGATGTGCTAAATGATGCTCAATCTTGGAAGTCAGAGGTTCACATACTTGATACCCAACATATGTAACTGTTGATTACAATAACAAAACATTGACTTGAATGGGAACAGGGAAATAAACCGAATTGCCAATGTTTCCTCTCACAGGCCTGAATTCTAGTAACCAACGTATAACACACAATTTGTATTTTGAGTTTGTTGAAGACGGCTAATGAGAATGAACCATGTTAGAGGTGTATCTGTCAGTGCTTTGTCACTTGACTTTTTAATTTCTTTTTTTTTGGTGGAAAGGGATGAAAGGCTGCTGCTATCAGAAGCCAGCTGTGTGAGTGCCGGTCACAGCACACCAGCAGGGCCAGCCACCGAGTCCCTGATTCCCCGCGGCAGGCTGGAGGCAGGGCGAGGGCACCGGCTGGTGAGTCACTGGGCGGCAGCGGAGCCATGGGGAGGGCTGGTGCATCTGTCCTCCTCCGCCTGAGCCCAGAGGGAGCGGTCGGAGGCTTCCTTCCTCCTGGATCCAGCCTGCTGCAGCGTTTGGGACATCATTACGGAGTTAGCCTGTATCCCCGCGGCTCATCTCGCATCTCTCGCCCGCTCTGATGCCGCGTGTGAAGTAACACAGCTGCGGCTTTTCGGGTGCCGAGACCGGCAGCCTGGCGAGGAGCCGTGCCAGCAGCGTGTGCCACCGGCTTGTGGCAGAGCTGGTGGTGCCAGAGCATGTGTGCTGCTGGGCTCCCGGTGTGGCGCTGGCTTTGACTGCTGGTGTGCCTCCGGCAAGGCTTGCCAGGGCTTGTCTAGGAGCCGTCCTTCAGGGAGCAGTTATGAATAAACAGCTGGATAAATTGCTTTTTTATTTTTTTTTCCCCTCCTGTCTCTGAATGCTGACACTGTAGCGCATGCCCTCGGCTTGGCCTGGCTAATATTAGAAAATGAGTAAAGGGATGCGAAGATTTATTACTGCTTTTAAATGACCTCAGATATATTTTGGTAGAATGGGAATAACCCTCCTACCTTTCCTATTGCTTTCTGCTTTAGAGTGGGTGTTTACGATGTGACCCAAAACTTCTCTCACGCAGTCTTGCCCTTCTTTCTCCTCTGACCCAGCAAGCGTTTGAGCTACAATTGCTCCCCTCTCCTGTGTCCGTGTCTTTGGGGGGGTGCATGTGAGAGGGGCAGAAAGCAGGCTTGCCAGCAGCATCTGATTTTATCACCTGATTTAAAATCAGAGGTCTTTTCGATAAAAGTGCGTAGAAGCTGGTTCAAATCATTATAAATAAAAGAACTGAGATTCCGCTCTGGTAGTAGAACTTAAAATAATAATGACCGTGATTCTTTATTCTTTCCAGTGTCAGAGGAACTGCCCAGCCTTATGGCCAGGCTTCCTGCCTCTTCTGAAGGCTCGTTCAGGAAATGGCAAAATGCACAAAAAGGGTCTTTGTCATTGAAAAAGTTTGTTATTGTGCAGTTGAAGTACAGCTGTTACATATTTCCTTACTTAAATTCGGACCCTTCCTGAGGTTTCAGTCCTCTATGTATTTTGCCGAGGTCTATAGTGTCTATATTTAGCGTATTACAATGGTTTTCTGGTCACCCGAAGACTGAGGAGCCTTTCTGTAAAACCCTGCTCCACCAATATTAACTACTGATTTTCTGTTGTAGTAAATAAGTGGAAATGTGGAAACCGGAGGGTTTTCCAGAGGAGTTTGAATGCATAAGCTACATCACTGTTTCCATATTTTGCAGGTTCCGAGAACTGCAGAGCGTGTGCTCTCCCGCGCTTGTGCTTTCTCTCTCCCTCTGTGCATGGTTGGGGCTTTCTGGCAGAAGTTGCATGATAAGTATGTTTATTTCTTTTTCCTTGTTCTAAGGTCTTCCCTTTCTGTTCCCCTCCAAGAGTGATAACTACAATGTTCTTGCTGCTCGCCTTCTGGATAGTGGTGTTTGCAGATCACGTAAACATAAGAAAATTCTGGACTGGGGCATAACGTGAGGGATATTGTGAGGTTTTATGTACCAACATTTATAAGGCAGTAATGAAAATTACAAAATGTCAAGGTAAAAGGCATTGGTCTTGGGTTTTAAACTACTTTTAGCCTGAAGTGCATACTGAAAACACTTCTGATCACTGAAAATGTTTTTTCTCTTGTGAAAAAAAAACCACAAAAGCTGGATAATTATTGGTCATTTGTGGTCAACAAATGTGGACAAGCAGAACGGTTTTTGCATTTCTATGATTTAGTTTTAGGTTTTTAGATGCTGAGAGCAATAATAGAGGAGCCCTGTGAGCATGGTGGAATTAGTATCTCTGGATAAGTCTAGCTGGAGTAAATAAAATGAAATGTGGAACCTGAAGGGTTTTACAGAGAAGTTTGAATGCATAAGCTGCATCACTGTTTCCATAATCAGAAAACATCTTGATTATCCAGACATAGCCCCTCCCTGTATGAGTGGACCTTGTTAATGCATCCTCCGGAGGATGAACCGGTGACTTCTGAGAAAGTAGCTGTATCCTTTGGAAGCAGAGCCCATGACAGGCTTATACGGTATTTCAGTGTGCCTTTAGAAACAAATTCCCTTATTCCAACAAATTTTCCATGCTGTGTCAGGTACCTAAAATCTCCCTTGTGGGGTTTAGACTGTAACTGTGGGCGTACCACCCGACATGCATTACCCCCCACCGCCCCTAGCTGCTTCTGCAAAAGTATTTCTATTTATTGTGTGATACTATGTGTACGGTGCTGAGTGGCCATCCGAGCTGCAGACAGCTAGGTACAGTTTCTGTACTTTTATCCATGACTAGTTCCCACAAAGGATATACAGAGAAAACCTGGCAAGAGGCTGGAATTTCCCTTCCTGCAGCAATAAAGTTATCTTGATGGGCTATAGTGCAGGCTCCTGGGCTAGCAGAGAATGGCTTGGAGGGAAGGAGACAAATACATCTTTGCCACTTCTATATATGTATATATATATATAAAAATTATCACATGATGCTCTTCAGTTGTATTTGGTTATAATGTGGTGTTTACATGTAATGAATATATGTATTATCTTAGCTGGGGAGTAGACACAGCTGAATACGAAGCACTTAAATGGCAGAGCCAGCTCACCAGGCTTTAGCTCTGAGCAGTATAGTACAAGTAAAATGAGCTGGGCTTGATTAAGTGGCACTGGGATAGAGTACTGGCCCATAAAAGCTGTGTTTTCACATACGTTCTGCCTTTTAAGTCAGCTCATTAGCGTTATATTTATACTGCACCCTCTGCTCCTTTGAGCCATATTAATTATAAGGTGGTGCATAACATAATCAGAATGCTTATACGTGGATTTTTCATGAGCATAGAAATGGCATGTTCCAAAGTACCTGGAGGAGATATATTTGAAGTTAGTCTCGGCTGTTTCTTTTTTTCTTGTGAAAATCCGCTCAGTCTGTTGGTGAGAACGGGACATGAGTCTGAGAGGTACCAGTTCACCCCAGAGCCAGCGTGCTGGACTTGGCCTCGTCTTTGCTTCCAGCCAAGGCTGAGGCATCAGAAATACTGGTCTTGGGGTGGAGGTTTGAAAGTTGAAAGAGGAGCCAGTTACTAGGCTTGTGTATACCTAGAGGGTGTGTGTGCGTGCCTGGGCACATGTCTTCATACACACATGCCTTAGGGCGGTCAGTGCACGGGCTAAAGCGTGTTTGTGGCGAAGGATGGTGGCACGCTGGTTTTGGTTTTTCTTGGCACCACGAGAAGCTTCGTGAATTTTTCTGTTGGAAAGAATGCAACTGCTGATGGGTGAGGAAAAACCTCTGCATCACCCCTGCTATGGCTGTTGGCTTTGCCAGAGCAGCAGGTTGCCAAAGGGGCAACCTTCAGCGACACCCAGCTCAGGCACGTGTAGGCTCTGACCGTTACAGATATGCAGGTCGTTACAGATGTGCAGGTCGTTTGCCCTTGGCTCTGCCCCTGGGGCCAGCTGTGGAAGCCTGGGTGCTGGTGGGGGGCTGTAGCCTTCCGTGGTCTGCCTGAACTGTTCACACGGCAGGGATCGTGTGCTAGGTCAGGGAGCAATAGGCTTCGCTTCTTGCCTTAAAAAAGCTCTTCCCCCCACCCCGAAAGAAAAACAGACATTGGAGGAGACAGTGATGGAGGAAGAGGAACAGTGCCTCACTTGTTCAGACAGTTGGAAATGCCTTAGATGGAAATAACAGTTGCATTCGTTTTTTCAGTGACAACAAAAGCCTTGACCCCATGTTTGACCTTACGTGGTGGTGGTGTGGTTTTTTTTTTTTTTTTTCTTTTGGTTTTTTTTTTTTTTCCCCTTTCCCCTCTTGTTTCTGCATCTCCCAGCCAAGGAAGAGCCGAGCGGAGGCTCGGGGCTGCCTACAGGTTTTCAGGAAGCGGTGACAAGTAGCTCCAGCTGCTCTCCCCCTCTTTCCACCTATTGTTTCTGGATTTGTCAGAGTACATGCTGAGATGAGACGCTGCTATTTTATTTTTTTTATTTTTTTTATTTTTTTATTATTTCATTTTATTTTGGTTAGGTCTGATGCTGAATGGAAGCAGTTGCTTTATTTAGAATACTCGGGGGAAGAAAAACACAGCTTAGGGTTAACACCCTCCTGGTGTTTATCTGTAAATATGAAATAGCGCAAGAACAGCAGCCACGTCTGGGGCGCTGTGATTGGCTGCTGCTGATGTCACACTGATGTCACTCCACTCTTTATCATTATAAACAAATCAGCTTTACTTGTTTGTATAAATTTCATTGCGTAGCGGCACATTTTAGGGCATTATTGCACTTAGGGGCAGTTCTAGGCCTTTTCTTGAGCCTGGCAATATTTTGTATCACCGTACATAGGTGTGTGCTCCTCTGCCCCACCCTCTTTGCCTTATTTTTTTTTTTAATACTTCTGTGTGAGCAGTTGACTTATCTCCGATTTGAATGCTAATGAAATAAGTGGGAGAGTGAAACTAGCTTTTAAGCCTCCCATGCTATGATTGCAAGTTTAGGGAACAGGAGTGTGTATTTGGGAAGATGGATAGACGTGGATGAGTGTAATTGCGAGGTGGGGGGAATAAAAGGTACCTTTGTGGGAATAATCAGGTTTCCATCCAGCTGTTCCCCTTTACATCTAGGTAAACGGATGAGCACTACAGTGTTTTTCTACCCACTGCTGGTATATTGTAAGGTTATCAATGCATTTCAAGGTTATTTTGTTAACGTGCCAATATAGCATGACATGCAGGTCAGATCGGTCAATTTTTCTAATACTCTTAAGCGGAAATAGAAATTCTAAGATGTGATAGTCTGCTCTTAATAAAGGATGGGAAGGGCGCACACGCAAAAAAAAAGCCCCTTGAAGTTTGGGATTAGTTGGACTTTCTCACATTCTAAGGCTCTCGCTCTAATCTAGCAATAGCATAGATTTTTTTTTTTCCCTGTAAGTTAGAAACATTATTTCCAGAGCCTTTAAGTAGAATGAATTTGCTTGTATAAATAGAAGCATATTGGAAAATGGTTATTGCAATATTTTTCTTCCATTTCTTTTTAATAAAAACTCCCTTTCTGTAATCCATCTCCCTCAATTGACCAGCAGTGACTCTTAAACTGATGCAGTAGCCCCTTGCATAGGTGTAGGAGCTGTATTTCCAAGGGACTAAAAAAAAAAAAAAAAAAAATTGGCTATCTCAACTCATGTGACTGCTCAGGAATATTTTGAATGCTGTAACGTTATAGATTCTTCTTGGGATTAGCAAAATTTGAAGCAAGCGGCTTGGCTGATGCCTTAGAAACTTTCTTAGTGCTAGCTCTCCTCTCCCCAAATACTTCTGCATTTCAAATGGCCAGTGACCATAAATTTGCCAGTTCAAAAGAAGGCAAAAAAGCCGTTACAAAATGCAGTGGGCTCTTAGTGGGTATTTCTGAGTTCCAGGCTACATCCATGTCTCTGACGGGCTCTAATCATGGGCGAGCTGCAACCAACACTGATCCAAACATAGGTAAGAATTTCATCCACAGATTTTTGCAGGTGATGTGATGCCTTGCACAACTCTGGCAACCTAAATCAATTTTATTGCGTATTCTGTCTGGGCGGGAAGGTGCTGCTCCGCTGTTCCTTCTGTTGTTTTTTCTTCCTCCTCCTCCTGCTGCTGTTTGATCTGGTGAAAGCTGCTTCAGCCGGAGCTGGCAAAGGCTGCCACTGGCTATCAGGATGCTTAATCCCATGCAGGTGCAGTGTGAGCAGTTACAGAGGGCCTCAAGGTCATGCTGGCTGCAGAGCTGGGCTCTTGCAGATGGCCTGGGTGGGAGGAGCAACAGTCAATAAAATCAATCGCCTTTCACATCTGGAGCTTCCATGCTCCTCTCTGCCTCCTCCTCCTCCTCCTCCTCTCTCCCCTGCCCCTCCATAGCCTTTCACAAGGCTTTCCTACAGTGCTGCGGCAGCTCTGGGGAGCTGCAGAGGTGAATGTTGCTTTGCAAGCGAGCAGTTAAGTAAAGGGTTGTTTGTAACTTTTATGTAAAAATGTAGGCAATGGAAACGTAGGCAAGGAGACATCTTTTCATTGATGTTGGTGGTCTAACCTTCAAGCCAGTTCTTTTATTTCCTTCCTTTCTACCCTGTGATTTTAAGCCCACTTAAAAAAAAAAAAAAAAAAAGGAGGAAAAAAAAAAAAAAAGCAGGGTGTTGCCACTGGCTGCATCCCTGCTCCAAATCCAGCCCTTCCCCATCTGAAGGGTTGAGTTTGCCAGAATCCTCCACCTTATTGCAGTCCTGGCAATCCGTTCTTGCCCCATCCTTGTGTTCAAGACTACTTGTGCTTTTTTCTGAGTGGTCCTTTCTGTTATGGTGCTATTACAGTTCCGTGAACTGTTTAAACTGTCATGTCATCTTTACTACCCCCCTCCCCTGGAAAACACACCGGAGCCAGCCTTCACAGGGATATCTTAGGAAAAAAGACCTGAGAGAGAGAACTGAGGAAGTGTTGGCAAGGGAAGCAAATGAGCTGTGATTAAAGTGAATCTGGGCACTGAATAAAGGATCCCTAAAACCCTTTAAGTTTCAACTTAATACAAGTTTCCAGGAAAGCTGGACGGGGTTTTGGGGCAGGGTTTCTAACCTCAGAGTCATTGCTGTTAAGAACTGCTGCTTCCCTTGTGGCTTCAGGCTGGAGCATGGATTTCCACAATTATACTGTGAACAGGAGCAAGAGCCTATATTTAGGATACAACACTTTGTGGTAAAAAGCTACATATGGCATATGAGCACCCACTTATGAGCTAAAAATACACGTTGCAGCCCAGTTTGTCTTTGAATGAAGTCATGCTTAAGACTGCAGTGCTTAAGCGTAGTTTGCTTTCCCACCTCCCCCCTGCCCTTTATTATTAATACATTTTAAAAGACTTTATTCAGTGAAATATTTCCTACTCGGATTTTCAGTATATGGCTGCCTCCACACTAGGCCATGTGCAACCTGTACATCACTCTAGGAAGGTTTTGTGAGGCTTTCCTTATGGCAGGGTTTTTTGTTTATTTTTGGGCCAACGCTGCCCCTTTTTTCTTCCCAGTCTCCAGACTTCTTGTATGGTAACAAAGGAGGGAAACAAAACCTTAAAAAAAAAAAAAGGGGGGGGGGAGGGGCCAAAAAAAGCGCACTGTAGTATAGTTCTTAATTATATGTGTTACTGAGGGTGGCAGAGGGTAATGCTTGCTGTGCTTGCCAGTTTTCATTCAGTTTTGAAGCGTTCCTCAGCTGGTGACAAAAGTAAAAGAAGTCCTAATATCTTTCTTTTATAGAGGAATGGATATTGCCAGTGGTTTGGGATATCATGTAAAATTTAATGAAAGCTCTTAAATTTGCCCTTCAGCAAAGGGCTTTGTGTGCTTCTACATGGTGGCATTGGCAGTGTTTCCTCGGAGGGGGTCAGGAGATGGTCAGATCTTCCACGAGGGCAGGTAAGGCATAGAACAGACTAAGACATCAATTAAACTCTCCGGTTACTGTGAAGTATTGCACATTGATGTCTTGAAGGTGCAGTGTGAACATGTATTGCAGACACTGAATCTTAATTTTTAATATATCACTGGATACTGTTACCTTTATTCTGCCAGCTCCTGTCCTTCAGAGATTGCTTTCTGTGTTCTTGAAAGGGAAAAAAAAAAAATCTCTTATGTGCAGAACACTTGGGATATTAAATGAGCTATCTTATTTCTTTCTTGCTTCAAAGCGTCCTTGTTTAGATTCAGAGGGGGAATAATGGAATCTTAATTCCTTCAATTTGAAAATTTTAGGATTAAAAAAGAAGATATGCTGTTTGTTGATGCTCTTAATTCTTTCAGAGCTGCCGCCAGCAGCATCTCTCCAACTTGATCACTCTTCAAGAGAAAGCTGCAAATGAAATATCTGCAGGCTTTCCAAAAGGAAGCTAGATTAAAGCAAGAAGGTGTTTTTCCTCTCTCTCTTTTTTATCCATAAAGCAGAATGTTCTGCCTGTTCTTTGAAACACTCACTCCAGTGATAAGGACATAATTATGTAGCTCCTCAGTGCTTATGTAAATGGATTCAGCAACAAATTTTGGAAACTGGACTTCTGCTCTGTCAGTCTTCATTGCCTCGTGCATTTTGTTGGAACTAGAAATTCCCTTTTGCCTTCGCTCTTCAGCAAGAGCCGGGGAGGAAAGCTGCTGGTTTTCACTAGCTGTATCACATATTGATGATGCTGATAAATTTCCAAAAATTATTACTGGTGAGATGGGCAGAAAAAACCCTTGCAAAACATCATGGCAATATTGGGGTGGAGGGCACACTCACAGTTGGATATACGGATTTTTTTGAGGTTAGACCAGAAGTTTCCAGGCACGCTTGGGGTGTGGGCTATGGGTGGCGTAGGCAGGGGCATTTGTTCTGCTTTTTGTGAGGATGGGGGCACAGTCCCTATTCCTGTGCCGCCTGGGGCTGGTGGCGTGCAGCCCCCAGACCTGCATGTCGAGATGGCAGCTCCTGGCTCTCTGCTGGAGAGCAAAAGTGAGGTTCTAGCTCTGCACATACGTTTGAAGTAGTTTGTGTACCATCTTTTAGGAATTCCTTGGTTAGAAGAAAGCAGAGAGGAAAAAATATTTAGACTTTGGATTTGATTTTTCAAGAGATCTGGTGCTTTTACCTGGTATTTAAATATGCTGCAACTTTACAAAAGCTTTCCATGTATCTCTTCCTGCTTTTGAGACCAGCTCTATCCATTCCAAGGCTCCAGGGATCTCTTGGCACGGCTGTTTCCAGCTCATCCTTTACTGCAGTGCCAAGTTATCCTCAGGTACCCCATCTTGTTTGCTAGAACTGCACTTTGTTTGTTGCTTTTCTGGATTCATATTCACAGCGAGATGAAAATTCCCTGTCCCAGTCAACTTTTGGCAGCTGATCATCTTACTTAAAGTGCTTTCATATTTCTAGTAGAGATGCCATTTGGTGGATGGTAAATTGTAGATCCATAATACCAGAATACCTGTTTTGGAGAAGTGTATGTCACCATGTAGAAAAATAGATCTATGCCAGTTATGAATTTCAGGTTGCAGTGTAAGAAAGTTTTGCTAAGAAAAAACTTCAAATGCTGTTACAGTCGCTGTGAGTCAGCTTGCGGAATTAACATGCTTCTGTTATATGAACACATTCAAGCCATCAATACTAACGAGGGGTCTCAAATGTCCTTTAAAGTTGAATTTAGATTTGAATTCTTGTAGCTCCTTGGAGGTCGTCAAAAGCAATGGAAAAATCAACGTACAGCTCATTGGTGAACTGAGTTGACAAAGGAGTTTGAAATCCAGTGCCATCTGTTTTACTAGATCCTGCCTTAAAACAACACCAACAGGCTGTGTCAGTCTCGAACCACTGCTTGATATATTTTTAGTTGCCACAGAACAATCCGTTCTCGAATCCTTCTATCTGTATTTCCTGGGAAATACATTATCATCCAGGAAAATGTTCACATGGAATAAAACTATGCCGGGATGCGATAGATCTTTGAATCTTCAAGCATAATATTTTTGGGGATGTGATATTATATCAAAAAGAAAATTAATTATGCAGTGATTTTTTTCTTAACAGCTGGAGCTCATGCTGTTGCTGCTTCTGCTGCTGGCTAGTTGTTGTTTTTCATAAATCACTCTGTAGGAAAAAAATTAAGTCCAGTGAAATGATGGAAAAAAGAAGTCACGGCTAGGAAAGAGGGAAGCAACATCTAAATATTTAACTACCACCCAACAAGTTCAGAATCTTCAGGAATTTCCATTTTCCTTGGCTTGTTTTCTTGGCTTAGAGCTTGGAAAAGAAACCTGCCTAGATAGCTGGAGTTCAAAAATAATCATCTCAGCCTATGTTCTGGATACCTTAAAGAAAACCCAAACCAAAACATGCCCTCCGGGGGGGGGGGGGGGGGGGGGGGGGGGGGGGGGGGGGGGGGGGGGGGGGGGGGGGGGGGGGG
>JAVJGI010000040.1:99413113-99440485 GCA_035590275.1 Ibycter americanus
AAAAAAAAAAAACCAAAATGAAAACCCCAACAAAATCAACCAAAAAACCTAACAACCACCCCCAAAAACCCTCAACCCAAACCAAAATAAAACCAAAAAACCAACAAGCCAAAAAAAAACCAAACACCAAACAAACCCTAATAAATGAATTAAACCAGAAATGTCTCCAATCATGTGCTTCATGATTTCATCTCTGACTTTAATGAAGGCCTTTTATGCACTCCAGGGACTTTCATTGATGCATGCAAATGAGGCCATTTGGCAAGATCTGTGATCAGGAGATTTTTTTGCCATTAGATTTTGATCCTGCCAACTCGCACTTTGGCACTTGGTTTGCGCGCACAGGTTCTGGGGGAGTTACTGTTGGTAGCGCTCGTTTTGAATGATGAGGGGGGGAATGGAAAGAATGGAGGGGATCTTAATTTGTAAAGAGATGCCCCTTTCAGCCGGATTCATGAGATGTGAAAGAAGCCATAGCATTATTTTTTATATGTTTTATTTTTTCTGAGTCAGAGACTTCAGAGTCCCTGTGAGCTGCAGTGCTGCCAGCTTTTGCACCCATAATAACCATTACTTACAAATTATTTTTGCATGCTGTGCAATTTGACTTCTGAAAGTACTGAAGAATCAAGGTCTAAGAAAGTAACAAAATAAAACTCCTAATACCATATTTGTTTCCTCTAATTGGGTTTTTCAGCAGACATTAACTTCTCTGCTAGGGCAGTAGTGGTACCTCTAATACATTTTTGCGTCAATGCTAACCAGGAGATTAGTTGTTCTTGTTTTCAAATATCTTTCAAGGAAAGTAAATGCAAACATCAAGGGCTGTGATAGCTTTTCTGAGAGATTCCTCTGTTGTCATCTTTCCTGTGACATTTTCCACAATTAGCTGTATTAGCTGACTTTGATCATTACCACAGAATGTAAAGGATGATCCTTGGTTTTTACCGTGTGCATTGTTGGTCCCTGAGAGTGTCGCCATAAATGTATTTATTTATTTCAGTGAGTTAAGTGTAGTCTTTGCTGGTATATGGAAAGAAAATGCTCACAAATGTCTTTTGTAGTGAAGCATGGGAGTTTTTTTAAAATTTGTTATGCTTGAGAGTGAGGAGGGAATGTTATGATTGTCACTCCCTGCTGCTAGAATAAACACCTGGATTTATCAAAGCGTTTATTCTAATCAGCAGGAGATGTTTATCTATGAGAAAGTTCTCTTGTCTTCTGTATTGTCAGTGAATTGTATATCTCTACCATGTGTATAGGAAACACTGTTCTTTTCCACTGCCTGAGACGAATGCCCTGTGCTTCACCCCCAGATTCCTGTATAGGGATTATTCTGTAGTCATGTGGGAGACAAGTCAGAAAAAAGATGCTGGTTTGGTGGTGTTCTTTCTGGACTAACTCCTTTTCTTTCTGTCTTTACGTTGCATTAAATATGTAACCTTATGTTCAAAGTTGAAATTCTTCATGCTGATATAAAACAGCATCCCTCCTTCATCATTCCAGTCCAGTTCCTACCGACAGATGCTATTCCATGAAGTTATTTTTGTATAAATGTTGAGATAAGGGAATTGGATTCTTTAGAGCAAGGTCAGTACAAGATGATATGAAACACGGTTAAGCTGTATTAGTGTAATTGCTGTCTTCATAAAGCGTGTGTTAGGTGTGATTAGAAAAAACTGAACTAGTAAAATCGAATATATTATGTCTCTATTTGTAGTCATTGCAATTATACATTCGTTTCACTAATCATAAAATGACAGCTTTAATTTTCGGTGGGAAAACCCTCTCCTCCTAAACCCTACAGCTTTTTGATTTTCTTGCACTTCTAGTAGGAGATCCCCAACGGTTACTTGGAATTGTCTGGAAGTTTGTGTCAGCCTTCCTGGCTGCCCTCCTCACTCTTCAGGCACTGCCTTCCCTGCTGTGATGTGGCTGATAAGATCCCCCTGAGTCATCTTTTTTCCAGGCTGAACAGTCCCAGCTCTCTGTCTCTCCTCATGTGACAGAGGTGCCTGGGATTATTCCTGCCCAGAGGCAGGATTTGGCATTTCCCTTTGAACTTCATGAGAGTCCTGTCACCCCATTCTCCAGCCTGCTGAAACTACTCTGAAATGTTTTCCAGGATTGCTTGCTCCATCACCTTCCCAGGGACTGAAGTGGGGACAGACTGACCTGTAGTTGCCCAGATCCTCCTTCTTGCCCTTCTTGAAGTGACATTTGTTTTCTCATGGTCCTTGAGAACCTCTCTCAGTTGCCGTGACCTTTCATAGATTATTGAGAGGAACCTCAAAATGGCATTGACCACCTCCCTTGGCACTTCTGGGTACACCCTGTTGGGCACCAAGGACTTGAGTACGTAGAGTTTGTTTAAATTGGATCCTAACCTGATCCTTCTCCACCAACAGTAAGTCTTCCTTGCTCCAGACTTTCCCACTGGTCTCAGGGACCTGGGTTTTCTGAAGAACAATCTTAACAGAAAAGTACCTCAGCCTCATCCATGTCCTTTGTCACCAGATCCCCTGGCCCGTTCATGCAAAGGACCCGCATTTCCCCTGGCTTTCCTTTTTTGCTGGTACTTTTGTAGTAGCTATTCTTACTCCCTTCACTTTTCTGGCCAGATTCAAGTCCAGGTGGGCTTTGGCTTTTTTAACTCTTTTCTTACAGAGAAAAACTAGATGCTGCGCATTGCCACTTTCCCAGAAGCACTGGTAGGCAAAAGAATCCTGAAAGCTTCTGGGTGACATGTGACACACACAAAAAAAATAGGGGCAGGAATGCAGTAAATTTGAAAAGGGTAATTTGAGTGCAAGGTCATCTACAATAGCTTTGGTGGAAGAAGAAAGTGCCGGGAGGTTCAAAGTAAAAATTTGGCTCCTTTTTTAATTTTCCATAACCATGTATGTTTGGAAAAAACAGAACGTCATTGCTGGTTTGTGCTGGGCTGGGGAACATAATATACGTAGGACTTGGGCAGAAGGATGAGACAGAGGCACCGCTGGCATCTCGTGATGTACTTTGGCAGGGAGGGGCAGCAGGGCAGCAGCTAGTTTGTTCCACCTCTATTCCAGGAGGCAGAACATGCATGGGGAGAGCCCAAAGATGTTCCCACTGCTTTTCAGACAAAGCAAGCAGCCTGCCTGCCCTTGTGTGCATCTTGGATCCTAGCAGGGCAGAAAGCTACAAGGCATGTACCATAGACCTCGTAGAGGTGTAGAGGAGGCGGCTTCCTCTGCAGGAGGAGGAGGAGGTGACGGAAGGCCCTGCAAAGTCCCCGCTGTGCTTTGCAGAGTGCTCCTGGGCTGGGCAGACATGTGAATGCCATGCTGATCCAGCGAGGTCAGTCTTTTTTTGTCATCTTGTTTTCATATCGAGACTAAGACTTCCCTAGCTTTTGGTGCTTGTTGACAAAAATTTGTAGTGCAGCATCGGATGATGGAAAATAGGCTGACGTGCCCTTCGCTGTGCCTGAGCTGGAATCATCCCTGTGTCATTCCCGACAGACGTTTCTCTAACCTGTTCTTAAAAACCTTCACTAACACTAAGTTGCCAGTCATCCTTAACAAAAGAGAGATTCTGTTTCTAAAGTTCAGTGTAGAAATGTTTTGCTACAGGTCTGGCATATGCCTGGCCCTGAATGTTTGCTCTGTGTGTGTGGTTGGGGTTTTGGCTTTTTTTTTTTCCTCTTTTTTTTCTTTCCCTCCCTGGGAAACTCCTAAGTCTCTGCTTAAGTGAAACTTAGTCAACTGGTGAGATGTCTGATGCTGTATTCTAAAACAGTTCCTGGGCGCAAGCTTTTCTTTGGTGTGCAGGGTACGCGTGCTTGTATGCTTGCCTGGGGATTTCTTTTTCCATTGTTATTTATCTTTCAGTTTTCCTTCATGTACATAATAAAGGACCATTATTTTCTTGGAAATTTCATGAGCCCATTTAATAAAAGTGAGGGTTAAATTGTTGGACTTTTCCAAAGAGAGACTATGGCATCTCCTAAAACGATCTGTGGAAACCATGTTAGAACATGCCCCAGCTCTCTTTCAGTCTGAACGCTTTGGATCTCCTTTCCATGTGAGCCAGGTCAGGTAGGGGTGAGGCTTGGGGAGCTGATGTGTGCTTGTGGCTTGACCAGCCAGAGGGTTGGACGGCAAGTGAGGTGGGAGTGCAGACCCTGAAAATCAAATTGTTCTTGCCTCCGTGGTTTGGAGATGAACTGGAATTGCAAGTTTTCCATCTGCACTTTTATTCCCCTTTTTTCTGGGCAGAGGGTCTAGGAGGTGGTGAAAAAAATGCTTTAATACCTACAAGCAGTGGACCTTGCTTCTTGTGGAATGAAAAGCACACGCTGTTGTGTAGTGAAGTGTAATATGCTGCTGTTTCTCCTGGAACCTGAGTTACCTCTTTGGGATGACACCAGTTTGATGAGCAGAGGCAGTGCATCGGGGGAGATGGCAGTTCTCCCTGGGAGCTGTCTGGCTGAGGGCAGAAAGGACTCAAAACACCAAACTGCTATTTTTGTGATGTTCTCTGTGAATGCTCTTGGCTTTTGAATGCTTTTTTCTTACCAAGAAGATCCCACGGCACTTCCCACATACCAGAACAATTTTGTTGGAAGCCCAACAGCCTGTTGTAAAGCGGTTCAGCAGGGCAGCTGTTTTAAAAGCCTGTGCGCTGGGTTCAACTTGCAAAAAGCTGGTGCTGAGTGCTTCAGCCCCGTGCCACAGGGTTTGCTGTCAGGTGTACTCCACTGAACTGGGTATTGAAGTGCACGACATCGAGTGCTATCTGCTCCTTACGTAAGAGATTTTATACGTAGTTATTAGGCTTCATTACCTGGGTTTTAAGTAGATGCGTAGGGCATTTGGATCAGTTGTCACCGTCTAAGAACAACTCTTAAAATGAAGGCAAGCAATTTGTGCTTAATGTACTAGAAAAAGGGGGAGCCGGTAGGAGGACTGGCAGGATGAAATAGGGAGAATGTGCTTGAGGCAGTAATCCAGAAAGATGATTTTTGCATTTTGAATGGATTTCAAGGGGGCAAGATTGCTTCTGTCACAGCCAGAAGGAAGGAGATTATCGCACATCGCAGCAGCAGTGATGAGGACCTGGATGAGAGTTTTGGTTATATGACTAGAAAGGGAAGGCAAGGTGCTGAAAGATCCTAAAGCAAGCGGGGTTTTGAGCCAGTCCTGGCTGCGTGGAGGTGAGCAGAGGACAAAGCTAAAGGCGACGGACACCCTGGCATCGAGAAAGAAACGATTGAAGGAGGAGAAAGCGAAGGGCAGCTGCACGTTCGCCTCCGTATCAGGGTGCATTTTGGCTCACCTGTAGGAAGTTCCCATGGGGAGTTCAGCATTCAGACGTCTCTGACTTGACATTGTTTGTAATGTCGTGTTATATGGTTGTCTAAATCCTGCAGTATGTTTGCAAACTCAGATTTGCGACTCGCTGCAGCCCTGCCCCATGGGAGCGTAGCTCACTCTTCCTCTGTAGCTTAGGATGCTGATCAGACTGCCCTTCAGTGAAGCATTGCGTTTCATTCCCCCCCAAAGGGAAATGGTGTGTATGAAAATCTAACGTACCGGAGGGGAGCCTAGGCTGTGAAAAAGAACGGGCTGCTACTTGGTAGAAGGACAAAAGCATCAACTTTTAAATTCAGACGTTTTGGGTTCCGGTTAAAATACCGGGTGGTTTTAATGTCAAAAAGAAAACCTGAGAATTTTCATAGTAAGCAAACGTATTTTGTGGAAAGCACTGCTTACAAAGAAGCTCATTTTTCTCTTTAAAAGAGTCAAAATTCTTTCTGCCCATCCTATTTCGATCCCTGTTTCCTGTTTGCTTTCACCATTTGCAGACTGGGAAGGAAGCTGCTGTATCTTATGGATTTTCCACACTACTGTTTCTATTTCTGCTACGAGAAATCAGCCTTTAAAGCATTGTAACAAAAGCCCTTTTTGCAGTGTTTTTTAGTGGGCTGCAAAGAAGTTGGAACCAATAGAGAAAACCAAGATCAGAACAGTCATTTTTCTCATAAAGTTCATGACAAGTAGGAAATGGAATCGAAATTGTGTGTTATAGAAGGTTTTTCACTGTGCCGCAATTATGATAAGCCCTGGACAAGCACATGGTAAAGATGATGCCTCTGAAGGAGTATTTCCACTGAAGCCAGTTCTTTTTTTTGGAGCAGGATCCTTACACTGATACAGCTTTAAATCTGAAGATATATATTCGTAATTAAAATTCTTTGCTGAAAATTCTTTTGGCTTATTAAAAGGAAATATTTTCAAGTAACGTACTTAATCATTTTACCTGCTGGTTTACCTTTACCCTGTCTCAGGCAGCTTGGATTAAGAAATTCAACTGGTTCTGCTTTATGGCTTTTTTCCCCGCCCTCGCGGAACAGTGCTCTTTTGTTTGGGCTTTTAGCACTTCAGGTGAAAGATTTTAAATTCCTGCAGACCTGTCTTTCTACTTATTGAAAGGCTTTGTGAAAATATTGCTTTTCACAGTAAGATTTTATAATTACGGTGTATTTGCTTTCTCTGTTTTTTCCCCACTTTCTCAAAGTACTCGTTTCTTCTGTAGGGGAATATTTCCAGTGATAGATGTGCTGGGCTTTTTTTGTGTGTGAACAGGTCTTTGATCACCTTGACTGTATGAGAGGCAGCTACAGCAGCCCGTAGCCCAGGGCTGAAATCTGTATGTAGCAAGCCTGCTGTATTTTTTCCGGTTTTGGGCTTAGTTTGGGCCTGTGAACTAGCAGAAAATCTGGGTGCCATCTGGACTCCATCTCTCTGCTCAGGCGAGATCTGGGAGGCTGGGAATCCTGCATCACTCCTAGAGGGAGTGTCGGCTTGCTCTTCTTTTTTTTTTTTTAATTGCACTGTGGGACAACCCCAAGTTTTTCCCAGGATTGTGAAAACACACAGTCTGCCTTTCCCAAATATTTTGAGGTTGCCTCTTTTTTTTTTTTTTTTTTTTTTCTCCTGAGGAAGGCCATGAAAATCACTGCATAATGGGCTTGGTTAAAACATTAATGTCAGATGTGACTTGAATAAACCCTGGAGCTAACCTCACATGAAGCCTACTTATTTACTGAATGAAGATTTAATAAAATAAGTTGATTTTGCTGAGGTTTTTTTATCAATATTTCCTTATTCCTGGAATGATAATGAGTAATTGCAGAGAATCATTCTGGATACCTTTGTATTTTCTCCTCCCAAAATATAAAATCACAAATACAAGGACAGCTCATATAGAAAAGAGACAGTGTTCAAGTATGTCATTACTGGGAGAAAAAAAATTAAATAGAACCAATATTCACCTTTTTCCTGAGTGTTTGCTTTGGATTCAGGGTTGCAGTAGATGCTGTTGTATGTTTATGTCTACTGATTCTGTGCCACAAGCAGGAATGTGCTAAATGCTTATCCTTGCTTTACCCAATACAGCTGAAGACTTCCCTTCCTTGAGAAAATGGTGATGGACGGTCCCTTTTCTGTTGCAAGAAATCAGCATTCGTCATTTACATATGGAGATACTGTTATTCCAAACACTTTCAACCATCTCCGTTTTCTGCAGAAGACCAAGTAGCAGAGGTGAAACGTGTTGGTTGAGAAAGCCTGACAGTGAAAACCACGCCTTGCCTCTCCTTTCTCCTCCTTTCACCCCCTCCCCAAAGTACCACCAATTAATGAATGTGTACTAGTTTTCTGCTTGCAAAACCAGCTTTGATACCAAGCACTTCAGTTTTACTGTAAGGTGAATTAAGTGTGGACAGTAGTGGGTAAACTGTAGGGTTCATTGCACTACCTTATTGCAAGTAAGTACCTTGTGTAATATGGGTTTACAGTGGATTTTTAACTGATGACCCACTCATGAGAATCTGAGTAACAAAAAAAGCAAATTACACTTCTATTGCTGAGGACAAAGCAAGAGGATTCCTGACTCAGCCCTACTGAATATGTTTCTTTGCTTTCCCCTGAAGGTGGGGCATGGGGATGATCACAGCTTGGAGCAGTTGCCCTCTGGTAATGGCAGTGCTGTTTCTTACTCAAATTGGGAGTGGGGGTTGCTGGACTAAATTGCGTGTTCAGTGAAATTTCAGTTAAAATAGTTTTGGAAATAACCCTGTAGATATATTGCATGCAGTCAAGGTACTTACACTAGCCTTTTGATACTGCTTTATAATTTATGATGGTGAAAGGTGAAACATTTTGACTCTTAGAACATTCAAAACATGGTAATTGTTTCTGGTGTTAAATTTCAATGACATTAGAATACTGGACGAGAAGTGTTCAAGTGTCCTTCCAGTGCGCTATGTTAGCATGCCCATCCTGGTACGATAATCTTACCATACTGACCTGTGAAGTGTCAAAACCGTGGGGTGAGGGTTTTTCTGGAATCCGAAGGGTTGTGTTTGGGTTTTTGTTCATACATATTTTTAAAAGGTTCCTTTGTCTTTTCAAATGCCTGATGCTGCCTTTTAGCGGAGCAGCACTGTTGGCTTCCTTTGCAGTGGAAGAGCTTTGTACGTTGCCATCATTAGCGTGTTTCGCTGAGCAAGGCAGTGAGTGTGGAGATGTGATCGGGTAATACGCTCGGGCAGAAGGCTCTGCCGTACACATATACTAATTGTCAAAATGAAAGCCGGTGCTTTTTGCTTCCTATTTCTCAACACTCCACAGAATCTTTCGTGACCCTGACCATGCAATTACACCCGAAGGAGAGATGTCCCAATTTGTTATTGAAGTAGCTTTGGCAAGGGGGGCTGATGCAGCAGTCCCAAGGGAAAAGCAAGCCTGCTGTAGCATTAAACTTCATTTGATAAGTTTTAAATGATGACTTTTAGTGATCCACTGGCTTTTTACCAAGGCTTGAAATGTTTTGCAATGTTGTAGCTTACATCAGCTTTCTTCCCCACTAAGACCTGAGCTGGAAGAGTTGCTGATTTGCCAATATCTTGGTTCTTTCAGGAGAATTTTGACTAAAATTGTGTTTGTTGGGTTGTTTGGTTGGTTTTTTCCCTCTTGCTGCAGGCCAAGGAGGAGTACTAACATTTTGAAGTAGGTGATTATTCAGTCTTCAAAGCTATTCATTTGTTGTTGATGAGGCATTAATAAAGGTAAATATTGCTAGCTATCATCCGATGATAAGCTAGCAATATGATGAAAAGGAATGGATCAGCCAAGCTTCCTCTGGCTTCTATTTTTAGGACTTGAATTTTCATCTGCTGTAAAAACTTCTGTTGTTGCTCTGATTTTTATTGTTTAACTTGCAATTTTATGCTGTTGCCTGTTTAGCTTTCATGCCCATGAGTTAATTTTTCTTCCCTTACATTCTTCAGGTGCTTAAAGATGGAGTGACTCAGTGTTTTTTGCAGGTGAAGGTTTAGACAAGTTATGGATAAAATAATAATAAAGGCTCTGTCTAGATTTTTATCTCAGTGCGGCAGAGGCAGATGGTTGAGAGATGAAGATGAATCTGGGTGGTCTTGATGTCGGAGGCTGCCATGCGGATGGATGTTCACAGCTGGGGGACAGGGAGAGAAAAAAGATTCTGATATTTGGAGATGGCTGTATTGGCCCTTAGTTTTGCTGTGCAAGAAACCTATCTTATTTGAAAAGTAATCCAACTAGCTATTTTAGCATTGCTTATCTTAAAAGTAGCAGCAGGTAACAGTAATGCAGTCAGGAGCACCTCGCTTACTGGCGGGGTAGAGAAACTGTGATGCAAGAGTAAAGACCTGCTGGAGGTTGAGCCACATCACCCCTCCCATCCATTTATTTGGTTTTTAACAAATAGGTTCTTTAACAAATGAGATTTGGAGCATTTCGGTGGTACGGAGCAGTTTATGGAAAAGTGCATTACCAGAGCTGTGACTGAAGTGATTTCATAGTTTATTTTTAGGCACTTTGGATTGAAGCTTGCTAATTGAAGGCGGGGGTGAGAAGGGAAGGTTTGCCTGCAGTTGGGTTAAGCCGAGGTTATCTGTATTTGCCTCAAACCTGGAAGGGTTGGCAGGAGAATTGACTAAACTTTGTTGAACTTGCATAGGCCTGGCCCTTAACGCACTCACACACGGACACATACCCGCGGCCTTGAACGCTTTCGCAGCCTTCCACTCAGCCAGCTCCTCTAACAAGCATACCACGATCCTTTCCAGCCCATGCTGGGAGGATATTAAATACTTTTTAGCCTAAAACTCCTGCTCCCTCCTCCTCTTTAACTTTCCCATCCACCCCCTGTACGCTCCCACTGCAGGGAAGGACGAGTCCTGTTTCCTCTTATCTGCTTGGCTACAAGGGTAATTTCACAACTGCTCTGTTTCAATTTTTTCACCTACCACAGACTTAATGTATTAAAATGGGCCAAATCTGGCACTCCTTATCCCAGACAAAGGTTTTATTGAAGTCTCTGGGAACCGTGCCTGGGACTCGGTGAGATTGCAGGCAGTGGTATTTAAAAGAGGTTTCCACAGTCACTTGATTTGATTGAAGTAACTTTTTTTCTTTTTTTTTTTTTTTCGGTGGAGGTAGCTTAATCAAGACAGTGCCTTCAAGTCTGAAATCGCCTCTTATGAGGTTACCTGGGAAGAGGTTTGGAATATCTCATTTAATGTTTTGGCATCTTGGCGCATCAGTTCCCAGCCATTTCCACTCTGTCTTCTGTTTGAAGGCAAACCCTAACAGAGATGCCATTTGTTTTACCTTTCTCCTTCAAGGTTAGGCTGGATAGTCTCGGAAGGGGGATGGTGACAAGCCAAGCCAGTATTCTTCTGAAAGGAGAAGTTATGACAGCTTGTTATCGGGTACAACTGATTGTCTGCAAGTGCTGTGATGAAAGAAGCAGCCTGGCTGATACCCTGGCTTTACAGCACTAATAAAAGACTTGGGGGTGGGAGGAGGAGATTTAAACCTCCCTTGCAGGCACACACATACATGTGCATTCTCTCGCTCTGTGTTTGATGAAGCAGTAGCAGGGTAAAAATTACTTTTTCTTTGGCAGGGAGTGAGTTTATACAGTTGCTGACCCTCTGTAGGCAAAATAGTACCGGGGTGAATTGCTAATAGAGAAGGAGTTGGTGCGCGGAAGCAGCGGCGATAGCCCCGCGTGGGGTCCGGCAGGAAATATTCGGCATCGAGTTTGCTAGAAAATCAGTAGCTGGGAGTCAACTTATTACCTGTAGAGCTTTTCTATACTTATGGTAAAAAGATAATAGGTGTCATTCTTTTCAGCCTTCAAAGGAAGAACATGAAAGGGAAAAAGTTCAGCTCTGTCAAAACTCACAAAAATACCAACACGTCAACTCCCGAATAGGGCACGCGGTGTGTCCTGTGCAGGGACTTGCTGGTGTAACCAAGAGAAAATTGGAGAACTGAAGTATAGCAGACATGCTGGCTTCCCATTAAGTAGTTAAAAGAGAATATGAAAATAAAACCTTTTCTGAGAGAGAAAGAAATTGGGAAATTGGTTCCTCCGCTGACAAGACATTCAGGTCTGAGGCATCATTCATAAGGTTGTAGGAAAGGCCACGCTAGTGCCGTGTTCTTTCACTGTCCCCCTTTTCACTGATGCCGATGTCCCAAGTGTCTTCGTAAGAGCCTTGCGCTTAGGTCGGAGCTGCAGCTCTGACCCTCCCGATCTGTTCCAACCTGCGGATTGCAGTGGGAAGGAGATTCACCACCTAGGGTGGGAGCTGCTTTGCTTTTCTCAGCCTCGAAGGCAATCTCAAAATCTGGTGTACTACATGGAGCTGGAGAGCAAATTAGTTCTAGTTGGACTGTGGTGAGGCCACGAATTCATCTAGCGTTTAGCGAAAGGATTTTGTGGTGGGAGGAGGCGGAGGCAGAAGCTGAGGATGCAGCCCAGTGACGAGGCCACAACGTTGCAGCTGTGGCAGGTTGCTGTGATGGCTTCTGTAATTTACCGGTGCCGTATGAGTGTGTCTTTTCCATGGAGCTTAAAAAAGGTTTGCCTCTAACTACTGGGTCGCCCAGAAAAAAAACCCAACACAACACCACAAAACCAACAACCACTTTAGTACTTCTTATTGTTTTTTCCTGTGGAAACCTTGGTGAGCCTCTCTGTCTTGTTTGCTGACTCCACCAGTCCTCTTGGCATCGCTGCCTCGTCTCCAACGTCTCGGAGACTTGTTCCCGGCAGCTCAGCCTTCACAACTTGTGTAATGAGTGTGTGACTAGAATAGTGTTCTTGGCCACTTAATGTGTGTTTAACTGAAGTTCATCAAGGTCCATTGAATGAAATTACCAGAACTATACTATAAAAATGTACTTTTTTTTTTTAATTTTATTACATAAAGACACATTTTAGTTAGTCATGTCTGAACATAAGTCTTGGGTGTTTTTTTGTTTTGGTTTGGCATTTTTTCACTAATGGGTCTTTCCATAGTGTGTACATGTAAGGAGGAGCTGGGGTGAATGCCTAATAGCACAATAAGGAAAAACAAACCTCTTGCGTTAGGATGGGCTGTGTGTATAAATTTGAAACAATCATATCTATGCCTTTTAGAGTTTAATCTGTGCCAAGATTTCTGTTTGTGGTTTCCTCCTGTACTTGCATCATGCCATTTCATCTCCACAGAAGCTTTTTTGCCGTGTTCAACTTCTTGATTCAGTTGTGTTACATTTTTCCTTTTTTCGTACCTGAAAACAAAACTTCTGTTTTGATTTGCCATTTGTATTATTTTTTCTTTTTTTTTTTCAGTGATGGAAACAGAGCTGAATGTGTTGGACTAGTGGTTGAGTTTCTGTTGCTCAGCTCTTTTTTTATGACACCCATTTTTACAGTGTAATTTCGACAACAATTAACATTCCTCCAGGCTGAGATTAGCTCTAATGGAGGCCTGTCTGTGAGCTGAGAGAGCAGCAGAAGTGGTCTGGGAGCAGAAAGCTTAAACAGTGAGGTTAAACAGGTCAAATGAGAAGAAACAGTCAGTTGAAAGAAGTGAATAGTACAGGGGATTAGAAGTAGGGATGAAGCTTAATGGCCAGGTTTTGTAGTGGGGTTGTTACATGTAGGTAAATTCTCTTGGTTTTAACATCAATATTCAGAAGTTTTGTTTTGTCTCCAAAGCTCAAAATGTTATTTTGTAGAAATACAAAAGGCCTGATTTCTTGTATATTCTCTTTCCCACATACCTCTAACTCAGATTCTACCATTCTCCATAGAGTTCTTTTCAGATTTCTGTTCATTGAAAAAGAAAACACTTTCAGTTGGCAAAGACGAGTAATGGTTTGCAATCTGCCTGTTGCTGTCTCACAGGTGCACACAAATTCTGTTTCAATATCGTTGTGGTTTAACCCCAGCCAGCAGCGAAGTACTGCGCAGCTGCTCGCTTGCTCCTCCTGCCCCAGTGGGATGGGGAGGAGAATCGGGAAAAAACGTAAAACTTGTGGGTTGAGATAAATCCAGTCTAATAACTGAAATAAAATATAACAATTGTAATGAAAAGGAGAGAGAAAGAGAGAGGAATAAAACCCAAAGGGGGGCGGGGGGGAAGATCAAACCGAGTGATGCACAAAATACAATTGCTCACCACCTGCTGACTGATGCCCAGCCAGTCCCTGAGCAGAAATTGGGAGGCCCTGGCCAATTCCTGCCCCCAGTTTATATACTGAGCATGATGTTCTATGGTATGGAATATCCATTTGGCTGGTTCAGGTCAGCTGTCTTGGCTCTGCTCCCTGCCGGCTTCTTGTACACCTGCTCACTGGCAGAGCATGGGGAACTGCAAAGTCCTGGATTTAGAGAAAGCACTACGTAGCAACAATTAAAACATCAGCGTGTTATCAGCATTATTCTCACACTAAATCCCAAACACAGCGTTGTACCAGCTACTAAGAAAAAGAATTAAC
Organism: Ibycter americanus; assembly: GCA_035590275.1. Classification (NCBI taxonomy): domain Eukaryota; kingdom Metazoa; phylum Chordata; class Aves; order Falconiformes; family Falconidae; genus Ibycter; species Ibycter americanus. The sequence goes on from JAVJGI010000040.1 coordinate 99,426,982, forward strand.
TCTGCCCCAACTGAAACCGTGACAAATAGTAAGACACCACAAACGTTATCAGCTTGTTTTTCCTTTGCCGTGTGCAAGCAAAGTCCAAGATCGAATAGAGGAAATGTCATGTTGGCTTGCGGTTGCTGCTGAAATATTTCTGACTCTTCACTTCATGAGTGAGTTGTCTTTATCTGCTGAGGCAGATTGCTTGTCTGTGACGGTGAAACCAATTTTTCCATCATGTATTAGTACAAATGAATGCTATGGGAAGATCCCTATGGCTCTGACTAAGAGTTGTTCTGCTGTCCATGGCTTGAAAAAATGGCAGTAAACGAAATGTTTGTGCTACATTTTGTAGCTGAAATACATTAGCCATGGATTCCAGGAAGGAGCAGAACTGAAATGTATATGACATGATTTCTTTTATTCTTTCTAGATGACTTTCCTGTATTTAAATGTAATAGGGTGAACAGAAAGTATAGATGTGGGCTGTGTGTGGCACAGGAGTGAGAATTGGAGGGTGCAGGCTGGATGGGGTTCCTTGGTTTCCCTCCGAGAGGAGCTCTGTTGAGTCCAGTGAAGTTTTTCACAGGATGTTCAGGGTTGTGGCTACAGGTCACCTTCAGTGGGATGTGATGTTGTTTCCAGTGAGCAGAATCAAGAACTAGTTTCTTTTCTAAAATTCATTGAGCTTTCTCTGATTTGTGATTCTGTGCTAATGGTTTTCCATTTTGTGCAGAAACATCTTTCCTTGTCTTGTTATGTGTAATGATAATGAGTAATGAGGAAATGGCTTCATAGGTGATAAAGGACATTGCGTAAGTCCTGCTGTGAGTTAACTGTGGGCTAAATTGTGTTCAAATCACCAGCTTTGGGCACAGCTCTCCTGCTGTGTTTCATCCTTCCTTCCTCCATTCTCCGCTTTCTCATAGGTTTTGCAGCCTGGTCTTTGCCAAGAAAGCATAAAGCATTGGAAGGAAAACTGGAGTTAATTGTGTTTAATGGTGGGTCAGGAAGGGGGGAAGGGAGATAAGGCTTTAATAGCGAGAGCCAGCGTCAATTCTGAATATACGCATGCTTTTAAGCCTGTTTCATTAAAACTATTTAAAGAACAACTCCTTCAGAAATATTGACCATCTTGGCAAAGTACCATGATGTTTTTTTTTTTTTTTCCAAAATGTGAACTCTGGAGGAGCTAACACTGGGCCTATTAAACCCCCCCCTTTCTTTCCCCTTCCTTTTATCTCTCTCCTCCCTTTGCCCCCTAAACAACAGACCGATATGGAAAAACCTCAGAACGAGCTGTTCCTGCTTTGGTGGTTGGGATGGTTTTTCCTGCTGTAGTATATGTTAAGCTCTGCCTGCACGGACCTCTGAGGAGGGCATCTCTTGCAGATCTTCATCTCTCCTGGTGCTCTGGAGCCGTGCTAGGTCCACATGCACCGCAGCAGGATGCTCATCTGCTCCCTCGGCCTTTCGGCGAGGCTGGCTTGCTCTGGTCTGGCCCCCGTGCAGTGCTGGAGCAAACCACAGAAGCAAACCCGGCCACAGCACTAGATACATCTAAGGAAAGGTTTATGGAGAGAATTTAGGACCTGTCTTCCCAGCACCTTCTTGCTTCAGAGCTTGCTGAGCCATCTGAGAGTGAATTGGTGCTTTTATGTACTCTAAGGTAGAAATACCAACTCAGCTCCCAAAAGTGGGGCAGTATCACAGCTTAGAGGCAGCACGGGGTTGACGTGTGGCTGTTAGCGGTGCTGGAGCCAAGTCATTTACTGCCCACTCAAAAATTAAAGTCACATTTGATGCTAACCTCTAACCTGCCCCACGCAGAGCTGCAAACGTGCTGCTTCACCCCGTCTCCCACTGTGGGCTTCCATGGTTTCGGTGTGCCACAGCCAGGCACCTGCTGTCCTGCTGCTGCCTGGGCCACCTTGGCTGGACAGGCTGCCGGGCACACGATTCCTGTCTGCAGCACGTTGCGTCTTGCAAACTAGGGGTGCCTGTCTCTAAACGCCCTTGGTCATGCTCTCCCCGGACGAGGGACCAGCCTGGTTTGGGGAGCTGCGTGCTGCAGACCCAAGAGCTGATGCTGTTGCAGGCCAGGGAGGTTGGGTCCCTCCTTGCCTTGCCAGTGGCAACCATCACATTAGGGTCTGTGTTTCCTCACCAGTTATTTGAATCTGTTATATTTTCATAAAACATTTTTGTTCAGCTGATGAGGATTTTTTTTTCCCCCCCCCTGGATGAATGAGATTCTTGTCAGAAAATACCAATCAGAGTTGGGAAAGGAGTTAAATAGAAATATATTGTTATAATTATACCACAGAAAATTTCCAAGCATGATCTGAATGTGGGTCTTGATTTCTTTTGCTACAGGTCAGAGGAGTGTAAACTGCCCCTTTCATCTGTGTAGTGCTGGATTCTGAGACAGAAATGTTTGGTATTTAATATTTGGTATTTTATTTTAACTGTTTCTCGGCTGAAGGTCCAAATAGATTCCATTTTTGTCATAATGTAGTGGCTGGTCCAGTCTCAGAAGTTGCAAGGCTCTTGGCAGTTAAAGGCTGCGACCTTTTATCTCTGGCAACTTCTACTCTAGCTATGTAACTTATAGCAGAAGGTGACATTCAGGGATGGCATAGGTTAAGTAGAATTGTATGTATTAAATAATGCAAGAGACATTGCAGAGAATTTGTTCCAATTGTCATGGTTTTCAATGGGAAGAAAATGAAATTTACTTAGTTTTTGAGGCTACAGTGCACAAGGCTGGAGTCTTAGTATCCTGAGGTGTTACTGAATATTTAATAGCCAACACTAAATGTAAATGATTCTCTAAATAAACATGGGATAAGAAGTTTTGAGAAATGCAGGGCAGCTTCCTTAAAAGTATCCAGATGTGGAATATATTCCTGCTTGCATTTTGTCGACTATTATCCCATATAATAAGCTGTGGTAAAAGCTTATACCCAACCCTCATTTGCTCTTCTGAAGCTGATGGTGTCTTCCTTGGTTCAGGATGTTTTAATGATTTTTATACTTCATATTTATTTTAAAAGAAAGATAGTTGAAGATAAGGCAGATTTATTCTTCTTCCCCAAATGAGTGCGATTAAGCTCATTATTTTAGCTGATTTCTGAGTAATTGCTAATTCTTTCTTTGAGGATTATGTGTAAAAAAATATAGTTTGCAGTTTTGTTTTGCATTAAATATACGGACTTACTTGTTGCCAGAATTAATTACACCTATAAAGAATGTATGTAGCTAAAAGAAAGGAGTAGAAGCATAGAAAGCTATTTCCTTTTCAAAATTTGACCACTTGAAACCACTGATAATGCCTGGAAACCTGGAAGCTGATGTGCCATAGTTTTGTTCCTGTGGTCATTATATTTCTTGGTGCGCGTAACTAATTTTTTTTTTAAAGAATGAATACTGCAGGCGTATACTAGATTATTTTCATAATTAATTTTTTGCTTTGGTTTTCTTTCAGGGTTAAAAATTAATCTAAAAGAGATTCAGTTATGTATATTGTAAATAAAGCTCCTTCTCTGAGCGCTTTGGAGCAAGATGTTCCACTAGTCCGTGCTCAGAGTCACGGTTCAGCTGCAACTTGATAGAAAAAGGCAGAATCAAAGTAATGTCAATTTTGGGGCCATTTTTATACTCGGTGATCAGTGGAAGGATTAAAGAGTGTGGACGTTGTTGGATGTGTTGTGCTGTCATCAGCAAAGATAAAATATTTCCTTTATCTTGTACCTTGTTCATTGATAGTCATTATTCAGATTATACCTAGAATACCTTATAAAATATTTAAAACCAGAACAAAAACTACCACAGAAGTTTCGGTGGCAAGTTGGAGAGGCTGTGCAACTCTTCCCCAGATAGGTAGATGCTAGTTTTTCATTGGAAAGGAACAAACTTCCCAGTTCTACTCCCAGATTTCTATTCTGATGGATTTAGTGACCTGCACTTGGTGAACTTCCATGTGAAGATATACTTAAAATATTTTTCAGACTTTTTGTAACTTAAATGACATTTCAGATGATAGGCTTGCTTTACAGTTAATGACTAGCTTTACAGTTAATGTTCAGGGAATGTGTATTGTGGTGGTTTTTTACAAAAGAAAAAGAGTTTCTGAGCAAAAAGAAAATGAGCAAAAAGATAATAGATCACCTTTTTCTCTTTTGAGTTGATTCCGCTGCCAAGCTAATTAATGCAAAGGTTTTGTCTCTGGAGGTCAGATTGGCAATTCAGGGCTGTGTCACCAGCAATTAAGTGGCGGATAACCCAAGTTATGTACTTACTTATATCTGCATAACAAGCCAACTTAAAAATAGTGAACTGTGAAGAATTTCGTACACCTGCCGGGCATGCATACCTTCCTTTCAGCCTTAAGCTTCCCGTGGAGAAGCCCAGGAGAAGCAAAACTTCCTGCAGCAGTGGAGCTGAATTAAGTGGGGCTGCAGCAGGGCTGGCCAGGAGTCTGGAGACCCCTGCGTGGGGTGAGTGGGGTGGGAGGAGAGCCCTGGGGTGGGCTCGTCTCAGGGCTGGGTGTCATAGAGGTGTTTGAAAGCAGGGCCCCTGGGGACCTGCCTCAGCTCCTTTAGCATCTGTGGCCCCTGTGCTTTGGGCAAGGTTAGGGTACAGCCTGTGTGCAGGAATGTGCTTCTGAAATTATGAAGTGTTGTTGGAATACATACATATATATATATCTAAATTTTTTTTTATTTTTTTTTCCTTTGAAAGTGGGGTGGGAGGCGGGAGGAGGTAATGTTTTGGGATGCTGTGCTAAAAACCTGAGGCTAGCCAGGTGTAATGAAGTTTAGGATGTCTGCCTGAAGGTATTTGCAACCTACAGTGGCAGCTGTGAGGGGTAAATTACAGCTTTCATCTTGCCTGCATGCAGGAGGTGAGTTCAGTGGGAGATAAGTCCTGCAGCCCTGACCTGCCTGCCGAGCAAGCCCCCACTCTATATGGGCCCTTGTGTTTTTATCTTCCTCTCACCCCTAACTCTCTCTCGAAGACAAACTTCGCATTAAGCCCTAGACCAGGTCCCCCAGCCGTGTCCCAGATGAGGAGTTTTTTGCAGCCCTGTTTTCTCTGCATCTTGCCAGGGAAGACCCTCTCCAGCCCCGCTCCTTGTGGGCCCTTATTTTTCCTCCTTCATCCTGAACCCTAATTTTATGTTGAGCTCTGAGCTAAGGGCATAAATATCTGGCATCTTCTCTTTGCTCCTATGGGAGATGGTGCAGCAAGGTAATCTTGATGCTGCTTTTTCTCTGTGATGGGGGATGAAGGGATTCCTGCTGCTGTTCCTCCTTCTCTTCCACTCCAGCAGGAGATGACAGGGGTCACAGCACGAAATAGGGCGGTGGGGGTGACTGTCACAGTGTATACAGGCTTTGGATTCATGTGACCCAGATCTGTATGGTTTGCCTCCTCCCTTATTGTGCTTCTCCATGATGAGGCGAGAGGTTGGATTCAGACCATCTCCTCTCCTGAGGTGGCCATGGGTGACATTACCTATGGCCTTTATTAAGAAAACAAGCCCTGAAACCTCCCTCCCTGCATCCCCAAAACAAGCTGTGGCTGCACTGGATAGGACCGAAACAGGTATAAGCAAACACAAATTACTTTTCTGAGGTTCTGAGGCTCACTTTGCCACTTTGATAATATCCTTGGAAGCAATCCAGACGAACTCTCGGTCATAGCAGCATTGTGTTGACAAAGTGATATGATTTCGTTTGCTGAAATAACAGTCAAAAGATCGTTAGTGGTAGTGAGGGTTGTGAAAGTAGTCTTTGGGGAAACCTTCTGGTTGTGGGGACAGGCGTAGCAGTGTTTGGAGGAGGGAAGAACATCAAGACCGATTTCTAGAAGTATATTTGCATTTCTAGGAAAACCTCGCAACCAGTTGATCTTCAACTTACCTTATTTCACAGTGGTTTTAGAGTATAGATGGTGCTGCGCAACCCCCCCGCCCCGTGTGTGTGTGCATGCGTGCACACGGGTGTTTCTGCAAGAGCGCTGTCTTATAAAGCAATTAGCGTTTATTGACTTTCTGCATCTGAGGCTGCTCCTTTTGGGCACTTGAACCGATTTCGTGCATTCTGGCATGCGCAGATCCTTTAGTGTGACCCCAACCAACCCTTCGTGTGCGACCGCCTTGCGGCTGTGCATGCCCAGGGTGCCAAGGCAGCGCCGCGTCCAAAGTGGTCCAGCCATGGGGGGGTGAGGATGGGGGATCCCCCTGTGTAGGCACTCCGGGCTCGCTCGTGTGAAGCCATCCCACACGACCCTAACCTCATGCTGCCTCTCAGCTGCGGGCCCCGGGTGTGCAGGATCCTGACGTTCTTTGGTTTGCTTGCATTAAAAGCAGGGAAAAAGGGGAACTTCACCATCCTGCCTGGCCGGTGGTGAGATCGGTAGCCAGGTCTGTTTTGTACACACGGTCTTGGATGATCGTTTTGTAGGAAAGTTCCGTGGAGGAAGGTGCATGCATTTAAGTGGTCTGATTTATTCTGTTGTGTTTTATTTGATTGTTTTTCTCCTCCACTCTTCCCTCATGTTCTCCCAAATGCTAGGGAAGTCCTGCATTTCTCTTTGCTATGTATGTTTGACAAATGTGTTTCAGATTACTTTGGTAGCCTTTTGAAAAGAAGGGTTGAGCTTCTGTGACTATTCTAATTTATTTTTTTTCCTTCCTTATAGATAAAATTATTAAAAGATACTGTTGGTTGCCTGAATAGTAGAGCTTATGCGGAGAAGGAGATTTACTTTTCAGTATCTCAGCTATGTATCTTGGTTTAATTATTCAGTTAGGTCCTTCATGAAATATAAGCACTTAGTTGCATTAAAAAAATAAAGTATTCTATCTGGCCATCTTGAATCTGAAGGAAAGATGCTATGGTTTTGAATGTGTAAAAAATAACAGAATTTTCTTTTTCTATTTGCAGAGATTATGGTAAACCTTAAATCAGATCATTCAGAATTAGATACCTGAAACCAGGCAGACTTTCAGACCTAAATTTCTTAGATAAATGGAAGATACATTGCAATTATCTAATGTATTTTCATGAGCTCTTATGTTCTCCCTGTCTTATAAAAGTATATAAGGAAATGTAATATGATTGATTTCTATGTGCAGGTTTGCACAAAAATGAGGCAAATCCTGTGGCCTGTAGGTTGCGGTTAGAATTTAGGGTCAATTCAAGAAATCCAGGTACCCTTTGGTTTCAGTGAGTCTGAGCTTGAGAACAAACCTCAAGGTCTCCTCATTTTGGTGCCCACCCATTTTTATTTTTAACTCTTGAGCAACAAAGTGTGCATTTCAAGTGATTCTTCCAGAGCTGCCTGAAACTTCTGGCTTTCCTTATTCACACCAGCTGCTGGCAGGTGTTAAGGGGTGTGCGTGTGTTTCTGTTTGAAGAAGCTATCACAGATATTGGTGACAGCTGGGTTTTCAACTGTTCTTTGCACCCAGCATGAAGTGCGTGGGGGCAGAGGGTCGTTACAAACATTTACAGACCACACTTGCTTCATGTTAGTCTTCTAATAACGAACCTGTCTGAGCTGGGGAAACTAGAGGGCTTCCTTGTGGTCCTCAAAAAGTGATCCAGTCATTAAAGTCTGGGATTGGAGCAACTTGTTTATGATGCTAGGCTTGATTAATCCATCAAATTTAGGTTTCATCTCTTCTGTGGCTGCTGGAGGGGTGTCGAAACTCATGTGATTTCCACCCCCCAGAGGCTTCCGTGGGTATCTTTTCTTTTTTGCAGTGTTAGTTGCTGAAGTTAGAAAACATGAGGCTGTATGTTTTGAAGGTAGGACTTTCCAATTATGAAGCTGGGTGATCTTTTCTCCATTACTAGTTTAATGTGCCGTACATTCCTCAGCAAAGTAATTGAGTGCAGCGTTTTATGTTTAGTCACATGCAGAGAAGTTTGTAATAGGAAGAGATTTGTGTTCATAGATGCTGTATCTGCTCCAGGTTTAAACTGAAGAGCCAGAAGTCCGTAAAGACAAAGCTCTCCAAGCCCCATGCAGTGACTCTGGACACATTTCCAGCACGTGTGGAGAACATTAGACTGTACATATGTCATGATTATACAAAACCCAATTGCAAGTTCCTGAACCGGCCATTTGCATAAACTGAAAACTGCCGGATTGTCAAGCCGGTGACCTCAGCTGTAACCCTTACGGTGCTGTGTGTGCACGAGTAGCGTGGGATCTTTCTGGTACACCACAGTGGTCAGAATGCTGTGCCTGTGCTTTTGAGAGAGTTCCTTAGTATGTGCTGTAGAACCTCTCCATATGAGCTGGTGATTATTGGCTGCTTTACTGCAAAGCCTTAATCCCAAACTGGGTTTTAATCACACACACTACCCACCCCACCCCTCTTTTCCTTTTTCCTTTTTCCTTTTTCCTTTTTCCTTTTTCCTTTTTCCTTTTTCCTTTTTCCTTTTTCCTTTTTTTTTCCTTTTCCTTTCTTATATGAAAGCTTGTAACTTCCTTTATTTTAACTCTTAAGCTTTTAATTCGGACAAGGATTGTGCTATCTAGGTGGCTAAGACTTGAACTTCTCCAGACTTTGATCAACCCCAATGCGTTTTATTCATACTATCAAAAAAAGCAGAGGTGCACTTAACTTATTCTTAGATATTACAAAAGTTTATTGCAAACAAAACATCCTTTCTTTTGTCCTCCTTGGGATTTTCAGAATGTTTTGCAGAAGCGAGCTTTTATTTGACTTTCTGAGCGTTGGAAGAATCACGGATGCTGTTCACAGGGTTGGATCTCTGGATGCTACAGATCTCCCAGGCCTCAGTGTCTTTAGTTCGTGCCGCATGGTTGTGTTACAGACGTGTGCTTTAAAATTTTGTGGTTTCAGGCTGGAATGCCTGCTTATGTTGATTTTCTTTCAAGGTTACAGAAGGGCATGCTACGCACATGTGCATGCGTATACATGCACACACAAATGCACACAGTATGATTGAGAATTGGTATTTATAGTAACACTGTATGAAAATTATAAACATAGGAATAAGAAATGGCATGAGAACATATTTTCATGAGAATAGACTTGCATGACTGATGTGTGTATATATGAAGCTTTCTGTACTTAATCTTAGCTACTGTGTTGGATCTTTTATTTTTTTTTTTTTTTTACATAGCAAGGCTTAAGTCTTGGGTTTACCTTTTGGCTGTTGAAACTGCAATTGCCATCCTGCTGCAGCCGGTGTTTCCCGGGCGGGCAGCAGGTACTGTGTGTGCGGCGGGTGGTGGCAGGAGGAGCGGTGCGAGCGGCGTGCTGGAAGGCTGCCCGCAGGGCTCTGCAGTGTCACCGGGACGGCACCCACCGCTGTTGCCCGGCACCTTTGTCCTGCGTTTGGAGCCGATTTGGTGAAATAAATAAAAGCCACTGAAAGCTAGCGACTGTGGAGAACAACGAAATATACTGCCGAGGGTGGCTTTGTCTTCTGTTGACACAATTTGGCTTCCTTTTCGTAGCATCGAAGTTGAGTGTTATTTCTCAAGGCTGTGTTCTAAGAGCGCACACCAGGTTGTGTTTGTGCTGAAGAAAGTTTTTTAGTCAGGAAGCATCCTAACAGAAATTTTGGACTTCTTCTAGTCACTGAACTGCTCATGGTGCCTAACTGGGATTTATTGTAACGGAACAGGAAAAATCCTGAAATGTAGGACCAGGTAGCTGTATAACAGCATTGTGTTTTCTGTCATCTTAACAGTCATTTGACCCTGAATTAAAGCAGTATCTGTGGGTGTCTGCAGGACATAATATAGTATGAACTAATTGTTTTAAAAGACCTATTAAATAGTTCTATTTTTTATCAGTGCATTACATAAAGTTACTAAGCTCTCCCGTCCTATTATTTTCTTTATTTCAGGCTTGAGTCGCAGGGCAGCGTGCGGTCTGACACTCCTGAAGTAGGAGCGTGAAAGGGATTGAAGGATTTACACGGAGGATACTGAACTCCCCTCCTTTCTGCTCCAGGAAAGAGAGGTGAGTGAATTATAGGATCATTTGTAATTAACTCAGTCCTTACTTCAGAAGGTCTTTAGTCAAAACAGGAAGATATGATTCAGATGGTTGTATGCAAGAATGGAAGGAATTGCAGATACTACAGATACACCTCTTAATTGCAAACATCAGCCTTCAGAGTTTTTTGCTCCTGTTCAGCCATAAGAGGGCTTCCGTAAAGTGGTGTGAGTTTTCTATAAATCCCACGCTCCCCCCGCAACTCTCTCTGATGTAGAACATTTTATATTTAGAAGCTTTTTGCCCAATGTCAAAGAAGTCTGAACTGACAAAATTAATTTAGCCTTTCTTGAAGCAGTTCTGAGTAAGGCTGCCGCTGGAGAAGAGCTCGAGGTGGAGCTTTATTAGTCCCCTGCAGGTATTTGTTAGTGAAAGGGGCAGGTCAGCACCAGCACCAGGTAGGTCCATGCTGCGCCTGCGAAGCCTGTGAGAGTGAAGGGGATGTGCGAGTTCGTTCCAGCAGCTGCAAGCCCAGCTTGGGTATCTCCCTGCTTCCCTGCCCTCCGAGGGGAAGAGAGAAACCAGGGGCCAAACCCCATGGAGGACAGATGGGAGGTTGCTTCAGGTTGTCTTTCTTGGGCTCTACTGTGGATACACGGGGCCATCATTAGAAAAGGGCACATGAGCTTTAGGTGGAAATTAAATCTTGACATTCTTAGTTCTTCCAATGTTGGGAGTACCTGGCATATAGTGCCTTCAGGTACTGACCAGTGAATAAGATCCATGCTGCTTAATACCATCTATCAAAATTAATTAGATCCAATTCCTGTTGGAAAAGCACAAGGTGTTGAGAGCCCTGGCTTCTGGCAGGGGGGTCTCACTTCTGCATCTATACAGACCCATCAGGAGTGTGTATATAGTCCTGTGTGGTTACCAATGCTGAGCAGTGCATAATAGCACAAGCTTTTGATTGCAGGTATTGCTGACCAAACAGCTCTTGCACCAATCTGTGAGACAAGAAATTGTTAAGAACTAGTAAAAGTGAGCTGTAACGCTGGCAGAGTAGCAGCAGTACTTTTTGTATTGATTTAAACCTCCTTGTAACAGATTAATTTTTTCTATTTAAGCCATGTGTAGGGCTGAAACTCGTAGCTTAGATTCACGTTGTCTATTTAAACAGGGTGCAGGGCTGCACCATCCAGAGCAGCTTGGAATGACCTCCTGAGTCTTCCTCTTAAGCACATTGGGGGAAGGCAATGCCAGAAAAAAAAAAAATAATCTGGATGGGACTCTGCCATCTTCAGAGGGCCAGAACCAAGATGTTGCCATGCTGCCTACAACCCTGCAGCCCAAAGGAGGTGCCTGGGGTGATGTAGGAAGGAAAGAGGAGGACATGGTTGTGTTGAAGGTGTCAGGGAGGAAGTCTGAGGCTTTGCCTGAAGCAGCAACCTGCAGCGGGTGCAGGTGTGTGCCGGCGAGGAAGGGGAGGTACGCAGGGAGGTGGAGCGGGCTGCAGCAAGCTGCAGTGGCTTGGAGGGGGAGAAGGGGCGGCAGCAGGGCACAGTGGGTGTCACTGGTGTGTCAGAGCATCTGGAGCTCAGTGACCGAAGGAGGGAAACAAATGGGAGTAGTAACTTCTGTGGCTTCTCCAGAACGAAGAGCGGGATGAAAGGATGCAATAGACAGCGAAGTGGGTGGGAATATTTCTGTCAAATTGTGTACAACAAACTTTTTTCTTTCCTTCTTTTTTTTTTTTTTTTCTTTTCTCCAGAGACGTTTCTTGGTGGGCTGTATTTGAGAGGAAGTATGCAAGAGTCTCCCCTGCAGTTGGTCAGAGAGAAAAGGTAAAGACAAAGCCGGGGAACCAGAAATAAGACCTTTCTGAATAAGAGGAAAGAACAAAAGGATGAAAAATGTGCAGGCAATAATGAGAAAACAAGTGTTTTGAGGGGGATTTTTGGAAGCTGATGGGAGAGCAGGGGTCTTCATCAGGAAAGGCACAGTGGTAAGATTCAATTTCCAGGTTTCTCATTTTTGTTCACCAGGATACGGTGAATGGCAGCTCTTATTTGAGGGAGGGAAAAAGCAACTTTCTTCAGCAAGGAAATGAAAAAGCTCACTAGATTTGCTTGCATGTACAAAGAATGCTTTAATGTCAGTGTGGGAAAGCAATAGAAACATTTTGATAGTACTTTCTGTATTTTCTGTTTTTTGAAGAGGGGGCTGCCTATGGTCACACAACTGAGTAACCATGAGCCTACAAACCCGTAGCCAGGGGTGTTGTGGTGCTTTCTAAAAATGTGCTCTGTTTTTTCCTCTCTTTCATATACTGGCTTGCTTAGAAAAAATAATGTTTTAAAACTGTGAAGTTTGTCATAAGGAAGTGTAGTTATATGCTGGCCTGCATATTCACTGCTGAGGGTAAGATTTAAATGGTTGTAAAGGTATTAAAGATTCGGGACTGCACGAGTAGCATTTGTCCTGTAGGTGGGCTGTCACTCGGTGAGATATGGCTCCTGCCTGAAACCAGAGCAGGTCTGAAGCTGCCCTAATAGCTCATAAATTGGCATAGTCTTTCAAAACAATGATCAGCTTGGCAAGGTACAGAGCACTCCGTGCTGGTGGTTGTATTTGGTTTTACCTTGTGCCGGCTTTTCCTTTGGCTACAACTGTGCTTGCAAAATATTTGTGGTGCATGGGTTTTATCAGGAGACCGGAGGTGCCAAACTTATGCAAGAAAAGTACTTGTTACATGGATCTGTCCTTATGCAGTCCCTACGTGGTGTCACGTGGAGCTGGAAGTCTCCTGTTTTAGCTGTTGCTTAAATAAGTTAATAAAGTTTGCTTCCAGCAGGGCATTATGTTTTCCTGGACATCCCATCATTTTCCTTTTTCAACCCTGGTCTGGGTCAGTCTGAGGGCTTGGTGAACGTGTCCTGGTGTCCCAGGCACCCGGTAGCGGTGAGAGGGAGGTGCTGATGACCGAGCTGTAGTATGGGCAAGCTTGGGATTCCCAAGCTCCATGGCACAGCGAGGGTAGAGCTTGTCCAGCTGTGTCCATCCCGACCTGTCAGGGAGCATCACACTTACCCTGTACGTGCTGCTTGGCCGCTGCCCCCCCGTATGGCAGGGCTGGTGCTTGCGAGGTTGGCACCAAAGCAGCGTTGGCTGTGTGTTTGCAGCTTTCCACTGCTGGAAGCAAACGTTGGAAACCTCCCTTTATGCCTAGGAGCGTTTCCATTCCTGGATGTGCTAGCTAAGGAGCTTGTCTTCCATATGGGTTGCCTGGCCTTGTTGCTCTGTGCCTGTTTCTAACTCTGTACATTCATTAATTTTATTTCTTTTCAAAACCTCTCAAAACGTAGGTAGAGCAAGCATTCCATTGTATCTGTAAAGATGCTGACCTAGCATCAAATGGAAGAGTATGATGAAGTGATAAATGTTTCAAGCCCCTGGCCTTTTATCTCTGGTCCACCCCCACCCCCACCCCCCCCCTTTTTTTTTTTTTTTTGTCATTTTCTGTGA
>JAVJGI010000040.1:99440585-99461991 GCA_035590275.1 Ibycter americanus
GGGGCCACCCCCACCCCCACCCCCCCCGTTTTTTTTTTTTTTTTTTTTTTTTTTTTTTTTGTTTTTAATGCTTCTCAAACTTAAGTGATTGAAAAGTTTTCCAGATCTGATAACTGCTAAGATTTAAAGTGAAACTTTTGGCTCCTATCCCAGCATGAGATCATACAAAGCTGAATTTGTACCAGAGTTTGAAAAGAAAATGAAAACACGTTACTGTTAGTGTCTCTCAGCTATTTTTCAGCTTTGCCGGGCAAAAGCTTGCTCATCGGTTAACTTCCGTGTACCAGTTTAAAGATTTCTGAATACATATGTGTGTATATATACATTTTCTCCACTAATAATGCATTTAATTTATACTCTTTTGATCTTTTATCCTTGCTAGCAAGACTCCTGGGATTTTTTTTTTAATAGAGGCTTTAAAAATCTAGTGTTGCTGAGAAAACTCGCTATAAGAGAGAGGATGTACTGCAGCCCTGGTTCTATCCCAGAATTACCTTAAACCAAAATAGAGCCAGGGTATCTCTTCTTTCACCTGTCTTTTTGTCCGATTGCTGTGATAGGTGTCAGTGAAAGCAATGGAGCAATGGCCTTGAACGTGTGCGTACCTAGTAAGGGTGAAAGTGTGTTGACTGCGTGTGTTTTCTGGGTCTCCTGTAAAATGAGATAAATAATGCCTGAAGTTAGGACTTCAGGTTGCTGAACAGGGCTGGACTTCAAGGTTGCAAACCCAAGCAATCGGAGGCTATAAAATTCTACAATTAAAGCTACTTGTTCATCCTCTTGGTAAATATTCATTTTGATTGCCTTTAATTAGAGGAGTGTGTACTATTTTTTTTTTTCCTACAAGGCCTGCATATCATTCAGTGCACAGCATGGCTAATGCTTAATGAGTGGGTAGGTTGTTGATGTTTTGTTTCTCACCATTTTTTGTATGGCCTTATTTACTGCGTGGTTGGCAGATGGTGCACTGAATACAGAACCACTCACTTCCTCGTGGAGTGTTTCATGGCGTTAACACCAGAAAGAGTTCCTTTACTGCACATTTTTCAATCAATCTTAACCGGGAGTGCAGAAGAAGATATACGTATCTGTTTAACCAAACTCTCAGCCTTGACTTAATTTTCTGGGGGGAGATGGTTACAGCACAGTTCCCTTGATGGAAGACTTTAGTGGAGCAACTAGCAGGTTGTGCTGGCTCTGTCTCCTGACTCTCCTTTCTGTAGCAGCAGACAACAGTGGGTCAAAGCTGGTGCTGGGACACGAGGTATCTCCAAAACTGAAGGAAATTGGTGGAGATGTAAACAGCTCCAGCCCGCCAGTGTTTGCCATCTCCCTGTTGTTGATTGTACGTATGAACATAGACTTGCCGTACTGGAAATCCTCTTCCATAATCGCAGGTAACCATGCAGTAGATCTTTTGTCCAGCCAGCCTAGAGTATTCCCTCAGCAACCTGCTCTCCAGCGTTCAGTGCGCATTTAAGACCTGATGGAAACAAGCAAAGCTTCAAAACCTACAATAAGCTGCAGGAAGAGAACACCCTTCATCTGGTTTCTGTCTTTGAGACTGTAAGCTCTTCAGGCTGGAGACTGTGCCTTCCCATATGTCGATAAAGCATTTCAAGCACTACATTAGTATAAACACCAGTGGATGAGGTCATCATATATCAAACAACATAATTAAATCAGTGCTTTATTCACTGTCTGTGTCTCATTATGGCTGCCTCCTAGGTCACACTGCAACCTTGAAGATCATGTAGGAACTCGAATGTTATAACAGCCCTCACAGAAACATTTGCTTTGAAGTTGGTGCTATTCATTTAGAAACCAATCTTCAGGAAAAATGTACTTTTGTAAACTCTGGTCCTATTTTTGAAAAGCCATGTAAAAGGGAAACACTTATTATTGATTTTTGTCATAAATTGCCATGCATGAATATCAGCCCACAGCCGCAGATCACGTGATTGTGATGGGATTTCTTGATTGATTAGAGGTCTGAAAGCAGTTGAGCGGATGATGTATTAGAAAGAACCCTGTTTCTTAGAGGGGAACACAAGCTTGAAGTGCTGCTTGCCAAGTAACCAGACTTCGGGCATCTGCATGAGACTCTGCCAGTGTTAGAATTTAAGTGATGCTTACTTTTGTCTGGTACTTTAAATTGCACTCTAAAATGATATAAGAAAATATTTGAAGTGAGATCCTCCTTCCCCCTTTCACACTTCTGGTACCCACACTTTGAATCTTGTGTTATATCAGCACCTATATGTGTTTTATAGTAATTGATCCTTGTGCGTGTTTTACAAGGAAGGAGGCTACCAATTTTGTCTGAGCAATAAGGTACTTTGAAGTCTGAAGTCATAATCATAGATATGCACGTAAGCCTCGTGCCTCACCAAGTATGATGCCTTGGGCGTGTGTTATTGCTTGCCTATGCCATAATTACTGTACACATGTAGCTACAGGAATATACCCATATGGTTTTCCTACTGTAAACTTTCAGGTGACTTGCTAATCTAGGCCAGTACTCAGAAGGAAGGGCTGGTCTGAGATCTTAATAATTACAAAGCTGGCATACAAATTTCAGCATTAAGGCTCTCCCAGATCCACTTGAAATCAGGTTACATTCATATTCTGTCTTGTTTTTTGAATGGCAGCCCAACAGCATGCCAAAGTTGTGATGTTGTTGCTTGACCTGCTGTCTCCCAGCCCTGCTGGCAAGGGAAAAGGAGGGAAAGATACCCAGGGTTTATATTCTCTTGCCTTTGCCATAAATTAAGGAGACTTCCCCCCCCGCCCCACAGGAGATTCCTGAATTAATTAATATTAACTGATGAATTTAGTGGAGTAAACCATGTTCTTCCTCCCTAATATTTATCTATTTGTCTCAAGCGCTTTTCCTTGGTACCGGTAGCGATGGCACAGAACGGTGAGTTGATGCCACGTGTTACGGGCTGCTGTTTGCTAAATTTGAGCCCCAAAGCAGGAAAGCGACGAGAGATCAAAGGCAGCTCTTTAGTGTTCTGCAGGACAGGCGGGCTCCAGAAATCAGACATAAAAGCAAAGTTGTGCAGCTCACCCAAATAGCCGCATTGAGGGTGGAGGGCATCTGTCATCTGGGGCTGCCTCTGGAATGCTCTCCAAAGCACTTCCATGAACCTGTTGCTGCAAAGATGAGAGGGGGGGGGGGGGGGATGATGATGATGAGGAAGGACTTGCTGGGTCCTGCTGGAGGTTGGAGTCAGTAGCTCCTGCTAGATAGCTCCCCTGCTGGGAAGAGCAGCCCTCCTGGCAGGGTAGGAGAGCTGTGGGAGGGCAGGGAAGGCTACTTGCCCACAGGCTAGAGCTGGAAATCACCTGGCTCCTGCTCAGCTAATGAAACAACAGCAAGGAGAAAAGTCTGTTATCTTGCCTGAAGATGAGTGCCTTCATGTGGTTCTGGGGTGCTAGAGAGGAGTTGCTCCTGAGAACCCTGCTGTTCCTAGCCTTTTCTTGTTTTCCTCTTCAATAACATCATCTGAGCAGGGGTTTTTTTTAAAAAAAATCATTGGTAGACAACAGAAGTACAGGATGCTCCATACTAAAATTTCCAGTGTCTTCAAAAACTGACTTTAATTTTATTACGTTGCCTTAGTGGCTTGATTGTTGATTGGTTAGGCACTTGGTAAACCTCCTAATAAATAGAATAGACGCTTTTTATTGGGTTTATACCCTTTTTTTATGTCTTTGTTCATGTTCCGTTATTTTGTTGTGATTCTTTTTTCAAATAGCTAGAGTGAAACAAAAGTGGTAAACCCTAATTTAGAGGTGTTAGCAAGAGCTGGCTCACTCTGATAAGGGTCAGCCAGGCTTCACTGGTTCTTTATTATAATCCACTACCCACTGTGGTTTATCCTTTCCAAATATTACTCTTCTGTTATACTTGCTATCATCTCTGCGCAGATGATAGCTTAATACTTGCAAACGACCTAAATACGATGAACAGCAAGCCAGAAAAACTCTAAAAACATACCCCTATGAGAAGACAAGGGCAAGATTGGCAAACTTGTTTTTCTTAGGACAAGTGTGAACAAGTGTTGGATGTAAAGAAAAAGTAACTTTTTTTTTTCTTTTTTTTTTTTTTTCTTCTTCTTTTTTCCTTTGCTACAGGGGCACAAATCTTATTTCTGTTTGCAGCCATATAGCTTGGGTGTGCTGAGTGGCAGGGCCTATTTGCTCGTGCACAGCGTACTGTGCCTACAATACAAAGCGATATACAGCTTTCAACCGGGAGCCAGTTCGGAGCTCAGGCAGAGCAAGCTCGGGTCTGTCTGTACCTGCCTGCATACAGAGATCCTTAGAAGAAAGCAGAGACACCCATTTTCTCCTTATTACTGCATTACACCAGAGGCAAATGCTCTAATTAAAATTTGCAGTTAGCAGCGGTTTGTTGTAACTGCTGTACATTTCGGTCATGTTAAGACTTCCTGGCGGTGGGAGGAGAGGCACAGGGAACCGGTTAGTGCAAACGAGGGCTCTTGCGTAGCTGCCTGTCGCAGCCCGGCCCCTCTCTTCCATATGTTTTGTTAAAGCGTCACCTATGGCACCTTGTACCAGGGAACTTGCTAAACAGTTTAAGGGAAAATGTGACTAATGCCGTATAGCGGAGGAGCAAAGGTCTGTCTTGTATTGTAAGAGGTTCTAGGCATATCCTGCTTTCTCCTAGGCAGGGAGGGGGAAAGGTGCTTGACAAAGCTTAAAGCAGCCTTGCTGTTGTCTTTGCGCTGGTGCGTTGCTTCCATTGGTCTGATGCAGTGGGAAAAACTGGGAACTTGGATAACAAGGATGGTGAGATAAAGAAATATGAATTTTAATACAGGCGTTAGAGAATGGTTTTGCATGTCTTTGAACTAGAGAAACAGATACTTGGAAAATGACTATTTTTCTGAACGGGTCCCAGTTTTTACCTTCTCAGTCACTGTGTTTATTTACTTTGTCTGTCCTGATGGCTACTCAAGTACTGTGCCAGGTTAGTCTTCTGCTTGCTTTTGTGAGCTGGATGGCTGAAAATATCTTCCTTCCAAATATTTATTTGCTATCCTACACTGTGCTGTTTCCACTACTGCACCTAGACCAAGGAAGAATGCCCAGTTAATTTTCTTCCTGGAATGGGAGGACTTGATCATATGGGAGCTATCAAAAGAGGTGCAGCCTGGCATGTTACTACCTTTTCCCTTCTATAAGGGTGCTTTTCTCTTGGGCAGGCTGGGCAGAAAGCTGCGGGTCTGGACGTGCTCTCTCTTGTTGAGCATCGTTTAGCAGCCTGTGTTTGGGATGGAAGAGCAGAGTTGATGGGGTCGTATTCGCATGGAGCCCCTGCTTTCTGTCGCACTGTATTTGACCTGACATAAGCAGCTGACATAACATCACTGTGGGTGTTGCCAGCGTTTTCTTCTTTTAATATTAAATTTGGGGGGAGAAAAAAATTAATAAATGTTTTCTTTTTAAAAGGAAAAAGAAAACCCCAAAGGATCTTGGCTGGCTCTGCATGCCCTATAGGTATGTCTGGTTGGTTTTGATGAGTGAGGTGCTGTCCTCCTGTTTACCTCTCTCAAAGGAAGTGTCTGTTGACATAGTCTGTGTTTCAATCATCTTTATTATACAGCGCTCTGGGAAGCCTTCGGGCAAGTGGAGCCAGCCCTAAAAGCAGTTTTCCTGGTCACAAAGAGAGACGAGCTTGACCAGACGCCCGCAGTTTGTATGTCTTTATTTGCAGAGATCTGTGCCCTGATAACCTCAGACCCCATAGCAGCTGAGGTCAGCTTAATTGGGAGCGGTGCAGGAGGGACAGCGGGCAGGCTCTTCGTGGCTGCCATACCTGCTCTTGCACCGCAACCATATGGACCCGGCGATGCTGCCGGGGAGCCAGGCTGGGGTTTTCCTGCAGCAGGAGAGCTGGGGGGTGGGCACTACCAGGCTCAGAGGCAGCTCACAGGTATCCTTCGCCCTCCTTCTCCCTCCCTCCTACGTGTTTTCCGTGTGTGCTCTCACCATGGGGTGCTGCTCAGTGTTTGTTGCCCTTAACGTGGCTCAAACATTTGCAAGATTTCATGTGCCATTACCCCTGTGAGGCTTGTTCGCTGAACGGTGTCCAAAGCATTGCACAGTGCGGGTTTGTGTCTGGACAGTTGGTCCCTGCATTCGTTAGGAAAATGCTGCTGTTAATGGTTGGCCATGTCATCAAAGCTGTCTGTTAATGTTTATGTGAGGAGAGAGTGTTCAGATTGAAGTTTGCGTGTCAGGGCTGAACTGTCATGGGTAAGCAAACTGTGGATGGTTTGCATGAAGTTATAGCAGCATCTTGTATTACTCTGTGCTCTTGTAAGTCTTTCCAATAGGTGAAGTTAGCTTTGGTTTGCATCGATACGATATTTTCATCCACCGTTCAATGATGAGTTCCAGATTGGTGCTCATGAAAACGATTCTAGGCGAAAAGCATCCATCTTCTCAGAAAAAGGTGGGGCCCTGGCCGGCCGCAATGTGCCCTCGAGGCCTCTTTCTCCAGATCTGTGACTGCCTGGCACCTCTGAGGGGCTAAACCCATCCATCTTTCAAAAAAGGAAAGGCTTTATACTGTGCTAATAGAGAGCGAGTTATAAACCTTCCCCTCTCAAGATGTCTGCAGTACCAACGTGGAGCTTTATTTTATCTTGGATGGTTCATACCATAAGACAGTTGCAATCTCTATCGAAAATTGTCACCCACAAAGGTGGGTAAGAAACAGGGTATGAGTGACCCAGTCGTCAACCGTAAGGCACGTCTTGTGGGGCATGGGGAGCTGCCTAACAGCTAAATATTCAAATATCAATTAAAATAATTTGCAGAGTCATGCACTAATGATGAAAGTAGCTGTGCCTTCACCGTAGCCAAAGATTTCAAGGCCAAATTCACTGCAAATATAAACAGTGGTGCAAATTATATGTTAGAGCCCAATTGTACCCCTGCAGGCTATAAATAACTCCTATTTTAAGTCACTGGGGGTTATTTGTCTCCTGTGGGAGAGACTGTAGTCTGTGGTGTAGCTGACCAGAAAATGGTTGTTAGTGATAAAGTGGTGTAATTTGCATTGATTTATTATTCATTGGCTGTACAGATCAAGTGCAGCTTACCCAGCAAGAGGGATTGACACCAGGTTCTTTTGTTGCTTAAACAAATGTCCCTGCTGAGTATAACTGAGAGATGCTGTTGTAGCAGAGGGGAGTTTATCGCACACCTAGTTTGTAACTCTCTAAAACATGTATCAGACTTCAGTAAGAGCTGACTCCAAACTTAATTTTGGTCTGCCCCTGTAAACCAGGGTTGAAAACTATTAGAAGTAGATGTATATAAAGAAAAATAAAAGACGATTCCTTGAATTTATCAAAATACCCTGCATCTGATAACATGCGTATCCTGCTTTAGAATCTCTAGCGCTTGCATCTAGCATCCTGCATCCAAACCAGAAGGTCTTTATTAGCTACAGAAAGGATGAATTTGTGTTTAGTGTGGGCAAAATTAACTTAAAGATAGCCCAAGATTGTTCTTGTAAGGCTTTCTTCTGAAAGTGTTGACTTCAGAGCTTCCAGGTATTATGAGATGTATTATGATTGACGTGAGCATGATATTATCAGTGTCTACTTTGGTGTTCTTCTGAAAACTGTAGCTCTTGGCAGAAAACAACTGATAAAGACTGCTTGTTGGGTTTCTTTTCTTTTGCTCCTCACCTTTTAAGTCAGCTTTCTATTTCTGGTGGTTGTGGAAAAAAACCTGGAAATATGAAGCAAATGCTTCTTCAAACTCAAAAATGAGGAAGCAAAATAAAAAGGAAGAATATATCTATTTTAACTGTTATTTTTAAGTTAGTTTTGGGTGGAGGGAAGGTGTTTTATGTTCAGGTTCATTATTTTTAAGTGTGTGTGGCCACTGCTGCGGGTTTTGAACCATCCTCTTCTGCAATTCCACAGTGATTTTGGCTGCAAAAAAATTGGTGGTAACATGGGGAGGAAAGCAATGCTGGAGGAAATCATCAGCGGCTTTCTGATGATTCATTTTGCTTTGTACGTTGACATAGCATCAGCCTCCCTCCATGAGTCTTAGCTATGATCTGCCTTTGAATAAACACTCCGTGTCCTGCCACGGGCCGTTGTTGTTTACAGCCTGGTATGAACTTGTGGAAAGGAGTGCTGTAACTATAAATTGCTCTTTTTGGGCCAATTTTTCTGGCAAAATCTGAATAAAATAATAATCTTGGAACTTAACTTTCCTCCTAAAAGAAGCATGTCCTATCCATTTACAGCTGAACCATTTTGCAGCATATTCCTTCACATTTTTGTTAAAGGTTAACAAAATTGTTTAGAGAGCTCTAGTGGCTGCACGTCAATCTGCTATAACCAGCTGATTAATGTGACTGATTTCTGTAGCGAATTTCTCTAATCACTTCTTATTTACAAATTGAGGTGGTTTTGTTTAAAGCAGCTATGCTGTGAGTGTTCATCCATCTTAAAAGTTCATTCCTTGACTGAAGTAAGTTTAGGAAACACAAGTCTAATGAACCCCTGTGACAAACGGTGCCCATAAAAGAAGAGGTCATATGCAAAGTCTCTGGTAGTGTTAATCTCTCATGTCAACTCCTGCAGACGAAGTGAAAAAAAGATTTTTTTTCTTGAAGCAAGGAGAAAGGAAATCATAGCAAGTGTAGGGAAATAAGAGAGAAACCAGTACTGCGAAGCCTGCAAGGAATTCCTGCAA
The DNA here is from genome assembly GCA_035590275.1 of Ibycter americanus. NCBI lineage: Eukaryota > Metazoa > Chordata > Aves > Falconiformes > Falconidae > Ibycter > Ibycter americanus. Next base: position 99,449,346 of record JAVJGI010000040.1, read on the forward strand.
GAAGTATGCAGGAAGCCAGGAAAGTCTGGATTTCCATTATCCAGGCTCTTGGCTGACAGCTGGGGATTTGAAATAATCTACAGCTTTTTTGGGGAAACTTATTTAGACCTCGTAGACTTACTCTACTGGGAAATACAGCGGTTCCCTCATTAGAAAGAAGGTAAAATTATCTAGTCTTTCTTCTTAGGCACTGATCTGACGTCTCTGCTGTGATACATCGTGCTTCGTTACAGAGTGCAAGAGCTGAATCCTTCTGCGTGTTTATTCTGTTGGTAAATATAATTCTAACTGGTATTATACAAATGGTTTCCAATGGTAAATATAAGAAATATTTAGCAGCTGTGTCCCCCTGTAGGGAACTCAGTAGGACAGATGTCCATGGGTACTGGGATGCAGAGTAAGCCAAGCCTATGCACTGTATAGACAAGTCAGTATAACTTTCTGTTGTAACATTGTAGTATGGCAGGAGTGGATCTCCAAGGAGGTTTCACATGGTCAGATCTGTTACACAGGGTGTCAGCAAAAGCTGTGGCAGCTAGGCAAGGTTGATTTTGGCGGGGGGAGATAATCATATAAGTGGATATATGAATATGTCATTCAATACTTAAGGACCACTGAGAATCTGTTAGTCATCTTCAGCAGTCACCGTGCCCTTTATTTTTTAAAGCAGGCATATTTTCCCTACACTTTTATGACTTTTTTTTTGTTTCCTTCTAACACTCTGTATGTCTGGGAGGATATTCTACATATTGCTTTCAGAGTAGGAATAATTCTGCAGGTTTCCCTTTATTCTTTGTACCTTCTATTCTGATCACTCAGCTATGTTTGTACTTGAGTCCTGCCTGAGGAAAATGTGTGGTTTTTTCCCAGCAGTGGTGTCGCCGTTTTTTCTACACTTATGTTACAGATCAGAATTCTATCCAATATCACCTTCAGTTTGACTTTTCTTTTAGCTTCTCTTGCAAAAAGTTATCTGGCGTTTTTGGATGCTTGTGGACTTCTGAAAAAAAGGTATTTCTCGTCTGTATGTACTGCTGAAGCTCTTGCCCAGACTCTTGTCACCTTATGATTCTCTCTCTGCCACGTTACTTTTCCTAGTTTTGGCATGTGCTCCCTTGTTCTGTTAATATCCCTTTAGAGTGCTCCTACAAGAGGTCTTCCGATCACATCACCTTTAACTTTATACTTTTCTCTTTAGATTTCTCTTTACTTTCTACTACCTTAAACAAAAATCAACTTTATTTTTAAAGCTTATAGCAGTCTACCTCTAGCTGTAATTCATACAGTCTTTGGAGACTGACTCGTGCTCTCCCTTGGCCCCTGATGCCTCCCTCCCTCCCGGATTTGCTGTTTTAAAGTGGCACTTCAGTGTTTGGGCTCTTTCTTAGGAGAAACCCATCAGGATATGCAGATCTTTCCCCAGTTCTACTTTTACCATGATTTCTGCAGAAAATTTGGATGCTGGTGATCAGAATTTATTCAGTCCCTAGAGAAGACCCATAGGTGAGGTGAGCAGATGGAAGGAAAGCTTGGGCTGTGTTTCTACTGGGATCCATTTGATGAAATAGAATATTTCTTAAGAGATGGTCTACATCACTGTGCGGGGTAGTAGCCTTTGATACTGAGTCTGTTACAGCAGTTGAATATGTCAAGAAATGGTGGGAAAAGGTCTAAAGATGCTCATACAATATTCATGCCTGTTTTTAGTCTGCAGGAAGTGGACAAGGGAGAAGATAGAATAATGGATAATGGAAGGACAGCAAGAAAAAGGGAAGTGATAGAAATGATAGGGACATTAATAGGACAAACAGGACAGTTAAAAGGTTTGTGCCTATAACCTGACAAGGCAATTGGTTGTGGGCCAGTTAGAAACAAGAAAAAGGTTTTTCAGTACCAGGTCAATAGGATAGAGGAATCTAAAAAACCTGTGAAGACAAATGTAGGGAACAATATTATTCTGCTACGCAACTAATCTTGCTGGAAAAGTAGTACTTAGTTGTTGTGTTCAGGAACAACAGAAAAAGAAGGTAGTAGGCTGTCCATGAGTGTTAATAATGCGAAAGATCATTAAAAAAGAACCAAAACACATATACACACACACACAAAACAACCAAAACCCAACCAACCAACACACAACAGGAAAGGACATACTGAGTACTAGAGTATCTGTTCTGGTTTCAGCGGCCAATGGTGAGATCTTAGAAGATCTAAACGTGAGAAATAACTTCAGATCCAAGTGATCAGGAATTGATTTAATTGAAATGACGGGAGGATGAAAAGTATGCGCTTAATTAAAAATTGCTTTTAAAAGATAGCAAACCTGAGTCTGTCAAACTGCTAGCAAAGCAAGCCAGCTGCACTGGAGAGCTCAGGGACCTGAATAGTGCAGAAACTGGAAGTTTTTACAAGTAATCCAGCAGTTTGGATTTCGTGTCCCAAGGGAGGAGAAAAAGTTATCGGGGAAAGGCTGACAGAATTGCCAGAATTCAGGCTGAATGGAAACTAGCAAGTAATGTTTAGACACAGAGAAAAAGGACATTGAGCCGTATAAATAAGTTCCAAACAGCAGGAGGGCTATTTTGTAGTGGTGCTGCTTGTGCCGGGATTAAGTGTAAGTTAGATGTGGCCTCAGTGTGAAAAAAACCCCACAAACACACACAAACAAAAACCCAAAACCAACCAACAAACAAACAAAAAACCCCCAAACCACCACAGTGCACCCATCGCCTCAAAGAAACCTTAGTGGTAACCATCAGGAGAAAAAAATCTGAATGTGGTGGAAGCAAAGCTTCAATATCACAGTGCTCCTGAATTGCGTAGAACTAGCTCACCTTGTAACTCCTCATTCCTAAATTGAAGGTATGACTGCAAGGATGTTTGACGAATCCTTCAGCACCCACTGTCCGCCTCTGGACTCTGTGCTTTGTGTTTGTGTCAGCTACCCGGAGCAGGAGTAGTTTTGTGCTATCACACCGCTTGGCGCTGTGGTTCTTGAGGATTGTTAGGTCAATTCAGGAAGGTTTAAAGTATATAGACCTTAGAAAAAAGTTAAAGAAGAGGGTGCGAAAAGAACTTTAAATGTGATGCTATGTTAGAAAATTACTTGAAGGGTTTTTTGGGGGGTTTTCTGACTGAACAGAGAAGGGAAGATGGGTTCAGCAGTTGTGCCTTTTATCCACGGGCAGAAGGCAGTGGCATTTTTGGGACATTCAAGGGGAGAATGTTGCGGGACTGGTTAGGATAAAGTACAGAGTGAGAGATTTAAGCTGCTGAGACTGGAAGAAGGGCTGAAAGGGAGCGGCTGGACTTGATACTCGGGAGGAGAGAAGGAAATGTCACAAGTGACTTTGAATTTGCTGTTGTAAGCATTGAAATCCCAGCATTGGTATTAGATGTAGGCAGAGGAGGAAGTTTTGTAAGGAAGGCGTTTAGTATTAGAGCAAGTTAATTTGTGTAGGTGACAAACCGTAAAACTTGAAAATTTGGAAGATAAAATGAGGCATGTGTGTAAGTGCTGAGTAGGTGGCTTAGAAGGGGAAAAGATGCGTCAGACAACATGGTTGTATGAGCTGCTTGGTCTGATCTAAGGCTCCTGGCCTGTACCCCTCTCCTGTCCCTTACCATGCACTCCTCCCCTTGCCCTCGTGTCAGATCACCTCAGACTCCTTTGGCAATCTTGAAATGGTATCTGAACCATCAGTGTGGAGGTGAGTGCTCGTGACCTAAAGAGCTCACCCAACTGTTGAACTGAGCAGAGCAGCAGTGTGCCAGTGGCAGAGCTTTCAGAAGCGCCCGTCGATGCGGTGGGCTGCCCAGAACAGAGAATGATCATTGACAGGAAAACCAGCGACTGATCTGAAACCTCCATGAGGATGAGATGTCACAGCGAGGGTGATGATCAACAGTATCAAAAGAACCAGAAGGGCCAAGCAGGAGGGGGATAGAAGCAGATCCTTGAGATTTGCCCGGGAAGAGATCATGAATGACCCTGGCGAGAGCACTTTCATTCAAAGGGAAACAGCGGAAGCAGGGCTGGATGGGATCCAGTGTAGAGTTGGAAGAGAGGAAGCGAGTGCATTGGCTTCAGCCTACGCTTGCAACAAGCCTGTAGATAAGGAAAAGGAGGAAAGGAGTTAACTGCTGGAATAGGTGGGGCTGTCATCTTGTTGATGGCGGAAAGGGAGGACGGAGTGAGAAGATAAAGGGGTAAACGGGGACTAAGCTTGGCTGAAGCAGAAACGTTCAGTTGAAGACAAATGGAAGAGGTTAAAGAATCTCAGACAAAGAAAGGTAAATAGTCTACAGGTTCTGTATGGTGATACGTTAGCAAACTGTGGGGTTTTTTTGGTAGGAATTATCAAAAAGCAATGAGAAAATTCAGCTGGGAAAAACAAAAAAAAAAATAGCAACTTCATGCTTAATGAAAAAGAAATTGGCCAAACGAACTTTTTTCAATTGTAACCGATGCGAAGCAGCAGCGCGTTGCTGCTTTCCTTTTCCTCTTTCCAACCCCATGGCCACGGCAGACAGCAGGGCACGGTGCCGACATGTGCTGGTGTTACAGTGGCTGCTACGGGGTTCGCTCAGCTCTGGAAAGCAAGCGATGAGTCCAGGCTTCAGGGACTGCACAACCTAATTGTCTGGCTCTGGTCCAGCTGCTGATTGACCCAATAAACTCTAATGAATCTGGATTCCTGCAGTCTGATTTGCTTCCTCTCCCAGTTATGTGCCTTTCTCAGTCCATGAAGAGCTGAAACCTGAGTGCTGGCTTTGACAAAGGGAGTGAGAGAGGGAGGAAGGAGGGGAAGAAAAGGCAGATAACAGCCGAATGTAATCAGTGTTTTATTACCATCCTCAGGAAGTGGGAACGGCTTTAAAAAAAAAAAAAAAGTAGTAGGTTGGAGCAAGAAAAGTTAGTTATAGTGAGGTTATTTGACAGGAAATTACAAAATACAAACAGACAGAAGAAACACATTTTAAAACAGGGTAGGAAATCTCAAGTTACTTCACTGTGTATATTGAAAACCCCCAAAGCAAAGGCTGAAAATAGCAGTTTAAACAAAAGCTATCTTATCTGATAAAGGCATTTCAAGCACAAAAGGAAATTTATATATTGGGTTGACAGTCTTAAAATAAACTGATTGTCGCGATAAACACCGTAGATTTAATTGTGGGAAAAAATTGGGTTCATTTGTTTGACCTGCAGATACAGTAAATTCCCATGTAAATTCATTCCTTTCCTTTCTTTGCACGTTTCTTGTCTCCTAAGCAGTGTTTATCAGTGTTTTCCAGAAATTGTAAAGGTAGATTTATGCATGTAGGACGAGACTGATAAATATGTGCATATTTTAAAGATTTCCATGCAGACCAGCTAGGATTCATTTCCTATGCTACTGTGTGAAAGCATGTTAACGGTACTTCAGCAAGTACCATTCAGATTCAGAAAGATTTTGGCAGAAATAGATTGTTTTGGGATGAGAGTGAAAATTCCAGTACTAGTGATCAGAATTATTATTTTACTCATTTCTTTGTTGGTATACTTGTGATATGCTCTTGATTAGCTGGTGTGCCTTTTCACTTTCTGCGTGGAAAGGAAACCATTCTGTTACTGCATCACCTCCATCCTGAGTCTGTAAAGCACTTACAAGTGCGAGGAGAGCAGAACTCGCTAGCATGGGTCTCTTGTAGCCCTGCTGTAGGTACCAAAGCTGCAAAGAACAGCAAGGAGGACCTTTCTGGTACCTGGACCGTCATGGAGTCTTCTGTTATGAACAAAATTATCTTCAAAGAAAGGTGCTGTTTGTTTGTTTGTTTGTTTGTTTTTTAAAGCAAATGCTGCTCAATTGCCAGTATTCTCCTTACCGTTTTTCTTTGAAGTTTACTGCTAAGACTTTGAATAAACATTGCATCCTTATAGATATGTGTCCTTCTAGTGAGATAGGACGTGTATTATAGGGTTGATACAATTCGATTTGCCGGGCGGGAGGGAGCAGGAAGAAGGGGAAGAAGTAACTCAGTTGTGCAAATGATATATTAGATTATCTCTGTTCAGAGATATCAAACACTTAGGACACCGTAGGGCAAATATCTTGCTTGCTCTTGACTGAAGCAGTAACAAGAAGCATTAAGGGGTTTATAGATACGCCTGTCTGGAACTGTGTGTGCCTCCCCTCTCCTTGCTCATCAGGCTGCATATCCAAGAGCATGTGACAGTGTGGCGGACACATCTGTGACTCGATGCCTCATCGTACCTGCTCAGTCCTGGGAGACATGTATGTTTGCGTTGCTTTTCTGAATTAATTTGTCCGCTGGTCCTGTGACTTGCTATTGCTCACACTGTTGAGCCTTCATCATCTATGAATGCAGCAAAGTCCGGTAGGAGGGCACTCGCTGATGTATTAAGAGTTAGTGGTAGGTAATGCTTCTCCTTGGCTGAGGTGCAGTGTGACATCCTTATTGCTGAGTTAGGTAAGTGCCTGCTTTCATCTGCATCTTCTCTTCTCCTTTTATAGGTGAGTCAGGTATGCCTGGAGAGCTCTTGAAGACCAAAGTGCTTAGAATTATCTGACCTCAGGAGGCTCAGAGCTTCACTGAAGCCTAGCACAAAGGCGAGTTCACATCAGCTTGCGTTGAGGGACACAGACTACAAGGCCAGGTAGTGTCCTATTGCTGGAAAATCTTGCTAGGAGTCCTGTAAAACTGTCAAGATCTGATGGGTCCATAAGGGTTTTTGCTCTATTTAACAAAGAAATATCGCTTGTCAATGGGCCGTGAGGATTGGGTTGCAATATAAATATTCTGAACCTGTGATCGCTGGGTTTTGCACTCAAAATAAATAGAAGTGACACCTGTGCAGGAAAGAAGCTGATCTTTTTCCTATTGATTTACGTCTTATTTAAATGACCTCACTTTAACAGGATTTCATAAGTCAACTGGGGGACTTCGTGAGGGAAAGTTGTGGGAGGAAAGTAGCTTCCTCATTAAGAGGAGGGCATTGATGTTAATATGAATCACTAATCTAAAACAGAGTATTTAAAAAGAAAGAAAGAAAGAAACTAAAAGCAAATACAATAAGAAACGGATCTAAAATACCTTTCCAAGAAGCATGTATTGAGTCCATGGAAAAACTAGGAATAGAATCAATCATTCTTGACTGACTTTTTTTTTTTTTTTTCTTTTTTTCTGAAACCTTCTACAGTTACTCCCCAATACAATTCTGAAATGTAGATGTGGTACTGTTGTAGAAGGAGATCAATAAAATGTAGAGCCCTTTAGTCAGCTCTCCAGAATGCTGTTGGATGTAGTGGGAACTTGTGTTTTTCCCATCTGGTTTTTCAGCACTAAACAATACAGACTGACATAGCTGATAGAAGATTTTCTTAGGGTTAAATATCATGCTTGAAAATTAGCATCTCTGAAGAACACCAAGATCTTTAAAAAAAAAATCAGGCTGGCTGTTACTATGATGTATCTGTTATAATCAACTTTCTTCTTTTTAAAATTGAGACATATATGAATGAGATTTAAGGAGATGCCTTCAACACAGGTGATCATGATGATACATCATTTTTATTCTGTATTACTGCCATTTTATAACTATTATGTTACATATGCTGAAGATGGAAAACGAAGTTCTGGAGATGCAAAGTTATGGCCCTATAACAATCCTTAGCAGAGGCTAATCCTGTGCCTGGGTAGCAAGCAAGTCTTTTGCTGATGGTGCATTAACGTTAGCTTTAACTTTTTAGCCCAAATAGAAAGAAGTAGTCAAAGTTAGGACACAACCATTTTGAAAGTTTGCTTTAACATGGTTTTACTGTTTTTTGCCTTCGTAATGATGATAAAATGGATGGACTTCTTTTAAATTTTTTTTTTAAACACTATTTTACATTAAACTGAAAGTGGGAAGACTACTTGGGGAAAATTCTGTTTGCTGATTTTGAAAGGTATGTACATGAAACTCATTGGGACTACTGGGAGTAAATAAAGGCTAGGTCAAAAAATATAGAATTAGTCTTGTCTTCCTGGCTGTGTTTATATAAGTTGCTTAAGCAAGTATGTGCCATGGAGTGTGTTTTCCTGGTGACAGAACTGAGACTCTGTGTGCAGGTGACTGCCCTGAGGTAAGAGCACACCGGTGAGAAGCGGGGTAGGGACCCAGCTCCCCCGACAGTGTTGTTCATGCCTAATCCACTGGGAAGTGCTTCAATCACGAAAGGTGCTTCTGCAAGGCTGAAAGACCTACCAGTTGGATTTGGGGATTTTTAGGTCTGTTCAGCATTCTAAAATATGGCTCATTTATTGAACTCATGTTCCTGCATCTTTGAAACTCCACTGTGAGTAAAGTTTGAACTAATTAACCAGGAACAGATGTAAACCATATTCATATCCGAACCATATGTTATCCTTGTAGTTTATCTGTACTTGTTTCCTTTGAAAACAATGAAGGCTGAACGTGTATTTTGCATGTATATGGTTTTAGTTTTGCAACGTTTTTATGGTTTCCAAATATAGACAGTAGTGCAGTTTGTTTCAAGGTGTTTTGAATACAGTACCTGGCGCATTTCCAGCTTCTTTCTAATCAGTCACTGGCTGGCTTTCTTTAAAATTTAATCTAAAATATGAAGTGAGTATTTTGCAGAAGCACTTAATACAGCTTCGGTCTAGGACTGCAGTCTCTAGAGATTGGGTGGTATTTGTGATCTTTACTCCTGCAGAAGAAGAATTCTGTGAAATCGTGTTGCTCCTTGTTACAAAATTCAGTTTCGTTTGAGCACTTTGTTGGTTTTTTGGGTTTTTTTTTTAGGGGGGGGAAGGTTGACAATAAAGTTGAATTTAATTTGAAGCTTCAGGAGACAGAAGATGTACAAAAACCAAATCCATAAATGTATTTTTTAAAAATGCAAGGTATTCAGACCATTCTCCTTCCTGTTTTATTGCTTGAATTAGCTTGAACGCTGGTGGATGAGCAGTGTTACTGCATGTTCATAATAATGAAAAGGTTTTTCCTCCGGGGGCTTACTCAGTGGGGCCACAGTCTTGCAACTTGTGATGGGACAGGGAGGTGTTTTCTCTATTGTGGGACAATGGCAATTCATTTTATTGACTGTGCAAGGCAGAGTACTTCTAAAAGTCTCCTTTTTACTCCCTCCCCCCAACCCCCTTCATGTGAAAGCTCTGCAATTTGGCCTAAGGGAAATAGGCTACAAAAGAAGGTATCAGAATTTTGCAGCCTTTTCTATAGCCTTTCCTATAGCGTGTTGATGTTGCTCCTTGAACCCAGCCCGAGGGAGCCATTAAAGTGATCACCTGGCAGCTGAGGAGGGGAAGAGTAAAGTTTCCATAGCACGCTCAGTCTCTAACAGCCACGGGACCTGCGCTCCGTGTTAAAACACAGCTTCAGAATTATTGTGTTCAAACTTAGTAACACTTAAGATATATATTTACGTAATATTATGTATGAGTTTTCCAAGTAGTTTATTAAAAATCATGGGGTATTACTTATAATATTTTAACTGCCTATAACATTTTCTCAGTTAATAGCCCAGTATAGAAATTGTTTTCTTATGGATTGGTTTAAATGAAAAAAAAAATAATACATTTTCTAATGTTACTTTTTTTCCCGAATATAGATTTTGAATTGAAGTAGATAAAAAGATCAGATCCTTTTTTCATAGAATCACAGAATGGTTTGGGTTGGAAGGGACCTTAAAGATCATCCAGTTCCACCCCCCACCGCTGTGGGCAGGGACACCTTCCATTAGACCAGATTGCTCCAAGCCCCATCCCACCTGGCCTTGCTTTTTATTCCTATATTCTCTAGTTAATCCATGAAACACAAGCTGATTTGTGTTATATGATGGTATAACACAAACCATAGCCTAAACACTATAGGCATATAAAACTTGTATTGAAGGGGGAAAAAAAAATATATATAGTGTGTATGTTTTAAATGGAATGAATGCTACTGTCAGGGGAAGGCTACATTAGAAAATGATTTGTTTAATGCTGAATACTGATGCATAGTAGAACAATGAACTATCCTCAGTATTTACAAAATTACGAATTATCCCGGCATACTAGATATTTGACTTTTTTCAGGCAATCTTTTGTGTACAAATGTTGTGACGGGGGTGGTCATAAATTAACAGCAAATGCAGTTTTCAGCACAAATGCAAGCAAATGTTACATGACTTGTAGCTGTCAAATGCCTGTGCTACACATTTTCTGTGTGACTGTACTAAACTTGTTGGTGTTTCATAGACAGCTGCAGTGGAAGTGGTATTTACTATGGTGCTTTTGGTCCGTGCTCTTGTCTGCTCCAGTTAAAGCTACCTACTGGTGACCCTCGTGTTACCAGCTTACACTGAGTCTAGAACGGCTTCACCTTTCTCTTCTCTCTCAAGCTTAAGCACAGGCTTTAGTCTTTGGGAACTCAGTCTTATCATAAACCCCTCAACTCATTTTTGCTGCTTTAGTTCCTGCATTGTTCTTCTGGGTGGGAGATGCTCAGACCTGGTTTTTTTTCTGAGTTTGCTCCCAGGTAATGCATGTCAATTTTACTCTGCTGCTAAAACAGTAAAAAGCAAATAGCGTCTGAAATATCCTCATGGTATCCTAACAAGCCTGAATCTTGTGTCAGGCTTGTGTGTTATATTAAAATCAGGCTGAGCTGAATTTTTGAGATAAGTTTATTTCCCCAAGCAAATATTCTTTTTTCTTTTTTATCTACCAAAACCAAGGGGTCTTTTAGTTTTGTGTAATATGTAACAAGAAGAAACTGGGTAGAACATTATATATGAAGACACAGCTACCGTGAGTGATACGAATTAAGACTTGGATGTGAGCCGATGTCCTGAGCAGAAAGGACCACGTAGGTGTTTCTCTTCCACGCGGTCTCTTCTTGGCATCAGCAGGATCTAATGGCTGGCCTGTAAGCTCAACAGTGGTTAGTGTTTTAAACCCAACCTCTTTAAAACCAGTGACTGACAGAATTTGAAACATCGGAGTCAAGCAAATGATAACAGATAAATGCCAGGAGACTGGCTTATGTGCCTCCCTGCTCAGTTCCTTACAGCCTCTTCATCCAGGCATTCTGCCTAGCCACGCGGGGAAACGCCTTCTGCCAGACCTCAATTCAGGCTTATCTTGTACCTACGTCCACTGGCACCATCAGCTGCATGACAAACACTCCAGGCAGTTTCAAGAGTCTTCCTCAGAGATCCACAAACCCAAAGTAGCCTGTTTCTGGTGTGGTAGCACCTTGGGAATGAGGAGGGAAGAGTTAGCTTCAGTGTACCGCTGCTGTTAGTGATGAACCCCATTTTCCTGGATGATGAATATGGGGAGTCCTGCAAAGACCAGAGGAGCCGTCTGGGTTTGCAACCAATGCGAGGGGATTAGTGAATTCAGAGGGGGCTTTCCCAGGCTGCCTGGAAAGCCATGAAGGGGAACTGGTGAAGGAATGAAAGACACTGCAACTCTGAGCATAGGATGGACCCACTTGTCCTTGCTGTATAATTTGAATTGGGTTGAAACAACTGCATCAGATTTTCGAAGGCATGGAGGAAGGCATCTTCCAATAACGTGTTCACAGTCTGTACGAGACCTTTTGCAGAACTGGGAACAGATTTTGGGTCACTTCTGAAAAACAGATCAGCATTGGACTATAACGAGCAGCCTGTTTGGTTACAGCTGCTGAACACAACATATGTGCTGCCCTGCATATGGTAAGGCTATATCCAGCTGTAGTTCTCATGGAAATACTGTGGATATTGGAATGGAAGCAGAAACTCCTTTATTTTTGTAGTACAGTAATTCTGAAAGGATTTTTTCCACCATAGCAGCTCTGTCTCCATGCCTGCCTCTTAGGAAAGTTTAACACAGTTTGGAACTATTTTCACTTGTAGTGGGGAAAGGTAAACCCTGTGTAAGTATAGCCATTTTTTGGAAGGCTAGGTAAGATGCCAGGTAGTTTCATGTACAATTTTGCCAGGTTTAGGCAGTGGGGAAAGGATCAAGCTGTGGAAGAAGCTGTTGCACTAGAAACTGTATAAATACATACAACTAGCATGTAAAAGTTTTAAATTATTTTTAAATGAGGTCAGATAAGTTTGAGTGAATTACATCTAACAGGGAAAGATGAAAGGTGGTCCCCATTGCTTAAATGCACACGGTCCAAAGTCCTTTTTGATCTCTGATGGTATGCTCTCTTGGCATACTCCTGGCTCTGTAGTGAGGAGGGTCCTTGCAGCATGCTCCCTCTTTAGCCATCTACTATTGCTTTGTGTTCTGCCCATCCTGAGCTTCTGGGATCTCTCCCACTTGGATTGAAGTGTGAACTGAGCACGTGGCATTATTTCTTCTTCCTTTCACTGCCCTAGGTCACCTAGCTGAGAGACATAAATCAAGAAACCTTAGTGGTGTACTAGTGGTGGAGACAGCAAATCCTAGAATCATTTAGGTTGGAAAAACCTTTTAGGATAATAGAGTCCAACCGTTAACCCGGCACTGCCAAGGCCACCACTAAACCCTGTCCCCAAGTGCCGCAACTACACGTCTCTTAAACACCCCCAGGGAGGGTGACCCCCCCTCCCCGGGCAGCCTGTGCCGATGCCTGACCACCCTTCCAGGGAAGAAATGTTCC